>OY757025.1:35740685-36340685 GCA_963580285.1 Lucinisca nassula | reverse complement strand
AGTCTGAAAGTGTGCCTGACCGGTGCCATGTCAGTGTGTATTAGAAAATGGGAGCTATGGCCCATACATGCACCAAACGTATTTAGTTTGTATATACAGACCTCAGTGGCCTGCTTGCTTACAAAACATAAACTTCTTGTAACCAAAAGTGAATAAGACAGCATGAAAAACAGGTAGCATTATTTAGAACTTTAGACAAATGGTAAGAAAAGGATCTTTTTGTTTCAAGAGATACCCTTTAGCGCGGGCACATTTTCTATAACAAGTTAGTGGTCGTGATTTTGCCTTTTTACTCGCAGTGCCTTTTTAGCTCACCAGAGCCGAAGGCTCCGGGGGAGCTTATAGTATAGCGGGCATTGGTTCGTCGTCCGTCGTCGTCTGCGTCGTCTGCGTCGTCAACATTTTCAAACAACATCTCCTCTAAAAACTACCTGGCTAATTTAAACCAAATTACATGTGGAGCCTCTATGGGAAGGGGGAACAAAAGTTTTGTTCGGGAGGACTGGGTCACATGACCAATATGGCCGCCATGCCCATATATGTTAAAAACATTTAAAAATCATTTTCTCAAGAATCGAACAGCCGATGATCTTGAAACTTGGTATGCAGCATCGGGGACTCGGGCCCTACCAAGTTTGTTCAAATGATGACCTTTGGTTGACCTTGACCTGTTTTATGTCAAGGTCAAATTTGGTCACTTAGATATTTGTATGGAAAAATGGCAAACCAGTGGATTTTTCTGATTGTATATTAGCTAGTGGCATCAGAAATGGTAATTACTATCAGCTGAATGGAAGTTTATCAGTTTCAAAGGTCAAGGA
Source organism: Lucinisca nassula (assembly GCA_963580285.1). Classification (NCBI taxonomy): domain Eukaryota; kingdom Metazoa; phylum Mollusca; class Bivalvia; order Lucinida; family Lucinidae; genus Lucinisca; species Lucinisca nassula. Next base: position 36,339,864 of record OY757025.1, on the reverse strand, counting down.
CATTTCCCGTCCTTTGTCCAGGACGGCTCAGATTCAGTACTTTTATCTTCTTCTTCACTTAAACTACTTGGCCAATTGAAACCAAATTATATGTGGAGCCTCTATGAAATGGGGAACGAAAGTTTGTACGTGAGGACTGGGTCACATGACCAATATGGCCGCCATGCCCATATATGGTAAAAACCTTAAAAAATCTTCTTCTCAAGAACCGAATGGCCGATGATCTTGAAACTTGGTATGCAGCATTAGGGACTCTGGCCCTACCAAGTTTGTTCAAATGATGACCTTGACCTGTTTTACGTCAAGGTCAAATTTGGTCACTTAGATATTTGTATGGAAAAATGGCAAAACAGTGGATTTTTCTGATTGTATATTAGCTAGTGTCATCAGAAATGGTATTTACAATCAGCTGAATGGAAGTTTATCAGTTCCAAATGTCAAGGTCACTTACTGACCTTTGTCCAGGGCGGCTCAGATTCAGTATTTTTCTCTTCTTCTTCACTTAAACTACTTGGCCAATTGAAACCAAATTACATGTGGAGCCTCTATGGAATGAGGTAACGAAAGTTTGTTCGTCAGGACTGGGTCACATGGCCAATATGGGCCGCCATGCCCATATATGAGAAAAACCTTTAAAAATCTTCTTTTCAAGAACCGAACAGCCGATGATCTTGAAACTTGGTATGCAGCATCAGGGACTCTGGCCCTACCAAGTTTGTTCAAATGATGACCTATGGTTGACCTTGACCTGTTTTATGTCAAGATCAAATTTGGTCACTTAGACATATGTATGGAAAAATGGCAAAGTAATGGATATTTCTGATTGCCTGTTAGGCTGTGACATCAAAAATGATATTTAGCTGAATGGAAGTTTATCAATTCCAAAGGTCAAGGGCATCACTGACCTTTGTCTTGGATGGCTCAGATTCAGTATTTTTATCTTATTCTCCAGTAAAAGAGCTGTGCTGATTGAAACCAAATTACATGAAAAGCCTCTATGGGGGTGAGGCAATTAAACATCTCGTATTCGCGGTATTGTTGTCACATAACCAAGATGGGCACCTTGCCTGTATATGGTAAAAACCACATGACCTCTGGTGAGCGTAGTGGCCCATGGCCTCTTGTTTAACATATTTTCGCGCGTTGAAAGTCCCATTTTCCCTACCAGCACCATGCCCTTTTGGGGTTTGGGGGAAACACCATGCTGTATCGTAGATACGTAATATGTCCTTACCTTCATTGTTTCAAGAATCTAAATATTCTAACAAGATAAAAGCATTTCTGTCCTCTGCAGTGGTTTATTAAAATTATTGAGTACACTCAATTAGGAGTGGTAAGCGTACAAGCAAAGTAAAGTACATGTTGTCTCGACCTGTTTTGTTTAAAGTACGAGTAGTTCAAAGTTCAACAAGGCAATTTTGACAAGAGAGAGAGAGAGAGAGAGAGAGAGAGAGAGAGAGAGAGAGAGAGAGAGAGAGAGAGAGAGAGAGAGAGAGAGAGAGAGAGAGAGAGAGAGAGAGAGAGAGCTTAAACCACTTTATAAACAGGAACAAAAGCCAATTTTCAGTCATTACATTACGATAACACACCTGTAAAGCATAGTGCATTTTTTCATATCTCAGAAACGGACATTTGTCTGATTATAATATGTAATTTTTTCTTATTTTTACTCCAAACATAGGTTATTGGTGCTCGTTAGAACCGCCTCATTGAAGCGGTTCAAACGAGTACCCACAACCTAAGTCTTGGAGCAGAACTCAGAGCCATCAATACTATTGATGGGTTCGAGAGCAGAAATACGAATAATAATGTATACCCCCGTAAACCCCACTTTTCACTATATACAGTGGGGTTTAGGGGGTGTTCCTTTCAGGGACTTGTTCACGTGATGCATGTCAGTGAAGGTCAGATCGTCAGATCTCTGAAACCACTAAAAGCAAACCAGGGACAACATTGCTGGATAGGCTGCGTTTAATGATTGTGGCGCTGTTTATATGAAGTTGCCCAAGACAAAAGTATGTCTGCAACTTCATAGCCAAACTACATAAACGGAGCCACACTACATACACGGGACCAGACGCGTTTTGAGCAAACTTCCTTTGATTTCATTCAGAGACATCTCGAAGGACATTGTGGTTGTTTATTTATCACCCAGACACACTTAATACAGCAACCCTCGGCAAAACAGTATCAATTGGAGATCTATAAAGAGCAAAATCATCTGCTTTTTGTCGCCTTTCGCAAGGTTGCACAATGCGTGTCCTTTTGGAAGAAATCGTTTCAAAGACAATCCCGAGGGCTTTGCTCAGTTTCGTTTGCGTATTTCAACGGTAAAATATCATAGCGGTCGAATAACTTTCCGTTTTTCTTGATAATGTCATTCAAAGAAAAGAAAGAAATGAAAATACGAAACACCTGCTTTAAAAACCGGCTGTCGGCGCCCGCCCATCGGGGCTTGAAGAAATAGATTGGGCTGCATGATGCTTCCACGCAGAGCTGAAACCGACCTGCACACGAGTACTGGTAAACCGATTAAAGGATCTAAGCCTGCCCAGGCCAAGCGGTAGGAGTCGGACCGTCCATGCTTGTAAACCCTATTGGTGTCATTGGGCGGCGGGGCTTGAGATGTCTTTTCATCTCAATGTCGGATAAAAGTCCCACAAAATTGGAAACAACGTCTCCAAAATGACCTTTACAGTGTTGACGGGGACGTTAAACCCCCAAATCAAACAAACAAACAAAATTTCTGATTTTCAGCCAATCAGTTACATGTAACATGATACATTATTTTCTTTCAAATTCACAAACTGAATGACAAACAGTGTAGATCCTGATCAGATGGCTTCTTCAGAGGAGACATCTGATCTGGATCTACAGCGTTTGCAAAGGTAATCGTTAATTAGTAATAAACCTCTTAAAACTGAGCCGGGGCACAGCATTTCCTACAATTTACACGTGCGCCAAACAAAGAATCAGATCAGTCTGCATATCCATATAGTCCGACTAGACACTTTCGAGCTGCATGAAGGAGCATTGGGCCCTTACGGTTATCCTTAGAGCGCACAGCGAAAACTCTGATCAGACTGCGCGGATGCGCAGGCTGATCAGAGTCTTCGCTGGGCACCCATATCTTATTGTAGGTTTTGTCGTGCGCTGGCTCAATTGTTATGCATGATGACAGTTTGATAGGTGTATCTTCCATAATAGTGCTTGATGAGGAATGAACGGGCCAAAATCTAATTATAACCAACCTATACAAGTGGTTCTCATTCACAAAAGTGGACACTATTCTGTAAGTATGGCTATGTATCAAAATCCGTTCAAAAGTTGACTTAGAGGGAATATCCTCTGACAATATTAGCTCACCTGAGCCGCTGTCTGTTGTCTGTGATTTGTCAACATTTTCAAACATCTCTTCCAAAACCACTGGACAGATTGAAGTCAAATTTCATATGGAGCATCCATGGGATAAGCGAACGAAAGTTTGTTCGCGGGGTGCAGGTCATATGACCAGTATGGTCGCCATGCCCATACTTCAAAAATCTTCTTCCGGAACCAGTGGGCAGATTGTCATGAAACTAGGTACAATGACACAAGCCAATCATAGTTTGTTCAACTGATGATCTCTGAATGACCTTGATCTATTTTAGGCCAAATACAGGAATTGAATAAATGAAATTACATGGGTATTCAAGGTCGAGGTCTTTCCTTTACCTACGCCAAAGGTCATTGAGGTACGAAAAAAAATTGTCAGAAATTACTAAGCCATTTGTAACCAAATTTCAAAAGGTAGCTTTTAGGAACAAGTGACCATACATGACCGGTATGGACGCCATGCCCATATATGGTAACACATTTCAGAAATTTACTTCCCCGGAACATGTGGGCTGAAGCTGCTCGGTATGTAGGTTTGGGGATTCGAGCTTATTTTATTTTATTCAAATGATGACCCCGGATACCTTGACTTATTTTAAGCCAAGGTCAAATTGGTCACATAGACTTTTGTGTGGGGAAAACATATTGTTTTCGAAAACTATTGCTGCCTGTGATCAGACAATTGTGAGCAAAATAAGTAAATGAAATTACACGAGTAACCAAGGTCAATGTCATTCATTTGACCTTGGTCCAAGGTCATTGATATGGAGATTAAAACTTGTTTTTATCAAAACCACTGGATAATCTGTAACCAATTTCATACAAAAGCTTTCAGGAACTAGGAAATGAAAATAAATTAATATACGTTTGGTCACATGAACAGTCTAGCCGCCATGCCCATATAAGTTAAAACGTCTCAGAAATCTACTTCTCGTGGGCCGATTATAATGAAACTTAATATGTAGCATTTGGGACTCGAGTAAATCATAGTTTATACAAATGATCTTGGACATATTCTAGGCCATTGACAACTTTGGTCCCATGGCTTTTGTATGGTAAAAAGTTAAAACAGAGTATTTTTCGGAAACTATTGCAGTCTGTGATGTGAAAATTTGTAGATGCAGTTTGTTAAATAGGTAAATGAAAGTAAATGAGTATTTAAGGTCCTTGACCTTGGCCCAAGGGCATTGATATATGAAAATTCAAAATTGTTTTTCTAAAACTCCACAATGTCATTTGTAACCAAATTTCATAAGAATGCTTTTAGGAAAAAGGAAATGAAAATAAATTAATATGTGTTTGGTCACATGACCAATATTGCCACCATATGCATTTGTTCACATGACCAATATAGCCTCCATGCCAATATATGGTAATATCTCCAAAAATCCTTTGCTCGATGCTTCGACGCAGAGCTGAAAGTGACTGCACACGAGTAATGGTAAACCGCTTAGAGGATCTAAGCCTGCCCAGGCAAAGTCGGCCCGTCCATGCTTATAAGCCCTATCGGTTTCATTGGGTGACAGTGCTTGAGATGTCATTTCATCTCAATGTCGGGTAAATGTCCCACAAACTTGGAAACAACGTCTCCAAAATGACCTATACGGTGTTGACGGGGACGTTAAACCTCAAATCAAACAAACAAATGAAAAGCCTTGAAAATTGGTACAGTCAAACTTCAATGTCTCGAACACTTTTGGGACCTCGAAAATCTGTTCGAGACAGGGGTAGTTCGAGCCACTGTGGATTACTGCCAGAAACATCGTTTCTGTGTTCTACAGTGAAAATGTATGCTGTGTGTACTCATTAGAATCGCCTCATCGAGGCGATTTTAATGAGTAAACACAGCATACATTTGCAAGACAAAAGACGAAAATGTTCTAAATTACCCCCCACTATTGCTTATGAAGAGGATTTCGCTAGGGGCTCAATAACGGGTTCGACTCAGCCATGGTAAACGAGCCATCGATGTTCGAGCCATCGAAGTTCTACTGTATGTGACATTGGGGTCTCGAAATATGAATCTGTCTTAACTTTGATTTAACACCGATGCCAAAACTTCGGTCACTTGTGCTTATGGGTGGGAAAAAATGTGGAAATTGTTTTTTTTTTTTTTTTTTTCGAAAACTGTTATCGACTGTGGACTTAAATACAGTCGAACTTCGATGGATCGAACCGCTTTGGGACCATGAAAATGTATTCGAGACAGCGGTAGTTCGAGCCACTGAAGGTTACTGCCAAGAGGCATACCGAGATACTTTTGAACATATTTCGATGTTATATAATGAAAATGTTTGCTGTGTGTACTCATTAGAATCGCCTCACCGAGGCGATTCTAATGAGTACACACAGCATACATTTGCAAGATAAAAGACTAAAATCTCCTTAATCATTCCCCACCATTTCTTATCTTGAGGATTTCCCTAGGGGCTCAAGAACGAGTTCGACCCAGCCATGGTAAACGAGCCATCGGTGTTCGAGCCATCGAAGTTCTACTGTAGTATATGCAATCAGATAAATGAGATAATGAAGATGCATGAGTACCAAAGGTCAACTGTATTCATTGACAATGGTCATTACGATTTTGTTTGTTTGATTTGAGGTTTAACGTCCCCGTCAACACTGTACAGGTCATTTTGAAGTTGCTTCCAATTTTGTGGGACTTTTACCCGACATTGAGATGAAGTGACATATCAAGCCCTGCCGCCCAACGAAACCAACAGGATTTATAAGCATGGACGGACCGCCTCGCACCGCTTTGCCTGGGCAGGCTTAGATCCTAAGCGGTTTACATGTACACGCGTGCGGTCGGTTTCAGCTCTGCGTGGAAGCATCATGCAGCCTATCTATATCTTCAAGCGCCGATGGGCGGGGGCCTCAAATAGTATATGTAATCATCTAAATGAGTTAATGAAGCTGCATGAGTACCAAAGGTCAACTGTATTCATTGACCATGGTCATTAAGATTACACAGCCGCGAAACATAGTGCATTTTTTCACATCTCCAAAATGGCCACTTTGCTGATTAGCTGAAACCGACCGCACACGTGTACTGGTAAACCGCTTAGGATCTAAGCCTGCCAAGGCAAAGCGGTGCGAGTCGGTCCGTCCATGCTTATAAACCCTATTGGTTTCGTTGGTTGGTTGGTTGGTTGGTTGGTTGATTTGAGGTTTAACGTCCCTGTAAACACTGTAAAGGTCATTTTGGAGACGTTGCTTCCAATTTTGTGGGACTTTTACCCGTCATTGAGATGAAATGACATCTCAAGCCCTGTCGCCCAATGAAACCAATAGGGTTTATTAGCATGGACGGTCCGCCTCACACCGAGGTTCCTGGACAGGCTTAGATCCTCCAAGCGGTTTACCAGTACTAGTGTGTGGGCCGGATTCAGCTCTGCGTGGAAGCATCGTGCAGCCCATATATTTCTTCAAGCCCCTATGGGCATTGGTTTCATTGGACGACAGAGCTTGAACTGTAAACTTAGGTTGTGGATGCTCGTAAGAAACGCCTCATTGAGGCGGTTCAAACGAGTACCCATAACCTATGTCTTGGAGCAGAAATAAGGAAAATCCTGAATACCCCATAAACCCCAATTTTCTACTTTTATATAAAGTGGGGTTTAGTGGGTATTCATTTCGGGGACTTGTCCACGTGATGCCAGGGTCACTTAGCTATCAAAATTAACTTTCAAGCTAGAAGGTCAAACCCTGCCCAGGAAATGTATACAAATACACTGTACATTTTACCGAGTAAAAATGAAAAATTTTAGATGAAAAAAAAGTGAAATTTTTTCTTATTTCTCCTCGAAATATAGATTTTGGGTACACGTTAGAACCGCCTCATCGAGGTGGCTCTAACCAGTACACACAATCTATATTTTAGAGCAGAAATAAGAAAAATAAGGTTTACCCTTGTAAACCCAAGTTTTATTATATAAAGGTGGGGTTCAAGGGAGTCAGAATTATATAGGCATGTTTTCGTGATGTACCTTTTGGACCATGATTTTTTTGTTTGATTTGATGTTTTACATCCCCGTCAACACTATATAGGTCATTTTGGAGACGTTGCTTCCAATTTTGTGGGACTTTTACCCGACATTGAGATGAAATGACTTCTCAAGGCCTGCCGCCCAATGAAACCAATAGGGTTTATAAGCATGGACGGTCTGACTCGCACCGCTTTGCCTGGGCAGGCATAGATCTTCTAAGCTATTAACCAGTACTCTTGTGCGGTCGGTTTTAGCGCTGCGTGGAAGCATCATGCAGCCAATCTATTTCTTCAAGCCCCGATAGGCGAGGGGCTTTTTCGAACATGATGAAAAATTGTTCGAGATAGGGGTAGTTCGAGCTACTGATGTTTAATAATAACATCAGGTCATGGGGCATGATGGGAATTACTTAAAGAGATTTTTACGATCTATAGAAATACCGGTATGTTGTGTGTACTCATTAGAATCGCCTCAATAAGGCGAGTCTAACGAGTTCAACAACGTTCCGATTTAAGATTAAATCGATTGAGGAATGATGTGTGTACTCATCAGAAACGCCTCACTGAGGCGATTCTAATGGGTACACACAACATTCATTTCAAAGATAACAAAATCAATTCAGGTACGTTGTGTGTACTCATTAGAATCGCCTCAATGAGGCGATTCTAACGAGGCGATTCTAACGAGTAGATACAACATTCCTTTTTAAGATAAAAATTCAATATTGTTTGTTTTGTTTGATATGAGGTTTAATGTCCCCGTCAACATTGTAAGAGTCATTTTGGAGACGTTGCTTCAAATTTTGTGGGACTTTTACCCGATATTGAGATGAAATGACGTCTCAAGCCCTGCCGCCCAAAGAAACCCATTGAGTTTATAAACATGGACGGTCCGCCTCGCACCGCATTGCCTAGGCAAGCTCTGATCCACTAAGCCGTTTACCAGTACTCGTGTGCTGGTCGGTTTCAGCTCTGCGTGGAAGCATCATGCAGCTCATCTATTTCTTCAAGCCCCGATGGGCGGGGCCCGAAAATTTCTTTTAAAGATAAAAATCAATTTAGGTATGTTTTGTGTACTCATTAGAATCGATTCTAATGAGTACACACAACATACCTTTATAAGATAAAATCAGGAACAACTTCCTTAAATATCCAAATATATCGATATATTGTATTTTCAGAAGGACTCTCTAGGCCCTCAAGGGTGAGTTCGATTTATCCCAGGTAAACCAGATATCCGTGTTCGAATGATTGAAGTTTTACTGTAGTCGCTGAGAATGCTAAGGGACGGTTCCACATGAGTTGGTTCACTTGATAATAGCAGAACGTCAGTTTTGTTTGTTTGTTTGTTTGAGTTAGGTTTTACATCCCCGTCTACACTAATTAGGTCATTTTGGAGACTTTACTTCCGATTTTATGGGACTTTTATCTGACATTGGGACGGTATGACATATCAAGCCCTACCACCCAAACAAATCGCTAGGGTTTCGTCTCGAGCGGTCCGATTCGGGTGTCTTTTCCTGTACAGGCTGACCACTAAGCGGTTTATCACTATTCAAGTTTGGTTGGTTTCAGCTCGACGCGAAAGCACTATGGATCCCAATCTAGTTCCCCAAGCCTCCATTGGCGAGGGCGAAGCAGAACGTCAATAAAGTAGATACTACAGACTATTTCCATACACAGTCTACCCTCTTTATACCGACATTCTTTATAACTACGAAACTCATTATTACGGCAATTTGAATGGAATGACAACATGTACTTTGCTTAAGGCTTAGCCTCGGTTCCGAGCGACGTGGGCTTCCCTCGGGTTGGAGATGCACACTCCATGGTCATAAAAGGATGTGGTAATCTAATACTGCAAGAAACTAATGTTATAGATATTTGTTAGAATCGCATCACCGAGGCGATTCTAACAAATGTCTATAACATTTGTTTCTTGGAGTAATAATGGGGAAAATGCCTTTTATTACCTATCATACTCCTACCTGGGCTACTTTATAACGACACATTCTTTATAACGGCACAATGATAGGGAACAAATACTGTCGTTATATCGAGGGTCCTCTGTATCGGTATTGGTAGGGAAGACGACATTCGTTATTTCCTGATATTCTTGTCCGCTGCGTGCTCTTTCCGTAAACTGATACATCTACATGTATATGTCAATCTGATATGCTTTGTGCAGGAATTCTCAGTTTCTGGTTCCATTGTGTCTCCAAAAAGTAACCGTTTGATCCAAACTTTATACAGTAAAACTTCGATGCGCGTCTGACTGGGAATCAGGAGGACGCGGGTTCGATACCTGCCGGTTTGGCAATATTCATTCTTGGACATTGACCATGAATTCTGTTTCTACGGCCATTCTTTCCCATCCGCTGAGTCAAGAAGGGCAGTTTTCATTTCTGACGAAAGAATGTGCACTTTTTACTGGTTAATCGCTTACTTATAAGTCTGTCCAGGAAACGTGTGGATAGATAAACTTACCAGCTCTGAGTCTATATGACCTAAATATAGTTGATGGAGCCGTTAAACTCCAAAACAAACCCAAAAACCTGCCATATTTTCTGCCAATTTCATTTTTTTTTCAAGATATTGTAAATTATTTACTGACTCTCAAATCACATTTTGGTATGTGTTGCCCTCTGCCGTTTGTCGGCCATAAAATACCTTCGCTTTTTGGGTCGACTGTATGTCAATCGAGCACAAGCAACTCATCAGTGCTAAAATCACGTGACTATCACTGCTTTGTATGAAATTCAGGTAACGGTTATTTATAAAAAAAATAGCCTGTCGCTGTGAGGCCAGAGTGTTGTGTAAGAATATTATCAATAGAATCTGGACTGGAATCATGTTCTGGGTTTGGCAAACAGTGTAGGCCCTGATCAGACGCCGCAGAACGCGGTGTCTGATCAGGGTCTACACTGTTTGCTTACGGTACAGGAATGTAAGGGTTATACGCAACAGTTCCTATTTTTCAAGCCCAAACTCAGAGACAATTGATCCACCAGTGCTGTCATTAATTTGATTAATGAAGGTCACTGATGAGGCTGACATGTCTGAAACTAGTTACTCGTAGTCTAGTCCACAACTATATGACACTGAAATGTTGCTATCCTTTCCTTTCTTTGCTCTGCTCTGACGGCTAACACACTCATGTGGGATACATATATCTAACATGCCTGTTTTAATCGATTTTCCTTTGACAAAATTACTAAAAAAATTGTCAGTATAGACGGATCCAATGTTTTGACACGTGACCTTGTCATTGTCACTGCGCATGCGCAAAACTACTTTTCCTTTTGATAACGATCTTTCGTGGTTGGCAAAAAGCCGCTGGTTCCATATAAACACATTGTAAAATAGTTTTAATATTACGGGCATATTTTAGTTGACTGTTACAGAAAATCGATCGAATTAAACTTTAAATGAGTAGTTGATATATTCTAGACTTCATTCCTGCAGCTTCCGCATTTTTCCGTCATTCGTTTTGCGCATTTTTATTACAAATAATTAAGACCATCCCACCTCGGTACCTGCCTAAGTCTAACAGGTAATTATCATCAAAACATCCTCAAAAATTCTAGAAACCAATTACTACTAGCTAAGACATGTCTAATTTAAAAGTTTAAAAGTCAATTTTGTCGTTTCGATTCCAAACAAAATACAAGTTTACAGAAAATAACATCTCATTTACAACGGCGACAAACGGCCAAAGTCGTTTTTTTTTGCCCACCACCGGTAAGTCCCGGCAAATAGTATTATTGAGTAATTACGTAGTGTTTGGATGTGTCTATTCTTATTAATATTCCACTATTCCACGTGTAGATTATTTGTGCTCGTGAGAACAACTTTGTTGAGGCAATGCTCATGAGTACCCACCGTGAAACTATGTATTCGAGTGGAAATGGAAATCAATATGCCCGCCATTGTATAACAAACAAACATATAAACAAACAAACATAGTTTATTCAGCATTAAGGTAGCAGAATACAGTTTCCAGCCTGTGCACATGGGGAAATTTCTTCATAAGTAAGGCAGGGATCAAATTCAGTGTCTAAATAACGTTTGGAAATTATGAAAGCAATATCTTGAATTCAGTGTATTGTTTTTGTGTCAATGTGGAGAAATATTAATTAATTCATGGTCACATGACCTGGACATTATGGGATGTAACTGAAATACGAAACTACTGTTGTAGGATATTAATCGCTACACTTCCCGTTCCATACAGTATGTTCACTGGATTTGGTTATTGCTAAAAAAAGTAAACGGCTGGCAGGGGTCAATTTCTAGCCCTCTTTCATTTTTGGTAGATGTACATTAAAGCTGAATGCTGACAATTGTCCTTACAAATGCAGTTTGCTGCCAGGGCTCCCTAGAAAACAGCAGAAAATGGCAAAACATTGCAGCAGAAGTGGGTGGGGTAGGATTTGTTTACATAGCCACTGCATTGGCTGTACAGTGTAAAAGCTATAGAAACCAGCGTGGCAAGCCACAATGCAGAGATAACACAACAGAGAAGTGTTGCAAAGTGTACTATTAGTTACGGCTAAAACACTTTGCTCCTTGCCTACATTCAACAAAACACGGAAGAAAACAAAAATATTTCATTCAATCTATACAAAAGGGAGCTATTTTGGACATTTTACGTATCTGGAGAGGAGTAGTTGAAAAACGTTTATAAAGCTTTGTCTTTTTTGGGCTTGTTAATATGAATTTTTATTTACCAGGAAAAAATGCAAACACACACTCAAATACGAATCAAATGAGTCGGGACATGACAAAGCCTACCTCCGCGCAGTGTTATCAGTCTCCGATTGTTCGACTGCATACCGTAAGAGAGTGAGCTGATCGGATGTGTGTGCGCATATTTGTCCATGTTTGCGCTGTGAGTGAGTGAGTGTTTTGAGTTTTACGTCCCACCAACAGCTAAGGTCATACGGAGACGGGACCTCGGTTTAAAGACTCATCCGAAAGTCTTGAGAAGCTCGGGATCGATCCTGCGACCCCTGGTTTACAAGGCGAGTAGCGTAACCACTACACCACGGAGGCTTCTAACCATGTTTGCGCTGTATGCACAGGTATTTTTTTTAGGTTTTGCCTTGCTTTGGCTAAAATATGAACCACATCATCAGAAAACCTACATTTGCCATTTGCGAACACCAAAGATGCAGATAAGCCCGCGCATTCGCACAATCTGATCAACACCTTAGTACTCGTTGCAAGGATAGTTTTCACCTTATTTGCATTATCTGCTGGTTCCTAGACTCAAGGTTATCAGAGTTGGAATAACAGTTAACCAGGCCCCCCTGACCTTGAAAGGTCAGGGGGGTCTGGTTATCTGTTTTTCCAATATTGACAATGTGTAAGCTGGGAGCCAGCAAATAATGCAAATATGGTGAATATTACTTATTGTTTCTATATGTAACGTTTCAACACACTTACTAGTCTGTGTTGATATGCAGAGCGGTTTGTGTGTTACCTGCACTGAGTCCAGTTTTCAAAGCATTGTTAGCTTAACGAGCTCGTTAGTGATCAAATAGTTAACTGTTCTAGTAAGTAAAATATCTAATACGCTGTTATTTTTGCTGAAAACATGTGAATAGATTTGCTGAAAAAATTTTCAGCAAAAATATTAGTATATTTGCCGTATTTAATAATCAAAATTTTAACGATACGTTAACTAATATCGTCGTTGGTTTTGAACAGCTGGCCTCTGGGCGCAAACTGCAAAGACAGGTTTTCTTGTTTCGTTTGTTTGTTTGATTTGAGGTTTAACGTCCCCGTCTACACTGTAAAGATCATTTTTGAGACGTTGCTTCCAATTTTGTGGAACTTTTACCCGGCATGGTCAGAGCCTCTAAGCGGTTTACCAGTACTCGTGTGCGGGTCGGTTGCAGCTCTGCGTGGAAGCATCATGCAGCCCATATATTTCTTCAAACCCCGATGGGCGGGGGCCATGCTTTCTTGTGACTGGGCACCAATAATATATATCCATCGTTATTCCAATATCTATAACATTGTTATCTATGGAGTGGTCTTATTCCGTATTAAGATTCTCTTTTTGGACGTAGTCTCGTATAACTCTATTTGTCAATAATATTGTCTTCGCACAGTCTACTCTCAGAGGAATTGAGCTTCTTATAATCTGTTACATTATTTGCTTGTTTGATTTGGGGTTTAACGGCCCAGTCACCACTATTTTAGGTCATTTTTGAGCCGGTCAGTTTACCTATACACACTTTTCCTGGGCAGGCTTATACATGTACGTAAGCTGTTAACCAGTACAGTGCACATTCTTTCGCCAGAAACTAACAACTGCTCTTCTTGAATCAGCGGAATGGAGAGAATGACCGTAGAAAAGACTTCATGACCAATCTCCACGAAAGAATGTTGCCGACCCCGGCGGGTATCGAACCCGCGTCCTCCTGATCACACGTCAGACGCGCATCCGACTGAGCTACCGAGGCCGGCAATCTGTTACATGTACTATCGCTTACAGAGAGGAGAAAAAACTTTTATATTTTATTTTAGTGTTTACAGTGAAATCAATGCATATAATGATATTTTCACATGACCATGTGGGCCCCGTCAAGCGATTTTGGTACTTATCGCCTATGCGAGCAGCGAAGGTTCAGGCGAGCCTGCGCATCCGCGCAGTCTCGCCAGAACCTTCGCTGCTCGCTCATACAAGCAGTGAATCAAGAGGAACCTTCAGACAGAAAGCCTTATCCCTGGCCTTTCTGAATGGCTGGGCATGCGCAGTTAAAATTTGTCATGACGGAATGCTCGGAGACACAAATTCGCTTGGCGGGGCTTATGTTATTTTCATAGTTCCAGCACGGACTACATTTTTGATACTTTTATTTACAGTCACGCATACAATAAAATGAAAAATTACTCCGACCTTTTTTTTATAAATACCAAAAAATATTTCATCTCGTGTGTCGAAAACATAAGACTATTCACTTGTGCTTCGCAAACGTGAAGATTATGATGTTTTCAACACTGTCGATGAAATATTTTTACTATTTACCTTTAAACCGGGCTTAAAGCAATAGATGGACTGCATGATGCTTTCACGCAGAGCTGAAACAGACCGCAAACGAGTACTGGTAAACCGCTTAGAGGATCTAAACCTGCCCAGGCAAAGCGGTGCCAGTCGGACCATCCATGCTAAAAACCCTATTGGTTTCATTGGGCGGCAGGGCTTCAGAAGTCATTACATCTCAATTTCGGGTAAAAGACCCACAAAATTGGAAGTAACGTCACCAAAATGACTTAAACAGTGTTGACGGGGACGTTAAACACCAATCAATCAATCAATCAATCAATCAATCAATCAATCAATCATTTACTTTAAAAAAGTAAATAAATGCCCTCTATATTCACAAAGGAACGTTGCCGCTTTTGCTGTTGACAGGGCGACTGTTCATGTCGTTTAGAAAGCGATATCGCGCCTGTGTTAATTTACGGTACGTCATTTTCGCTTTTGTTAACAGTTATCCCAGCAGGCACATGACGTAATTGTGACGTCACATCAACGTCGGTACAACGTCATGACGTTTATGCAACGCCACATCTTACGTCGGTGCAACGTCGTGACCTTGCACCGACGTTGATTTGACCTTGCCCTAGCGAAGTGTGCCTGCTGGGAAGACTTGAGCTAGTCAGAGCATCCCACTGGACACATTAAGTTTCAGCAACGTCGTATCAACGTCAATGCAACATCATGCGTGGACGACGTTACCTTCACGTTGTGTGCCCACCGGGATGTGATCAGTGGCAGTCGGACTTAATATCTTCGGATGAGGGAATGCGAGTACGGTCAATGAAATTAGGTCAATGGTGTGCATTCAATCAGCAAAGACTCTGGCTATCTCAATAGCCGCTTACGTGAACAGCAAAAAGTCAGGGAACCGACTCACGTAGGCTCAATGATAATACGCTCGTAAGTATGCTGCTTTTGTTAACGGCAATCAAATGCGTGTATGTTCAATGACAACAGATTATTGTTGCTGATGTGATCAGCAAAAGTTCAGGGGACCGAGAGTGCGTTGACTAAATGATAACAGGTCATTGTTTGTCACGTGATCAGCAAACGTTCAGGGGACCGACAATGACCATAGGCCATTGTGGCTTATGTTAACTGGCACCGACGATGCGTAGTCACAATGACAACATGTCATTATTGCGTATGTGAGAATAGATCATTGTTGCTTATGTGAACAACAGATGATCAGGGAACCTACTGCGCGTAAACTCAATGACAACAGGTCATTATTGCGTATGTGAGAATAGATCATTGTTGCTTATGTGAACAACAGATGATCAGGGAACCTACTGCGCGTAAACTCAATGACAACAGGTCATTATTGCGTATGTGAGAATAGATCATTGTTGCTTATGTGAACAACAGATACCTACTGCGCGTAAACTCAATGACAACATTTCATTGTTGCTTATGTGAGGATAGATCATCGTTGCTTATTCACCTTATTTGCATTATCTGGTGGTTCCTAGTCTGAAGGTTATCAGCGTGGGAAAAAAGGTAACCAGACCCCCCTGACCTTAAAAGGTCAGTGGGGTCTGGTTACCTGTTTTTCCAATATTGACAATGTGCAAGCTGGGAGCCAGCAAATAATGCAAATATGGTGAATGTGAACAACATGTGATCAAGGGACCTACTGCGCGTCAACTCAATGACCCACTGCACGTAGATGCAATAACAACAGGTCATTGTTACTTATGTGAATAACAAAAAGGTCAGGGGACCGATTACTCCGAGACTCATTGACAATAAGGTTATTGTTGCTTATGTGAATAACAAAATGTCAGGGCACCGACTGCGCCTTGACTCAATAACAATAGGCAATTGTTGCTTATGCGAATAACAAACGGTCAGGGGACCGACTGCTCCCAGACTCATTGACAATAAGGTCATTGTTGCATATGTGAATAACAAAAGGTCAGGGCACCGACTGCTCCTAGACACAATGACAACAGGTCATTGTTGCTTATGCGAATAACAAAAGGTCAGGGGACTCACCACTCCTAAACTCATTGACAATAAGGTCAATGTTCCTTATGTGAAAAACAGAAGGTTAGGGCACCGACTGCGCCTAGGCTCAATGACATCAGGTCATTGTTGCTTATGTCAATAACAAAAGGTCAGGGGACCAACTGCACCTAGACTCATTGACAATAAGGTCACTGTTGCTTATGTGAATAACAAACTGTCAGGGCACCGACTGCGCCTAGGCTCAATGACAACAGGTCATTGTTGCTTCTGTGAATAACAAAAGGTGAGTGGACCGACTGCTCCTAGTCTCAATGACAATCGGTCATTATTGCTGATGTGAACAACAAAAGGTCAGGGGACCGACTGCGCGTAGACGCAATAACAAAAGGGTCATTGTTGCTTATGTGAACAATAAAAGGTCAGGGGACCGACAGCGCCTTGACTCAATGGCAACAGGTCTTTGTTGCTGATGTGAACAACGAAAGGTCAGGGCAACGACTGCTCCTAGGCTCAGTGCCATAAGATCATTATTGCTTATGTAAATAACAAAAGGTCAGGGAACCGACTGCGCCTAGACTCAATGACAATAGGTTATTGTTGCTTATGTGAATAACAAAAGGTCAAGGACCGACTGCGCCTAGACTCAATGGCAACAGGTCATTGTTGCTTATGTGAGCAACAAAAGGTCAGGTGACCGACTGCGCCTAGACTCAATGACAATAGGCCATTGTTGCTGGTGTGAACAACAAAAGGTCAGGACAACGACTGCTCCTAGGCTCAATGGCAATAGGTCATTGTTGCTTATGTGAACAACAAAAGGTCAGGGCACCGACCGCTCATAGACTCAATGACAATAGGTCATTGTTGCTGATGTGAACAACAAAAGGTCAGGGCACCGACTGCTTCTAGACTCAATGGCAATAAGATCATTGTTGTTTATGTGAACAACAAAAGGGCAGGGACCGACTGTGCCTAGACTCATTGACAATAAGGTCATTGTTGCCTTTGTGAATAATAAAAGGTCATAGCACCGACTGTTCTTAGACTCATTGACAAAAACGTCATTATTGCTTATGTGAATAACAAACGGTCAGGGGACCGACTGCTCCTAGTCTCAATGATAACAGGTCATTGTTACTTACGTGAATAACAAAAGGTAAGGGGCCCGACTGCTCCTAGGCTCAATTACAACAGGTCATTGTTGCTTATGTGAACAACAAAATGTCAGGGGACCGACTGCTCCTAGACTCAATTACAATAAGGTCATTGTTGCTTATGTGAATAACTAAAGGTAAGCGCACCGACTGCTCCTAGACTCAATGACAATAGGCCAGTGTTGCTTATGTGAACAACAAAAGGTCAGGGGACCGACTGCTCCTAGACACATTGACGGTTAGGATCATTGTTGCTTATGTGAATAACAAAAGGACAGGGCACCGACTGCGCCTAGGCTCAATGATAACAGGTCATTGTTGCTTATGTGAACAACAAAAGGTCAGGGGACCGACTGCTCCTAGACACATTGACAATAAGGTCATTGTTGCTTATATGAATTACAAAAGGCCAGGGGACCAACTTCTATTAAACTCAATGATAACAGGTCATTGTTGCTAATGTAAATATCAAAAGGCCAGGGGACGGACTTCTCCTAGACTCAGTGATTACATGTCATTGTTGCTTATGTACATATCAAAAGACTAGGGAACCGACTTCTCCTAGACTCAATGATAACAGGTCATTGTTGCTTATGTGAATAACAAAAGGACAGGGCACCGACTGCTCCTAGACTCAATGATAATATGCCAGTGTTGCTTATGTCAATATCAAAAGGCCAGGGGACCGACGTCTCCTAGACTCAATGACAATAAGGAGACTGTTGCTTATGTGAATAACAAAAGGTCAGGGCAACGACTGCTTCTAGACTCGTTGACAATAAGGTCACTGTTGCTTATGTGAATAACAAAAGGTCAGGGGACCGACTGCTCCTAGACGCAGTGATAACAGGTCATTGTTGCTTATGTGAATAACAATGGGTAAGGACAATGACTGCTCCTAGACTCAATGACAATAGGTCATTCTTGCTTATGTGAATGTGAATAACAAAAAGGCAAGGCGACCGAGTGCGCCGAGACTCAATGATAATAGGTAAGTGTTGCTTATGTGAACATCAAAAGTTCAGGGGACCGACTGCGCCGAGGCTCAGTGCAAAAAGGTCATTGTTATATATGTGACTAACAAAAGGTCAGGGCACCGACTGCTCCTAGACTCATTGACAATAAGGTTATTGTTGCCTATGTGAATAACAAAAGGTCAGGGCACCGACAGCTCCAAGACTCAATGATAACAGGTCATTGTTGCTTATGTGAATAACAAAAGGTCAGAGGACCGACTGCTCGTAGGCTCAATGACAACAGGTCATTGTTGCTTATGTAAACAACAAAAGGTCAGGGGACCGACTGCTCCTAGACCCATTGACAATAAGGTCATTGTTGCTTAAGTGAACAAGACCGACTGCTCCTAGACTCATTGACACTAGGTCATTGTTGCTTATGCGAATAACAAAAGGTCAGGACACCGACTGCTCCTAGATTCAATGACAATAGGTCATTGTTGCTTATGCGAATAACAAAAGGTCAGGGCATCGACTGCTCCTAGACGCAATGACAATAGGCCATTGTTGCTTATGTGAACAACAAATGGTAAGGGGTATGACTGGTCCTAGACACATTGACAATAATATCATTGTTGCTGATGTGAACAAGAAAGGACAGGGGACCGATTGCTTCTAGAGTCAATGACAATAAGGTCATTGTTGCTTATGTGAACAACAAAAGGTCAGGGGACCGATTGCACCTAGACTCATTGATAATTTGGTCATTGTTGCTTATGTGAAAGGTCTAGGAGCTCCTAGGCTCATCGGTTGCTTATGACTCATTGACAATAGGGTCATTGTTGTTCATGTGAACAACAAAAGTTCAGGGGACCGTTTGCTCCTAGAGTCAATGGCAATTGGGTGATTGTTGCTGATGTGAACAACAAAGGTCAGGGGACCTACTGCTCCTACAGTCAATAGCAATAAAGTCATTGTTGACTATGTGTTAAAAAAGGTCAGGGGACCGACTGCGTCTAGGCTCAGTGGCGCCTAGGCTCAGCGCCATAATGTCATTATTGTTTATCTTAACAACAAAAGGTCAGGGGACTGACTGCGCCTATGCTCAGTGCCATAAGGTCTTTGTTGTTTATATGAACAACAAAAGGTCAGATGACCGGCTGCGCCTAGGCTCAGTGCCATAAGGTCATTGTTGTTTATGTGAACAACAAATGGCCAGGGGACCGACTGCTCCTAGGCTCAGTGCCATAAGGTCATTTTTGTTTATGTGGACAACCAAAGGTCAGGGGACCGACTGCGCCTAGCTCAGTGCCATAAGGTCATTGTTGTTTATGTGAACAACAAAAGGTCAGGGGACCGACTGCGCCTATGCTCAGTGCCATACGGTCATTAGTGTTTATGTGGACAACAAAAGGTCAGGGGACCGACTGCGCCTAGGCTGTGTGCCAATAATGTCATTAGTGTTTATGTGGACATCAAAAGGTCAGGGGACCGACTTCGCCTAGGGTGAATGCCAATAAGGTCATTAGTGTTTATGTGGACAACAAAAGGCCAGAGGACCGACTGCGCCTAGGCTGAGTGCCAATAAGGTCATTAGTGTTTATGTGGACATCAAAAGGTCAGGGGACAGACTGCGCCTAGGCTGAGTGCCAATAAGGTCATTTGTGTTTTTGTGGACAACAAAAGGTCAGGGGACAGACTGCGCCTAGGCTGAGTGCCACTAAGGTCATTAATGTTTATGTGGACATCCAAAGGTCAGGGGTCCGACTGCGCCTAGGCTGAGTGTCAATAAGGTCATTAGTGTTTATGTGGTCATCAAAAGGTCAGGGGACCGACTGCGCCTAGGCTGGGTTCAAATAAGGTCATTAGTGTTTATGTTGACATCCAAAGGCCAGGGGACCGACTGCGCCTAGGCTGTGTGCCATTAAGTTTTTTACTGCCTATGCAAGCAGCAACGGGACCGGCCTCTGTCGCCTAGTAGATAAGAGCGCTGACTCTTAATCATTAGGTCTCTCACCGCTGTGGTTCGAGCCTTGCTCGGGTCACATGTGAGACGCCAAGTTCTGCAACGGAAGTTCAGGTGGCTTTTTTCCCCAAGTACTACACCGGCTTTCGTCCACCTCTGATGTCTCGATATAAGTTTAAAAAGTCTTCAAAGGGCCTTAGGCCTGAAAAACTAAACAACCAAAAAAAAATAAAAAAAAAAACAAGCGGCATTGGCTTTGACGAAGCTTTGCAAATGCTCAAGAGGCTTTTACGTCATGAAATGGTTTATGTTCGTGATTATTGTAATTATTCAATGCTCCAAGAACCAAAGGTTGTGGATTTTTTGTTAGATTCGCCTCGGCGAGGCAAGAGTAACAAATATAACAACATTTGTTTCTTGGAGTTATTAAGGGGAAAACCTATCATACTACTCTTGATTGGTATATTTGAGCCCCGCCAAGCGAATTTGGGTCTTCGAGCATTCCGTCATGACAAATTTTAACTGCACATGCCCAGCCATTCAGAGGGGACAGGAATATGGCTTTCTGTCTGAAGGTTCCTCTTGATTCACTGCTTGTATGAGCGAGCAGCGAAGGTTCTGGCGAGACTGTGCGGATGCGCAGGCTCGCCTGAACCTTCGCTGCTCGCATAGGCGATAAGTACCAAAATCGCTTGACGGGGCCCATTTCATAGTGGCGAATTCGCTATAACGGCATATTGATAGGAATCAAATGCTAAGCGATGCGAACAATATGACTAAGCCTCATGAATATCTTTGTTGTTAGCGCACATGACAAAGAGTCAACCCATAACTGTGTGTAAGAGTACGCACTAATGCTCATTTGTCAATGTTGTGACGCCATTTCTGAGAATAATCTGTGGCCAGCTTCTTCGTTATGACCAATTCCAGCTGGTGTTTCATAAATGATTTGACCCAGTGCATCATGGGAAAATGTTATTTGTTGCTAGGCGACCAGCAAAGGCTCTGGCGAGACTGCGCATGCTCGCCAGAGTCTTTAAGGGGAATGGAAAATCCTGGAAGATTTTTCTGCCATTTTTGCAAAGGGAGACAACTTTCGGACTTCCTGTTTGCTCTTGTATAAACTCTGTCCCATCGGAAAAGGGGTCTACTCTTAGAGGAAAGAATTTGCTCCTTAGGAGCAAATTCTTTCCTTTAAGAGTTGACCCCTATTGACATGGTAGACAATAATACTTTTGAAGGAGTTGCCTCCCCTGAAGGTGTTCCCATTCCCCTTAAGCTCGCAGTCATGTAGAAGAAACTTTGAGTTTGCTTCATGCAAGAATTGAGTTGGTATGATCATTGGGAAAACAGACAATATTGATAATAACCGTTGTTTTGAGTGATATTCTCAAAGAGTTCCCCATTACTGCACCAACTCCATTGTCAGGGCATTGTTTGAGGATGTTTTCCACTAAATCTTTTCCATAGGCGACAATAGTAACCTTTTAATTGCTCCCACAAAAACTACACATACAAAACTTTTCAAACCTTGCTTGTTTATAGAGCCATCCTATAGCCCAACAAGTCAATGAGAAAAAAATCCACATGTTGATCTGCTCCTTTTCAAGTTACAGTCAACCATGTTTGTTTAGAACGGAGTAAATACAAACCAACATTTTTAAAGGAGGGGTGACCATATAAAATCAGCAACAATTTCTTTGAGCTTGCAGATATATTTAAAAAACATGCATCATTTTAGTCCCTGATTCCAATCATTTTCTCACATTGAAATAAACATGGGGTATATACCCAATGGAAGTAAGTCTGGTATTTAGAACGCAACTAAAAGCTGGGTCCACACGTGATAAAACCCGGTGCCTCACAGTATTCAGTGCAATGCTACCATGACCCATAAACAGATTATTGCCACATGTGGTCACTTCTGGTCAGTAACTTCGTTCAGTTTGTATGAAGATCATGGCTACAAAACAATAACAACAACAAAAAAAAACTTCACTTACATTTTTATCCATATTCCTGTGTTTTTGCGACATCCTAATCCAAAAGCCCAATTCCCAGCAATATGCAGCATGTTGTGTCGCCTTAATCTTTTCAGTCCATTCATTTTCACTTAAATGACCAAAACGATCAGATAGATATAAAAATACTTACGTATATAAATCGGTGCATGTTTAATGTGTGTTTGACTCTCCAAGTCCATGTGAAGGCCACCCCCCCCCCCATCCCAACCGCCCCCCCCCACACACACACACACGCAAAGCCCGCACAGCTCCAAAAAAATAAAATAATAAAACAAAATAAATAAATTATTAATAAATAAATAAATACGTGTGTTCAACTATGCAAGTTTTTTATACGATGTATGCAAATCGGTGCATGAGTACGGGGCTTAGACTCAGTTGTATATTAAACATAGATTCCACCAAGTTTTAAAGAAATCTGCCACTTAACTTGCATGGTTCTTACTTATTTTTCAGTCTGTTTTCAACCGTCATATTGTTTAAAGCAGCAAATCGTAATTACTGTTATTTTCCCTTTTTTCAAGTTTTGGCCAATCAGACGGTGGAACGTAATAATAGATCTCAAGTTTAGTTACAACACGGTATGTTTTCTTGGCAATATGACTGTTTCTTACCTAAAACCAGTAATTAACCGCATTGTCTAGGACAAGCGCCGTGCACGTAACCCTTTCAACCTGTAGATCGATACAAATACAATGCACCTATGCAAGCAGTGTAGATCTAATGAGCCGTCTCATCAGATCTACACAGCTTGCTATCCTGTGAATGATTTTGACCAAACCCCCTATTATCAAGAATGGATTGTTCCGAATTAAAAGGTGGAATAGTCCACTTTAGATAGTTAGGGGTGAAAGCGTTAAGAAGAAGACTGTATCGTTTATCATTCTTCTGGAAGCAATGATGTTACTTCAATCACCCATTAATTTAAAAATGAAACGACATGCTAGTCAACACTTTCCTTGCAAGTTCTGGAGAATTGTCCGCTTATATAGCTGTTCTGGTTTGGTATGGAGATTAACAGTCAACACTATTTAGGTCATGTCCCATAGATTCCTCTTTATACACGGAGGGCAAGCGCACTATTACCCAGAATCAGTCATCAACTATTATTTACATTCACCCATATGAACCTATATTACATCTTGCATTTTGTGGTTTATAATTAGGCTCATATCTTGGTATTTGGGTTTGGCCTTTGGAAAGTGCTGAATAGGACTCATACCGATGAAGGTAATAAGGGTTACAAGAAAACGAAACAAAGATAGTGACAGAATTGCACAGTACATGGCTCTTACTAGGAAGCTTGGTATGAAAAGAAGCTCCGAGGGTATTGGCCCTAAACATGAAGATAGTGACAGAGCTACACAGTACATGGCTCTTACTAGGAAGCTTGGTATGAAAAGAAGCTCTGAGGGTATTGGCCCTTAGTCTTGGCCGGAGACATTAACACAATATAATTCCGGTACAGGTTTCGCTATGGTATGGCAAAATACTTCATATTTTAGAAGGGTCGAATGTGAAGACGGCAATATACACTTTCACTCATCATGTTGTGAATTCGATAACTACTAATTGTTAGCGCTTGAATCTGGAATTCGAACTTGGTGTGCACAGAACTCAAGGCTGATTATAGCTGGAATCTGGAACTGGAACTTGGTATTGGACAGACTGCAAAGCAGACTGTGGCTTGTGAAGTGGTGCTCTCCTCCATCATGAAAACACGTCTATATAAGTTTGACCCCCTTGAACCCCACTTTTATATAGTAAACTGGGGTTTGCAAGGGTAAAACTTATTTTTCTTATTTCCGCTCTAAAACAATCTATATTTTTAGCAGAAATAAGAAAAATATCACATTTTTTCATCTTAAAATGTTCACTTTTTCGGCGATAAAGGTTACAATGTATTTGTATGGGCGTGTTTTCGTAAAGTTGACTCAGAGCGATCAGAATGAAATATGGATACACATCGAATGTACTTTAATCTCAAATGCTGAGTATGGCAGTAACTGTTCGTGGATTTGCGCAAAATGTGAGAATTCCAACTACTCTGACGCTTATTCCATCACGTGAACAAGTTCGTGAAATAAAGACCCCCCTAAACCCCACTTTATATAGAGAAAACTGGGGTTTACGGGGGTATTCATTATTTTTCTTATTTCTGCTCCAATACATAGGTTGTGGGTACTCGTTAGAACCGCCTCAATGAGGCGGTTCTAACGAGCACACACAACCTATGTAAGGAGCATTTATAAGAAAAATATCAAGGATTTTCATTAGAAAAGTAGGCATTTTGGAGGTATAAAAAAGCACTGTGTCGCACGGATGTGTTTTCGTAATGCAATGAGCGTATGGAACTGGATAAGAGAAACAGATTTGAAGCTCTATGAAGGGAAAAAGGAGGTAAATCTCCAACTTTTGATGCAACTGAGTGGTCTTCAATTGAGTCCAGTTTTGTTAACGTTCTAAAATTTTGAAGTAAAAATATCAGTAGTATTAGAGGCAAAATAATTGAACTTTTGGCTTTCCTTGATACTCATCAACTACATGTGGCTGTTCAGGAAACAAAGATTGACAATTCAATAACACATCACGTGAACAAGTCCGTGAAATGAGCACCCCTAAACCCCACTTTATATAGAGAAAACTGGGGCTAACTGGGATATACATTATGTTTTCTTATTTCTGCTCCAATATATAGGTTGTTGGTACTCGTTAGACCCGCCTCATCTCGATGAGGCGGTTCTAACGAGCACCCACAACCTATTTTTTCAGTATAAATAAGAAAAATACCAGGGATTTTCTTCAGGAAAGTAGCCATTTTGTAGATGTGAAAATTCACAATGTCGCACGGATATGTCATCGTAATGAACTTCAAATCTTATCCAAGAAACATGTCAATACAGTGTATACAGAAAAGAAAAATGCTTATGGTGGTGGGGTGATGCTGCTCATTCATAGAGATGAAGATAATTCCCACACGGCGATAATGCAACTAGTCAGTTGGCGTTAAGGCGTTCACAAAGTGTGTGTGTGTGTGTGTGTGTGTGTGTGTGTGTGTGTGTGTGTGTGTGTGTGTGTGTGTGTGTGTGTGTGTGTGAATTCGGGTTTAACGTCGCTTTCAACAATTTTTCAGTCATGTGTGTGTGTGTGTGTGTGTGTGTGTGTGTGTGTGTGTGTGTGTGTGAATTCGGGTTTAACGTCGCTTTCAACAATTTTTCAGTCATATCACGACGGTGTCTGGTTGCGACAGGGAGCTCAATGCTCACTTTTATAGTGCTGCCTCACTGAAGTATCATGTCCCAGACACATTACATGATACCACACCCAGTCACATTATCCTGGCACTGGGTCGACCAGTGCTAGCTCTACCCCGTTAATCTGAGTGCCAAGCGAGGAGCAGCTAGTACCATTCTTAACGACTTCGGTATGTCGCGGCCCGGGATCGAACCCGTGACCTCCCGTTCCCCGGGGCGGACACCCTACCAACTGAGCTATCGGGGCCGGTGTGTTCACAAATAAAATGTCTTATTTTGTGACACGCTGGTATCGACAAATAGACATAATGAATGTTCATGGCTTGTAGCTTCACTACTAGTGATAAAACACTTAAGACTTTATTCTCATCCATTTGCCTGATCAGTTTGAAGATATTCACTCTCCGGACAAACTTCGTGATGACGTCAATGTTTCGGAATCTTAAAAAAAAAATCTACATTACACCGGCAAAGGAACCTCCGAGAAAAGGGTATTCATACCAGAAAGGTGATAATGTAATTATGAGAATGGCTAAGATATGCAAAGGAGAAATACTTTTATGGTCAATCAGATGTTCGATCTGTTCAGCAGTTAATAACTTATTTCCTTTTCGCCCCCGCCCATCGGGGCTTGGAGAAACAGATGGGCTGCATGGTACTTCCACGCAGCGCTGAAACTGACCACTCATGAGTACTGGTAAACCGTTTAGTAGGACTAAGCCTGCCCAGGTAAAGTGGTGTGAGTCAGACCGTCCAATGCATATAAGCCTTCTGGTTTCATTGGGTGGCAGGGCTTGAGATGTCATTTCATCTCAGTGTCGGGTAAAATACCCAAAAAATTGGAGGCAACGTCTCGAAAAGACCTATATATAGTGTTGACGGGGACGTTGAACCTAAATTCAAACCAAACCAAAACTTCTTTCAATCAAGATTAAGCTGATTAGCATTCCCCACAAAACTAGTAGGACTGTCTCTTCGTGTTCTTGGCTCACTCCAGAGATAAGAAGGAAGAACCGCAGAAGGAATTTTCATACTAAGGCAAAGAAGAAGGGTAGCTGCAAACTCCGATCGAACTTTGAATTATCTACCCGATTGCTTCACTTGTCCGTTAGGTGGCGCTATTATTGGGAAGTTCCGGTTTCGTGTTGTTTGGGTAACCAAACATAGTCGAAGTGAGACTGTACAGCGGCCTGCGTATCTGTGCAGCCTGATCTGTCTTGTCTAATATGTCGGTGACTGTACTATGATGAGTCGTGCGTAGCCGCAGGACAATCAGATATAAGCAAACATGGGTTCTGCATGTTGATCTGACTCTTTTACCGGTACGGTTGTGTGCGACCAACAAAAACGCAGCTCGGCCTGTGAATCCAAACAGTCTGATCAGTGTCACTGATGATCGCAAAAGCCTTAAAAGCACCACGGATAATGAATATCGCAACTGAAATAAGCGAAATCCAGTTGCACATTTAAAGTCTATGCAGGTAACTGAACGACCATCAAAGATGCAGCTCAGCCTGTGAATCGAAACAGTCTGATCAGTGTCATCGATGATCGTATGAGCCTTACAAAGCCGCACGGATAATGACTATAGCAACCGAAATAAGCGAAATTATAAGTCTTTGCAGGTAACTGAACGATCATCGATGACGCAGCTCAGCCTGTGCATCTAAAAGGTCTGATCAGTGTCATTTATGATCGCATGAGCCTTACAAAGCTGCACGGATAATAAATAATTCAACAGAAATAAGCGAAATCCAGTTGCGCATACTCGTATTGATATAAGTCTTTGCGCGTAACTGAAGGACCAACGAAGACGCAGCTCAGCCTGTGCATCCGCGAAGTCTGGTCAGTGTCTTCGATGATGGAATAAGTATGGATAATGGATGTCGCTATAGAGATAAGCAAACCTCGAGTTGCCGATGTTGATATATGTCTATGCAGGTAATTGAGCGACCAGCGAAGACGCAGCACAGGCTGCACATCGGTGCAGATGTGCAGTATGATCAGTATTCGTTGCTCTAGCAAAACAGTGCCATTAAATTAAGATAAGCGAAAACACTTGCTGTAGTCCATGTAGATCTGAGTCTTTGCATGTCAAGGCGAGCGTACTGATCTGTCTCACATAGCCGCTGGAATATTGCAAAAGAGATTTACAAGTGAAAATACAATTATTGCGCATGTTTATTTTAACGACCAGCGAAGTCGTAACACAACATGCGAATCCGTGCAGTCTGATCAGTCTGCACTGTGGGTTAAAGGGATGCATCTACTATCAGAAGCATCGAATGTGTTTTCGCGTTATGCTTAAAACCGGAACTACTCATTCGTGGCGCCCCTAGCGGCCAAGACGCGATTACGGGAATTAACTCTTGATATCGGTAGCCAGCCATTGCCTACACTGTTTGCAAAACGTTAAGCCATCTCCCGAATAAATTTTGAAGAAAACACAACCTGACACCCCTAAATTTCGTAATGGACTCCTCCCATAAATAAGGTGGAAGATTCCATTTGGTACAAAAAGGGTTTAAAAAGGAATGGCCACTGGTCATTTTGGCTTTCCGCTACTGATGTTTCCATTAGCGTCTAGTTGTTTCATATTTTTGGTGCTTCTTTCCCTTTTGTGTCTGGTGGGAGCTGTGGCTTAATTGTATCGATTCCTGATCTTTGCATTCACTTCTATATGGTAACGTTGTTTCAGAATCAGATCCTATCCTGGCAGAGGAAATCATTGGTTAATTCAATGATGCATTCAATTAAAATGCATGCGAGGACGTACTATTGACTGAGAGCTAGGCTGCTTTGATAGCCGGCATTGGGGTTCATCAGAATGTGCCATATATTTGCTTTATAAAATAATAATAATAATAATCGACCTTATTTATAGAGGGTAACACGTTTAGTGCTAGTACTATTCTTCCATCTGGCCCGCTTTTCCTGGGGTAGGAACCAGTACTACGCAATGTGGATAAAGTCTCTTGCTCAAGGACTGAAGGCTTTAATCATTCTAAAGCTTCAGTGTCTGAATAGCTTCATCCTAGAGTTCTAAATGAACTAGCAAACGAACTGGGTCCAGTTTGTTTTTTGCGCATTTGTTTTATACATAGAGGATCTTACATGAGTGTTCATGTATTATTGAATTTATTAAACGAGTTGAGGAAAAGGGATAAAATGCGAGGCTTTGCCGAGCATAATTTATTAAACGAGTTGAGGAAAAGGGATAAAATGCGAGGCTTTGTCGAGCATTTCATCCATTTTTATCAACGAGTTTAATAAATTCAATAATAAATGAGTACGAATGCAAGATTCTATTTATCATATGACATTTAAATATGCTTTTTATTTACGATCATTTAATAAAACTGTCAATATTCCGCCATTAGTAAACGCGACGTCGTTATGAACGTCGTGCCTGTAACGTTATGGGGCGTATCTAACTAATTTGCATATTTAATCCACTAGAGGATCATCGAATTTCATTATTACATGGCGCTATTACATTCTCGGACGCGACGTCACATGATAAAATATTTATTTCAATAACGTAGGAACATGTTTATATAACATAAATACAAATTTCATGACAGGATTTGAAAACAAGCCAGAGGTTTATGTGAATAATCTTTTGCACATTTGTTTCAGCAATCCGTTGATACTTGTGAAATCTCAAAAGAATGGCTGCTTGCACGATTTCCCCTGAATGTAGCTCTTGTTAGTAACTAACGCCCAGTGCCACTCACGTGCGTGCCATGTAAGTTGCTTGAACATATTGTTTGCTCAAAAGCATGGCTCGCTTGGACGAACACCAACTTTTGTCAGACAGGCAACATGCATTTAGGAAAATGCACAATTATGAAAACCGGCTGATCATTGTTATTAATGACTGGATAAAAATCTTGGACAAAGAGGGGCAGGTGAACACATTTATTCTCGATTTCGAAAAGGCCTTTAACACACTCTCTCATGAACTACTTACATGTGATTTGTTATGGAATTGGCGAATCGACTAGCAATTATTCGGCAGGTCATTATTCAGCTTCAGCAGCCCACATTATTCTCCTGCGTAAAGGAAAACGGCATACACACAGCAGTTGGTGACGATTTGTGGCCTGATAAATTAATGATGAGAGCAACCTTTAGTGTGTATGTGTGAAGTGTGTGTGTGTGGGGGGGGGGGGGGGGGGGGGGAAGGTTGGAGGAAACCGTATTGACTCTGTGTGTGTTTTATGTTGCACCAACATTTTAGTTTTAACGGGACCTCGGTTTGAAAACTCATCCGAATGTCTGGTAAAGACCGGAATCGAACCAACGTTAACTGGTTTACGGGGCTAGCAGTAGCTTAACCACGGAGACTTCTACAGTGGCTGTAATATACATGTGCCAGTCATTAGGAAAGTGTATGGACTGTCCTTTCCTTGCATAAATATGTAAAAGTACCTTCTCAAGCGGATAAAAGTAATTTTCTTCGTAGCGTAAAACCTAGTTATTCCAAACAGCTAATGAATGTATGTCGTAGCTTGAGCAAAACCTGGTTATACGAGAGTTATATTGTAATCATGCGCTTAGCTTAGCCGGATAATACCATCACGTTAAAAGAAGCACTAAATTCTCGCTGTATGCGATGTGTATGTAAAGAAAAAGTGAGATTTGTAAAATAAAATGCAACGCCCAGCAGGCTCTCAACAAATCGATCCAGATATAGGAAACCAGCCATGTCAGACATTACATTCGATATCATGTAATACTAAAGGAATGCAAGAAGGAGCAGAAGAATAGACTATTGCGCATGCGCATGTAAAAGTACAACTTCGTATGTGCGACCAGGGAAGAATCTGATCAGACCAGACTACGCGCATGCGCAGTGATCAGAGTCTTTGTTGGTCGCAAGTGAAAGCTGTCAAAGAGACCAAAATAAAGACAGTAAACTTGGCCATACGGAAAAGCAGCTTGACTTAAATCTTCACCGGCCAGATATGGCGCATATAAAGCCAAAACTGCACACGCACGCACGCGCGCAGGCACGCACGGAGCTTATAACATTAAACACTTTGCACCATTGTATTGTTATAAACCCTAATGGTTTCATTTGGCGACAGGGCTTGAGATGTCTTTTCATCTCAATGTCGGGTAAAAGTCCCACAAAATTGAAAGCAATGTCTCCAAAATGACCTGTACAATGTTGACGGGGACGTTAAACCGCAAATCAAAAAGTCATTGTATAGTGAAATTAAGACCAACTAAAGCTTACACTTATTCTGTTTTTAAGGTTTCATTTTTTTTTTGTTTGTATTTGCTATACCCAGTTTCCTTTAGCCCCCGCCCATCGAGGCTTGAAGAAATAGATGGGCTGCATGATGCTTCCACGCAGAGCTGAAACCGACCGGCACGCGAGTACTGGTAATCCGCTTAGAGGATCTAAGCCTGCCCAGGCAATGCGGTGCGAGTCGGCCCGTCCATGCTTATAAACCCTATTGGTTTCATTGGGCGGCAGGGCTTGAGATGTCATTTCATCTCAATGTCGGGTAAAAGTCCTACAAAATTGGAAGCAACGTCTCCAAAATGACCTTTACAGTGTTGACGGGGACATTAAACCCCAAATCAAACAAACAAATATACCCAGTTTCCTCTAGAAAGAGACCGCCTTTAGGACTATTCAAAAGTGGTCTTGATAGGCCTAAAGACCACTTTTGAACAGTTCAAACAGTTATTTTAACGCACTGTATACTGCTATATGTTGGGCAAGTCCATTAGTCATGTAAGGGGTGTCAGACCTATTTTTTCGTTATATATATATTGGTGGAAAATTATGTTAGCAAATAGTGCAGACCCTGATCAGACGGCGTCTGATCTGGGCCTTCACTGTTTGCCAAGGTACCCATTTAGGGGTTTCCCGCATGCAATCCTATATTTCAAGCCCACTTCATCACACAAACAAGCTATTTTAATGAAAACCCTGAAACCGCAACTTGATTTTTATGGAGAAAAATGTGGTTTACAAGCAAATAACTTATTGTCCTAGTTTATTTTTGTCTGAAACATAGATTCAAGAGTTTATTCCCTTTTCATACTGGGTCATAGCAGAAGTGCACAACCCGCAATACAGGAAGATCTTATTCGCTTTCTGGAGACTATTTCAGGTTGAACTACAGTAAAACATTGGTCTTTTTGAAAGCTGTATTTGCTTTGGGTAAAACATTGGTCTTTTTGAAAGTTGTACTTGCTTCGGGTAAACCATTGGTCTTTTTGAAAACTGTGCTTGCTTTTGGTAAAACATTTTTGTTGTTGTTGTTGTTGTTGTTGTTGTTTTTGCCTTTTACTGGCTTTGGGGTGGGGTGGGGTGGGGGGGGGGGGGCTTTTCGTACAGAAATAAATATTCTTCTGTTTCTGATTGGATTTAGTGCTAAAAGTCATTATTTTTCGGTAAACTATTATATTGTTTAATAGAAGAAATATTGGAAGATATTTGCTTTTGTAAAAAGCAACTGATTTAAATAGTGACGGGCCAATATTTATTCTCTGTGGTATGGGTATGTTTACATTGACTTCCGAAATGGTCAAAATATGCCTTATAACCCCATATTCTTTAGCTGCTTCTGGAAGGTTAATGGGCTTCCTGTCAAATTATATGCCTAATTTTGGAAACTTTGGACTTGTTGAAATGTGGTAGAACATGGAATTAGCCCCAATTTACATTCTGAGTAAGGGGGTTGTGTTTTTTTTTACTGTAGTGCCACCTTCAGAGCCAGACGTCTCGATGGTAAGTGTGGTGACATTCTCGCGTGAGCGCAAGAGCGAGCCAATATGAAATGCATTCAACCCTCTTTATACTGACATTCGATATAACGCCAAAATTTGTTGTAACGACAATTTCAATTGGATGAAACCTTAGCTCAAGGTTTAGCGTGTGGGCGGGCTTCACTCGGGTTGGAAAAACCCATATCGAATCCATAGTCATTTAAAGATTCTTGTAATCTAATACTCCAAGAAACAAATGTTATTGATATTTGCTAGAAATCGCCTGGCGATTCTCATTGCGCAAACACGCCTATACAAATACATTGCCAATGAAGATTTTAAGAAGAAAAATTGTGATATTTTTTCTTACTTCTTTTCAAAATATAGATTGTGGGCACTCGTTAGAACCGCCTCGTCGAGGCGGTTCTAACGAGTACCCACAATCTATATTTTAGAGCAGAAATAAGAAAAATAAGGTATACCCGCGGAAACCCCAGTTTTACTATATAAAGTTGGGATTCAAGGGGGTCAAAATTATATAGGCGTGCTTTCGTGTGAGTTATAAAGTCAGCCTCGATAGCGCAGTGGTTAACGCGTTCGACACATGATCGAGAGGTTGTGCGTTCGAATCCGGCACCCGGTATCGAGGTGTGTCCTTGAGCAAGACACGTAATGACACTGCCTCACTCCACCCAGGTGTAAATGGGTCGCAATGGTGTAAGAGTCATTGTCTCTCTCGCGCGCGCGTGAAAACATCCGGAATGAGAGATCGAGCGCGATTAAATAAGCTTTAGTCTTCCATCGCAATCGAACTAAAACAAGAATATCGGTAAAACCGATGGATGCTCCCCGAACGTGCAATAGTCGGAACAAGAATCATTATACCATTTAAAGAGCGGTATACTGTGTATACTTACTGTACTTCAAAATGGAGTATAAGAAAACCTGTCGGTAGACAGATTAGCGTGCCTGATGGCACTGTCATACAAACATCAGCAACACAAAAGTCGGAATAAATGAAAGGCAGTGTCTTCAGGTACGATACCATACCCCAAGATCCTGGGTGGTAGTTTAGCTGTATTAATTGGGTAAAACTGTTTAATTTAAATTATTGAAAACTTACTCTCGTACACAGAGGCTCATAGGACTGTCTCCAGGTATGGCTTCGTATTGGGTGCCTTTACATGCATATAAAATATCAGACGGGTTCGAAAATTATATTAAAATCCATCAGCAAATCTAGATGTTAGAGCGATGACAAAGTTTTTCTAAAAATAGACGCAGTGACCTTGACCTTGAGCCCAGGAACCTGAAAGTCAAACTTGCTTGAGATATTATCATACCCAACATTTGTGTGAAGTTATATTAAAATCCATCAGCAAATGACGACGCTAGAGCTATGACAAAGTTTTTTTGCTAAAAATAGCCGCAGTGACCTTGACCTTGAGCCCAGGAACCTGAAAGTCAAACTTGCTCGAGATATTATCATACCTAACACATGTGTGAAATTATATTAAAATCAATCAATAAATGTAGGCACTAGAGCGATGACAAAGTTTTTTCTAAAAATAACCACAGTGACCTTGACCTTGACCCCAGGATCCTGAAAGTTGAACTTGCTCGAAATATTATTACACCAAACATTTGTATGAAGTTATATTAAAATCCATCAGCAAATGACGACTCTAGAGCGATGACAAAGTTTTTTTTTCTAAAAATAACCACAGTAACCTTGGCCTTGAGCTCAGGACCCTGAAAGTTGAACTTGCTCGAGATATTATCATACTCAACATTTGTGTGAAATTATATTAAACTAGAGCGATGACAAAGTTTTTTTCTAAAAATAATCACAGTGACCTTGACCCCAGGATCCTGAAAGTTGAACTTGCTCGAGATATTATTATCCCCAACATCTTTGTGAAGATATATTAAAATCCATCAGCAAATGACGGCGCTAGAGCGATGACATTTTTTTTTCTAAAAATAGCCACAGTGACCTTGACTTTGAGTCCAGGACCTTGAAAGTTGAATTTGCTCGAGATATTATCATACTCAACATTTGTGTGAAATTATATTAAAATCCATCAAAAACGAGGCACTAGAGCGAAAACAAAGTTTTTTCTAAAAATAGCCACAGTGACCTTGACCTTGAGCCCAGAACCCTGAAAGTCGAACATGCTCAAGATATTATCATACCCAATATTTGTATGAAGTTATATTAAAATCCATCAATAACTGTAGGCACCAGAGTGATGACAAAGTTTTTTCTATAAATAGCCGCAGTGACCCTTACACTGCAACTTTAAACAAAGTAACATAACTCTGTGACGAATAGCACGGATAATATGCGCACCCCCTATTGCTGCTTAAGGCTCCATTGAAGTTTCGTTGAATTTCTGCAAGTAGTTGCTGAGAATTCGCGTGGACACGCACAGTACCCTATATATTCATGCAGAATTCATCAAAGGGCCATAACTGTTGGAAAAATCATCGAACCAAAACACGCAGGTGATATGCGCATCCACCTTCGACATTTAATATTCCCATGAAGTTTCATTGAAATCCGCCTAGTAGTTTCTGATAATTCGCGTAGACAAGAGCGTGACGGACGCACGGACTCACGGACACACGGACGAAGCGGCGACTATATGCTCCCCCGAAATTCTTCGGTGAGCATAATAAATTAGTATAAACTAATTATAAACCCTTTTTGTTTCATAGGGCGACAGGGCTTGAGAAGTCATTTCAATGTCGGGTAAAAGCCACACGAAATTGGACGCAACGTCTCCAAAATGTTTACAGTTTTGATGGGGACGTTAAACCTAAATTCAAACCCATAAATAAAATGTAACAAATGTCTGTTGCTTGGAGTAATGAAAGTGGAAACAGACCTTTATTACCTATCATACGCCATTAGAGTAAGAGAAAACTCTTTTTGGAATAAAATGCAGTGATATAAAGAAACCAATATACAATGTAGAACACGCCGCACATGTATTACTTGTATAGTTCGCCAACAAATAGCTGGCAGTGACGTAGCTGACTATTTGAGCTAGTTTACCGTTAGGCCCATAAGCTTTGCATTGTTCAAAACAAAAACAAGTCGTGACGTCACTGTCAACTATTCCTCGACGGACAGTACTGTCCGTCGAGGAATAGTTGACAGTGACGTAACGACTTGTTTTTGTTCTGAACAATGCAAATATTATGGGGTTAACGGTAAAATAGCTCAAATAGTCAGCTACGTCACTGCCAGCTACATTGTATTTGTTGGCGAACTATCCCAGCAGGCACATGACGTAATTATGACGTCATATCGACGTCGGTACAACGTCATGACGTTATTGCAACGTCACATCAACGTCGGTGCAACGTCATGACGTTGCACCGACGTTGATTTGACGTTGCCCTTGCGACGTGTGCCTGCTGGGATACGTAGCAATCCCGGCTCCAGTTTCGAACAAATTGACCTGAGACTGGTGAACTCTATTAACATAATTTCACACCCGACTGAATGCATGTATTTATCTTCGACGTCTCCCGTAAATGGCGATATTGTTATTCAGTACATAGAGGTCGGTAAATGGGTCGCAATTCACGTGATGCCGAAAATTCACGAGAAGTGTACGAAAGCCGACGTATTAGGCGATAACATTTACAAATTTATTCCATGCATAAAGGTTAGTCTCAGGTCAAATTGTTCGCACCTAATACACACAAACATTTTTGTGGAAAGAAAAATGAAAAGTTATTCGTATTTATTTAGCCAAATTATTGACACACAGTCAAATTCTTTTATTAAGACCACCTTTGGGTCTAGGCTACTTTTGAACAACCCAAAAGGTAGTCTCTTACTAGAAGATACTCAATGTAGAAACACAAAGTAAAACTTTCTAAATATGTGTTTAAAAGAGGAAAACGTCCTAATTTTTGCTGGTCTTAATAGCGGAATTTCATTGTAGAGTAAAATTCCTTTAAGAACACTTGAACAGTCCCAAAGGTGGTCTCCTACAATAGCATACTGGATGTGGAGAACACAAAGAAAATGTACCTTAAATCTTCAAAATATGCTTAAAAAGCAAGATTTTGTTTTAATTTTAGGTGGTCTTAATAGCGGAATTTCATTGTATTTGCAATATAAAATGATCGAAATGTTTTCAATACGCTGACTAACGACACCGTTAATTTTGAGGGCTAGTTGTTCAAAGCAACGTTAGCTTAACGAGCTCGTTAGTGCTAAAACTGTTAACTGTTCTAGCAAGTACAATATGTAATATGGTGTTATTTTTGCTGAAAAAAAAAAAAAAAACACACATAAAAAAAAAAAAAAAAAAAAAAAATGAGAACAGCATTTGCATTTGCAAAAGCTGCTGAATGCAAAAGCTGCTTATAGAAACTTTTATTGTTATTTGCCATAATAAATGACCCAAATTTTAACTATACGTTATTTAAATAACGTCATCCTTTGTTTTGAACAACATTGCTGCGTTGCTTTCAACTGTTATATACCACAAGCTTTTTATAACACTACTGCTGGGATCTAAAGGGGAAACCGTGTTTGTTATATCCGAACAAAATTGTGCAGATAATATGAAAAAAAAAATGACGTTTGTTTATTAAGTTAACAAGTCCGTGAAATGAAATCCCCGACAACCCCACTTTATATAGAGAAAATAGGGGTTTACATGGGTATACATTCTTTTGCTTATTTCTGCTACAGGACATTGGTTGTGGGTACTCGTTAAATCCGCCTCAATGAGGCGGTTCAAACGAGCACCACAACCTATGTTTGCAGTAGAAATAAGAAAAATGCCATGGATTTTCATCAGAAAAGTAGCCATGCATTTTGGAGATGTGAAAAATGCACTATGTCGCACGGGTATGTTTTCGTAATGTTCTATAAAATCTACACATTTTGGGGATCCGTGTATAAATTGCACGTTCTTCTGGATATTTTGGGATCAGTCTTATAATCTACACATTTTTGGATGAATCGTGTTATATCCAAAATCGCGTTAAAATAAGCAGTGTTTCAAAGGTGTTGTTTGTTTGTTTGATTGAATGGTTTTAGATTTAACGTCCCGGTCAACACTGTATAGGGTCATTTTGAAGACGCTGCTTCCAATTTTGTTAAAAGGAGTGTTTTAAATGTGCTGTGGTGTGTATAAAACATAATATGGTCATAGCGATAACATGGTCATAGCGCGATATAAGGACACATAAAACGTCCGAAAAACGGACCTCTATTACTTTGTAAGCCCATTTAGCGTGCATCACGAAAAAAAGCCTATTTAATTTAGACCCAACTGAACCCCACTTTTATATAGTAAAACTGGGGTAAACCTTTTTTTCTTATTTCTGGTCGAAAATATAGAAAGTGGGTACTCGTTCGAACCGCCACATGGAGGCGGTTCTAACGAGTATCCACAATCTATATTTTGATGCAAAAATTTTCGATTTTTTTTTCCTGCGGTAAAGTTTACAGGGCATTTGTTTTATTTGATTTGAGGTTCAACGTCCCCGTCAACACTGTATAGGTCATTTTGGAGACGCTGCTTCTAATTTTGTTGGACTTTTAACCGACATTGAGGCGATACCTTGTGCTATTTTGTGACTTTTAACCGACATTCTCAAGCCCTGTCGCCCAATGAAACCAATAGAGTTGTCCGACTCGCACCTCTTTGGCTGGGCAGACTTATATCCTCTAGATGGTTTAACAGTACCCGTGTGCTGTCGGTTTCAGATCTGCGTGGAAGCATAATGCAGCCCATCAATTACTTCAAGCCCCAATGGGCGGGTGCGAATTTAAAGATGTTGTGGTCTGTTTTGGACATGACAAGGTCATAGTGCGATATAAGAACACACAAAAGCGTCAGAAAAACAGACCGCTTTTACTCCGTAGGCCCATTTAGCGTGGGTGAAGATTTTCACCTCTGCATCTGAACAAAAAACTTCGTGCTGATCGTTGCCCACTTTAACCCTTGTCCTGCTGAATATTTAATCTGCCACACCCACTACCAATTATCAACCAATCAGATTACTTGATGCAAATTATTGCAACAAATTCACAATCTGAATGACAAACAATGTAGATCATGATCAGATGGCTTCTTCAGAAGCCATCTGATCCGGATCTACATTGTTTGAGAAAAAAGCATATCCGGGCTCAGTAGGACAAGGATAACTTGTGCTATTTTGTAACAACAGTCCGGTAAAATGTTTTTCATTTATCCTTATCAAATCAGTAATAGTTGGATAATCAAGAG
The DNA here is from genome assembly GCA_963580285.1 of Lucinisca nassula. Classification (NCBI taxonomy): domain Eukaryota; kingdom Metazoa; phylum Mollusca; class Bivalvia; order Lucinida; family Lucinidae; genus Lucinisca; species Lucinisca nassula. The sequence continues at coordinate 36,301,124 of OY757025.1, read as the reverse complement.
CTTTTAAGAAATTAGACAGACTTCTCTAAGAATAATGAAAGTTATTGTTGTTTTATGGCAACCGTAGGGAATAGTTCACTCCGGTCTTATGGGTGAAGATACGCTTTCAGGTGAAACAACTCTCATACAACATTTTCGTCACATTTATCCCTTAAGGGGAATGGGAACACCTTCAGGGTAGGCAACTCCTGTAAAAGTATTTTAGTCTCCCATGTCAATAGGGGTCAACTTTTAAAGGAAAGAATTTGCACCTGAGGAGCAAATTCTTTCTTTTAAGAGTAGACCTATTTTCCGGTGGGAAAGGGCTAATTGAAAAGCGGACAGGAAGTCCCGAAAGTTGTCTCCCTTTGCAAAAATGCCCGAAAAATCTGCCAGGTGTTCCCATACCCCTTAAAAGAACGATTTTTCTTGTCTGTTCTCCTATCTTCATTCTTGTCTGACTATCTTTCTGTCTGTTCTCCCTCATGTCTCTCTTCCTGTTCTGCTGTCTTCATGCCCTACTGAGAACCTTCCTGACTGCTCTCCTGTCTGCTCTCACACCTGCCTGCATGCCTGCCTGTCATCCTGAGTGCCTTCCTGACTGCCCTCTTGTCTGCTCTCTCGCCTATCCGTCTTCCTGCTCGCCTGTCTTCATGCCCTACTGAGAACCTTACTGACTGCTCTCCTGTCTGCTCTCACACCTGCCTGCCTGTCGTCCTGAGTGCCTTCCTGACTGCCCTCCTGTCTGCTCTCACACCTGCCTGCCTGTCGTCCTGAGTGCCTTCCTGACTGCCCTCCTGTCTGCTCTCTCGCCTATCCGTCTTCCTGCTCGCCTGTCTTCATGCCCTACTGAGAACCTTCCTGACTGCTCTCCTGTCTGCTCTCACACCTGCCTGCATGCCTGCCTGTCATCCTGAGTGCCTTCCTGACTGCCCTCCTGTCTGCTCTCTCGCCTATCTGTCTTCCTGCTGGCCTGTCATCGTGAGCGCCTTCTTGACTGCCCTCCTGTCTGCTCTCTCGCCTATCCGTCTTCCTGCTCGCCTGTCTTCATGCCCTACTGAGAACCTTCCTGACTACTCTCCTGTCTGCTCTCACACCTGCCTGCCTGTCTGCTTGTCATCCTGAGTGCCTTCCTGACTTCTCTCCTGTCTGCTCTCTCGCCTATCTGTCTTCCTGCTCGCCTGTCATCGTGAGCGCCTTCTTGACTGCCCTTCTGTTTGCTCTAGCGCCTGTCTGCCTTCCTGTTCGTCTGCCTGCCTGCCTGCCTGTCTTCCTGAATGCCTTTTTGACTGCCTCTCCGTCCGCTTTCCCGCATGTCTACCCTCCTGTCCACCTGCTTGCCATCCTGCTTTCCTGACATCCTGAGGTCCTGTCTGACTGCCCTCCTGTATGCTTATCTGCTTATCCGCCTTCCTGCTTGCTTGTTCCCTGCTGATCTGCACCGTCCACCCTACCTGTTTGATCTCTTGCCTGCCTGGCGGCCTTCCTTCTCCGCCTGCCCTCATGTCCCCCTGTCTACCTTTAACATATCTACCTGACGGTTAAAACTTGTCGTTACCTACAGATTCTTCAACCCTTATCCTGCTGAATAAAAAAAGTTAGCCACACCCATTTCTGACCGTTTCGATCAAACTACTTGACATGACGATAACATACTCGAGTGCATAGTGCATTCTTCTTGCATATCTCCAAAATGGTTACATTTCTTATGAAAAGTCCTGATATTTTCTTATTAATGCCCCAAACATAGGTTGTGTGTGCTCATTAGAGCCGCCTCATTGAGGCGGCTCTAACGAGTACCTACAATCTATGTCTGGTTGTGGGTGCTCATTGGAGCCGCCTCATTGAGGCGGCTCTAACGAGTACCTACAACCTATGTCCGGTTGTGGGTGCTCATTAGAGCCGCCTCATTGAGGCGGCTCTAACGAGTACCCACAACCTATGTCTGGAATCAGAAATAAGAAAAATAATCTATACGCCTGTAAACCACAGTTTCCACTGTTTAAAGTGGGTTTAGAGTGGTGTTCAGGATACGGACTTGTTAATGGGATGATATGATGTATTTGTTTAGTTCACAAACTGAATGACGAACAGTGTAGATCCTGATCAGATAGATTCTGTGTGCAAAGTTGTCGTTTTCAGCGGGATGCTGGTTAATCATAATACCTTTCACGATAATTTCATGAAAATAAAGGCGACAACATACACTTTAGGAAAGACATCTCTTTCAAACTATTCTGAAGAAGCCATCTGATCAGGATCTACATTGTTTGTCATGTATCATTTATTGAACCATATCCTGTTGGATAAATTACTCTACATACCCATTTCTGATAAGCGAGCAATCAAATCACTTAATATGTAGACCCTTCATCGTGACATCAAATATTTTATAAACATATAAATAAGTTCTAGAAAGGGTTATCCTTTGGAAGCAAGGAATACACCACAGAACGGGAAAATATTGAGTATACGTGTTTTCTGGGCCAGACCAGCTAATTTCGGCCATTTAGGCCTCATCAGTGACCCTCAGATATTTTCAAAATTCCACAATGGAATCAATGATCCCAAAGGACAAGAAAATATAAACTACACTATGATGTATGGCAGGGAGACTTTTTACGGCCGCCACACATTCCCAGACAAAGTTTGAACAATAAACAACATATTTTAACAAGCAAATTGTCTTTACATTACGCTCACACGGCCGTCTATTAAATTGGCGTATTTCATATCAATATTTTTCAGAGTAAATTTCTTTTACATTTTCCTTACTTTTGCTCCAAACATAGATTGTGGGTACTCGTTAGTACCGCCTCGATGAGGCGGTTCTAACGAGTATCCGCATTCTATAACGTTTTTTTTTTATAGTATAAGTAAGGAAAATAATTTCTTGCACACCAGATAAGAAAATCCATAGTTTGAGCTTGGGGGTGAAATTCTGTTCTAACCTTGATGTTCTTACCCAAAAATTGAATATTCCCGCTTGTTTGATAAATGCACTGGTTGAATACGACCTCGTGTGCGCCATCGTAAGGTTGACGTCATAGCACCTTACGTGGCGTAACTAAACATCACTATAGAATCATCACACTATGGCGGACGTCGGCAACCGAAGTGACTGCAGTATTAAAAGCCCACGCACAGAAATGACGGTATGCAAGAAAAAGAATCCTATATGCGTGTGAGGGGTGGAAAGAAAAATTCGTCCCTCGGGATCACTGTCCCGCATCACTCGGCAAGCCTCCTGATGCCGGACATTGACCCTTGGGACGGATTTTCCAACCCCCCCCCCCCACTTCACACCCTATAGTATACCCCCAATGTTCACTATGTGAACTGGGGTTTACAGGGGTATTGCGTAAAAGACGTGTAAGAGGCATAAATAGTAATTCAGCTTATAGAATATCAAACCAAAAGTCACAGAGGTTGACTCGCGGAACATATGCTCTGTGCATGCATCATCCGAAATGTTGGAATGGGAACACCTGGCAGATTTTTCCGCAATTTTTCAAATGGATACAACTTTCGGGACTTCCTGTTCGCTTTTCTATAAGCTCTTTTCCACTGTAAAAGAGGTCTACTCTTAAAGGAAAGAATTTACTCCTGAGGAGCAAATGCTTTCCTTTAAGAGTTGACCCCTATCGACATGGGAGACAAAAATACATTTGCAGGAGTTGCCTCCCCTGAAGGTGTGTCCTTTCCCCTTAAATGATTTTTTCATCATAATTATGCATTTGTCGAAGCAATGCTCAATCCAGAAGGACTGCTCGGCAGCCCCAAATTACTATGGGGCGCCGTTTTACTATTTAATCCGTATTTATAGATATCCATAATTATTTATGGATATCCATAATTCGAATTATGGATATCCATAATTCGAATTATGGATAAACATAATTCGAAGTATGGCTATCCATTATTACTTATGGATATCCATAATTATTTATGGATATCCATAATTCGAATTATGGATATCCATAAATCGAATTATGGATATCCATAAATCGAATTATGGATATCCATTAATCGAACTGAATTAATGACATCCATAAATCGAATAATCGATATCCATTAATCGATTTATTCATCTCCATAAATCGAATTATGTATATCCGTTATTCGGCTGATTTATGGATATCCATAAATCAAATTATGGATATCCATAAATCGATTTATGGATATCATTTATTTTGATCGAAATATGGATATCCATAAATCGAATTATGGATATCCTTAATTCGAATTATGGATATCCATTATTCGGCTGATTTATGGATATCCATAAATCGAATTATGGATATCCATAATTCAACTCTGCAAATAAACCTAATAAATAATGACTGCTCCCTTTGCAAAAAAAAAAACAACAACAACAACAAAAAAAAAAACATCTATTCGCGTCAGTTTTACGATTTGAGTGTGTAATAAAAGCCGGGATGGAGCTGGAGGTAATGTAGGGTAGGCTTAGTGATGGCCTATGGTGTAGGAGAGATATGTTTTGTTTGATTTGAGGTTTAACGTCCCCTACAATACTATTAAGGTCATATTGGAGACGTTGCATCCGATTATTTTGGGCATTAAGCCTTCAATGAGATGAAATTACATCTCAATTCCGCCGGCCTTGGTAGCTCAGTCGGATGCGCGTCTGACTGGTGATCAGCGGGACGCGGGTTCGATACCTGCCAGGGTCGGCAACATTCTTTCGTGGAGATTGATCATGAATTTTTTTCAACGGTCATTCTCTCCCTTTCGCTGATTCAAGAAGGGAAGTTTTCAGTTTCTGGCGAAAGAATGTGCACTTTACTGGTTAGCTGCTTACGTATAAGCCTGCCCAGAAAAAGTGCGGATAGGTAAATTGACCGGCACAAAAATGACCTAAATTAGTGTTGACTGGGCCGTTAAACTGAAATACAAACAAATGTCTCAATCCCTGTCTCCAATTGACTCGCACGACTTTGTTTGGACAGGCTGAGGCCTTTTAAACGGTTTACCAGTACTCTCAGCTCATGCAACCAAATCTATTTCTCCAAGCACCAATGGGCGGGGGCCAGAATGTATATCTGAATCTGCCTGATACTCCATACATCTCAAGTACAGTATTATATGGATATATGGTAATACTATATACAGTGGAATTCTGTTATTACGACCACCAGTTCTGCTTTAAAAGGCTTATTTAGAAGGGTGCAGCTATTCTTTCTTCGTGAATTCTGCACATAATGTCCTCTTGTCAGGGACCACCTTTGGAACTGTTCAAAAGTGGTCTTAATATAGGAATTTTACTGTATAACGACCATGTGCATTTTTCTCCAGAAAGCATCCACGGATTGCCTGTTTGGATCATAATAATCTTACGCCCAACTTCCAGTGTCCTTAGGTGCGCAGTCCTCATAGAGGTAATTCCAGAGGGACAGGATGCGTTGGCCGGAATTTCCAGATCTTACGGCTGGTTCCGATATTTAACTGCACACGTGGCGGGCGTTCAGCGTATGGCGTCCGTTGCTTTGGAAGCCTTCCGGGCTGAAAAGGCTGCACGGCAGAGAGGTCCCTTTGACTGGCCATCATCTTCCAGCGATGATGAAGACCTTGAATATTTTTACATTAAACAACCACGTGTCTTAGGGAGAAATCATTAAACTAAAAGCTTTTGTGGTGATTTTTGGATATCCATAATTCGAATTATGGATATCCATAAATCGATCTGAATTATGGATATCCATAAATCGATTTATGGATATCCATAATTCGAATTATGGATATCCATAAATCAGAGGAATAATGGATATCCATAAATCGATTATGGATATCCATAATTCGAATTATGGATATCCATAAATCGAATTATGGATATCCATAAATCGATATCTGAATTAATGATATCCATAAATCGAATTATGGATATCCATAATTCTATTTACGGATATCCATAATTCGAATTATGGTTATCCATTATTCGGCTGATTTAAGGATATCCATAAATCGAATTATGGATATCCATAATTCGACTTATGGATATCTATAAATACGGATTAAATAGTAAAACGGCGCCCGAAATTACGTCATCTTCAGTGTTAAAATGCCTGATTTAATGAAGGTCATTGAGGCAGGATTTGGAAACCACATTAGCATCTCATGCAGCTAGTGCAACTTGTGAGGTGGACAGGCACTTTGTCCTTGAGCAAGTGAACATCACTAATGGGTCGGTTGTCTCTGAGACTGAGTGAGTGAGTGAGCGTTTGAGTTTTACGTCCCACCTACAGCTGAGGTCATACAGAGATGGGACCTCGGTTTAAAGACTCATCCGAAAGTCTAGAGGAGCCCGGGATCGATCCTGCGACCCCTGGTTTACAAGGCGAGTAGCCTACACTACACCACGGAGGCTTCTAGTCTCTGAGACTGTCCTGAACGGGGACTTCGACTGATCCATACATATTTTTCAAATATGGAAAACTGGTTTTTCCCCTTAAATGGTTTTGTTTACAGTAAATGGTAATACCCGACGTAGTATACTATTACATATAAATATGGTTTTCCAAAAGCTAAATTTAGACCGATTGTTGTAATAAACGAAGAATGTGTATTTCGCATCAATAATTTTCTTTCAGTTTGAAGAACATCAATGTACGAAAGAGCATGAGGGCCAGGTATACTTTTTTTTCTTTTGATAGGTATCTCGAAATTTCGACTCAGTATCTCGAAATTTCGACTTAGTAACTCGAAATTTCGACTTATTAACTCGAAATTTCGACTTAGTATCTCGAAATTTCGACATAATAACTCGAAATTTCGACTTAGTATCTCGAAATTTCGACATAATAACTCGAAATTTCGACTTATTAACTCGAAATTTCGACTTAGTATCTCGAAATTTCGACTTAGTAACTCGAAATTTCGACTTAGTATCTCGAAATTTCGACTTAATAACTCGAAATTTCGACTTATTAACTCGAAATTTCGACTTAGTAACTCGAAATTTCGACTTAGCATCTCGAAATTTCGACTTAGTATCTCGAAATTTCGACATCCTATCTCGAAATTTCGACTTAATAACTCGAAATTTCGACTTAGTATCTCGAAATTTCGACTTACGAGATATTAAGTCCTATACACACAGTTAATGTTGAACACCCCCGTTTCATTATACCCCAGCCTTGAAAACAAGTTTACATCAAGCAGATTATGCAAATTATGTGATAACATTGTGAGACTATGGTCATTATCGGCTTACTTGTATCGTGTAAACGCCAATGACCTTTCTCGGTGTATTTTTTTCACATGTTCTTTCATTCTTCTTTCTCTCTATATTGGCCAATGTTAATTTTATCAAATATTTCTCAAGCACTATAAAACTAGGGGCCCAAAACATATGTCTGAGGGTTTTCTGTCTCATCAGGACGTCGCGCATTCAATCCCGTTTCACGGCCCCCGCCCATCGAGGCTTGAATAAATTGAAAGGCTGCATGGTGCCTCAACGCAGAGCTGAAATGCGACCACACACGAGTACTGGTAAACCGCTTAGAGGAGGTAAAGCGGTGCGAGACCGACCGTCCATGCTTATACACCCTATTGGTTTCATATCGGTTTCATTAGGCGACAGGGCGGCCGCCGCCCATCGGGGCTTGAAGAAATAAATGGGCTGCATGATGCTTCCACGCAGAGCTGAATCCGACCCGCACACGAGTACTGGTAAACCGATTAGAGGATCTAAGCCAGCCCAGGCTAAGCGTTGCGCACGGGTCGGACCGTCCATGCTTATAAACCCTATCGGTTTCATTGGGCAACAGGGCTTGAGAAGTCATTTCATCTCAATGTCGGGTAAAAGTCCCACAAAATTGGAAGCAACGTCTCCAAAATGACCTTTACAGTGTTGATGGGGACGTTAAACCTCAAATCAAACAAACCGTCAATGCGACAGTGCTTGAGAAGTCATTTAATCACAACGTTGGGTAAAAGTCCCACAAAAAAGGAAGCAACGTCTTAAAATGACCTATACAGTGTTGATGGGGACGTTAAACCTCAAATCAAACAAACAAATTCAACCCCGTTTCAGTAAAATAAAAGCGGGCTAAAAGTCATATTTGACAGTTGTTTTTCGGTATCAAACTTTCTCATCGTGTGCTGTAAAAATCATGTCAAAGCACTGACAGCACTGGTGGGTCGATTGTCTTCGAGTGTGGATTTGAACATGTTTCGTTTATCCTTTAAATTCCTATACTATAAGCAAAAATAGTATATTCTGATCAGACGCCGCACTTGAGTCGATAAATTATCAATTGACTAAAAGTTACTAACTACAGAAGCTTCCCACCTTCTATTGACCTCGTGACTATCACTGACGATGTTCAAACTCCAGGTCGAGCTATTTATAGCAGCGCTATAGTCTTTCGTTGTGACGTCAGTGCGCCAAGTAGACTGGGCCGGGGAACATGGACATTGCAAACAGTGTAGACCCCGATCAGACGCCGCAGAAGAGAGCTTCATTAAATAACCGGTACGTTCAAGCGATAGTCACGTGGACAAAAGCAGGCGAGAAGCTTCTGTTGGTTGTAACTTTGGGCCGAATGAAAAAAAATCGACCCAAAAGATGGTAAACTATGCAACACGAACACCATGACTAACTTAACAAAGCAACAACCGGACAGAAAATGCGGTATCAGAATACGTTGCGTGTTCAAGATGTATCATTTTGACAGAGCAGCAGATTCCTAGACCCTTCGTTTCATCCCATCGGTCACACGTCGAAATTGATGGCTGGTCATCTCTAGCCACGCGTGTGTGTGGTGGTGGGGGTGGGGGTGGGGGTGGGGGGGGGGGTGTTCAATGTTCTGTATTCGACGCCCAAGAATCTCCCAAATATGTTCAAGGGGATTCAAATCCGAGCTTCTAGCTAGCCAAACCAATGTCTCAATTCCGTAACGGCAGGGTCTAGCACACAGGTCCAGTGGCAAATGATTCGTTCTCAAAATGAGGTATGACTTCTGGCGCTAAACATGCAAAAATATCCAAACTCCATATTTAAACCGTGATAATGAAGTTGTGGAAAGTTGGTTCTGAGATCTGAGGTCTTCTTTCAACTCTGAGTTGACCATAACAAGATTACTGTTATGGCTAGTCCCTATTCAGAGTTGAATACACAGCGCAGATCACAGAGTCAGTTTCGAGCTACTATGTCGAAATTTCTAAATAGTAAGTCGAAATTTCGAGTTAGTATGTCGAAATTTCGAGATAGTAAGTCGAAATTTCGAGTTATTAAGTCGAAATTTCGAGATACTAAGTCGAAATTTCGAGATATTAAGTCGAAATTTCGAGTTATTAAGTCGAAATTTCGAGATACTAAGTCGAAATTTCGAGTTATTAAGCCGAAATTTCGAGATACTAAGTCGAAATTTCGAGATACTAAGTCGAAATTTCAAGTTACTAAGTCGAAATTTCGAGATAGTAAGTCGAAATTTCGAGATACTAAGTCGAAAATTCGAAATACTAAGTCGAAATTTCGAGATACGAGTCAAAAAAATAAAAGTTAAAGTGGCCCTAATGCTCTTTCGTATCAATGGCGAGTCATAAAAGGTGAGATATTCGTGTAGAATTTAACATTGTACACCTTTTCCGAAGATACTTGCTATGTCATGGCAGGGAACTTTCGCTTTGCACCCGTATTAAAATAGAGTAGCTACACATATTTTCCGCCATTTTGTTCATAGCCATCCATCGCTCGCTTATTTCGCTGTTTATATTTGTCGTGGGTACTTGTTAGAATCGCCTCGGCGATTCTAACAAGTACCCACAACATATATTTCAAACAAGAAATGTGTGATACCATGCCCACAGCATGTTTCAAGCACGAAATAAGGGATACTGTCCTCTTTACTCCGCCTTTCCTTTCACTCCAAGCTTTCCTATAAACATAGATTTTGTGATATCTTTGGGTGCGTATGGGTTCTACTTTGAAAGGGAAGAACTCACTAAGACTGAGAACCCTATACATTTTCCCACGGCGTACTAGCGGTTAAAAGTGTGTGGAGCTCGTGGTGTGTGGGTAAAGATGCCCTCAAGGACATTTTTCCTGTCCCCTAACTAAAGACGATGGGGGGGGGGGGGGGGTGGAAAAAGAGTGGATAAGGCTTTTCCAAGTAACAAAAGTTCTAATTTAAGAACACTTTCTGTTAAGTGTTGATTTTTGTGACTGCTTGACTGTAGAATATGGTTGCATGATGCTTCCACGCAGAGCTGAAACGGACCCGCACACGGGTAGTGGTTAACCACTTAGAGGATCTAAGCCTGTCAAGGCAAAGCGGTGCGAGTCGGACCGTCCAGGCTAATGAAAACTATTGGTTTTATTGGGCGGCAGGGCTTGAGATGTCATTTCATCTCAATGTCGGGTAACAGTCCCACAAAATTGGAAGCAACCTCTCCAAAATTACCTTTACATTGTTGACGGGGACGTTTAACCTCAAATCAAACAAACGAACAAAAATTATCACAGAATACACACCTTTTCTTTTGCTATGTATCATGTCCGTGTGATGAACACCCTTATTACATGAGCCCCGCCAAGCGAATTTGTGTCTTCGAGCATTCCGTCATGACAAATATTAACTGCGCATGCCAAGCCATTCGGTGTGTGTGTGTGGGGGGGGGGCGCAGGCTCGCCTGAACCTCCTTCGCTGCTCGCATAGGCGATAAGTACCAAAATCGCTTGACGGGGCCCACATATAACCCCGCAATGTAGATACAGAAAAGTCAGGAATCCTCCGTGGTGTAGTGGTTATGCTACTCGCCTTGTAAACCAGGGATCACAGGGTCGATCCCGGGCTTCTCCAGACTTTCGGATGAGTCTTTAAACCGAGGTCCCGTCTCCGTATGACCTTAGCTTTTGGTGGGACGTAAAACACAAAACATTCACTCACAGAAAAGTCGCTTTTACCAGGTATGCGTTGTTTTCTTTACATTTCGGTCAAACCATTACTCTATGGCCTTACTGTAAGGTGCGCCCGCAATATATGGTTTGAAAAGTATCACACATCAGTAAAAATGGCATTTAAGAGGCTTTAGAGAAAATTTTATCCCAAGTGCGTTATCAAAATGCATTTGCTTGGCACTATAGCAGCTATTATCGAAAGTCGGATTGCGCTGGTTTGTATAATCTGACACCATGAGTCTGAATCATGAGTCTGATTTTACTTAACCCTTTTTGTACCAAATGGAATCGTCCTCCATATATATAGTAGGAGTGTATTTCAAATTTTAGGGGTGTCAAGTTGCGTTTTCTTCAAAATTTATCTGGAAAATGACTAAACTTTTAGCAAACAGTGGAGGCCCTGATCAGACGCCACGTTCTGTGGCGTCTGATCTGGGCATGCATTGTTTGCCAGGGTACCCGTTTTGGGGTTTCCGGTACTAAATGGGTTAAAGCCGGAAGGAAAATTCTAGCACATTGTTTCAACGTCGGTCCTACATTGAATCAGTATCTGATGGGTATGTCATTGAAACAAAACAAAAAAAAAAAAAAAAAAAAAAAACAGAAGATTGTCGTACTTGGAACTTCTAGGCCGGCTGTAGTTTGTTTTGTTCAAGTTTTCATGTATATTAAAATCCGCCCCTCACACCCGTGTAAAACCCTCGGGACAGATTTTTCATCCACCCCTCACACCCGTGTAAGATTCTTAAGTCTTCCCCATTACACCTCACAATCATGACCCGGCCCCATGGTTCACCTTCAGTAGTTTGAACTACCCCTATCTCGAACAAATTCTCGTGGTCCCAAACCCTGCAGGCACAAAACGTTACCTCAACGTTGAACTAACGTTGAAACAACGTTTTTCAACGTTGTTTCAACGTTTTCAACGCTGTTTCAACGTTAGTAACGTTGAGTGTCTGCTGGGAAAGGCATTCGAGTTATCAACGCTCGACTGTAGGTCTACTGCTGTTTGTCCAAGATGTAGCTAGACAAATCATCAGTTGAACACTATATTAATCTTTTTTTATGTGTCATGAATTCTACACAATATTTACACAGGCGTGATGAAGTTATGAATTTTATCATTTATGATACCGTTATCAGCATTAGGTCAGACTTTATTTGGCTCGTTCAAATCGAAAGTAAATGTAAAGAATGAATCTATATTAAAACAATCGGTGTGCCAAGAAAAGAAAAATATTTTCAAAAGATGTCAGAATGTGATTCCACGGGATCTTAACTGTGGTGAATTAAGGGATTACGAGGCCGCGTACATATCCACTAGGTTATGGAAGCCCATCGTTTAGGGGGTAAGATGGCAGTACTTTTGAAGTGGTGTTCTGCGGTACATGTCATTACGATAACACACCCGTGCGTCAATATAGGGATCAACCATGGTTTTTCATGCATTAACATTCGCCGGGTTCCGAGGAAGCTGTTTGAACATGAGGCCGCTAGGCCGAATGTTCAAATATCTTCCGAGGGATCCGGCAAATGTAAATGCAGTGAAATTGCCATGGATGATCGTTGTTCTTGCATAACTTACGATTCCGACAGCAAATTTTGACGAAAACGCCCAAAAGTTCCATAAAAAATCCATATACAGTCTTCAAAGGCGACAGGCAAACCAAAATGGCGGTCAGTTCAGAATGTTGTTTACAATGACATTGTCATACAGTAACCATCTGACGTCATCATAGAAGCCTAAAACGCTACGTTCAGGGCGATAATGTTACGTCGCTGAACGTAACGTAAACAAAGCAAGGCTCGTCTTGTGATGTCAAAAGCTCAAAATCCATGTTCAAACAGCACCCGAATTTCATGATTTGAACAAGGTTTTTGCTATTTGAGCCCGTCTTTCGGTCCATTTGACAATGGCTTCAAACAGCCATACGAGTACCCGCAACCTATGTCTTGGAGCAGAAATAAGAAAAATAGTGTATACCCCCATAAACCCTAGTTTTCTCCATACAAAATGGGGTTTGACGCATCACCAGTAACAATTCTGATTTTTTCATTGAGGCGGTTCTAACGAGTAGTATACCCACAACCATTGTCTTGGAGCAGAAATAAGAAAAAAAGTGTACACCCCGTAACCCTAGTTTTCTCCTGACAAAGTGGGTTTAAGGGGGTATTCATTTCACGGACTTGTTTACATGATGATTTCTGTCCTTCTGTCACACCGGGTTCTTTTTTATCGGTTACCCCCTATATATATTGCATTGTAATGCATTGACCTGATAAAGATATGCTATCTCAGGTCAAGTGAGCTTTATCACGTCAACGTGACATTGCACTTTTATAAATGAAACTGACAACGGAAAACTGGCCAAAATGTTATTATTACTAGAAAAATTGGAAAAAAAAATACATAAAAAATATCAAAAGAAGAAGAAGGGTCAGCTGATAGTAAATAATTATACTGATCAATTATATTTCGCGCCGGAATGTCGGGACGCACTAATGAAAATCGGTAACTGAATTTAAAGAGAAACTGATAAATAGAATACCAGATTCGTGTCATTTGATATCAAGTTTATCCGGCTCGGCTTCGAGTACACATGTAGAATCGCTCGGCAAGCCTCGCGATTCTACAAGCGTTCTGGAAGCCTTGCCGGATAAACTTGATATCAATAGACACGAACCTGGTATTCTCTATTTATTCTTTTCAGATTTCGCGGTGTTCATGGACTACAGAAAATAATTTAAAATGCTGAAAGGGAAACAGTTTTGAAACATCAGAAGTGCTCGCAACTGTACGTTAGTCTGCGAGGAATATGGCGTCGAAAAATGCGACAAAGGAGATGGAAGACCATCTTAAATCAATGGTTGAAAGACTGACTCGTCAACCAGACAAAGGTAATCGATATAAATACTGTGAAATTCCGCAGTTAAGACCGCCTAAAATTAAGACTAATTCTGCTTTTTAAAAGCGTATTTAGAAGGATGCAGTTACTCTGTCTTCGTGTTTTCTGCACACAATGTCCTCTGGCCAGGGATCACCTTTGGGACTGTTCAAAAGTGATCTTAAAGGTGGTCTTTATATAGAAATTTTACCGTAATGTATCCTGCCTCTAGTCATTTTCTAGCTCAGGTATAAATTCAAGTGCGTTTATCAGTGTTTGTTTATTTGTATTGCAGTTTAACGGCCCAGTCAACACTGTCTGGGTCATATTGAGCCGGACAGTATACCTAGCCACACTTTACCTGGGCACGCTTAAACGTAAGCGGTAAACCAGGACAATGAACAGTCTTTCGCTAGAAACTGACAACTTCCCTTCTTGAATCAGCATAAGGGAAATGATGACCTAGAAAAGATTTCATGATCAATCTCCCCCAAAGAATATTGCCGACCACGGCAGGTTTCGAACCCACCTGTCAGACGTGCATCCGTCTGAGCTACCGAGGCCGGCACGTTTATCAATATACAATAGCACTTGTACTTATATTTTTATGCCCCCGCCTGCCTTGGCAGGAGTCGGGCATACTGTGTTTCGCCGTGATGTTACGTGCGTATGTATGTATGTCACGTTCGAAACCACCTCGGGCTGAAATGTCGAGCTGAAATTTCGAGCTGAAACCTCGGGCTGAAACCTCGGGCTCATAATGTTTTTACCTGTTGTGCTACAAAGTTGAAATTTGGTATGTCTTTTACTCAGACCAAGACCTATCAGTTCATGTTCAAGTTGACCCAGGGTCGTGCCCCTGGGTGGGCCCAGGGGTCAGATTGCGTAACAGGTCAAAATTGTCATATAGGAATTTGTATGCAAAACTGTCAAAATGTCTAATTATCTTGAAAATTAATCAGATTCGAACACCTAAACCATATATATTATTGTTCCTTATGATATGTCACATTCCATGACACAACTTTGGGTCCCTACGGTCACCCTTGGGCCATGCCCCGCCCCCTTTGCTTCATTAAAGTCTTTATATCTCAGAAACTATCCATATCCCTACCCCTTAGCCTTATTATATTATTGTTCCTTATGATAAGATGCATTGACTGATACAGACATTGGGTCCATCCCGACCCCCCCCCCTCAAGATCAAGGTCACTGTGGCTATTTTTAGAAAAACTTTGTCATCGCTCTAGCGCCTACATTTCTTCACCAATTTCAATATTTCAATATAACTTCACACAAATGTTCGTTATAAAAATATCTCGGCAGAGCTCTACTTTCAAGGTTATTGCCTCAAGGTCAAGGTCACTGTGGCTATTTTTAGAAAAACTTTGTCATCGCTCTAGCGCCAACATTTCTTCACTGATTTCAATATAACTTCACACAAATGTTCCTTATGACAATATCTCAAGTGAGTCCCACTTTCAAGGTCAAGGTCACTGTGGCTATTTTTAGAAAAACTTTGTCATCGCTCTAGTGACTACATTTCTTCACCGATTTCAATAGAACTTCACACAAATGTTCCTTATGACAATACATCGAGCGAGTTCGACTTTCAAGGTCAAGTTCACTGTGGCTATTTTTAGAAAAACTTTGTCATTGCTCTAGCACTTACATTTTTTCACCAATTTCAATATAATTTCACATAAATGTTCCTTATGACAATATCTCGAGCGATTTTGACTTTCAAGGTCAAGGTCACTGTGGCTAATTTTAGAAAAACTTTGTCATTGCTCTAGCACCTACATTAATTGATGGATTTTTATGAACGTCACACAAATGATTCTTATGATGATATCTCGAGTTGCTTTGACTTTCAAGGTCATGACCTCAAGGTCAAGGTCACTGTGGCTGTTTTTAGAAAAACTGTCATCGCTCTACCGCCTACATTTATTAACAGATTTTAATATAACTTCACACAAAAGATGCTTATGATAATATCTTGAGCAAGATCTGCTTTCGCGGTCGAGGTCACTGTGGCTATTTTTAGAAAAACTTTGTCATCGCTCTAGCGCTTACATTTCCACCGATTTCAATAAAACTTCACACAAATGTTCCATATGACAATATCTCAAGCGATTTCGAATTTCAAGATCAAGGTCACTGTGGCTTTTTTTAGAAAAACTTTGTCATCGCTCTAGTGAATACATTTCTTCACTGATTTCAATATAACTTCACATAAATGTTCCTTATGGCAATACCTCGAGCGAGTTCGACTTTCAAGGTCAAGGTCACTGTGGCTATTTTTAGAAAAACTTTTTCATTGCTCTAGCACTTACATTTTTCACCAATTTCAATATAATTTCACATAAATGTTCCTTATGACAATATCTCGAGCGATTTTGACTTTCAAGGTCAAGGTCACTGTGGCTATTTTTAGAAAAAAACTTTGTCATCGCTCTAGCACCTACATTGATTGATGGATTTTAATAGAACTTCACACAAATGTTTCTTATGATGATATCTCGAGTTTCTTTGACTTTCAAGGTCATGACCTCAAGGTCAAGGTCACTGTGGCTATTTTTAGAAAAAACTTTGTCATCGCTCTACCGCCTACATTTATTAACAGATTTTAATATAACTTCGCACAAAAGATGCTTATGATAATATCTTGAGCAAGATCTACTTTCACGGTCAAGGTCACTGTGGCTATTTTTAGGGAAACATTGTCATCACTCTAGAACCTACATTTTTGATGGATTTTAAACAAACTTTACACAAATGTTGCATATGATAATATCTCAAGCAAGTTGGCCTTTTGCAAGTTCAGTGTTTTCCACACACGAAGTTGTCTTGTGCGAGGGGATTTGTATCGCATGCGATGCCTACTTGTAACTTATGATATTACACATTCCAAGACACAGACTTTGGGTCCCTCCGGACACCCCTGGGCCATTCTAGAGGATGGGTACAAGCCATATCGACAAAGATATATGGCGGGGGCATCTGTGTACTTTGGACACATGTCTAGTTTTGGTTTTGGTTGTACGACCGTTTCAAAAATTTTTCACTTATTTCGTGCCGATCGCTAATCAGAGGCGGGCGATAACCGGACAACCCGGAGCCAAAAACCGTCTGACCCTCCGTTGCACAATTTTGCGTATCATGTGTGACCCTTGGGTCAGGCTCGAGAGACTGAATGATTAAGGGTCAATTATACAGAAAAAACGAAAAGATATCCCGAACCGATCGTGTAACCACCAATTGCTCGAATCATCCCCGTCTCAAAACCAATTTGCATGGTCCTATAGGGGAATGGATACAGCTTAAGGGGAGGCAACTCCTGCAAACGTATTTTCGTCTCCCATGACAATAGGGGTCAACTTTTACAGGAAAGCATTTGCTCCTGAGGAGCAAATTCTTTCCTATAAGAGTAGACCCCTTTTTCAGTGGGACAAATTTTATAGAAAAGCAAACAGGAAGTCCCGAAAGTTGTCTCCCTTTTAAAATGGCGAAAAAATCTGCCATGTGTATCCATTCACCTTAAGGTTTTCGAGCCATTGAAATTTGACTGTACTGCCCAAGTTCAAACTAGAGGGCAAACATCACGAAATCACGCCTATAAAATTTTGACCCCCTTGAACCCCACTTTTATATAGTAAAACTGGGGTTTCCGGGGGCAATACCTTATTTTTCCTTATTTCTGCTCTAAAATATAGATTGTGGGTACTCGTTAGAACCGCCTCGATGAGGCGGTTCTAACGACGGGTGCCCACAATCTATATTTTGAGCAGAAATAAGAAAAATATCACAATTTTTCATCGTAAAATTTTCCTTTTATCGGCGATAAAGGTTACAATGTATTTGTATAGGCGTGTTTGCGTAATTAAAAGACCCAGCTTATGAAGTGTCTCACTAAAACCGAAAGCACTGATACATTAAACATTAAATGAGCCGGCCTCGGTAGCTCAGTCGGATGCGCGTCTGACTGGTGATCTCGAGGACGCCGGTTCGATACCTGCCGGGGTCGGCAACATTCTTTCGTGAATATTGATCATGAAATCTTTTCTACGGTCATTCTCTCCTTTCCGCTGATTCAAGAAGGGCAGTTGTGAGTTTCTGGCGAGAGAATGTGCACTGTACTGGTTAAGCGCTAACGCACAAGCATGTCCGGGAAAAAATTGTGGATAGGTAAACTGATCGCTCAAACATGACCTAAATAGTGCTGGGCCGTTAAACTAACTGGTTAACCGTTAACGTACAAGCCTGTCCAGGAAAAGTGTGGATAGGAAACCGATCGGCTCAAAAATGACCTAAAATAGTGTTGATTGACCGTTAAACTCCAGTACAAACAAAACACAAAACAAAACGCCCCTTTTCGGTGTGTTTTGTTTGTTAAGGACCCATTATTGCTAAATTATGTTTTGATCAGCATCGTGTGACAAAGTGCATTCTTTCACTTCTTCAAAACCATTACGATAACACACTCGAGCGACATAGTACATGTTTACACATCTCCAAATGACCGCCCCCTCCCTTCGGGGCTTGAAGAAATAGATGGGCTGCATGATGCTTCCGAGCAGAGCTGAAATCCGACCGCACACGAATACTGGTAAACCACTTAGAGGATCTAAGCCTGCCAAGGTAAAGCTGTCCGAGTCAGACCGTCCATGCTTATAAACCCTATTGGTTTCACTACGCGGCAGGGCTTCAAGCTTCGGAGAAGTCATTTCATCTCAATGTCGGGTAATTGGAAGCAACGTCTCCAAAATGACCTTTACAGTGTTGACGGGGACGTTAAACCTCAAATCAAACAAACCAAACACATCTCCAAAATGGCCACCTTTCTGTTAAAGTTATTGAAAGTTTTCTAATTTATACTGCAAACATAGGTTGTGGGTGCTCGTTAGAACCGCCTAATAGATGCGGTTCTAAAGAGTACCCACAACATATGTCTTGGAGCCGGAAAAAAGAAAAAAATAGTGTATACCCCCGAAAACCCCGTTTTCTCTATATAAAGTGGGGTTCGGGGGAGTGTTCATTTCACGGACTTGTTCACGTGATGCGGTTACTTTTCTGATCAAAATTTGTGATATTCCCTGCCAGCACAAATCAGCGCCAACCTCGGACAGGTAGCGGTAAGAAATTGCCACGTCGTACCGCTATCGACCCGACCTTGGCCCTGCATATTTGCTGGCTGTGTTCTTCTTATTTTTACTCCAAACATAGAATGTGGGTGCGCGATAGAATCGCCACAGCCTATGTCTCGGAGCAGAAATAAGAAAAATCATGTTTAGCACTGTAAAACTAAGTTTCAGAATAAATTTGTATTTGCAGTTACACGGACTTTATAAATTAATTATGCGTTGATCAACTTTTGTTTGTTGGAATAGCTTGTTTGAATTGAAGTTTTACGTCCCAGCCAACACTATGTAATTTTGGAGACGTTGCTTCTAATTTTCTGGGACTTTTACCCGACATTTACAGTGGATTATTTACAATTTCATATTCATTATTCCCTGGGACACACTAAATGCAAGTGAGTCAAACTAAAAAAAAAAAAAAAAATGAGTCCACTACAAAACAATCCTGTATTATTTTGTAATTATTCGGGTTGGACTCGCGATGAAATAAAGTGTGAGTCCCCACAGACTAAGCAAACCGATAAGGTTTATATGCGGGTACGGTCAAACCCGCACCACTTTGCCTGAGCAGTCTGAGACCCTCTAAGGTTGTTTACAGTTCATATGACCGATCGGTTTCAGCTCTGCGTGGATACGCCCCCGCCCATCGGGCCTTGCACACTAGTACTGGTTAACCGCTTAGAAGCTCTAAGCCTGTCCAGGAACCACGGTGCAAGTAGGACCGTGCATGCTTATTAACCCTACTGGTTTCATTGGGCGACAGGGCTTGAGAAGTCATTTCATGTCAATGTCGGGTAAAAGTCCCACAAAACTGGAAGCAATGCCTCCAAAATGACCTATACTATGTTGACGGGGACGTTAAACCTCAAAACAAACAAGGAAGCACCATGCAACCCAATCTATTTCTTTAAGCCCAAATGGGCCGGCGCCCGCGTTATTCAGCATTACGCATTGGAACGGTCTTTGAAACGAATTCCACTTGGGGAGTGGGGGGGGGGGGGGGGGCTTAAATCGATTTTAAAGCAGGGTTTACATGGGCTGTTCATTACATGGACTTGTTAACACGGTGGTCATAATAAATCCATGGTGTGAGTGAGTTTTAGTTTTACGTCCCACCAACAGCTAAGGTCATACGGAGACGGGACCTCGGTTTAAAGACTCATCCGAAAGTCTGGAGAAGCCCGGGATCGATCCTGCGATCCCTGGTTTACAAGGCGAGTAGCGTAACCACTGCACCACGGAGGCTTCTAATAAATCCATGGTAAGAAAAATATTATTCAATTGAATTTCTGTTTTAAATAAAATTAATATCGATTTATTTGAATAGATGTGGACCACAAGACTTTGGATGACAGTCAAAAACGGTGGCTGGTTGTCGGCGTTTGTCTACACAGCATCATTTCTCCACAGCTACGAGTATTTTTGGAACCGGAGATCAAACAGCTTTATACCGATTTGGTGACGTCACACAATATAAATACCCAGGCATACCCCCAGATTCTAGAAAAGTACCCCGAGCCAAACGGATACAGACTTAACTACCAGTCAATCAACAATAATGCTGCCCATGGGCGAAATATCAGAAACTTTGACTACGCTGTGAAGAGCGAAGTGGATTTATCGAAGTTATTTTTGCTACCCCACATGGCTAACTACACAGGCTTCGACGAATCGTGCGATTCATCCGCAGTTCTTGGTCTTATTTTGAACATACAAGGTTTTCAGCCGGCCATACGGGTCTTGATCGACAAGGTAAAATATGGTGCAGGTACAGCAACAGGCAACCATAGCAACGGATAAGGTTGGTATTTTGTGATAACTGAAGAATTGTTTTTGTCAATTCTCCATAATATCCTATGCTGAGGGTATTCATTAGAGCCGCGGCTCGAATGAATACCCACATCATAGTTTTATATGGAGAAATAGGTAAAAATATCCTTAAATTATCACAAAATACATACCTTATCTGTTGCTATGGGTAACGGTTGGCATATGCGACCAGTAAAGATCCAGCACTGCAGTGGCGACGCCTCACTGTTGAACCAACCTAACAGGCATATGACGTAATTGTGACGTGACATCAACCCCGGTACAATCTCATGCTCTAAATGAAGTTGCACCGACGTTGATTTGACGTTGCCCTAGCGACGTGTGCCTGCTGGGAAAGCACTCAGGCTGACGGCAATGATGAGTCGATTGTCTCCATGAGTATAGGATGAGACTGAGACTTCTGTTGTTTCGTGAAACCCTTAAATATCTGTATTTAACACGTTCTCTTGCGTCTGATCTGGTCTACATCACGTGAACAAGTCCGTGAAATGAAGACCCCCCTAAACCCCACTTCATATAGAGAAAACTGGGGGTGTACGGGGTATACACTATTTTTCTTATTTCTGCTCGAAGACATAGGTTTGAGTACTTTTTGTTCGTCTCAAAGAGTCAATCAAAACCTTTCTAATATGGGTATTTTACTGCAGGTAAAACACCATTATTGGAGCACATTTGGAATAATTTAAAATTACAGCCAACAGAAAAGTAAGAAAAAATGAATACTGTGGAATAAATTGAAGTTCCGCAACTATAGGGAACAAAGTACTAGAACCCCCTTCTCAGGAGGATCCTATTTTTATCAGAGAATTCTATTAGCTTCTTAACAGTGATAGAATTTGTTAAATAAACACCAGTTGATGGCTGAAGAACTTATCTCTAATATTACTTAGTTGATGTTTATACATGCAAAAGAGGTGCTTTTTGAATGGAAAGGATAATTCATGAAGCGTTGGAATAGTGGTTTGTTTCAACTGTTTGAATAAATGATATGGTATCACCTATAGAGGGATATAAGCTGGAGCGAATCTCCCACAAGAGGTCATCAAAACTGGCTTGTGTAAATAATCATATTTCATGACCTTACTGCCTGAATTTTCCTAACTTCTACCTTGTTCCTACAAGAAGATTTTCTTTAAGTTATACTAAATAGGTTTCAGTTAGTCGGCATGTCTTTTTACTGCAGTCATTTTCGCCCTAAGAGACCATCTTTGGAACAACTCGAGAGTGCTGGTCTTACCCGAAAGTGCTGGTCTCCATGACCAGTTTTGTCCGTCCAGAATGTGTTAATATTGAAACTGTTTACACTTGCCAATGACCCCGCTTGCATAAGGCATTCCGTGCTATAACCAGTCTTTATATGAGGGAGAAAATCAGATAAGTATGTGGCGTCGTCATTAAGTAACATCACATATAAACGGAGTCCTTCGTTGATCATGTAGCTATTCGAATTACACATCACGAAAACACGCCTATATAATTCTGACCCCTCGAACCCCACTTTTACATAGTAAAACTGGGGTTTACATGGGTAAACCATATATTTCTTATTTCTGCTTTAAAATATAGATTGTGGGTACTCGTTAGAACCGCCCCGATGTGGCGGTTCTAACGAGTACTCCCAATCTATATTTTAAGCAGAAATAAGAAAAACATCACAATTCTCCATCTTAAAATTTTGATTTTTCGGCGTTAAAGTTTACAATGCATTTATATAGTATCAAGATTCATCCTCGGTTTTCTTGCCCCACTTTCAGGTGCGAACTGAAGTGAGAAATGACTGGGCACATTGTGACTTTAGACAGTGGGATGAGAACAAGTTCGAACGTGCCTTCCAGCTCATGGAGCAAGTGATCAGACACCTGCAGCTCCAGCCCCCGGAAAACGAGCAGGAAGTTCTTAATAAGTTAACTAAATGGCAAACAACAGGTAATTTTGGCGAAAAAAGTTAGTTTTAGCACTGTCGATATGACCCATTGGAAATAGAAGTTTGATATTCGTTTCCCCGAAAAGTGTTTTTCTTTTTCATGTGTTTGTTTCTTTGATTATTGGCTCTCAGGAATGCTTATGCCGTCGTCTGTTGTCCGTCGTCTGTCGTCCGTCCGTCCGTCGCCCGTCCGTCCGTCGCTAACCGTTTTCATATTTTCGACATCTCCTCCTGCATTGGGAGTCAGATTGACCTGATACGTGGTAGGAGGCATCCTGGTGACGCGGAGATCAAGATTTGCTAAATTCGTTCCGTTCCGATATCCAAGATGGCCGCCATCTTGAAATTCTTCAAACGACATATCCTCCCAAACCAAAGGTCGAATTGAGCTGAAATTTGATGGAAGGCATCGGGATGACATAGTGATTCAGATTAGCCAAAATCGTTCCATTCCGGTAGCCAAGATGTCCGCCATCTTGAAATTTTTCAAACCACATCTCCACCCAAACCGAAGGTCGAATTGAGCTGAAACTTGATGGGAGGCTTCGGGATGACATGGAGATTCCGATTCGCTAAAACCGTTCCATTCCGATATTGACAGATTTGGATCTTAAGGTAACCGGGCGCTTAAAGCACATATCACGGCCATCTTGAAATTCTTCAAAAGACAACTCCTCCTGAACCAAATGTCGAATTGAGATAAAACTTGATGGGAGGCATCGGAGTGATATGGAGATTTAGATTTGCTGGTTCCGTTCGGATTTCCAAGATGGCCGCCATCCCGACCATTTTAAAATTCTTCAAATAACATCTCCTCCCGCACCAGAGGTCGAATTGAGCTGAAACTTGAAGGGAGGCATCGGGGTGACATGGAGATTCAGTGGTTCCGTTCGGTGTTTCAAGATGGCCGCAGTGCAGGCCATCTTGAAATTCTTCAAAAGACATCTCCTCCTGAACCAAATGTCGAATTGAGATGAAAGTTGATGGGAGGCATCGGAGTGATATGGAGATTTGGATTTGCTGGTTCCGTTCGGATTTCCAAGATGGCCGCCATCCCGACCATTTTAAAATTCTTCAAATAACATCTCCTCCAGAACCAAAGATCGAATTGAGATGAAACTTGATGGGAGGGATCGGAGTGACATGGAAATTCAGATTTGCTTAAATCGCTCCGTTCCGCTGTTCAAGATGGCCACCATGGCGGCCATCTTGCGGCCATCTTGAAATTCAATTTTCAAACGACATTTCCCCCGAACAAACGGTCGAATAAAGCTGAATCTAGATGGGAGACATCAGGGTGGCATGGAGATTCAGATTTGGTAATATTGTTCCGTTCCGATATCCAAGATGGCGGCCATTTGAGATTCTTCAACTGATATCTTCTCCCGAACCAAAATGTTGAATTGAGATGGGACTTGATGGGAGGGATCGGAGTGATATGGGGATTCATATTTGGTCAAATCATTTCGTTCATATATTTAAGATGGCTGCCATCGTGGCCAGCTTGAATTTCTTCAAACGACAGCTCCTCCCAAACCAAAGGTTGAATTGAGCTGAAACTTGACGGGAGGTATCGGGGCCGTGGGGACATGGAGATTCTGATTTGCTAAAATTGTTCCGTTGCGATATCCAAGTGGCCATCTTAAAATTCTTCAAATGACATCGCTTCCCGAATCAAAGGTCCAATTGTGCTGAAACTTGATGGGAGGCACCAAGATGACATGTATATTCACATTTGCTAAAATTGTTCCGTTCCAATATCCAAGCTGGCTGCCATCTTGAAATGCCACACACAACATCTCCTCCCGAACCAGAGGTCTGATCAAACTGAATTTGGATGGGAGGCATCGGGGCAACATGGAGATTCAGATTTGCTAAAATCATTCTATTCTCATATCCTAGATGGCCGCCATGGTGGCCATCTTGAATATTTTAAACGACATCTGCCGAACAGAGGCTGGATCAAGTTGAAACTTCATGGAGGGCAACGGGGGAAATGGCAAGTCAGACTTGCTAAAATTGTTCTATTCCGATATCCATGATAACGACTATGGTGGTCATACTAACATTCTTCAAATGACATCTCTTCCCGAACCAAGGATTGGACAGAGCTGAAACTTGATGGGGCATTGGGGCGACATGGAGATTCAGATTTTTTAAAATTGTTCTTTTACGATATCAAAGATATCGTAAAAGAAGTAACCAAGAAGAAGCACGGAGGCCATTTTGAACTTCTTCAAAAACAAATCCCGAACCATAGGTCAAATTAAGCTGAAACTTGATGGGCGGCATTGGCGCGACATGGAAATTCAGATTTGCCAAAATTGTTCCATTCCGATATACAAGATGGCCACTTTGGCGGCCATCTTGAAATTTTTCAAACTACATCTCCACCTGAAACAAAGGTGGAGCTGAAACTTGAATGGAGGCATTGGGGCAACATGAAGACTCAGAATTGCTGAAATTATTGTATTCTCTTATTTAACCCTTGTCCTGCTGACTATTCATATACGCCACATCCACTACCGATTATCAACTAATCAGATAACTTGATGCAAATTATTACACCAAATTCACAATCTGAATGACAAACAATGTAGATCCTGATCAGATGGCTTCTTCAGAAGCCATCTGATCTGGATCTACATTGTTTCAAAGAAAAGGCATATCCGGGTTCAGCAGGACAAGGGTTAAGCTGGATTCCATGTTGGCCACATCAAGTTGAACTGAGCTAAAAATTGATGGAAGACATCAGGTCGACATGAAGATCCAGAATGCTTAGTACCATTCTGTTCTGATATCCCAGATGGCTGCCATGTTGACCATCTTGAAAATCTTCAAACCATATTTGCCACCGAATGGTTTGTTGCATTGGGTTGAAAATGATGGGAGACATTTTGGTGACATGGAGATTCAGAATTGCTGAAATTGTTGCATTATGATATCTCATTATGATATCTTAAAATTCTTCAAAGCACCTGTATAGGAATTGCGTATAAGATTTACAGGGTGGGGCAGCTCGGGTGTTGTCAGTATATGTCAAACTCGCCGAGTCCACAAGAAGATTCGGTATTGTGGCTTTTTTGTAAGGGACCTTAAACACCATAACTCTGTTTGTGTAACACATGTATTCACATAATTGGTTAACTTGGTTACTTCTTTGATAACAGAACATGCCAAAGGCAGGTGCAAACGATAGATCTGGCATGCCAAATTATACACTTCCACTCTGCATCAACATTGTCTCTCCTGAATCCTTATTCAGACTAAGCTGTTCAGAAGCATCAAGATAACATGCAGATTCATAACTGCTAAAGGCATTGTGACCTGATAAACAAAATGGCCACCAAGGCACAATATAAAATACATAATCAGCCTTATCTAGGTGAGCAATTCTGGCCCATTTGGGCCTCTAGTATAAGTATGCTTCTTGAGACATTCAAGTGCAGAGCACTAACCCGTATGTGCCTAGCGTCCCATTTTTTTGACATCGACAAACAGTGAATACCCATATCAGGCGCCGCTGATCTGGGTATACACTGTTTGCTCAAAGTCCATTCATTTTTGTACAACTTACTTCAACAAAACAAACCTAACACCCCTATAATTGAAAATAGACAACTCCAAACTTACTATGTGGGAGTGTCCATTGTCATATATTGGTTAAGTTGGTTTCGCTAGCTATAGACTGGAGAATTTGGAATATATTTAAAACACCGCTACAAAACTTCATAATACCTTAATATAAGTATCATAAAGTAATACAATTTTCTATTATCATAATTATAAAGATTCGATCACTGGAATACAGATACTCATTTATAGTGGTTGTTTTGTACTTGAGTCTCTAAAGGAATTATGCCCTTAGTTTCAGACAACATGTAGGTATCATTTAGGGACTATTTTAAGTTGTTGTTTCTAAAGGTACCCAAGCCGATATAACAGAGAATTTCAATACCACTTCTCGATATTTGGACAATGGTTTAAATATCGCCAATCTCTATTTTGAAGAATTGTAACAGAAGCAACGCATAGGAATGTTCAGTAAAAATGTTTTATTCGGAGCATAAATTCGATTTCACGAGTGACAAGAATTCCGCAGACGGCTATGTCACGCCATTGAAGGCAAAATCTATACTTATTCGGTGAACCATGAAATGTAGGTCATTGTCAAATATTGATACTTGCATTTAAGTTGTCATCCCTTGATGCAAGGTTGCACCAAGTATCATTAATCAAATTCTATTAGATCTTCAGAAATGTATGAACATTAGGATGAAAGCTAGTGTTGACGCAAAAAGTTCATAAGATCAGTGAACATTAAAATGTAGGTTTAGGTCAAACACACGTGCTTGATTTTAAGTTGCCACCCCGGGATGCAAGTTTGTACCAAGTAATATTTATGAAGCTCTTACAGTTCTCGAGAAATGAACTTAATGAAATGGACTTGGCCGAAACTAGCTAGTCTGGCCCAGAAAACATGCACACTTCATATTTTCCTGTTCTAAAATACTTGAGGGTCACTGTTGAGGCCTAATTGGCCGAAACTAGCTAGTCTAGCCCAGAAAACATGCACACTTCATATTTTCCAGTTCTGTGGTGTATTCCTTGCTTCCAAAGGATAACCCTTTTATAGAACATATTTACATTAGAGTAGCGGTAAGGGTGGTTGCGATAGTTCATAAATAAATGGAAGTGAAGGTAATGAGCAGGAATCGATACAATTAACCCACAGCTCCCATCAGAGACACCTTATGGAAAGGAACACAAACATGAAATTACTAGACCCTCATGGAAACATCAATAGCGGAAAGCCAAAGGGACAGTTACTTTCCCACAAAATAGCCAATTGGCTATCCAAAACAAACCAAAATCAGTGAATAAGTCGGTGAACCATAAATTTATATCAAGGTCAAATATGGATCCTTGCATTAAAATTGGCATGCCTAGATAATGATGTACCAAGTCTCATTAATGAAGCTCATATAGTTCATGAGAAATTCTAACAATAGGATCAAAGTGAAGGTCACAAATGTTAACGGCTTGACGAACGGCCGAATGAACGGGTGGAAAACCGGACTCCTATATTGCGCCACGCTTAAAGCAGGCGCGACGTATTCATAAATAAGCCACTTATGAATAAGGATGGAGGACTCAAAAGCAATCTGACACCAAAGCAGAAGAAAAGAACCAGTTTGATCCACAGGGAGTCTAACCGAAGGTTGTGGAGTGCTTTTCTTTTGATGTTTTTTTGGCGTGTTGGAAAAGAGTCGTAATGTAATTGTATCAATGCCTTGCTGTCACTTTTCCTGGACAACGTCTTATATATTGAATTTGTCTTGACCATTTCAGGGCACCAACTGCTTGATGGTGGCAAATTTATGATAGGCATTTTGAATGAACTGCAACATGAAATGTCGTTTTTGGCGAAGTACGTTCTCAGTCTAGAATCAACCGTTATGGACACAGTTCCACCTAATATTCGAGGTACAAAGTTGTTTAATCTTTGTGATAGAGCCGTAGAACCGCTTGAATTCTGTTAACATCACGTTAATGAAACTCCGTTAAACCCTAAACCACTTTTGATTTGTAGAGAAAAGTAATATTTACAATTTGCACACTGTTATTGTTTTAATTCTACCGCAATGAGACATTCTAGTCTGCAACTGAAGGTCAGGTTCTTTTTCTCCGCGCACTCGGGTCTTCGCCCACGTCTGAACCTTTGATAAACGATTGGCTTGAAATATGTGAAATAATCCTGAAAGTTTAAGGGCCGTGAAACAAAACAAAAAATAAATAAATATAAAATAAAGATGATGAATGCCCCTGCCATATGCTTTACTAGAAGAGTAATTTGTTTGACATATGCAGTAGACGGGCACACATTCTAACTAAACTAGAAACTGCAACATTCTCCAAGAAACATATGACCAAAATGTTTAAGTCGTTAAAGTGGACATAGTTTTGCAATGAGGGGCTACATCAGATCCTGTTTCTTTTATGCACATGATCTATGCATGTAGGAACTGTGTTGCCAGTTTCATGTCCCTGCATCAAATACTGTAGGAGTTGTGGAGACAAGAGCAGTTCTATCTAACCACCTATGCTACACAAATGACAAAAATGTTTTAAATCGTTTACGGGGGCATATTTCTGCAATAAGGGGTGGATCAAAATTCGGTTTCCTTTATGCACATGTTCAATGCATGTCTGAACTATGTTGCAAGTTTCAGTGTCCTGTACCAAATCTGTAGGAGAAGTTGCAGAGACACGAACAGTACTATTTAACCTCCTTTGCTACACAAATGACCTAAATATTTAAGTTGTTTAAAGGGCTGGATCAAAATCATGTTTCCTTTATGCACATGTCTAGTGCATGTCTGAACTGTGTTGCAAGTTTCCAGCCCTGCATCAAATACTGTAAGAGGAGTTGCGGGTACAGGATCAGTACTGTTTGACCTCCTATGCTACACATATGGCTAACATGTTTAAGTAGTTTGAAAGGACATAATTCTGCAGTGAGAGCAGGATCAAAATCCCGTTTCCTTTATGCAAATGTGCAATACATATCTGAACTGTGTTACAAGTTTCAATGCCCCGCATCAATTACTGTAGGCTGAGCTGCAGAGACAAGAATTGTACCGCAAAGTGTCACGTAAAGACGTAGAGGTGTATGTGTGTACGGACAAGGGCAAAACACCCCTCATATAAACAAGAAAGGGTGTCGAATAAATGCCCACTATCGTGAGAAGTGGCCTACAATACATTCTTCTGTCATGCAATACGTCTATTGGCCGTTAACGGATAGGACCGCCTTTTATAGTACCTAGTTTGTCAGTAGAAATAATTGAATACACATCTTTTGACTGAGAAATGAAACAAAGAGCATGTAATTGTCTCCGAGACATTAAATGAACTAAGTTTACTATTTTTTACTTAGTTTCTTACCTTCTAGATCTATTCTGATTTGAATGGTCCGATGGAATCTTTGCGCACTGTAGTTGCGTCAACAATAGAAGTGAAGGCAATGAACAGGAATCAAAACAATTGCCTTACACTTTTCAGTTTATAATGCGGCGATTTAATTTGTATTCAAATTCATTCTAACACGCCTGTGACAGTGACACATTGTCTTGTTTGGGTAACGATAGAACTTCGCATTCTTTAATGTAATTTGGAAAAGTCAACATTATATCATTTTTCAATATCGGTCATTCGGTTTAATGCTGTTAACAGAAAGTGTAATGTATGCTAATGTCGCCATTTTAAACAACACCAGTGAATACAATACGTTCGTTATAATGTGGATAAATCATTTTTTATTTTCGAAACTGAATGTCGGTATTTGCCCTCTAACGAGAGTTTTGAAATCAATTATTCACAATACAGTAGAACTTCGATGGCTCGAACATCGATGGCTCGTTTACCATGGATGAGTCGAACCTGTTCTTGAGTCCCTAGCGAAATCCTTTACTTAAGAAATAGTGGGGGATAATTAAGGAGATTTTAGTCTTTTATCTTGCAAATGTATGCTGTGTGTACTCATTAGAATCGCCTCGATGAGGCGATTCTAATGAGTACACACAGCATATAGTTTCATTATAGAACACCGAAAGGATGTTTAAAAGTATCTCGTTATGCCTCCTGGCAGCAATCCTCAGAAGTTCGAACTACCCCTGTCTCGAACAGATGTTCGAGATCCCAAAGGTGTTCGAGCCATTGAAGTTCGACTGTATTCGTAATATTCATGAGGACACAATATTTAGTTTTTCCGTGCTTCACATCCGTGTTATGTATTTGTTACGAACAGTGTTTTAAACTTTTCTTTTAGAACAACATTGTCGGGTCATTGAAAATTGGAAGAAGCAAGATGAACTGTTTATTGAGACGGAGGCTTATCGTTTCTCATACAAAGAATGTTGTAACCACAACTGCATCACCATCACGGGTAATTCAGGATCCGGCAAGTCTGCAATTGCCTATCATATTGCTTTGAAACTAAACTCAGACGGATACAACATCCTACCAGTCTCGTCTTTGGAAGAGGTACAGAGGTTTTGGGATTCCAAAAATAGACAGTTGTTTGTTTACGATGATCCGGTGGGCACGGAATCACTTGATGTTGTGAAAATGTCAGATTTCCAAACCAGAAACACCTTCCTGGAACCTATTTTTCAAGATTCGGTCAATAAAATTATTTTTACAAGTCGGACGCTCGTTGTCAGACATAACTCTGTTAAGGACGCAAAAAATATTCTGGTACAAAATATCATTGATTTGCATTCTGACGAATTAGCACTGGCAAAAGATGAGAAAATTCAAATATTGGACCAGTATACACAACATGTTGAACGGAATATTAAGGACGTTGATAAGATAACGGATTCAAAATGTTACAACTTTCCGTTTCTCTGCAGCATCTATGCGAAAAATGAAATGTACCAGCGCAAAGGTGACACATTCTTTGAACATATGTTTCCTGTTCTTTTGGACGAACTAGACACTTTAAAGAACAACTTCCCTGTCAAATATTTGGTCTTAGTCGTGTGCCTAGTTTTGGCTAACGAGTCCAGAGAAATTGAGTTTGATTCCAAACACCATCCAGATCCAGTAGAAATAGCCAAAGACTTAGCAAATGTCTTAGGTCTACCGTCTAATATTTCACGAGAGAAACTGAAGGGAGCTGAAGAAACCTTAATAAATGTATACTTGTTAAAAGAAGGCGATTGTCTTAAATTTCTACACGATACACTATTCGAAGCCGTTACCTACCACTTCGGGCAAGACTTCCCACGTGAAATCTTGAAACATTGTTCCTCTTCGTTTATAAGAGAACATGTAAGAGTAGGAAATATATCACGAGACAGTCATGCAATATTTCTGAAATCAGAAGACTATCAGACGCTTGCATCTAGGTACATTGCCGATATTCAGAAAGGGCGGTTTCGTGACACCTTTCTAAGTGGTTCTTTACATGATGGCCAGGTCTTACATTGCTTGGAAAAAGAATTAGAAAAAATGCCCTCACTTAGTTTGAGCCGAATGTTTTTGGAGAATACTGCTTCTTTCAGAAAATGCACAAGTGCCAACAAAGGATCTTGGAATAGAACAGAAACGTTTTACATGCTTCTCGAAGACGAAGGTGTAAAAGGAATACACTGGGTTTTAGCCAGGAATCTTTCAAGACTGTTTCGTTTCCTATATACTCATCTATCATATTTTAACAAACCAAAAACGCTACTTTCCAAATTCCTGAGTACCAAGCCTAGAAACCGTATTAATTTGAACCTTATCTCAGTAGCTTGTCTGGGAGGGAATGTCGAGATTGTTAAATTGCTTTTGAATGATGGTCAGTTTGGGAAAATAACTGATGTTTGGAGTAGAAGGAAAATGTCAACGCTGCATATGGCAGTTCTGTCGGGAAACCCTGAAATGGTAGAAATGCTTCTAAGTTCGAATATTAACGTGAACGTTAAAGATGAACGCATAATAACACCACTTTTTCAAGCAGCCGCTGCAGGCCTCGATACAATGTGTCGTATCCTGATTCGAAAAGGAGCCAAAGTGAACGCTTTATCTGAAAAAGGAGAGACGCCATTGTTTATTGCGGCTCAGGAAGGCCATACTTCAACGGTTCAACTTCTGCTTCATAACTATGCGGATGACATAATATATCGTGATGACGGTGCTTCGCCATTATTCATTGCTGTCTATAACGGTCACATAGATGTTGTTAGGATATTATTAGAACATGGTTCTAATACAAACAAACTTTCTGCTGATGGAAGTTCATGCCTTTATATGGCGGCGAAATACGGGTATATTGAAATACTTCGACTCTTGCTGGAGTTCGGTGCGCATCCATCAGCGTGTAGAAACGGAGAAACCCCCTTGTTTTCTGCAGCACGTGGAGGTTATGTTGAGATTGTGGAGGTTCTTCTTCAACATCAGTCGGATATCAATGCTTCTTCTAACAAGGGCGAATCGCCAATATATGCGGCTTTACAGAATGGCCATGAAGAAATGTTTAACTTGCTTTTTCATCATGGTGCAGATATAAATACCGTTGAATGCAGCGGAAAGTCACTGTTGTTTGTCGCTGCTGAGAAAGGACTAACAGAGATAGTGACCATTTTATTGGAGCATAACTTAAATGCAAACTTAACTACAATTGGTGGTGTATCTGCTCTTATGGCTGCCTCATATAACGGACATATAGATATTGTTGAGCTTTTACTTGATAATAAAGCGGACGTTAATGCATGTAGTGACGAAGGAAAAACTCCCCTTCTTGCTGCGGTCACAATGGGACATTTAAATGTAGTGCAGACATTGGTAAGGAACAAAGCACTGATAAATCAACCAGACTTTGAAACTCCTCTATATGTTGCCGCTAAAACCGGTAATACTAAAATAATACAATTCTTGTTGGAAGAGATGGCGGGCGTAAATAAGTGCAAAAATGATGGCTGGACACCTCTGCATGTTGCGGTCAACGAAGGGCATGCAAATGTAGTAAGAATTTTTCTTGAAAAAGGATCTAATGTAGATATGTGTTCGGACACTGGTTCCACAGCACTGTCTATTGCTGCATATAAAGGATATTCGGATATTGCAGAAAGGCTTATACAGAATTATGCAGAGGTTAACCTTGCCAACGAGAACGGACAAACGCCTTTGTTTCTTGCTTCTCGTCAAGGCAATTTAGAAAGTGTACGGTGTCTCATAAAAAATAAAGCGGACGTAAATTTATGCAGCAAAACTGGTGACTCACCTCTCATATGTGCTGCTTTCAATGGACACTGTAAAATTGTTCAAGAATTGTTAAGAAGCAATGCCGATATTAATAAGCATGGCGCTTGTGGAGATACACCAATGCATGCTGCTTCATTTAATGGACACGACAGCGTCATATACACTTTGCTACAGAAAGGTGCAAATATCAATGCATGTACAGACATCGGTGATTCTCCGCTTATGCTTGCTGCATATAGAGGCCACACAACAACTGCACAGCTTTTACTTAAAAATGACGCTGATATAGATATTCGCACTTCGAGCGGCTACAATGCATTAACGCTTGCTTTATTGTTCGGACATTATGAGATCGCTGCTCTTATCAACCGAAAGATGCTACCCTTGTATAAATCATAATGGCACAATTGATCTGTGAATTTAGTTTTAAGTAATAACTCAAACTCTGAGAGCACCGTGTTGCCATTCCTTGTTGAAATGTCTTCAAGTGCTGAGCCCTACTTAAAGTTGCATATCATAAGGCTGTCAACGTTAAATGTTTTTTATTTGTGTTCCAAATATAGATTTTGGTTGTATGTTTGAGCCCATTACGAAAACACACCGATTCTATAGAGAATACCAGGTGAGTGTCTTTTGATACCAAGTTTATCAGACAAGGCTTTGAGAATGCTTGTAGAATCGCGAGGCTTGCCGAGCGATTCTACATGCGTTCTTGAAGCCGAGCCTGATAAACTTGATATCAAATGATACGAATCTGGTATTCTATGTATCAGTTTATCATCTTGTACACTCTTAAATTAGCAATTTACGATCATTTATTGGTGGTCCTCAGTGCGTCCCAGCATTCTGGTGGTCGATATATTTAGTATCAGCTAACCATATTTTTCCTATGATGTTTTTTTTTTTCATGTAATTTTTCCATTTTTCTCATTAGCAATAACATTTTTGTCATTTTTTCAGTGGTCCGGTTCATTCATAAAAGTGCAATGTCATGTTGACGTGAAAAAACTCATTTGACCAGAGATAGCATACCTTTATCAAGTCAATGCATTGCAATGCAATATATAGGGGGTAACTGATAAAATATATTATACCGCCACCAAATAAACATAGGCGTGTTTTCGTGATGCGGTTTAACCAGCACTCATAGCCTTATTTGGAACATAAATAAGAAACAAAATCACATTTATTGAAACACAAAAGTGCTTTAACCATATTCAAAAGGATCCTTCATGTATTACGAAGCTCATTATCACGTGTTTTGTTTACTTTGAATCGAAGCGCATCGATAGCATAGCAAGTAATGCCCGCCCGCCTATACCGGAGCATAGTCATAGCCATTATCAAAACATTACGATAACACACCGGTACGGCATAGTGCATTTTGCACATCTCCAAAATGGCTACTTTTCTGACGAAAATCGTTCATATTTTTCCTATTAATGCTCAAACCATAGGTTGTGTGTGCTTGTTAGAACCGCCTCATTGAGGCGGTTCTAACGAGTACCATCAACCTATGTCTTGTAGCAGAAATAAGGAAAATAATGAATACCCCAGTAAACCCCAGTTTCTCTATATAAAGTGGGGTTTAAGGGGGTCTTCATTTTTCACGGACTTGTTCACGTGATGATTTGTAAATGAATTGTGTATACGGGGAGGGCCGTAATTTATGTGTGGCCAAACCCACTTGCTTGTTTCCTTTGTAAATGAAAAGCAATCAAATATGTTTAAACTAAACTATACCGGAGCTGACGACCTGTGCTCAGCTCCCATTTGAGTTAGTTTCATTCTGTCTGCATCGTTGAAGCCTTTTACTGTTACCCGTCCGCTCTGTATACACTATTTAAAAACAGTTCCAGTTGTCCCCATTTCTACATTGTCTTGTCCCTTTTTTTTAAAAAAAAATAATGAAAGTCATCTTCGAACG
Organism: Lucinisca nassula; assembly: GCA_963580285.1. Lineage (NCBI taxonomy): Eukaryota > Metazoa > Mollusca > Bivalvia > Lucinida > Lucinidae > Lucinisca > Lucinisca nassula. Next base: position 36,265,762 of record OY757025.1, on the reverse strand, counting down.
CTATTAAATAATACAATTAAATGATACAATAGTATAACACGAGGTTTCATAAAGCTTAAACTTAAATGTACAGAGAGAGGTGGGCTTAAAATCCTTTTTTTTTTGCTCTAAGACCTAGCTTGTGGGTACTCGTTAGAACTGCCACATTGAGGCGGTTCTAACGAGTACTCACAATCTTTATGTGGAATAGAAAAGGAAAAAATCAACTGTTTTCATCCGAAAAATGTAAGTTCTAGAGGTAAGGTAGTCGCCATTTTTTAGGGTGTGGGTGTTTTATCGTTATGCATTAGAAATAAGTCGTTGAATAACCGATGCCTTTTTTCGGCCTCTGTGTCTCGGTCGGATGTGATCCCAACAGGAACGCCAGTATATTTTCGTGGAGATTGATCGTGAAATATGTGTAGTCATTCGCCGCCTTCCACTAATTTATCATTAGGAAAAGTCTCCTATTCAAATATAATATTGGAAACATTTTGCCACCAAAAAATGAAAATTTTCTGGTACACATCCTGACATATTTTATATAATTATCTGCTCAAAAATAGATTGTTGGCATTCGTTAGAACCGCCTCGGTGAGGGAGTTCTAACGAGTACCCACAGTGCATGATTTTGAGCAGAAATAAGAAAACATAATGTGTAACCCCTGAACCACAGTTTTACTATATAAAAGTGGGGTTCAATGGGGTAAATATAATAAAGGCGTGCTTTTATATAGTGAAACTGGGATTTACAGGGGTAAACCTTATTTTTCTTATTTCTGCTCCAAAATATAGATTGTGGGTACTCGTTAGAACCGCCTCGATGAGGCGGTTCTAACTAGTACCCTCAATCTAAATTTTGAGCAGAAATAAGAAAAATATCACAATTTTTCATCTTAAAATGTTCGTTTTTTCGGCGGTTAAGTTTACAATGTATTAGTATACGCCAGATTTCGTAATGGAACGCCATGTAATGGATGCGGTAATCCACTAGTGGATTAAATATGCTAGTAAGAATACCCACAATATATATTTTAGAGCAGAAATCAGAAAAAATATGGTTTACCCCTGAAAACCCCAATTTTCCTATATAAAAGTGGGGTCAAGGAGGTCAAAAATATATAGGCTTGATTTCATGATATGGAAGGGTTAGAGACAAAAATGATGAAATGAAGAGATAGGTCGACTTTAAAATAACGTTACGATAACACACCCAAGGCCCATAGCGCTTTTTCCACATCTTCAAAAGGGCTACTTTTCTGATGAAAATCCATTAAATTTTTCTTACGCGGTTTTCAGTTCCCGGCGAAGCAAAGAGCACTGTACTGGATAAGCGCAAACCAAGAAATGGCATGATAGCTCAGTGGTTTGGGCACTTGCCTCTGATGCTTAAGGCCCCGGTTCGATCCCAGGCGGCGGTGATAATTTCGGTGTCCGAACACGCTCTATTGGCATCATTTGCAGGGATGAATGCCATAAAAGTTCGCCGTGCTTCGGATCGGGACGTTAACTAGAGCCTTCATGTCTAGAGCTGACAAAGCACTCCGTTCGTTGTTTGTTGTTTGTTGGTGTTGAGTTCAACGGCGAAGGTCATATGGAGCCGATCAGTAGAGCTAAAGACACTTTCCTTGGCGGCTAAACCAGGGCAGTGATCCGTAGAACATGTGTTATTATCATTATCCATAACAAAATGTCGGATGCAGTCGGGGAACGAACCCGCGACCTCCTCACCGCCAGTCAGACGCGCATCCAACTGAGCCACCGCGTTCGGCCCTGTTGGTCGTAGGCTTGTATTCAAGATTCTGGAGGTTTGTTAGATACGCCTAAGAATATATACTCTGCCAAATCAAAGCATTGTTGGGCCTATTGTTTCTAAGTGTAAGCTGAAAAAATACCCTGAACGGTGACTTAGACTACAGGTGATCCTCGTTATAACGGCAGTGTTTGTTCTCTTATACTGTATCTTATATTGTAAAGAATTTGCTGTTATAAAGGATCCTAATTAGGAGTAAGATAGGTCATAAAGGACCTTTCCCCCCAAACAAAGAAGCATCCGTGGTGTAGTGGTTACGCTACTCGCCTTGTAAACCAGGGATCGCAGGATCGATCTCGGGCTTCCACAGACTTTCGGATGAGTCTTTAAACCGAGGTCCCGTCTCCGTATGACCTTAGCTGTTGGTGGGACGTAAAACTGGAACACTTGCTCGCTCCCCCCCCCCCCAAAAAAAAACAAATAAAAAAAAAAAAAAAAAAAAAAAAATGTAATAGATGTTTGTTAGAATCGCCTCTATGAGGCGATTCTAACAAACATCTATATCACTTGTTTATTGCAGTATCAAATTGCAAGCACCTGTTATGAGTGCAGATTCGAAATGGGCAATCCCAACCCGAGAGAAGTCAGGTTTGCGCTGAAGGATTAACCGTTCTAAAGAGTTATGTCGTTATAACAAATGTCGGTATAAAGAGTGAGTGAGTGGTTGAGTTTTACATCCCACCAACAGCTAAGGTCATACGGAGACGGGACCTCGGTTTAAAGACTCATCCGAAAGTCTGGAGAAGCCCGGGATCGATCCTGCGACTCCTGGTTTGCAAGGCGATGGCGTAACCTCTACACCACGGAGGCTTCTGTCGGTATAAAGAGAGTTGACTGTATAAACATTACCTTTAACCCTAGCATTCTTGTACTGTAAGCAAACAGTATAGACCATGATCACACGCCGATTTCCGCGGCGTCTGATCTGGTTTTACACATTTTGCCTAACTCAACACATGATTCCAGCCCAGAGTCTTTAGATAACCCTCTAACGCAACACTCCGACCTCGTAGCGATAAGAATTGCGTGGCTATTTTCTAAAAATAACCATTACCTGGTTTTCCTGCAAATAAGTGGTAGTCACGTGGGCATCAGCACCGCAGAGCTTCTGTGCTTAGTAACTTCGGGTCGTTGAGCAAACAATCAACCCAAAGGTAATAATATGTGCTAATTTCTACAAACGACATGCCCTTCAGATATCCCTACATTATTCTCAATATGTCCCCTTTACCTTGCTCCACGAATGCCCTTAATGTTTCAGAATAACTTTTGGGTCGCAACATGTTTACAAGTCCGTGAAATGAGTACCCCATTTATATATATTATAGAGAAAACTGTGGTTTACAGGGGTATACATAATTTTGCTTATTTCTGCTCCTAGACATAGGTTGTGGGTACTCGTTAGAACCGCCTCAATGAGGCGGTTCTAACGAGCACCCACAACCTATGTTTTGGAATACAAATAAGAAAAAATTCACAATTTTTAATCGGGAAAGTAACCGGTTTGGAGATATGAAAGAATGCACTATGTGACACAGGTGTGTTACAGTAAAGGATTATCAATCGAACCAGAGCTAATAAGCATAAAATCTCTACCGTGCTAATGCCCACGTGACTATCACCGACTTCAGAGTGTTGCGCAAGAGATTTATCTAGAATTATATTAGCATCTGGACTACGAGGGTCCGGTTCAATATTTAACTGGCATATCCCCGTCCAACTGCCCGTTTTTCATATATTATTCATCACATCACTTTCTCGCTCCGAAAACGTTACAAAAGGACATACATTACGATAACTCACCCGTGTGACATAGTGCATTTTTCCAATCTCCAAAATGGCTACTTTTTTTATGAAAATCCGTGATATTTTTCTTACAAATACTGCAAACATAGGTTGTGAGTGCTCGTTAGAACCGCCTCATTGAGGCGGTTCTAACGAGTACCCACAACCTATGTATTAGAGCAAAAATAAGAAAAATAATGTATACCACCGTACGCCCCCGTTTTCTCTATATAAGATGGGGTATAAGGGGGTCTTCATTTCACGGACGTGTTCACGTGATGAATGCATGTGTTACAGTCAATACTTTTTGCGGGATTTCTTTTAACAATGAAGAAAGGTTATAAAAAATTGAAGGAAACAACATTATTGTCGATTTCAACACGTCCGAATCGAAATAGATCAGCTCAAGTCCGTGATTTGTTGAGTAATAGATCACAGTACGCGCTCCTGATTTGTCTGCTTACAACTGACCGGCAAACTGTGATTTATTACGCAACAAATCACAGCTAGAGCTGATCTAATTAATAAAACACAGTTCCTTCCCATTATCTATATAGGCGCGCGCGCTGTGTTAGAATAAAAATTACCATGAATGTACATTCGGGTAGTGCTATAACTAGTGTCTTGAAAATAAATACTATGTTTATTTTGTTAAAAATGAGATTTAACGTCCCCATCAACACCATTTGGGTCATTTGGGAGACGCTCCTTGCAATTTTATGAGACTTAACAGGACATTGAGATGAACTGACTTCTCAAGCCCTGCGAGCCAATGAAACCAAAATGCCTATATGCATTGGACGGTCTGACTCGCATAACTTTGCCTTGACAGGCGTAGTCTACCCGTATTCATGTGTGGTCAGTTTCATCTCAGGCTGCTTGGAAGCACTATGTACCCCATCTATTTCTCCAAGCCCCGATTAAAACAATTCTGTAGGAGAGCCCATTTACGTATTTTTGACCTTAAAAAATTCTTCAGTCTCATGAGTTATGGTTAACTCTCAATACTTTGAACTACCCCTACCTCGAACAAATTATCATGGTCCAGATAGAGTAACATTTCTATATTAAGACCACCTTTTGGGACTGTTCAAAAGTGGTCTTAAAGACCACTTCTGAACAGTCCCAAAGGTGGTCTCTGACCAGAGGACACTATGCAGAAAAGGTAACAAGACGTTTCGCTCCCAAGACGTTTCCCCCCTGGTCGTTTTCCCCCTAGTCGTTTCGCCCCCAAACCCTAGTCGTTTCGCCCCCAAACTATTTTACTATATTTTATATATAAACGATTCATATATGAGAGAGAAGAACCGGTTCTTTGAATGAAAATGTTGATTAGGAATTATGATAAGTATTACCTGTTTTGTTCAATTCCGTTAATCACATTGTTTATTTGAGTTGACACATTAATCAGGCAATTAATGCCCTCAATGATAAGGTGTTAAAACATGCGCTCTTTGAAAAGTTAAACGTCTTTACTATCTCTTAAGCACCTCTACCAGTTTTGTTTTAAATTGGTCGGTTGGTTCGTTGACAGTGTCGGCCAGTAATACATTGTTGAATATTGCCGCAAATGCCGTCTACGCAACATCGCGTCAACGCCGATGCAACGTAATAAAGTTACATCGGCGTTGATACGACGTTGCATACACATTGTGTGCCCACTAGGTAATACATTGTTGAGTATTGCCGCAAATGTCGTCTACGCAACGACGCGTCAACGCCGATGCAACGTAATAAATAGAAGTGGGAGCAATGATCAAGTCGATTCCTTCATCAATGTTCTGTCAGCAATTTGTGTATACTCTGATCAGATTTGCGGCGTCCGAGCCAGTAATTCATGAACTGTAAGCAAATAGTGCAGACCCTGATCAGGCAACGCGGTTAGCTTGATGCATTCAAGTACAGCTTCTTCCCTAGGACTATACCCGGTTGGAATTCTTTACCAGCATCAGTTTCTGAGGCCCCTGACTTGGTATCATTCAAGCAGGGACCGTCTACTCTCTTGTTTTAACAGCTAGTAGGGGCCGGTCTGTAAGTAAAGTCTAAGGGATTTTTGAACCTGTGCCGGTCGGGCGACGCTTCAGTAGCCGGAGAGGTCTGGTTTCCAATGATGATTTGAAAAAGCAGGCAGGAATATTAAACCAATCTTTCCTTTCTTTTCTTTCTTGTCTATCCACTATTTCTCTTTCTTTCCATTATTTCCCACTTTCTCTTTTTCACGCACCATCAGAGACATACTGTTCAAGAATGAATGAAGCCACTTAACGAACAGATACAGATACTTAGTGTTACGAGCCAGGCGTAGCAGAAAGAAAAAGCAAACAAGCCTTTTGGAAAATTTTAACAAAATTTATTTACAAGTTAACTTTAACCTGTAGAAGTAAGAAAATTAAATGTACTTAGCTCTGTTATGAAATATCCTGAATGAATCTATTTTCCTTGATCCAACAGAATTCACAGTCCAAAATGAAAAGTAATATCCTTTAACAATCCAACACAGAATTTAGAAATAACTTTTCTTAAATGCCCAAACATCAAACTCCAAAGTCTGACTCAATGAGAAAAATCAAGCTCTTTTATAGACCCTAAGATTTCTCTAGAACATTCCAGAGGGCTGTGGAATAAGATGAAGTAATTTTCTAAAAATAATGCAACCCAGAACTTTCTGGAAGGTTCTGAAGTACTTTTCCTTGTAAACATGTTGTTTACAAAAATGAAATTAATCTGTGACTCAGTTTTCGAGAATCTTCTATAAAAAGATTAACAAGATATTTATAGCACTATTAGGTCACAGTGGGGTAAAGGTGGGAATCAGAAAAATAAATTCTTATGCATAACACTCCCCCTCTTCGAGGAAAAGAAAGATTTATGTAATAAAGCTTTCTTTTGCTTTAAGAATAATAAAATATTGAGCATAGCATATAAAATTACATGTATCTACACTCCACTTTAGTAGGAAAGAAAAACACAACTCCCGACACTGCTCAAGCTCTTGAAAGGGTATCAGGGATAATGTTATCTCTCCCTCTGATATGTCTTATGTCTAAATTATACTCTTGTATCATAAGACTCCACCTGAGCAACCGCTGATTTTTGTTTTTCATTTTATGTATGAAAGTCAGTGGATTGTGATCACTGAAAACAACAATCGGTGCAGTAGTAGGGGTAAGATAAACTTCGAAATGTTGCACAGCAAGAATCAGAGACAAGCACTCTTTCTCTATGGTAGAGTAATTTCTCTGATGCTTATTAAACTTTTTGGAAGAGTAGCAAACTGGATGATCCACACCATTTTCATCTTCCTGCAACAAAATACTACCTGCACCTACGTCACTAGCATCTTTTCCAAGTTTGGTGCTAAGAGAACTGGTTCACTCTTGAGTATGGCTTTAAGTTTATCAAAAGCATTTTGGCATATTGCATTCCAATGGAATTTTGTTCTTTTGCTGAGCAAATTTGTCAAAGGCTCAGCAATGACAGAGAAATTATTACAGAACTTTCTGTAATAACCAGCCATACCAAGAAATCGCATCAGCTGTCTTTTGCACGTGGGTACGGGAAAATTTGAGATAGCCTCAACTTTAGCATCAATTGGTTTCACATGACCTTGACCTACAACATGACCTAGAAATGTCAAACTTGCATGGCAGAATTCACTTTTAGCAAGATTGATTGTCAATTTGGCATTACTCAGTCTATCAAAGAATGCTCGAATAGTCCCAAGATGTTGATTCCACTGGTCGTTGTATATGATAGCATCATCGATATAAGCACTGCAGCCTTCCAGCCCTGCAATTACCATGTTTATTAAGCGCTGAAATGTTGCCGGAGAGTTTTTCGTTCCAAATGGCATGACTTTATAGTTAAATAATCCGTCTGGTGTTGTGAATGCCAAAACCTCCTTTGCTCTATCTGTGAGTGGAATTTGCCAAAATCCTTTCAGAAGGTCGAATTTCGTTATGTATTTGGCATTCCCGATGTTATCAATGCAGTCATCCATTCTTGGAATAGGAAAGCTATCTGTTTTACTTAAGGAATTAACTTTCCTAAAATCTGTACACATACGATATGCCCAATCAGGTTTTGGTACAAGAATACAAGGAGAACTCCATTCACTTTGGCTTGGTTCAATAAAGTCATTGTCTAATAGATACTGAACTTCTTCTTTAAGATATTTTTGTTTCACAGGATTCATCCTGTATGGGTGTTGTTTTACAGGTTTAGAACCATTTATGTCCACATCGTGAAATATTTTGTCTGTCCGTGTTGGAATGTTAGGAAATTAGTGTTCATCTTCAAAAATCAGCTGTTTCAGTTCATTTTGCTGATTTGGCTCTAGATGTGACAGTTTCTGGTCAAGATTCCGTAGAATGTCAGAATTCTGAAGTTTTGATGATGTGGGATCCGACTTCACTGATTTAATATCCTCACAGTCATTGTCACATGAATTAAGTGGAACAGAGCTAACTAGATTGACTGATGTTAAAGATGTATTGTCCCTATCTATGTATTTCTAAAGCATGTTAATATGACATAGCTGCTTTAGCTTGCGCCTCCCAGGAGTGTTTATTATGTAATTTACGTCACTGATCTTTTTGTCTACAGTGTATGGCCCATAATATCTGGCCTGCAACGATTTTCCTGGAATAGGCAAAAGAGCTAGTACCTTATCACCTGGTTTAAAATTCCTTTCTTTTGTCCCTATGTCATATAGCTGTTTCATTTTCCTTTGGGCTGACTGAAGATTGGTCCGAGCTGCCTCACAAGCTTTTGAAAGTCTAGTTTTGAAATCGGACACATACTGAAGTAAATTCAGGGAGGTGTCATCATTGGAGAGAAATTTCTCTTTGAGAAGTTTCAAAGGACCACGAACAGTATGGCCAAATACTAATTCAAATGGACTGAAGCCAAGAGATTCTTGCACAGATTCTCTAACAGCAAATAAAAGGAGATGGATGCCTTCATCCCAATTCTTCTCTGTGTCAAAGCAATATGATCTTATCATGTTTTTCAATGTTTGATGGAATCTTTCAAGGGCGCCTTGACTTTCAGGATGATAGGCTGATGACTTATACTGTACAATGCCAAGTTCATGCATTACTTGTTGAAATATTCCAGACATAAAATTTGAGCCTTGGTCTGACTGAATAGATTTAGGAAGCCCAACAAATGTGAAAAACTTCACTAAGGCCTTGACGATTGTCTTAGTTTTGATATTTCTTAAAGGAATGGCTTCAGGAAAAAACGTGTGGAAGCACACATAATGGTCAAAAGATATTCACAGCCGGACTTAGTTCTGGGCAAGGGACCCACACAGTCTATAATTATTCGACTGAAAGGTTCATCAAAAGCAGGTATAGGCTGCAAATGAGCCTTAGGTATAGTCTGATTGGGGTTTCCTACCATTTGGCATGTATGGCAGGACCTACAATGCTGAGAAACATCTGATTTTAACCCAGGCCAGTAAAAATGATTAAGAATCTTGTGATAGGTTTTATTTACACCTAAATGTCCTGACATGGGAGTTTCATGTGCCAAGTTTAATATTTGGGAACGGTAAACCCGTGGAACTACTATCTGTTGGTTGACAGTCCACTTGTCTTCTGCTGAGACGTCTGGTGGACGCCATTTTCTCATAAGAATGTCATTTTTGACATAATAACAGACTGGGACCTGAGATACTTCCTGCTCATCTAAGGCCCTTTCAAATAAAGGCGAAATTTCAGGATCCTTATGCTGTTCTATAGCTAGTTGAGACCCAGACATTATCTCGTGGCCTAGATCTAAAGATGAGTTATTCTCATGAAAATCTGTCTGCTTATCAGGCAGGCTTGAAGACAGAGACCTTGTTATCTCGTCATTAAAAGACTGACCCAAAAAAGTATCAGTTAAATCAAAATCCTGTTTCCCATCAGTTTGCTTGGCCTTACGTGCCATAGCCCTTGTGACTGCACAAGACGGATAAAGATCAGGAATTTCCTGCTCAATGGGATCAGGCGGTTGGTCTATGCAAGGATTAGTAGTCAAAAGTGGGTTTACCACAACCTTATCTCCAGCTAAGTCATTGCCTAGCAACAAATGAACACCTTTAAAAGGTAAAGAAGGTCTAATACCAACAGCCACTGAACCGGATACCAAGTCTGATGACAAATAAACGTTATGAAGCGGAACATTAACCAATCCACATTCCACACCCTGAATAAGGACACTTTGGCCCATAGATGTCTTCTCAGAAAAAGGCAGAGTATCTGCTAGAATAAGAGATTGAGAAGCTCCGGTATCTCGTAAGATTTTAATTGGGGTAGGATGGGAATAACTGTCACCATTTAGTGACACAAAACCATCTGATAAGAATGGTTCATAACACTCCATAACTGTATCAGTCTCAGATAATTTGGTATCAGAAAGAGTTTCCTCCCTTACACAAGACTGTGGTTTTGGCCTTATAGAAGTCAAGCCTGTAGGCTTAAGTTCCTCTTGTCTTTCTCTTTCTTTCCTTCGCTTTAATTTTAAACACTCAGAGATCAAATGACCTGTATTTTTACAATAATAACAATCTACTTGAGATTGAGATAAGGGATTCTGGTCTTTATTTTCACCAGAAGGTTTGGAAAAATTCTGGCTTCTGTTTTCACCAGAAGGTTTGGAAGGATTCTGGCTTTTATTTTCACCAGAAAGTTTGGGCATAGTACTAGATGTATGGCTATAACTACCAGAAGGATTACTGGGATAGCATCTTGGACCTGTCTGTGGATTATAAGGTTTTCGAGGATAAGGCCTGTTCACAAATGAGACTTCATGAGTCAAAGCATAATCATCTTCCAAACGAGAAGCTTCCTCCAAAGTTTCAACCTGTCTCTCATCGAGAAAAGATTTAATGTCTGAATTTATGCACCGTTTGAACTCTTCAACAAGGACAAGCTGTCTAAGTTTGTCATGATCAGAGCCTACTTTTTTAGAAGAACACCACCTATCAAATAGCTGTTCTTTGGTTCGAGCAAATTCTATATGGGTCTGGGAAATTTCTTTTTTACAATTCCTAAATTTTTGCCTGTAAGCTTCAGGGACCAACTCATATGCCTTAAGAATAAGCTCCTTAAAAAACTCATAGTCTGAGCTTTGCTCGACAGTCAGCTGAGTGTAACTGTCTCGAGCCTTTCCGACAACAACGCTTTGCAAAAGTAAGGTCCAATGCTCTTTTGGCCATTTTAAATTTTCTGCAACTTTTTCAAAATGCAAAAAATACTTATCTACCTCTTTTTCCTGAAATGGGGGAACTAATCTGATATGCTTTGTGGCATCAAAGTAACTACCAGAGTCAAAAACAGGGGTAGGTTTCACCCTATCTTGACCCTGGAGTTCCAGTTCCTTCATCTTTAATTGAAAATGCCATTTTTCTCTTTCTATTTCAAGTCGCTCTTCTTTTTCTAATTTTTCTTTCTGAAAGCGTTCCTCCATTTCTCTTTTTTCCCTCTCTATTTCTCTTTGTTTTTTCTTCTCTCTTTCTTCCATTTCTAATCTTTTCATCTGCATTTGTCTCTGCATTTTCTCTTTCTTTTTCCTTCTCTCTTTCTTCCATTTCCCTTTGCTTTTCTTCCTGTTCTAATTTTTCTTTTCGAATTCGTTCTTCCATTTCTAATCTTAACTTCTCTAATTCAATTTGCCTTCCTATTTCAATTTGTCTCATTTGTAATCCAGTATGAGAGACCATAATGAGAGACAAAGCAGATGGATCGAAAAGTTCTTCATCAACAAAAAACTGTAGCAAAATATTCTTTATTTCATGTTTTTTCATGCTTGTTTTAACAGCAGTGACCCCATAATGGGAAGCAATATCTAGCAAATCTGTCCTTTTTGCCAGATTAAACAACTCCTGAGTAGGCTGAGCCAAAAAGCTTCTCAAATCAAACGACATGTTTGCTTTTTGTTTGTTTTATAAAGTATTTATGGAAATACAGATTGAGGTTAATTTGACAATTTTTTTTTTTCGAAATGACAAGCCCAACGAGAATTTCACATGAAATGACAAGTACTATTTCACCTGAAATGACAATTCACATGAAATGACAATCCCCTATATGCCTATAGCCTGTGAAGCAACTGCCAAGTCTATATTTGACAAGAAATGACAATTACCTGCCGTCACATGAAATGTCGGTTTTAAAATGCTCGAAATGGTTTATCCCGGACGAGCCCCCAATTTCTGTTACGAGCCAGGCGTAGCAGAAAGAAAAAGCAAACAAGCCTTTTGGAAAATTTTAACAAAATTTATTTACAAGTTAACTTTAACCTGTAGAAGTAAGAAAATTAAATGTACTTAGCTCTGTTATGAAATATCCTGAATGAATCTATTTTCCTTGATCCCACAGAATTCACAGTCCAAAATGAAAAGTAATATCCTTTAACAATCCAACACAGAATTTAGAAATAACATTTCTTAAATGCCCAAACATCAAACTCCAAAGTCTGACTCAATGAGAAAAATCAAGCTCTTTTATAGACCCTAAGATTTCTCTAGAACATTCCAGAGGGCTGTGGAATAAGATGAAGTAATTTTCTAAAAATAATGCAACCCAGAACTTTCTGGAAGGTTCTGAAGTACTTTTCCTTGTAAACATGTTGTTTACAAAAATGAAATTAATCTGTGACTCAGTTTTCGAGAATCTTCTATAAAAAGATTAACAAGATATTTATAGCACTATTAGGTCACAGTGGGGTAAAGGTGGGAATCAGAAAAATAAATTCTTATGCATAACACGTAGGCTGACGTGACAGGGCGAGGATGCTACTTAAATATTTGCCTCTCCTCACCTCTAATAAAAGTTCAACATTAAAAATTAGCCTTACAGTGAAAAGTGGGCGAAACGACTAGGAGGACGAAACGACTAGGGGGACGAATCGACTAGGGGGCGAAACGACTAGGGGGGAAACGACCAGGGAGGAAACGTCTTAGGGGCGAAACGACTAGGGGAGGAAACGGTTTGGGGGCGAAACGTCCCGGATTCTGCAGAAAACACAAAGAAAGAATAACTGAAACTTTCCAAATAAGCTTTTTAAAGCAGAATTAGTCTCAATTTTTGGTGGTTTCAGTTAAAAGAGGAATTTTACTTTATTTTCGACCTATAAATTTTCAAATATAGGGATCAGCGTTGGTTTAGCTCACATGTCACGTAGTGACGAGGTGAGCTTTTGGGATCACGTTTTGTCCGCCGTGCATCCGTGTGTCCGCACGTGCGTCCGTGCATGCGTAAACAATTTCTTCTAACGACATCTCCTCCTAAACCATTGATCGAATTGTGACCAAACTTCACAGGAATGATCCATGGGTGTTCCCTCTTCCAAGATTGTTCAAATAATAGCCCCGTGGCCAAAAATGGACCTTTCCTTGGGTCCACTGGTTTATAGAGTCAAGGCATTGTTATTTACAGTGAGTCTGTTCATCTCCATCTGGTGCAATAGGACCTGACCCTCAATGTCCACAAGGTGCCAAGATAGTGAAATACAAGTCAGCTCTGTATTGTGAAAGGGGATCACCAACTCATAAGTCTACTAAACCCTTGGGCCAATTTGATTCAAACTTCACAGAAATGGTGCCTAGGTGGCTCTCTACCAAAAGCTAAAATGGTTCCACTCCGATGAACAAGATGACCGCCAGAGCTAAAAAAAGAGAAAAATCTTTAAATGACTTCTCATATACCATCGGCCAATTTGATTATAACTTCGTACGAATGTTGCTTAGGTGACCCTCTACCTAAGTAGCTTAAACAGTTCCGCTCTGATAAGCTAAATGGTTGCCAGAGCTTATAATAGAAAAGCGTCAACAATTTGCTTCTTTCACACTTTGCAAGATTGTTGCCAAAGTGACCATCAATGGAAGTGCAGCAGATATGCTCCAAGGAATAAGATGGCTGTCAGTTATCCATATGCCTTTCAGAAGCTATGTGACATCTTGAAATCAGGTGAGCGATTCAGGGCCATCTTGGCCCTGTTGTTGATGCATTAACATTTACCGGATCCCGAGAAAGCTGTTGGAACATGAGGCCGCTAGGTCGAATGTTCAAATATCTTCCGAGGGATCCGGCAAATGTTAATGCAATGAAATAACCATGCATGATCGTTGTTCTTGCATAAATATTTAGTCGATTCCGACAGCAAATTTTGACGAAAACACCCAAAGCTCCATAAATTCTCAACCGCGATCGGCAAACCAACATGGCAGCTAGTTCAGAATGTTGTTTGCTATGACGTTGATACGCAGTAACCCTCTGACGTCATCATGTAACTCTAAAACGTTACGTTCAGTGCGAAAACGTTACGTCACTCAAAGTAACGTAAACAAAGCAAGGCCCATCTTGTCATCTCAAAGTCTCAAAATCCATGTTCAAACAGCAAGTGATTTTCATTACATGTATTGGAACATGGGTTTGTTGTTTGAGCATGACCTTCGGTCCATTTGACAATGGCTTCAAAGCTGTTTGAGTCACGCCAAGCGAATTTATCTCTTCGAGCATTCCGTCATGACAAATTTTAACTGCGCATGCCCAGCCATTCAGAGGGGCCAGGGATATGGTTTTCTGTCTGAATGTTCCTCTTGATTCACTGCTTGTATGAGCGAGCAGCGAAGGTTCTGGCGAGACTGCGCGAATGAGCAGGCTCGCCTGAACCTTCGCTGCTCGCATAGGCGATAAGTACCAAAATCGCTTGACGGGGCCCATTTATGCAGAAATGTGCATTTACAATTACGCATGTAGTCCGGCTCAATGGATTGGTGTTACGCCTCCGCCCATCGGGGCTTGGAGAAATAGATTGGAATGCAAGGTACAAAGCTGAAACCGATCCCTTATGAGTACTGGTAAACGTCTTAGAAGGTGTAAGCCTCCCCAGAAAAAATAGGGCGAGTAGGACAGTCCCTGAATATAAACCCTAGCGGTTTGTTTAAGCGGTAGGGCTTGAGAAGTCATTTCATCTCCATGCTGGGTGAAAGTCCCACAAAATTGGAAGCAACGCCTAGCGGTTTGTTTAAGCGGTAGGGCTTGAGAAGTCATTTCATCTCCATGCTGGGTGAAAGTCCCACAAAATTGGAAGCAACGCCTGAATATAAACCCTAGCGGTTTGTTTAAGCGGTAGGGCTTGAGAAGTCATTTCATCTCCATGCTGGGTGAAAGTCCCACAAAATTGGAAGCAACGCCTTCAAAATTACCTAAATAGTATTGCCGGGACGTAAAGCCTTAATTCAAACAAACAAACAAACACACAAACAAACAATTGATAAGAGGCTTTTTTGCTGGATTTGCGTAGGTTCAATTGTCAAAATTAATGTAGAAGAAACGTTTCATTCCATTTGATTTTATTGTTACCAAGTGAAAACAGTGTAGTGTCATTAAAGAACAGTACTCAGAGAGAAGACATTTTATTCAACCTCCAAGGTTTAGAGGAAATAATCTAAAAGCCTCATTTGTCGATAAAATGCAAAATTATATGTTTCCTTTTAAAAGCCGTTAAAAACCATTTGAGCGAAATTTTGTGAAATTGTACCTTCCGACATTTTTCGATGTATCAAGGGTCTTGATATTTCTGTGCAGATTGGGACTGGATTGTTGTCCATTACGATAACACACCCCATGTGACATCATAAAAATCCTATATGGGTGTGAGGGGAGGATGTAAAAATCCGTCCCGAGGGTCACTGTCCGGCATCACGAGGCTTGCCGCGTGATGCCGGACAGTGGTCCCGATGAACGGATTTTTCTATCCACCCCTCACACCCATATAGGATTCCCTTTCTTGCATATCTTCCGTTGTCTTATCGCAGATTTTAATGCTGCAGTCACTTCGGTAACCGACGTCCGCCATATTGTGATGACACTACAGGAATGTTTAGTGACGTCACGTAACATGCTGTGACGTCAACCTTAACGACGGCGCATATGGGGAGCATTTACCAAACACGCTTACATATTCGATTTCTATGGATTTCCTTCTCTGGTGTACATGGAAATCCGTGATTTTACCCTGGGATAGAAATTTATGTTCTGACCCCGGTGTTCCGACCCAAAATCGAAAATAATCGCGTGTTTGATAAATGCACTGGTTGATTACGACCTCGTTTGCGCCGTCGTTAAGGTTGACGTCACAGCAACGTCACTAAACATTCCTGAAGTGTCAACACAATATGGTGGACGTTGGTAACCGAAGTGACTGCAGCATTAAAATCCGCGCTAAGAAATGGAAGGTATGCAAGAAAAAAATCCAATATGGGTGTGAGGAGTGGCTGGAAAAATCCGTCCCTCGGGATCACTTTCCGGCATCAATCGGCAAGCCTCGTGATGCCGGACAGTGTCCCTCGGGACGGATTTTTCAATCCACCCCTCACACCCATATAAGATTCTTATATTCTTTCATATCTCCAAAGCGTTCATATGTATGAAATCTTTCTTGTTTATACTCCAAACATAAGCTGCGTGTGTTTGTTAGAATCGTTGTAACGAGTATATGTCCAATCAGAAAAATAATGCATACCCCTGTAAACCCCAGTTTTCTCTTTATAAAGTGGGGTTTAGAGGGTAGTTCATTACACGGACTCGTTAACATGATGCTTTGAAATAGGAGTAGTCGTATTTCGGTGCAGAGTTGTTGAGAAAAAAAAAGAACGTTATGTTTAATATTTGTACTCTAGGTTAAATATATATAAACCTATGTAATATAATGATGTCTTACATTGCTGTGCCAATCGCAGCTTTTTTCACAGAATATTTTACTCCAAACATATATTTGTCTGATTTGTGATAAAATGTCAAAATAACCTAAATGATATCGCCGGGGACGTCATTATTGTGTTTGAGATTTTGCAACCGGCGGTCATTTTGGAGACGTTGCTTCCAATTTTGTGGGACTTTTACACGACATTGAGATGACATCTCAAGCCCTGTCGCCCAATGAAACCAATAGGGTTTATAGACGGTCCGACTCACAATGCTTTACCTGGGCAGGCTTAGATCCTCTGAGCGGTTTACCAGTACTCGTGTGGGGTCGGTTTTCGCTCTGCGTGGAAGCACCATTCAGCCCAATCTATTTCTTCAAGCCCCGATGGGCGGGGGCCGTACTCTAAACATATACCGAGAGCTTGATAGCAACACCTCGCGTGCACAATCTATAGTTTAGAGAAAAACAAATCCTTTACAAAAATTATTCATATATCACACCCGTGCGGTATAGTGCATTTTTCACACCTCCAAAATGGCTATTTTTTAAAGAAAATCAATGTTTTGTTCCAATTTTATACTGCAAACATAGGTTGTGGGTGCTCGTTAGAACCGCGCAGAAACATGAAAAATAATATATACCCACTTAAACCCCAGTTTTCTCGATATAAAGTTGGGTTTCCGGGCGGGGGGGGGTCATTTCACGGACTTGTCATCGTGATGGATCTCTGAATTGCCGCGTATTCCTTCCATGGCTTTGTCTTTAAAATAACACACCCGGGTCACATATAACAATCTTTTATTCAAAATAAACACTTTTTTCGGTTGAAAACTAAGGATTTATACTTTTATTTCAGCTTCGGGCATACACTGTGGATATTCATTAGTATACCCACAATGGTATCCACAATGTGCATTAATTGTGGTTACTCGTTCCATACTTATGTTTCAGTTGAGGAAGTATAAGGAAGCAACGTCTCCAAAATGACCTAAATAGTGCTGACGGGGTCGTTAAACCTAAAATCAAACAAATAAGGATTTCCATCACGTGAGTGAGTGTTTGAGTTTTACGTTTCACCAACAGCTAAGGTCATACGGAGACGGGACCTCGATTTAAAGACTCATCCGAAAGTCTGTAGAAGCCCGGGGTCGATCCTGCGACCCCTGGTTTGCAGCGTAACCACTACGTAGGCTTCTAATTTCCATCACGTCAACGCATCCGTTGTGATATATAGAGGATCTTACACGAGTGGTCATTTCATATGACATTTATGAAACGAGCCTTTGGCGAGTTTCATAAATATCATATGAAATGACCACGAGTGTAAGATCCTCTTTATCATATGACTACTTTAAATTGGATTTTATCGCCTTTTAAATTTGACAATTTTTCTACGAAAAATGCATTGTTGACATGGACGTCGCCATGACGTTACTTAATCCCGCCAAAGTGTTATTACACGTGTGGTCATACGATTTTTATTACACGATGTTATCCACTGCTTATCAACGACGTCATATGATAAAGTGCATTCTTTCATACCTTTAAAAAAGATTTTTTTTTCTGATAAAAATTAAGATATTTTTCTTATTTATACTCCAAACATAGGTTTTGGGTGCTCGTTAGAACCGCCTCGTTGAGACGGTTCTAACGAGTACCCACAACGTATGTCTTGGAGCAGAAATAAACAAAATGATGAACACCGTGTAAACCCCAGTTTTCTCTGTATAAATTTGGATTTAGGGGGGTGTTCATTTCACGGACTTGTTGCGTAATGTACCCCATTTTCTGTATACAAAGTGGGTTTATTACCGACTTCATTTCATGGTACATGTATGTTTTGTCAACGTGTTTTGCTTTGGTTAACTGTCATTGCTTCAAACGTGTGTTTGTATGTTTGTTTGTTTCATTTGAGGTTTAACGTCCCCGTCAACACTGTAAAGGTAATTTTGGAGACGTCGCTTCCGATTTTGTGGGACTTTTACCCGATATTGAGATGAAATGACATCACAAGCCCTGTCGCCCAATCAAACCAATAGGGTTTATAAGCATGGACCGTCCGACTCGCACCACTTTACCTGGGCAGGCTTAGATCCTCTAAGCGGTGTACTAGAACTCGTGTGCGGGTCGGTTTCAGCTCTGCGTGGAAGCATCATGCAGCCCATATATTTCTTCAACCCCCTATGGATGGGGGCCAGCCTTCCGTGTCAAATGACGACAAAATATTTCATGTGAATCGTTTACCTTTAACTTGTTTAGTTTGTTTATATTTGGAGTTTAACGCCACAATCAACACTATTTAGGTCATTTTAGCCGGTCAGTTTACCTTTCCACTCTTTGCCTGGGCAGGCTTATACGTAAGCAGTTAACCAGTACCGTGCAAAACAACTGCCCTTCTTGAATCAGCGGCTGCCCTTCTTGAATTAGCGGAAGGGAGAGAATGACCAAGGAAAAGATTTCATGATCAATCTTCACGAAAGAATCTTGCCGACCCCGGCAGGTATCGAACCCGCACCCTCCCGATCACCAGTCAGACGCGCATCCGACAGAGATACCGAGGCCGGTTCAATTTGTTTAGTAAGGATAAACATATTTCATGGGATAAACAATGTCAGTGTTTTATGTTCAAAATTTTTTTAACATCATGCAAACATGCCTATATAGTCTTGACCCCTTTAACCCCACTTTTATATAGTAAAACTGTGATTTTCAGGGGTAAAGCTTATTTTTCTTATTTCTGCTCTAAAATATAGGCTGTGGGTTATCGTTAGAACCGCCTCGATGAGGCGGTTCTAACGAGTACAAACAGAAAAAAAGAAAATATGACAATTTTTCACCTTAAATTTTTCCATTTTTACGGTATTAAAATTTTACAGTGCATTTGTAAACATCACGCAAACACGCCTATATAATATTGACCCCTTTGAACCCCACTTTTATATAGTAAAACTGATTACAGGGGTAAACCTTATTTTTCTTATTTCTGCTCTAATATATAGACTGTGGGTACTCGTTAGAACCGCCTCGATGAGGCGGTTCTAACGAGTACTCAACGAAGCGGTTCTAACGAGTATCAACAGTCTATATTTTGAGCAGAAATAAGGAAACTATCGCAAATTTTCATCTCAAATTTTTCATTTTTTTACAGTGTATTTGTATAGGCGTGTTTTCGTTATGAATATGAGAAAACGTTGTCAACCTATAGCGGTAACAAGGTTGTCCATTCAACAGACTTGATAACAGTGTGACCTTTTTTAATATGGGCCCCGTCAAGCGATTTTGATACTTATCGCCTATGCGAGCAGCGAAGGTTCAGGCGAGCCTGCGCATCCGCGCAGTCTCGTCAGGACCTTCGCTGCTCGCTCATACAAGCAGTGAATCAAGAGGAACCTTCAGACAGAAAGCCATATCCCTGGCCCCTCTGAATGGCTGGGCATGCGCAGTTAAAATTTGTCATGACGGAATGCTCGAAGACACAAATTCGCTTGGCGGGGCTCATATAATTTTTTACTCTTCTTTCGTTCTATGCTTTGATTTCAGCTTCATTGTTTTCGACTGATTTCTTATCGTAGCCACCATTTTTTAATGCGAATCGTTGTTTGCCCATCGGGAGAGCTGGATAAATTCCGAAGCCATCCGAATTGTCACTTCCGAAATCTTTCTTGGAACGAGAAACTCCGAGAACTTGGTTCCAGTCGATAAACCTTCCGTCTCCGTTTCCAAATCTATCATTTAGTTTACCAAAGATAAACCGCTTGTCCAGTCCACCGAATCTCCTCCAGTTTTGATACATTCCGCTCAAAGGAAGTGTATTACCCTCAAATCTATCTGCCTGATGTCCATCGAAGTAACGCGCATGCGTATTGACGATTAGCAATGTCGAAAATATTGTGAAAACAAGAACTTCCTTGTGGAAATTTTCCATCTTTCTGAACATATTGTTAGCCTTTATTGGTCTCTCACAACTATTAAGCAACCGATGATTTAACAGTTACGATGGCGATGCTTGTTTCAAATGGTCGGCCTTTTGTAGTCAACATAAACTGCAAAAAAAAATAAAGAGAATGTAGTGTTACTATCAAATTTTAGCATCTTACTGGTGATCAGGCAGCCACGGGCCCTATATGGGTCCGAGTCTTTCGCGGAGATTTATCATTAAATCTGTCTTCCTTCTACTGATTCAAGAAGGACACTTGTTAATTACTGCCTAAGGCATGCGCACCCCAAACCGCTTCAAGGGCAAAACCTTCCCAAGGAAAATGCGATAAGGTAAACTTGATCCATTCGACATGACCTTTATATTATTGACTGGGTCGTTAAACTGAATCAAACAATCGTGAGAAAAACAGAGGCATTCATTTATCAGAAAATCATTAGGAAAACATTTACATGTGAAATAATGGCGTCCAACATGGTGTCAGAAATGACAATAATTAGGTAAAAATGTAACATATTTCTTATTTTTGCTTTCAACATAGATTGCGGGTACTCGTTAGAACCGCCTTAATGAGGCGGTTCTAACGAGTACCCGCAATCTATGTTTTTGAGCAAAAATAAGGCAATTAATGTATACCCACGTAAACCCAAGTTTTCTCTATACAGTCCAACCTGTATTAAGCAGGCACCTCTGGTATATTCAAAAAGTGCTTGCTTAAGCAGGTGCTTGCTTCACACAGGTGAATTTTAATGCATTTTCCGTTTTCGGGAACTGAATGCCTGCTTGCTTAAGACAGGTTGCTTGCTTAATAGAGGTGACCACTAAGACAGGTTAGACTATATATCAAGTGGGGTTTTGAGGGGTGATCATTATGCGAACTTGTTATTGTGATGGACACGAATTCTTTAGAACAACAAAGTTTTCAAGCCTCTAACTGTGACTTGGTCGCAAAGTAGTTTTCTTTTTTTCAAAGAAACATTCTACCAAACAATTCCATCATAAAACAAGTCATACCGGTCATCACCTCCGGAATGCTCCACATACGCCGCCTCACACTGTTTATACAGAGACAAATGCACAAGAGCGATTTCGAAATTATGACAAATGAGTCGAAATATCACTGTACCGTAAAATCCTAATAATTCGGACACCTTGAGGACTTGCTGTAATTCTCCTAATTTTTTAAACATTTTTTCACGATCCAGATAAGAGTTGAATATATGCAGACAGAATGATAAGACAGTGAAGACCCTGATCAGACTGCTACCAGTCCGATCTGGGTCGACCCTGATCAGACTGTATTGATCTGGGTCTGCACTGTTTGCTTTGGCCTGTCTGCCCCAATACTTAGGATCATCACGGTATGTACGTATCTGCTGAGAACAGAGACGCTAAATTATGGACACAGTTTAGAACCGCTTCAAGGATGCTTTCATAACGACAACCCAACAGAATCTATTATTGGCTTCAAACCACGAAAAGGAAATCTCAGACAGGTTTAGTCTCATGGGAGGCTACGCCAGAGCATGAGACTTGAATAAACTGAAAACGAGTTTATTTAGTCTCATGGGAGGCTATGCTAGAGTATGAGACTTGAATAAACTGAAAACGAGTTTATTTAGTCTCATGGGAGGCTACGCCAGAGTATGAGACTTGAATAAACGGAAAACAGATTTAATCTCATGGGAGGCTACGCCAGAGTATGAGCCTTGAATTAACTGAAAACGAGTTTATTTAGTCTCATGGGAGGCTACGCCAGAGTATGAGACTTGAATTAACTGAAAACGAGTTTATTTAGTCTCACGGGAGGCTACGCCAGAGTATGAGACTTGAATAAACGGAAAACAGATTTAATCTCATGGGAGGCTACGCCAGAGTATGAGACTTGAATAAACGGAAAACAGATTTAATCTCATGGGAGGCTACGCCAGAGTATGAGCCTTGAATTAACTGAAAACGAGTTTATTTAGTCTCATGGGAGGCTACGCCAGAGTATGAGCCTTGAATTAACTGAAAACGAGTTTATTTAGTCTCACGGGAGGCTATGCTAGAGTATGAGCCTTGAATTAACTGAAAACGAGTTTATTTAGTCTCACGGGAGGCTACGCCAGAGTATGAGACTTGAATTAACTGAAAACGAGTTTATTTAGTCTCACGGGAGGCTATGCTAGAGTATGAGACTTGAATTAATTGAAAACGAGTTTATTTAGTCTCACGGGAGGCTATGCTAGAGTATGAGACTTGAATAAACTGAAAACGAGTTTATTTAGTCTCATGGGAGGCTACGCCAGAGTATTAGCCTTGAATAAACTGAAAACGAGTTTATTTAGTCTCACGGGAGGCTATGCCAGAGTATGCGCCTTGAATTAACTGAAAACGAGTTTATTTAGTCTCACGGGAGGCTATGCTAGAGTATGAGACTTGAATAAACTGAAAACGAGTTTATTTAGTCTCATGGGAGGCTACGCCAGAGTATTAGCCTTGAATAAACTGAAAACGAGTTTATTTAGTCTCACGGGAGGCTACGCCAGAGTATGAGCCTTGAATTAACTGAAAACGAGTTTATTTAGTCTCATGGGAGGCTACGCCAGAGTATGAGACTTGAATTAACTGAAAACGAGTTTATTTAGTCTCACGGGAGGCTATGCTAGAGTATGAGACTTGAATTAATTGAGAACGAGTTTATTTAGTCTCACGGGAGGCTATGCTAGAGTATGAGACTTGAATAAACTGAAAACGAGTTTATTTAGTCTCATGGGAGGCTACGCCAGAGTATGAGCTTTGAATAAACTGAAAACGAGTTTATTTAGTCTCACGGGAGGCTCCGCCAGAGTATGAGCCTTGAAAAAACTGAAAACGAGTTTATTTAGTCTCATGGGAGGCTACACCAGAGTATGAGCCTTGAATTAACTGAAAACGAGTTTATTTAGTCTCACGGGAGGCTATGCTAGAGTATGAGACTTGAATAAACTTAAAACGAGTTTATTTAGTCTCATGGGAGGCTACGCCAGAGTATGAGACTTGAATAAACTGAAAACGAGTTTATTTAGTCTCACGGGAGGCTATGCTAGAGTATGAGACTTGAATAAACTGAAAACGAGTTTATTTAGTCTCATGGGAGGCTACGCCAGAGTATGAGACTTGAATAAACTGAAAACGAGTTTATTTAGTCTCACGGGAGGCTATGCTAGAGTATGAGACTTGAATAAACTGAAAACGAGTTTATTTAGTCTCATTGGAGGCTACGCCAGAGTATGAGACTTGAATAAACGGAAAACAGATTTAATCTCATGGGAGGCTACGCCGGAGCATAAGACTTAAATAAACTGAAAACGGTTTGCTAGAGTGTCAAGTCATGTAACTGACTTCAACACCCGTAAGAAATTGTTAACTGCTAAACTTCTTAACCAGGGTTATGGGTAACATAAACTACGCAAAGCCTTTACAAAATTTCATCGGCGTCAGTCCGATTTAATTTCAAAATCGAATGTTGGACCTAATTCTCTTCTGCAGCAAGGTCTATCGAAACCCGAATTTTATAGGGACTTCGTATATAAATTCAGAAAAATATACACTTGCAATGACTTCAGCACCAAATTTCGTAAAATCATTTTTCGATATAAAAATATTGAGTACAACATAAATGTTATACGACAGACTGCATGCATGGTAGTTTACGCAATCACGGTTGACAACTTTGCTTCCCTCTTTAATTGCACGCCGATGGAGCAGGCCTCAGATTCTATGTTCCAGCGTAAAGGCTTACTGAGAATTAGAATTTAATTTAATGTAATGTTGGTTGGTGCCCGATGCTCTGCCTCTGGTCGCGACGGAAGTAAGGGCGAGGATTGTTTTGTTTTAGATAGCCAATTGAACATTTTTGTGTGAAAGTAACTGTCCTTTTGGCTTTCCGCTATTGATCTTTCCATTAGAGTTTTTTTTATTTCATGTTTGTGTTTCTTTCCCTTTGGTGTCTCTGATGGGAGCCGTGATTGCTGGTCATTGCCTGTACTTCTATTTACTTCATCTCATGGGAGGTTACGCCAGAGCATGAGACTTGAATAAACTAAAAACGAGTTTATTTAATATCGTGGAAGGCTACGCCAGGGCATGAAACTTGAATAAACATTTAATCTCATGGGAGGCTACGCCGAGTATGAGACTTGAATAAACTGAAAACGAGTTTATTTAATCTCGTAGAAGGCTATGCCGACTTGAATCAACACAAAACGAGCCTGAGATTTCCTTGTCGAAGTCTGAACCCATGCCTGATTATTTTTCTCAGCCTAATAATTTAAAGAATGTCTTTTGAATCGGATAAATCGTTTTAAAGAAGCCATTTTCAACAGACTGTCCAAGAACATAGAAAAGCAATATGCAAATCAATCACTTCACCATGTTCATGCAAATTAACAAAAACAGAAACAAGCGCTTTTGTTGTTCAATCAGCTGCAACATTTTGTTCCAGTTAGCATTTTAATTCGTTCTCCATCACAAAAACACACCTAGTAAAACTGGGGTTGGCAGGGGTAAACCTTAGTTTTCTTATTTCTGCTCTAAGATATAGGTTGTGGGTACTCGTTAGAACCGCCTCAATGAGGCGGTTCTAACGAGTACCCACAATCTATATTTTCAGCAGAAATAAGAAAAATATCACAATTTTTCATCAGAAAATTTTCATTTTTTCGGCCGTAAATGTGTCAGTGTATTTGTATAGGCGTGATTTCGTAATGATTGGGCATGCATTCATTTACATGTAATCATAACAATCAAATGACGTGATGCTTATCGCCCGCATCGGCTGCCAGTGAGCTCAGCAGCCTATAATAAAACATGTCCTATAATAAAACCAGTTTTTGCCCGCCCGGGCTGATAACCGGAAGCAATGTATTTTTACAATAAGAGAGGTTATCGTGCCCGGCTTATACACTGCTGGACTGTGTCCAGACCTTTAAACGTAAAAATCGATTTACCTACTTTAAAAATCACCAGTGACACCGTCATTGCTAACAACTACGTCATCACTAACAACTAGGTCATCACGTGATGCAAACATTCTAGCGTAATCTGTCAAACTGATTTTCAAGACACGTCAACCTTTTGTGTAGTTTTGTGTCGTCTCCACGGAAAAAAGAGAAAAGGATAAAAGAGATAGTCTAGAGGAGATGAAATGAGGGACACGGGAGATTGAGGAAAATGAATGAAAGTGTAGAAACAGAAGAAAGAGCAACCTTTCCGCACTCACACCCACCCCACCCCACACTAAACACACACACACGCACACGCCTTTACCTGTTGCAAGCTCCACAGGCCTTGCACATCTTGAAGCCAATATCAGTAGGACTCCACAGTGAAGCAAGATAAAACGGCATCAACGACCCCAAAAATGAACACTCAACATCAATAACCAACAAACAGTTGAACGGATTTTAGAGTTAAATCGAGACAGTACACAGGAACTCGTTTCATAAATGGCGAGGTCCCACCCTTTTGCTATCATGGCCAACTATATCTGACATTAGCCCGATGACTTTCAACCGTGAGAGTCGCACAGAAAGTCAATATTGGGTTGTCTCCCTTTGACAGAGACCTACGATAGATACCTATCGTGTAATCAATATTGTGTTTTTATCCGGCTGTGTGTGAAAATGACCCCTGGGGATATTGAACGATAGATACGTCTAGTTAATTTAGAACTGCGTGTGTTGGTACTTTAAGCGAGAAAAATTCTCTTTTCTTTTTTGACAAACGGTTAAAATTGAGCCTTTTTGTACTTAAAATATTTTTGGTTCTCATAAATCCATTTTTTTCTGGAATGTGATATTCCACATTATTTAAAAAAAAAAAAAAAAAAAAAAAACATTTATAGTTAATGGATGTCAATTTGCATTATTTAAAATTGCATTGTTTAGAAAAGCAACATGTTCATAAGTCCATGTAATAAAAACCCCTGTAAACCCCACTTTACATTATATACAGAAAAAAGAGGTTTAGAGGGGTTACAATGTGTGTGTTATCCGCACCAAGACATTGTTTTGTTCATCATAAAAATAATGTGCTTTTTTTTTTTAGATATAAGTTAACATTTCGAAGATAAGAAAGAAAACATTGTCAAAAGGATATGTTTTCTTAATGGGTTGACAGTTTTGTTTGATTGGAGGCTTAACGTCCCCGTCAACACTGTATAGGTCATTTTGCGGACGTTGCTTCCAATTTTGAGGGACTTTTACCCGACACTGAGATGACATCTCAAGCCCTGCCACCCAATGAAACCAGTAGGATTTATCTGCATGGACGGTCCTACTCGCACCACTTTTCATGGGCAGCCTTAGAGCCCCATGCAGTTTACTAGTACTCATGTGCTGTGCAGTCAGTTTCAGCTCTGCGTGGAAGCATCATGCAGCCCAATCTATTTCTTCACATCACGATAACACACCCTTGTGATATAGTGCATTTTTTCATACCTCAAAAAGGGTCATCTTTCTGGTGAAAATTTGTGATATTTTTCTTATTTATACTCAAAACATAGGTCGTGGGTGCTAGTTAGAACCGCCGCAATGATGCGGTTCTAACGAGTACCCACAACTTATGTCTAGGAGCAGGAAAAAG
Organism: Lucinisca nassula; assembly: GCA_963580285.1. Classification (NCBI taxonomy): domain Eukaryota; kingdom Metazoa; phylum Mollusca; class Bivalvia; order Lucinida; family Lucinidae; genus Lucinisca; species Lucinisca nassula. Next base: position 36,238,937 of record OY757025.1, on the reverse strand, counting down.
AGACATAATGTATATCCCCGTAAACCCCAGTTTTCTCTATATAAATAGGGGTTTGATGGGGTGTTCATTTCACGGACTCGTTCACGTGATGAAGCCCCGCTGGGCGGAGGCCGTAATGGGTTGACAGCAAAGGCCCTGATCTAAGCTCGACGTCTGATCTGAGCATGCAGTGTTTCCAGCATAATTGTCCATGTTTTGGCTTTCCCGTCCAAAATGCACTTAAATCTGCTTGACTATCATTATAATGTTAACAAGTCCATGTCACGGATAAACACCCCTTCTTAATCGAACTTTATATAGAGAAAACTGTGGTTTGTTGGAACATACATATATATTTTTCTATTACTTTTGTCCCAAACATATGTTGTGGGTACCGCGGTTAGAAGCGAGGCGGTTCTAACAAGATCCACAACCTATATTTAAAGTAGTAATAAACTATGACACAATTTTTTAATAACCGTTTTCTGCAACCTAAAGAATGCATTATTTCACACAGATGTGTTATCATAATGGTCACAATGATCATTCAGTATTGTAACATATCCATGTAAGGTATTGCTTACTTACACTGTTTGAAATTAACTGTGACTAATCAAAAATATAAAACGAAGCATTAGGTTTTAATTACTCTTTCTGTAACTATTTTAATTATCTATAATAACATACTGCAAATTCAAACATCAAATATTTATTCTGGAAAGAAAGGTTCATTGATTGTTAATTTGTTTGTTTGATTCGAGGTTTAACGTCCCCGTCAACGCTGCATAGGTCATTTTGGAGACGTTGCTTCCAATTTTGTGGGACTTTTACCCGACATTGAGATGAAATGACATCTCAAGCCCTGCCGCCTGGTGAAACCAATAGGGTTTATAAGCATGGACGTTCCGACTCGCACCGGCTTAGATCCTCTAAGCAACGTGCAGTCGGTTTCAGCTCTGCGTGTACTTGAATCATGAAGCCCATCTATTTCTTCAAGCCCCGATGGGCGGGGCCGTTATTGATTGTTAATGTAAAGGAATATGTTCAAAATGCCGACAATAACAAACAACAAATTGGCCGATTTATCAAAAGGGACCAATCACTTACATAATTATCTGCAAAATACATTACGAAAACACGCCTATACAAATGCATTGAAAACGTTACCACCGAAAAAAAAAAAAAAAAAAGAAAAAAAAAAATTAAGATGAAAACTTGTAATATTTTTCTTATTTCTGCTCAAAATATAGATTCTGGGTACTCGTTAGAATCGAGGCGGTTCAATATGTAATCTAACGAGTAACTACAATCTATATTTAATCTTACGAGTAGCCACAATGAATATTTAAGAGCAGAAATTAGAAAAATTTGCTTTACCCCTGTAAAACCCAGTTTTACTACATAAGATGGGGTTCAACGGGGTCGAAATTATATAGGCGTGTTTTCATGCTTGTTACAACCGCCTCATTGAGGCTTTTCTAACGAGTATCATTAATATTTTTTTAGCAAAAATAAGGAAATCAATGATTAACCTTGTAAACCCACCTGTAAAGTGGGTTAAGAGGTGAGCTCATTACACGGACATGTTAACCTCCAAAATGGCCTTAACAGTGTTGACGGGGACGTTAAACCTAAAATCAAACAAACAAACAAAGATATAATAATAATAATAATAATAATAATAATAATAATAATAATAATAACAACAATTGGTACTCATTATTGAAAAGCACCAATATTTCATATGAATAAAGAATGCACAGTAGTACCCATGGCACAATCTTTCCGGAAATAAGGTAATCCATTATACGTGCACGCGTGTCCATTAATCTTCGGGCTACCTGACGGTCGGTAGCCGGAACGCAATACACATCCGCGTGTCATAAAAGCGATAATTGTCTTCTGCTTAAATACCCGTGATATTTTCCCCTGAGTGTAATAAAACGTTGATTATTGGCACAAAAGCGCCAAATTGAAATCTTTCTACCTATGTTTTTTGATTATTAAGTCAAAATCATGCTCAAAACATAGGTTGTGTGTGCTCGTTAGAACCGCCTCATTGAGGCGGTCGTAACGAGTACCCACAACCTATGTCTTGGAGCAGAAATAAGAAAAATAATGAATACCCCCGTAAATCCTTTTTTTCTCTATATAAGCTGGGGTTTAAGGGGGTCTTCATTTCTTGGACATGTTCAAAATAGTACCATCAATCAACGTATTGAGCAATGAATAAATTTTAAATAAATAAATCGTAAATAAATAAATTACGATAACACATCCGTGCGGCATAGTAGGGTATTCTTGATATCTCAAAAACAGTTAATTTATTAATGAAAACTTATCGATACTCAAAACCGGTTTTGTATTCTCGTTAGAACCGCCTCATTGAGGTGGCTCTAACGAGTACCCACAACCTATGTCTTGGAGAAGAAATAAAAAAATTAATACCACAGTAAACCCCAGTTTTCTCTATATAAAGCATGGTTTAAGGGGGAATTCATTGCACGGCTTGTTGTCGTGATGAAAAAACAACAGTGACTAAAATAATATAAAAGAATAAGAAGCAAGTACTTTCGAACTATGTTTTTGTGTTATGTTAAAATCATGCCGATCCCTGAATATCCGACTGTTCAATATATAAAGTTGGGTTTACATGCAAATTCTTTTTCCCGGTATGATGGAAGGAACACAAGAAAAGGCGTACACCCTGATCTTAATAAATCATTAAACAGTTGAAATGAATACATAAATATAAAAATAAATAAATCGGAATGTGCTGGTTCTAAATATAACCAACAATCCACGCATTGAGCAAAAATATAAACAACTAAATAAATAAATTACGATAACACTCAGTCGATTCTTGATAATTTGTTAATCATCACGTGAACAAGTCCGTGAAATGAAGACCCCATATACCCTACTTCATATAGAGAAAACTGGGGTTTACGGGGGTATACATTATTTTCTTATTTTTGTTCCAAAACATAGGTTGTGGGTATTCGTTAGAACCGCCTCGATGAGGCGGTTCTAACGATCGAGGCGGTTCTAACGAGCACCCACAACCCATGTAAACACTTTTACCCAGTCAAGGAAATAATAATGAATACAAAACAATTTACATGGACATTAATGGCCTCTTTAACGGCTATTATCTGATCTACCAGACGGAATTAATAATCAAACGTATGTTACGAAAAGGAAAAATACAAACATCTCTTTTGTGTTCTTGTATTCAATCAAAACAATGTGTAGAAGCCTCCGTGGTGCAGTGGTTACGCCACTCGCCTTGTAAACCAGGGATCGCAGGATCGATCCCGGGTTTCACCAGACTTTCGGATGAGTCTTTAAACCGAGGTCCCGTCTCCGTATGACCTTAGCTGTTGGTGGGACGTAAAACTAAAACTCACTCACTCACTCACTCACTCACTCAAAACAATGTGCGAATAGCGAAATGTCAGAAATGCGAAAATGCGAACAGCGAAATGTCAGATTAGACTGCACATACGGCATCTTTCTTTCTGTCTTTCTTTCAATTGTAATCTTATTACTAGCAATGTTTGTTTAAATTGCTTAGTAAGTATAAAAAATCTAATCGGGTCATGAAAAATAAATAAATAAGACGCAGATCAGACGCCGCATTTTAGATTGATAAATAAATAAATAAATAAATAAGACGCAGATCAGACACCACATTTTAGATTGATTTTCATTCCAAGGAGATGCCCAGGCGAAGATGTGTTCATTTCACGGTCGACGGAGAATGACACGCTTTGGGATTACACGCGTGTGTAGACGATAAAGCTTTTTCTGAATAAGCTCCAAGTTTAATCGCAAAATGCCGCTATTAAATATAATTTTGAAATATTATAATTGCTATCAAAGTGCACAATATTGTAACCACATTGCGTCTGATGCGGGCGTTTGTTTGCAATATTAACAGAAAGTGAAGATTTTAGCCGTTAAAGTAAGGTACTGTCGTTGTTTTTCCACAGTTTTGTATGCTTCATATAAGGATTAAAGGTTGTTAATTTGAAAATAAAAATGCCGGCAACTAATTAAATAAAAGTTCCACTTACTTGATATCTTTTTGAAGGTATTTAAACGGACAATTAGATTAAATCGGAACTTGTTTGTCAAATTGAAAAATAAATAAGTTATATTTGTTTAAAAAATAGTTTCCATTAAAGCGCCTGCTATTTCCAACAAGACATTCTGTACAGGTAAGCCGAGAAGGTCAGCGCACAGTAAATGGCTTAATCCTTTGCGCCAACGGCATAAATGTCAATAATAGTTGCGGATGTTTGTATGAATGGAGTGTCTGTGAAAAAGCATGATACAAGAGAGAGAGAAAGACGATTTAGAGAGTTGTCAATTGAGAAAACGCACACATTTGTTGAAGACATGAAAAATGTGAACACTGGGGGATGTCAAACATCTTCATAAATTGCGGACCAAAACCCCATTTTGTGACCTTGATTACGGGTAAAACATAGTACCGAATTCACATGAAGAAACGTTTGGCGGATCCATCAATATGGAAATTTGGCTCTCCACTTATATAGAAACGAACTGTGATAAACGGATTATAACAGCAGTATCAACCCTCGACCATTATCAGCCCTCGAGCTAAAGCTCTCAGGCTAATAATGGGGTCTCGGGTTGATACTATGGGCGATAACCAAAACCCCATGTGATAATCTCTAATTATCATATGACGTAGTTGCTAAGCTGTGGATAACGTCGTGTAATAAAAATCGTAAGAATCACAAGTGTAATAACACTTTGGCGGTATTAAGTAACGTCAAAGATTAAACATATTTTATTGCATAAACATACAAAGGGATTGGACACAAGTTATGGCAACATTAGACGTCGATGTCAACCATGCTTTTTTGCGGAAAAATTGTCAAATTCAAAGGCGATAAAATCTAATTTAAAGTGGTCATATGATAAATAGAATCTTACACTCGTGGACAATTCATATGATATGTATGAAACTTACCGAAGGCTGGTTTCATAAATATCATATGAAATGACAACTCGTGTAAGAGCCTCTATTTTCTAAAAGATACCCAGAAGCCTCTGCGGCGCAGAGGTTGCGCTACTCGACATGTAAACCGGGGGTCGCAGGATCGATCCCGGGCTTCTCCAGACTTTCGGATGAGTCTTTAAACCGAGGTCCAGTCTCCGTATGACCTTAGCTGTTAGTGAGAAGTTAAACTCAAACACTCACTCACTCGCTCGTGAAGATACTATACATTGTGTACAACTGTGTGAAAATATTTGATCGAGGGTTTTGTTTGTTTGATGTGAGGTTTAACATCCCTCTCAACACTGTAAAGGTCATTTTGGAGACGTTGCTTCCAGTGTTGTGGGACTTTTACCCGACACTGAGATGAAATGACATCTCAAGCCCTGCCGCCCAATGAAGCCAATAGAGTTTATAAGCATGGACGGGCTAACTCGCACCGCTCTGGCTGGGCAGGCTTAGATTCTCTAAGCAGTTTACCAGTACTCGTGTGCGGGTCGGTTTCAGCTCTGCGTGAAAGCATCATGCAACCCATATATTTCTTCAAGCCCCGATTGAGATGAAATGACATTGAGAGTGTTAAAACCATCAGAATTTTCGAGTGTGTTGAAAACATCAGAATTTTCACTCCTGCTTCGCACTCGTGAAAAAGTTTTTATTGTTTTTATTATTATATGAAAAACAAAGTTGTATAGCAACACCTAAATATATTTTAAGAAATAAATTCTAATTTAGGAGGTAGATATCTCTGTTTTGTTTTATTTGAGGTCTAACGTCCCCGTCAACACTGTAAATGTCATTTTGGAGACGTTGCTTCCAATTTTGTGGGATATTTACCCGACATCGAGATGAAATGACATCTCAAGCCCTGTCACCCAATGAAACCAATAGCGTTTATAAGCATGGACTCGCACCGCTTTGCCTGGGCAGGCTTAGATCCTCTAAGCGGTTTATCAGTACTCGTGTGCGGGTCGGATTCAGCTCTGCGTGGAAGCATCATGCAGCCCATATATTTCTTCAAGCCCCGATGGGCGGGGGCCGCGACCGTATATGGAACATCATGATGAAGTGTTACAGATGTACAGGGTACTAAAGGTTGCCTTTAGTGGCCAGGGACATTAACCCTCACCATAATGAATAGTCTTCCCTCCCCGATCTTCAGCCCGGCTTTTGTCATTACGAAAACACGCCTATACAAATACATTGCCAATTTTTTGGCCAAAAATTAGAAATTCTAAGATGAAAAACTGTGATACGGTCGAACTTCAATGGCTCGAACACCTTTGGGACCTCGCAAATCTATTCGAGACAGGGGTAGTTCGAGCCACTGAGGTTACTGTCAGAGGGTATAACGAGATACTTTTAGACAACTTTTCGGTGTTCCATAATGAATATGTATGCTGTGTGTACTCATTAGAATCGAGGCGATTTTAATGAGTACACACAGCATACATTTGTAAGATAAAAGACTAAAATCTCCTTAATTATCTCCACTAGTTCTTATGAAGCGGATTTCGCTAGGGGCTCAAAAATGGGTTCGACTCGTCCATGGTAAACGAGCCATCGGTGTTCGAGCCATCGAAGTTCTACTGTATTTTTTCTTATTTTTGCTCAAAACATAGATTGCTCAAAACATAGATTGCGGGGACTCGATAGAACCGCCTCGACGAGGCGGTTCTATCGAGTACCCACAGTCTATGTTTTTGAGCAGAAATATGTGTGTGAATTCGGGTTTAACGTCGCTTTCAACAATTTTTCAGTCATATCACGACGGTGTCTGGTTGCGACAGGGAGCTCAATGCTCACGTTTATAGTGCTGCCTCACTGAAGTATCATGTCCCAGACACATTACATGATACCACACGCAGTCACATTATCCTGACACTGGATCGACCAGTCCTAGCTCTACCCCGTAAACCTGAGTGCCAAGCGAGGAGCAGCTAGTACCATTTATAACGACTTTGGTATGTCGCGGCCCGGGATCGAACCCCAGACCTCCCGTTCCCGGAGCGGACACTCTACCAACTGAGCTATCGGGGCCGGTGAGCAGAAATAAGAAAATAATGTATACCCCCTTAAACCCCAGTTTTACTATATAAAAGTGGGGTATGAGGGGGTCAAAATTATATAGGCGTGTTCTCGTAATGTATTGCATGATTTTGATTTTTACCATGGATTCAGAAGCAGAATAGAGAACAGTATAGATCCTGAGAAGCCTTCCGATAAGCCAGCAGTATGCACTGCTTTCAAAAAGGTTATACAGTCAATCCCCTTTATACCGACATTCGTTATAACGGACAAAACTCTTTATAACGACAATTTCAATGGAATGATTTCTTAGCTCAAGTTTTAGCCTCGATTCCCAGCGGCGTGGGCTTCCCTCGGGTTGGAAATGTCCAAATCGAATCCATAGTTATGAGAGATTAATGTAATTTAATACTCCAAGAAACAAAAGTTAAAGACCTTTGTTAGAATCGCCAAATGTTATAGACCTTTGTTAGAATCGCCTCTGTGAGGCGATTCTAACAAAAGTCTATGGCATTTGTGTCTTGGAGTAATGGTGTTGAAAAGAGCTTTTAAAACCTATTATACACCTTACTAGGATTCTATATAACGACAAATTCAGTATAACGGCACAGCAATAGGGAACAAATACTGTCGTTATAACGCGGGTCTCGGCATGGCGAGGATTATGTTCTTGAGTTATCTGGCTTTGGTGTATCTGAAAAATGTAAATTCTGTATATAACCAGTGCTTCAGCTGAAGTGCACGACCCGCGGGATGCTTTTAGTTTTATGAGTGTTACCATATATGGGTATGGCGGCGATTTTGACCATGTGACCTGGACCTAAAACGGTTCCCCCAATACATGCGCCTTATCGTAAGGAGCAAAAATATATCTTATACTTTAGTTCTGTATTCTGAATCGTTTGCAGGATAAAATGCATTCTCACTTTTCCAATACAAAAGCATATGTGTCAAAGTTTGACCTAGGCACAAAGAAGGTCAAGGTCAACCCAGGGTCACCATATTAGCAATTTATGATGGGCCTACGTCCCAGATGCTATTTATCAAGTTTCGTGGAAATCTGCCCAGTGGTTCTGGAGTAGACTATTTTTGAAGGGTTTTTACCATATATGGCTTGGCGGCCATTTTGGTCATTTGGACCTGGACCCTATGAGCAAATTTTGGTTTCCCCCATCCCATAGAGGCTCCATATGAAATTTGACTTCAATCAGCCCAACGGTTTCCGAGGAGAAGCAGTTGGAAAATTTTCACATTTTTTCGCCTCGGCGAGGCAATACTAAATGGAATTTAATATTTCGCAAGTTCATTGGTTAGATCTCATTGATATCTATCAGTATGCCAAAAATTGTTTAAATATTCCAAGCGGTTAAGTCACTATCACCAATTTTCACAAACGGGTTACGGACGGACAGACAGACTGACAGACTGACAGAATGACACAGTGATTTTAGGGCACTCTTAGAAAATCAACCGACTTCAGTCGGACGCTTTTTCTGCGGGTCGTGCAATTCTCACAGATTTATCAAAGCTTTTGGTTACTGGTTGTCCTATTTCCAAGGTTGTCTGCTCTTGAAACACCTGCAGAATGCATGTTGCTGTGGAAGATTCATGCAGTGTTGGCGATGTTTTTATTTTCATTCTTTGTTATACAGTCAAACTTCAATGGATCGAACACCTTTGGGACCTCGGAAATCTGTTCGAGACAGGGGTAGTTCGAGCCACTGAGGTGACTGTCAGGAGGCATAACGAGATACTTTTAGACATATTTTCGGTGTTCTATAATGAACATGCATGTTGTGTGTACTCATTAGAATCGCCTCATCGAGGCGATTCTAATGAGTACACACAGCATACATTTGCAAGATAAAAACTAAAATCTCCTTAATTATCCCCCACTATTTCTTATGTAGAGGATTTCGCTAGGGGCTCAAGAATGGGTTCGACACATCCATGGTGAACGAGCCATCGGTGTTCGAGCCATCGAAGTTCTACTGTATAGAGGATCTTACGTGAGTGTTCATGTATTACTGAATTTATTAAACGAGCTGAGAAAATAGGATAAAATGCGAGGCTGTGCCGAGCATTTTATCCCTTTTCCTCAACGAGTTTCATAAATTCAATAATATATGAGCACGAATGCAAGATTCTGTTTATCATATGACATTTATTTCACGATTGTTTTAAAAAAACGTCAATATTCCGCCATTAGTAAACGCGACGTCGTTAAGGACGTCATACATGTAACGTTACGGGGCGTATCTAACTAATTTGCATATTTAATCCACTAGTGGATTATCGAATTTATTACATGGCGTTATTACACTCTCAGACGCGACGTCATGTGATAAATACCGTGTCTGAATGATCGGCAAGTCACCTTGCTTGAGAAATATATTTGTAACTTGTTTTTTTAGCTGAAATGAACTGGGAACCAAATAGATTGACATAAGTGCTTTTGACATAATAGAAAATTGTCTGACGATTTAATCCACTTAAGGCATTGAATTGTAGACAGAACCAAATGCTACTCGTATTCTAATTAAGAACTTGGTCTCAAACAAAATGGAATGTCGGATATGGCTGGCAAACTGTACGTCAACCCTGTTCGATATGACACTACCTTGTTTGCTCTTGAATTAAGAAGCCTGAAGATGTGCAAAAATATGCAAGTTAACACCAGTGAACGCTCATATCAGCCTGCGCATTCTGAGTGTTCACTGGTCGCAAGTTTCAAGTTCCATGAGTTGTTTCCTGGCCGCCCAAATATGATTAGGGCCACTTACGTATATTACATATTTTGTGTGTATGTCGACTTATCGTCACGTGGGTGGACATTAACCTAGCTTGTGCCTTATGAATACGAACAAAAAGATTAATACTAAAGTAACGGCCGCTGTTACAACAGTATGAGAAAGAGTCTTGCTTAAACCATACCCAGTACGCGTAAACGGTGTTTTTTTTTTTTTTTTTTTTTTTTTTAAATCCGCCTCTGTGACTATGAAGTACAGTCTTGCGAAATACCCAGCTACCGGAAATGCACACATAGACAATCCGTAACAGCCTACAACATTGCTACCGACTTCGGGGGTGGTTGGCTGAGGCAAAGGTGTCATGTATCTTGCGTCAATCGGGCGTCCAGCTGATGTTGGCTTACGATTGGGCCAGACCTGCTGTCATTGCAGCAGATAAGGAAAGGGGGGATGTTGTTATTTCTTCAATCATCACGAAAACACACCTATACAATTTTGACCCCTTCGAACCCCCACTTTTATATAGTAAAACTGGGATTTAGAGGGGTAAACATTATTTTTCTTATTTCTGCTCTAAAATATAGATTGTGAGTATTCGTTAGAACCGACTCATCGAGGCGGTTCTAACGAGTGCCCACAATCTATATTTTGAGCAGAAATAAGAAAAATATCACAATTTTTCATCATAAAAATTTCATTTTTTTCGGCGATAAAGGTGGTAATGTATTTGTATAGGCGGGTTTGCGTAATGTTTTACAATTCCATTCGTTTTCCTCTTTCTCCCCTATCCTTCACTTACATCTCCTCTACTGTCTCTTATATCTCTTTTCTTACATGCTTTTCAATGAATGATAGAGATTTATCAGTGAAATATAAATCGATATTTTCACTGTTTCAAACAGTGAAAATACGATTTTTTATTTTTCACTGTTTGGGACTACTTTTTCTTCAAATCTAACTTTAATTTCAATTTTATCTTTGTCAGATAACTGAACAATACTGAAATGTGTTTTAATTGACGCATAGCCCGTTCATGTGTGACGGGGACGTTACTGACGTCATTTATGACGCTGACGTCACGTCTTTTGTCGCGCGACGTTAGACTTGCCAGCAACTTCTTTGGAAAACTACTCTCTCAATTATTTCATTAATCATTCATAATAATACCATCCCAGGCCATTTCTCAGGTGCAAACTTTCAGTTTACACCCAATAGTATACCCACTGAACACAATGGACACCACTAAATTGACGCGAAGCGAACAGGAACAAAGATAATTTTCTCCGAATGTGAGCGACACCATTAAAGACGCTAAATATTGCCTTTTGAAGCATGTAAGAAACAGAAAATTTGATTTTTTTCAGTGCAAGATCAAATTTTATTTCACTCATGAACACCAAAACTGCTATTTTCACTCGTGGCTACGCCACTCGTGAAAATAACAGTTTTGGTGTTCATTCGATGAAATAAAATTCGATCTTACACTGAAAAAATCAAATATCCTCTATTTGTCTTTCTCTGGGAGAAATGATCCACAAGGGTTGATGTGTCGTTAAACCCCAACATTCCGGTAGTCAATTCTCCCAGTCGATATCGCAGCCTCTGTGACTATAAGGTACAGTCATAGGAAAAATCAACTTCCAGAAATGCACCGATAGAGAATCTGTAAATGCCTGCAACAATGGCACCGACTACTCCAGAAATAGCCAAAACTTCAGAGAATCGTCCAAGCGCATACAATTTTTTTAACATACATGTACAATATGTGTATGTCGCTGGTTCAACAGTACCAAGTTTACTTAGCAAAACATATGTGGGTGATCCTCAGAGACATTCTAATTTCATGGCCACCAATCAATGATGGAAAACCAAAATTTTTATTTCAAGGTGCAAGTCACGAATTGCATACAGACGTCACCAAAAAATGCCTATATAATTTTGACCCCCTTGAAATCCACTTTTATAGTAAATCTGGGGTTTACAGTCGTAAACCTTATTTTTCTTATTTCTGCTCTAAAATATAGATTGTGGGTACTCGTTAGAACCGCCTCATCGAGGCGGTTCTAACGAGAACTAACAATCTATATTTTGAACAAAAATAAGAAAAATATCAAAATGTATCATCAGAAAATTTTGATTCTTTGGTGATAAAATTTTCAGTGTATTTGAATAGACATGTTTTTGTAATGGATGTCATGGTACGACACCAATAGTTGCTTTTAATAGCAGCTTGAACACTTAAACATTTTGGTTTTTCCCCATTGCTTTAAAGTGTTTCTGAGACCCAAACTAATCTACACCATACTGTTACGTCTATAGGTACATATTCATTGCTCGAGGAATTTCCTGTTGCTAAATGTTTTTGATATGCTTATTATTTCTGACACATCAGATAAGGAAATCCTGGTATATACCCTGAAAATTGGTATGACGAACTGCTTATCCATTCTATGGGTATGATAAAAATTGAGAGTTCTCACGGGTTTGACGTGTACTGTATGTTTACCGTTGTTGGGTTGACGTCAAGGTATATTATGACGTCACTAAACATCACAGTTATGTCATGACAATATGGTGCGTGCCAAGTGACAACAATTTAAATACCCACGTTCAGAATTGAAATATTTGTAAGAAAAAGAATCTTTTAGTTTTTGAGCAACCAAAAGGTTGCATCCGGAAAATACGCCTATATAATTTTGACCGCCCTTGAACCCCACTTTTATACAGAAAAACTTGGGTTTACAGGGGTTAACCTTATTTTTCTTATTTCTGCTTTAAAATATAGATTGTGGGTACTCGTTAGAACCGCCTCGATGAGGCGGTTCTAACGAATACCCACGATCTATATTTTGAGCAGAAATAAGAAAATTATCACAATTTTTCGTCTTAGAATTTTCATTTTTTCGGTGATAAAGGTTACAGTGTATTTGTATAGGCGTGTTTTCGTAATCGGCCCGTTTATTCTCCCCGTAAAATAATTTGCAGAGGGTCGGGGGTGGGGGGGGGGGGGGGGGCATCCCTTTTCATATCTTACATATAGTAAAGCATTTTATTTCTCTCATCTCCGATTCTATATGTGTTTTATATGCAGGCCCTTGGTTACAATTAAGGCAGTGGAATTCTTTACTTATATGTATAACATTTGTTAAGAAGTTACAGGGGAAACCTTAGGAAAGAAAATAGGAAAGGTGTAAAAATATTATATAGATATGAAAGGACTTTGAGTGAGGGATAAGAGTTTGACCAGGCACCCTGCTTATTATGATTAAAAAGATTAAATTAATTCTGCAGTATTACTCAAACAGTTTATGGAATATTTCCCATGCAGTAACAAACATTACATACTTTACTTCGAACACAGATGCCTGTTTAAATGTTGTATACAAGTGCTCTAGTCTGTATTTTAATGCTGTTAGGTAATTTAACTTGTTGCACCTGCAGTAATAGACTACTTTATTTCCGAGAGAACAAGTTGTTTTATTTCATTTTCTGTTTTACTGTATAAGTAAACAAGAATCACTTTTCATCAAAATTCATGTGTATATTCTTTCGAGTAACCAAGCTGTAACTGCATCCATAAACCGTTTAACTCTTTCATAGCGCCAAAGGAGGTAGTCAATAGTTTCGTCAATGTACACTTTGGACCATTAGATACCTTAATTTTATATAAAATGAGTTTGTTGACAATATTTTATGACTTTTTCTACTTTGAAACCACTGCATTGTATTGTCATAAGTAATTCTATTTATTTTTATACATAGCAATGAAATCAATGCATATCTGAAACAAATAAAATTGATATTTTCAGAGTGTGAAAATGTGAATGATATTTTCAGAGTGTGAAAAATAACGTGACCGTGTTATTTCACAGTAGCATCCCGGACTATTTTTCTCGCCAAAATCCATATGTTATCTACAAAATAATTCTGTAAATACCTTGAAAAGCACTGTTTGTACTGTAAAAATGCTGTATTTAAAATGGTGACATGTTATGTTTTGAAACTGACAGTTGTGACGTCATTGCCAAGTCAAAAAGTGTGACGTAAGATCCGATTGATCAGTTACAGTAAGTGACCTATAATATTATAAAATAAACAGAAAATTCACTCTTTTTCTTTCGATAAATATAAAAAAATATTTCATCTCGTGTGTTGAAAACATCAGAATTTTCACTCGTGCTTCGCACTCGTGAAAATTTTGATATTCTCTACACACTCGATGAAATATTTTTTGGTATTTATCTAAAAAAAGGAAATATCCTCTATATAGTGTTCGGTATATACTTTTCCGCTGGTTATCATCAAAATTATATTTCTGTTCCATGAGATTTTACCATTTGAACTACCATTCATTTCATTCAATAGATTTTACATACGTTGTGCACCCTTCTTATGTTTCATATATATTTGTGAAAGGGGTTTTCTATTTTCCTATTTTTGTTTTCTAATTAAGTTTTTTTTTTCTTTCAGTTACAAACAGATCTTACAAGAGCTGAGTATTTGAGAAAATAATTATTAACATTATATTTACCCTTTAGTTCTTGATATGTATAGAAAGTTTCAGCTTGATGCGTGATATCGTTGATGAACTTTATTCCATTTTCTATGCAAGATTTTTTATATACTGGCTTTTTTACCAATTTTTATTCTCTCATTAAAATATTGGGTTTGAATGAAACTAAAATAGACGAGTAATCTTTTGGAGTATTTTTAACTGAAACATTTATATGTGATTTAAAGACAGCTATTTATTATTGGCAAAACCTATTCTATGATATAAGCTTGCGAGGGTGGGGAACCCTTTCAGAATTGACCTCTGATTGTAGTACAACATTCCAGAGACTTTTGTCAGCCACTAACATTCTTAGCCATGTTGTTTTTAAAACAGCTATAAGAGCATTAATATTGTCATTTTAAGCCACACTCACAACAATCTTGGGATATAACTGTCTTTTTAATTCAACTATCACCATCCCATATAAAGTTATAGAAAATATCATTCTGTTCTTTCATTATTTTGCCCCCGGAATCAAGATTCGGGGTTATATAGTTTTTGGTCTGACTGTCTGTGTGATTGTCTGTCAAAAAAAAAACCTTAACATTGGGCATAACTTTTGAATGGTCACTGATAGGGCTTTCATATTTCACATGTGCATTCCTTGTCACAGGACCTTTCCAGCGGTACCATAATGTTTGATCTCGTGATCTTGACCTTGGCCTTTGACCTACTTTTGTAAACAGTTTAACATTGGCAACATTTGAAATGACTTTTGAATGGTCACTGATAGGGCTTTCATATTTCACATGTCCATTCCTTGTCACAAGACTTTTCCAACGGTACCATATTTTTTGACATCGTGACCTTGACCTTAACGTTTGACCTACATTTTAAAAACTTTAACATTGGTCATAACATTTTTTTCATCAGGATTGGGCATTGATAGGAATAAATGATTCCTACTTGAAAGCAGAAGTGACTTTATGACAGAATCTACCGTGGCTGTGAGGGACAGATAGAAAAATCCATCCCGGCATTGCACAACAAGACTCGTGAAGCCGGACTGCGGCCACTGAGCCGGAATTTTCAATCTATCCATACATCCTGCAATATCCACTCGCGAAGTTTATGTGCAGCTGCGCGCGCAAGAGAAAGTGTGAAAGAAGAAAAAAATATAAGATTTTAGGAGAATTTAAAAGTAAAAACAGTCTTAGATAAGAAGACATAGCATTGGATGTTGTTTGGTGCACATGGCTGATCTAAAGGAACCCAGATCAGAGCATGCAACAGCCTGAGAAGGAAAATGATTCCAATGGGGAGAATTTTTTATTTGTAGTAACAAGCAGTGTTGGGAATTGGTATGAAGAACATGGGATGCATGTTTTAGTGTCTATCAACCCGTTACATTCATGTAAGATTCTTAAAGTATCATCCAAACCTCAGTTTTGAGAAAAATAACAAAAAAGTGTACATGTGTAAACCCATATTTTCTTTATATAAACTGAATTGACATGAGCTTTAATACTGTAATTTGGAAATGCACGCTTAAGCTTTTATTTGATCTGCGACATGCAAAGAGACCAAGCGTCTTGAAGATATCATTTATTGACTCGTTAAGTGTTATTGAGCAGTTATCTTCGTACTGGCAGACATGAAGCGGATGCGAATATGATATGTTCAATAAGACTTCTAATATATGTAATATTATTCAAAAAATATATATATATTTCTGGTCTTTTTAGTAGACGTGTGCCAAATGACATGAACCATGTGACATTATTTGATGATATGGCACAGAAAACACGTATACACACAGCATTCTTTTGTGGATGAGAGAAAAATGTGGTTTCCTACTCCGAAACGACGCCAGTACTGTTTTTTTTTTTTTTGGTTTGATTTGAGGTTTAACGTCCCCGTCAACACTGTTACCAGTACTGGTAGTAAACATTCTTACACTCTCGCTATCAAAAATTGCCATCAAAAGATGACAAATAAAAATCCAACATGGCCGTCAGAAGACCGAAGTGCACCAGAATTAAAAGAAAAAAAGAAGGAAAAAAATAAATAAAACTAGTATCCCAAAAGTATATTGCTGCGACATCTGCAAGTTTGTGTATATGTAATGTTTACTGGGACTATTCTCAACACGATGAAGGTCCAAGATTTTCAATGTACAAAGATTATGATTCTTGTGCATGACACGCCTTCTCAGCATTGTGTAAAACTGTGCCAATACCATCAATATATCTAAAAGATTATTATAGATGACCATTATGTACAATTTTACTGAGTGACGTCAATACGCCTCAAAAGGTATTGGATATATGGCGATCACAGGAGATGACTCGAATACCATGAGTTGTGGGTATGGCATATGAAAGGCCAAATCAACCTTGTGCACAATTGTGTCAATTACCATCGATATATCTCAAAAGGTCATCAATATATCTCAAAGGATATCGGAGTTATGGCCATCACATGGTTATATTACTACGTGAGATAACTAAAAAAACTGGGGACCCAGAGTCGTGGTCCTTGCGCAAGACATGTCTGCATAACCAAATGTAAAATGGCACTGAGTACCATTATTATGTCTAAAAGTGTTTTGGAGATATGGCGATCACAAGGTGGTCACACTGTTATATTTGAAGGGGAGATAACACCCACAGCTGTGGTTCTTGGGCATGACACGCCTTCTTAACCTTGTCAAGTACCATCAATGTATCTAAAAGGGTATTGTAGTTATTGCCATTACAAGGTTATATTGTCAGATGAGAGAACTAAAACGGGCACCCAGAGTTATGGTTCTTGTACACGACACGCCTGCTTAACCTCATGTACAACTGTACTGAGTACTATTAATACGTCTTGGAGGGTATTGTAGATATGGCGATCACAAAGTAGTCGCAGTATTATACTGTAAGCGGAGATAACTCAAAAACCAGGGCACCCAGAGTTGTGGTTGTTGCACATTACACACCTTCTCAGCCCTGTGTACAATTGTGCCAAGTACCATCAATATATAACTTAAAGGATAATGGGGTTATGGCCATTACAAGGTTTTGTCTACGGACGATAATACGGTAGCTGATCGCTACATCCCCCGAATTTATTTTCGGTCGAGGGGGGGGGGGGGGGGGGGGGGGGGGGAGGGCTACGTTATGTTATGTGATGCTTACTAGGCGTTGTCGAAGTCTCCTATATGTAATAAAATTTTGTTTCAAAGGGCAAATTTTGTTTTTAATCGAGGTTTTACGTCCCCGTCAACACTATTTAGGTCAATTTGGAGACGTTGCTTCTAATTTTGTGGGACTTTTAACCCGACATTTATACATCTCAAGCAAACCAAAAGGGTTGATTTCAAAGAGCTAACTGTAAAAGTTTTCTATGCCGAGCGTACGTCTTAAGGCACCTTGTTGCATGCGGTGGTTTTTTAGCTGATGAGATGAATGAGCCACGTCATGAAAAAACCTGATTTGCCATTTGCGAAAAACAAAGGCGCTGATCAGACTGCGCATATATGCGCAGTCTGACCAGCACCTTTGTTTTCGCTTCTTGGATAGTATATATGCAAATTAAAAATAAAAAATGAGTTCCTTTAAGAGCAATGAAAACATTCATAAGAAAGAAGATGGGTCATACATCAGTGGCCCTGTAATGATCCGGCAAAGAAAGCCAGAGGAAACATACTGCAATTTTGCGAATTTCGAATAGGCAGTCGATTCAAAGACTGATATAAATCAAAATGGGGTCCAAATAATTAAAAACCTGTCTAGAATATGAGTCTAAACCAATAATTTATTTCCGATTTCTCAGAATATTCACGCTGATCTCAAAGGACCAAAAGTAAAATATAAACTGCACTATGGTTGATGTACGGGGAGACGTTTTACGGCCGCCACACGGCACAACACCAGCTGCAGTGAAAGCAATTAAAAATAAAAAATGAGTTCCTTTAAGAGCAATGAAAACATTCATAAGAAAGAAGATGGGTCATACTACGTAGTTTCGGCTAATAAAGCCTCATCAGTGACCCTGTAATGATCCGGCAAAGAAAGCCAGAGGAAACATACTGCAATTTTGCGAATTTCGAATAGGCAGTCGATTCAAAGACTGATATAAATCAAAATGGGGTCCAAATAATTAAAAACCTGTCTAGAATATGAGTCGAAACCAATAATTTCTTTTTTCTACACCTAAAATTTCAAGACTCTTGCTAGTCAGTGTAGCTGAGCAGGCTGGGCTGTGTCTTAACTGGTCGCAAGCCCCGAAGACACGTTTTCTCGTGACGGGACAAAAATTAACCCATATATGACAATGGAATCTTCCATCTTATAAATTTGGAGTTGTCCATTTTCAATTATAGGGGTGTCAGATATGTTTTGTTTGATGTAAGTTGTAGAAAAATGTATGTTCTTTGAGCAAACAGTGTAGACCCAGATCAGACGCCGCGTTCTGCGGCGTCTGATCTGGGTCTACACTGTTTGCCAACGTCCCAAAAAAGGGCCACTAGGCATATATGGGTTAAGGTGTGCATTAACTTCAAAGTCCAATTTCAAGTTCGTGCGCTGAAGTTAAGTAGACTAGCATGTAACAGATGTAATTATTTCCTGCAATCGTTCTTTTTTATCTTATTATAGAAACATTTTAGTATAATTTGTAATCATTTATTGAGAATCGTAATATATTCAAGGGGGGCGACTCCCTTTTAAATCTGCTCAGCTATCCTTGTGTGTTGATGTTTTGCGTCCCCGTCAACATCATTTAAGTCATTTTGAAGACGATTTTCTTCCGATTTTGTGGAACTATTACCCGAGATTAAATGGCTTCTCAAGCCCTACTGCCCATAGAAAATGACTTGGATTTAAGGAGCGATCCGACTCGCACTAACACAGTCTAATCGGGTTACCAGCACTCAAATTCGGTCGGTTTCAGCTTTTCGTGGAAGCACCATGCAGCCCAGCCTATTTCTCCAGGCCCCAATACACGGGGCGCTTCCTATGAAAAAGTCTAAAAGAAAACACATTGTTCCGGGCGAGCAAATATGGACCCCATTTACCTGTGACTTTGGTGAACAGAGAAAAGATGCATTTCTTGTAAAATAAAAAGAGGGAGATCTCCGGTTTCTTTTCTTTTTCCATTCTTACACGCACATTCAATTTACTGCTATTTCTCGCTTTGAATGCATGTATTTAATTACAGGGAATTTATATTTAATGACAGCAATATGCGTTATCATGCATCGTGTGCGTCGATTACACTTAAGGGGAATGGGAACACCTAGCACATTTCCCCGCCATTTTTCAAAGGGAGACAACTTTCGGGACTTCCTGTTCACTTTACTATAGGCTCAGTCCCACAGAAAAAGGGGTCCACTCTAAAACGAAAGAATTTGCTCCTGAGGAGCAAATTCTTTCCTTTAAGAGATGACCCCTAATGATATGGGAGACAAAAACACTTTTGCAGGAGTTGTCTCCCCTGAAGGTGTCTCGATTACGCTCAAGGTGAGACAAAGCCATGCTGTTAAGAACATTGGGAGTGCAATGTGCAATAACTAATTGTTTTGTATTAGATGAATGTCGTGATAGTAAAGAGCACAGAAACATGCGATATACATGTATAGGCGAACAGAAAATTTGTTCGAGATAGCTAGGTGTAGTTCACCCTTTTTGTACCTAACGGAATCTTCCTCCTTATATAAAGCAGGAGTTCATTTCCAATTTAAAGGATGTCAGGTTGTGTTTTCATCAAAATTAATTTTGAAAATGACTGAATTTTGAGGCCCTGATCAGACGCCGCGTTCCGCGGCGTCTGATCTGGTCCTGCACTGTTTGCCACTTACCCGTTTTAGGGGTTTCCGGTACCATCGAGTGTCAGGTCAGTGTTAAGTAAAGAATAGCTCTCATCCTAAAAATTGTAACGGCGGGGGGGGGGGGGGGGGGGGGGGGGGGGGGGGGGGGGGGGGCTCCTGAACGAGTTTGACCAAGCCATGGTGAATAAGTCATCCGCGGGGCTGTGTGTGATGTGTAATGGCTTATAAACAACACATCTTTACAATTGCAGCCAGTACACGTTAAGATCATCTAACACCTCCATGGGAGGCAACTCCTGCGGAAATATTTTTGTCTCCTATGTCAGTCGTGGTCAACTCTTAAAGGAAAGAATTTTCTCCTGAGTAGCAAATTCTTTCCTTTTAAGGGTAGACCCCTTTTGCAGTTGGACAAGGCTTACAGAAAAGTGAACAGGAAGTCCCAAAAGTTGTCTTCCTTTGAAAAATGGCGGAAAAATCTGCCAGGTGTTCCCATTTCGCTTATTATAAGAAGATCTATGTGACCATTAAAAACTCCGATCGTCTGCATAGGCTGATGTGAGCTATGCGCAGACTGATCTCAGTCTTCGCTGTCCACAGTAGCCTTCTACGGTAACAGCAAAAAGAAGACTGATTAGATGGGACTCTTCCGCAGATGTCTTTACACAGCAAAAAGAAGACCCCGATCAGAATAAAATTGTCCGCAGTAGTCTTAACAGGCTTTACAGTGTCCCCCGCCTATTGGGGCTTGGGGAAATATATTTGGCTGCAGCAGAGCTGAAACAGAACGCACATGAGTTCCGCTTAGAAGGTCTAAGCCCGCCTAGGCAAAGTTGTGCGCGTCGAAGCATATAAACCCTATTGGTTTCATTGGGCGGAGGGCTTTGGATGTCATGTCATCTCCGCGTCGGGTAAAATTCCCACAAAATCGAAAGCAACGTCTCCAAAATTACCTAAATAGTGTTATCCATTATTCAACCGTCCCGGTCCGTAGAAAGAAACATTGGGTCAAGACACATCCGTATAGCGCACAGCGCAGACTCTGATCAGACTGTGTTGACGCGCAGTCTGATCAGAGATCAGAGTCTTCCCTTTGCGTACATGCTTGAATATGACGGCCAGGGTACCTCAGTCGGATTCGCGTCTGACTTGTGATCAGGAGGATGCGGGTTCGATACCTGCCTGGGTTGGCCACATTCTTTCGTAAGGATTGATCACGAACTCTTATCTTTGGTCATTCTCTCCCTTCCGCTGATTCAAGAGGGGCAGTTGTCAGTTTCTGGCGAAAGAATATGCGCTGTACTGGTTAATCGCTTACGTATTGGCCTGTCCAGGAAAGTGTGGATAGGTAAACTGACCGGCTCAAAAATTACCTAAAATAGTGTTGACTGAGCCGTTAAACGCTTGGCTAGGTATATAAAGTGTTAGATCAGTTGATCTCACACCTATTTATCTATCATTTTCGCGTACGGTTGAAAAATAGTATTTGACCCTTCAGTGTCCTGCTGTTCACGACAACCCCTAGCTTTGCAAAGAGTGTAGATCTCTAAAGAAGCCATCTGATCAGGATCTACACTGTTTGTCTTTAGTATGTGAATTAGAATGAAAAATCACATCAAGTAATTGGATTGGTTGAATTGTAAATGGGTGTGACTAAATTGATTTATGCAGCGGGATAATTGTTAAAATACATGCAATGTATATCCCTAAAACATCTTAGCCTACCTACTGTAGAACGGGGTAATTCGAAGCTAAAGGGGCTGATTAATCATTGTTTGAAGTGTCGAGAGTTTGAATGATCGAGGGTTAAATATGGACATCGAAATTATAACTTTTGACTTATTGAGTATTTTGAATTCAGTTCAGTGTTCGAATAATCGAAGTTTTACTTTACAGACTGAAGATTGATCAGGAAATCTTTTCTATTGTCATTCTCTCCCTTCCGCTGATTCAAGAAGGGCAGTTGTCAGTTTCTGACGAAAGAATGTGCACTGTACTTGTTAACCGCGTACGTATAAGCCTGCCAAGGAAAAGTGTGGATAGGTTAACTGACCGGCTCAAAAATGACCGAAAATAGTGTTGACTGGGCCGTTAAACTCCAATAAAAACAAAGAAAACTATACAGACTGAAACCTCAATAGTGGACAAAAGAACACTCATTAATGACTGAGTCAAATCAGACACGCCTTTTCAAACATATTGAGAATTTTGCCACCAAAAAATGATTTTTTTCCCACTAAAATTCAGATTTTTTTTTCATATTTCTCCTCTAAACATATACTGTGAGTACTCGTTATGATTTAGCCTCAGTGTTGAGTTTAGCATGAAAGTTTAACATTACGAGAACACGCCTATATGAAAAGTCGTCCCACTTTAGCGACTTTCCGGACTACTTTTTAAGTCGGTCATTCGTTTCCGGACATTTCCGATAATTTCCGTCATCAATGGCGGAAACAGACGTAGGTCGGCACTAGTTTACAACTATGCCCGTACGCTCATAAACACATTAATTACTGCATTGAAATTGATAGTATGACTGAAAATTACGACGAGAGTCTGAGAAAAAAAGGAGAAAAGGCTTAGGTACAGTCGACATTCAGACCTCAAGTTAGACGCTGTTGAAATCTTCACTCGTTCGGGTTTCATATCCTACTGCAAAAACTTTTATTTCCCTTGGAATGGCCTATCGGTTCTATCATGCGCAGAGGATTTACCTCCGAGTTTGGTGAGAGCTAAGGACTGCCCGATTCGGAAATCGGTACCAAAAAAAAAAACCAACATATATTATAAGAATTTGATATGGGATTCTGTTGTAGATGAGCGTTTCAAACCCTCGGGATGACCGTGCTGAGCGGAACCTCGGCGTAGCCTCGGTTCCGCTCAGCACGGTCATCTCTCGGGTTTGAAACGCCCATCTACAACAGTCCCCATATTGGATTCTTTTTCTTGCACAACACCTCCGGTTAGTTTTGACAGTTCGCACATGGATATTGTTTACAAAATAAAAGTAGTGCGAAAGTAGTTCCGGCAGTTGAATAGAACTGAAGCGCATTTATGTTAGTTGCCTGGGTCGGAACACCAGGGTCAGAACATAAATTTCTATCCCAAGGTAAAATCACGGATTTCCTTGTCTGGTGTGCAAGAAAAATGCGTTTCGATCTTGTTTGTCAGTCAGCACAGTCAAGAAATCAGAAAAGTTGGGGTGGGGGCGTGGACATCATATAAATTTGAGCCCCTATAATCCCATTTTTAATAATACAACTGGGGTTTGCAGAGGCATGCAAAACTTTCCTTTCCCGTACCTTTCCATTTAGTTAGGATCAAGGATGGTGCCCTTGTGAAGTAAACCCAAGTAAAGACTCTTACAACAAGTATGAAACCACGTGCATCCGTGTACCCCTGGTCATCCAACAGAGGTAACACTCAGTATTTGCTTCCAAGTAGCGCCCCAAGATCACCATAGCAACACCTTAGGAACGTTCCATACTGCTCCAGTCTTGGGCCAAAGGTATTAAAACTTTTTTTCATGCTCAACTAACTTGCGCATGAATTTTTTCCTGATCACATATTGTTGGCATTTTAAAATTTGTGAGCAGGACAAATAATATTATCTGCTGACCGAGAAAGGGAAAAAAGCCCACCTTACTTGTATTTAATTTTCATGAGAATTACAAATTTCATGCTCAGCTGAGTTGAGTATGAAAAAAAAGTTTTTAACCTCGGGTCCTGGACTCCAAACGAAATATGAGCCGGGGCACAGCATTTCCTAAAATTAACATGTGCGCCCAGCGAAGAATCATATCAGCCTGCGCACCCATATAGTCCGACCAGAGACTTTTCGTGCTGCATGAAGGAGCATTGGGTCCTTTGTTGTCCTTAGAGCGCACAACGAAGACTCTGATCAGACTGCGCGGATGCGCAGGCTGATCTGAATCTTCGTTGGGCGCACATGTCTTATTGTAGGTTTTGTCGTGCGCTGGATCAATTGCTTCAACTTGGGTTACAGTAAAGCAACTATAATGATCCTATTAGTATGGGGACAGACAGGCCTTAGCGATCAGTGCAGATCCAGATCAGAATGCCCCTGCAATTTTGGACTCCTTGCTGTGAAACAAATTTGTTAATTTCAAGAATATTACAGCAAGTCCTCAATTTTTTAGGAGTTTTACAGCATCTACCATATCGCATTGAGCTTGCAACGATATGGACATTTCTGCATATAGTCGACAGAGATACATCGAATATCTGTTTCACCTGGCAACTTTGACTTTTTTTTTGGTTTTGGATTTGGTTTTACGGCCCTTTCAAGATTATTTCACTCATATCGAGCCGATCGTTAATCAGAGGTGGGTGAAAACCGGAAAACCCGTAGAAAAACCACCTGACCTTCCGTTGCAGAACTTGGCGTCTCACCTGTGACCGGAGCGAGGCTCGAACCCACAGCAGTGAGAGACCTAATGATTAAGAGTCAGCGCTCTTATCTACTGGGCCACGGAGCCCGTTAGGCATCTTTGACTGAAAGGACACATAAGCTGATATTTATTTCCCTCGCCTGGGGCTCGGGCTACTTCAGCCCTTGGTCCCGACCTCGGCCCTCAGGCGGTTCTTAAAACTATGTTTAGCCGTTAGATTAGATCACTTTCGTATAAATAGGTCAGTAAATCTATTATAGGTAGGTTTTGTTTGTTTGTTTGATTTGAATTTTATCGTCCCCGCCAACACTGTAAAGGTCATTTTGGAGACGTTGCTTCCAATTTTGTGGGACTTTTACCCGACAATGAGAAGAAATGTCATCCCAAGCCCTGTCGCCCAATGAAACCAATAGGGTTTATTAGCATGGACGGTCCGCCTCGCACCGCGGTTCCTGGACAGACTTAGATCCTCTAAGCGGTTTACCAGTACTAGTGTGGGGGCCGGATTCAGCTCTGCGTGGAAGCATCATGCAGCCCATATATTTCTTCAAGCCCCTAAGGGCGGGGGCCCAGTTATAAGTAGGTTACTAGAATGGTTGTGTGCGATATAAAATGAGCCCCGCCAAGCGATTTTGTGTCTTCGAGCATTCCGTCATGACAAATTTTAACTGCGCATGCCCAGCCATTCAGAGGGGACAGGGATATGGCTTTCTGTCTGAAGGTACCTCTTGATTTACTGCTTGTATGAGCGAGCAGCGAAGATTCTGGCGAGACTGCGCGGATGCGCAGGCTCGTCTGAACTTCGCAGCTCGCATAGGCGATAAGTACCAAAATCGCTTGACGGGGCCCAAATCATGATGATAATGACTCTATCCACAAATGCCGTCATTTTTCGTCCCCGTCAACACTATTTGGGTCATTTTTGATACGTTTCTTCTGATTTTGTAGGATTTTGTGGGAAATGACATCTCAAGCCCTACCGTCCAAAGAAACCGCTAGGGTTTAGACTCAAACCACTTTTCCTGGGCAGACTTAACTGTTTACCAATACGGTCGGTTTCAGCTCTACGCGGAAGCACCCTGCAGCCCATCTATTTCTCCAAGTCCCGATGGGCGGTGGTGTGCTGAAGTTCATTAATACTAGAAACAGAAAACCATGATAGTCACAGAAAATTGGTCGAGCATGTGCATCTGCGCAGTCTAATCAGTCTTCTCCTAAAGATTTGTTCGTTTGTTTGATTTGAGGTTTAACGTCCCCGTCAACACTATAAAGGTCATTTTGGAGACGTTGCTTCCAATTTTGTGGGACTTTTACCCGACATTGAGATGAAATGACATCTCAAGCCCTGTCGCCCAATGAAACCAATATGGTTGATTAGCATGGACGGTCCGCCTCGCACCGCGGTTCCTGGACAGGCTTAAGATCCTCTAAGCAGTTTACCAGTACTAGTGAGCGGGCCGGATTCAGCTCTGCGTGGAAGCATCATGCAGCCCATATATTTCTACTAAAGAAACTTCTTTATGAACTTCTTTATGTTTTCATACATTTTAAACAAATTTGTACGTTCCGTGATTCGCTCCCGCCCATCGGGGCTTGAAGAAATAGATGGGCTGCATGATGCTTCCGCGCAGAGCTGAAACCGACCCGCACACGAGTACTGGTAAACCGCTTCGAGGATCTAAGCCTGCCAAGGCAAAGCGGTGCGAGCCGGACCGCCCATGTCTATAAACCCTATTGGTTTCATTGGTCGACAGGGCTTGAGATGTCATTTCATCTCAATATCGGGTAAAGGTCCCACAAAATTGGATGCACCGTCTCCAAAATGACCTATACAGTGTTAACGGGGACGATATACCTCAAATCAAACAAACAAACCGGCCTCCGCCCATCGGGATCGCTTGAAGAAATGGATGGGCTACATGATGCTTCCACGCAGAGCTGAAACCGATCCGAACACGAGTTCTGGTAAACCGCTTCGAGGATCTAAGCTCGCCCAGGCAAAGCGGTGCGAGTCGGACCGCCCATGTCTAAAAACCCTATTGGTTTCATTGGTCGACAGGGCTTGAGATGTCATTTCATCTCAATGTCGGGTGAAAGTCCAACAAAACTGGAAGTAACGTCTCCAAAATGACCTTTACAGTGTTGACGGGGACGTTAAACCTCAAATCAAACAAACAAACAAACAAACAAACAAAACAAACAAACATTCTGTGAATCCGCTTGGTTTAAAGCCTTTCCCGATAATGGAAAACACCAAAAAAACTAACTATAAACTGCGATGTATCAGTTTAATAGTGAAAAAGTCCGTCTCTCGTGTCCCTAACGATAAACCGCGACTTCTTCAAAGCGCACACTATTCACCCAGCAACCAACGTTCCGAGCGTTACGTCGCCAACGCCGACGCCAACGTAACACTATAACACAAGGAACGTCTTGTAATTGCCGATTTATCATTAGGAACGTACAAAATTGCCCCAAGATCATAATCATCAACTTTTCCCCTCCTCAAAATACATTTATTTTGAATTAACTTCGAACGCAATTAAGAAAGATGCACTAACACTAAAATGCCAGTATTGATACGTGCACCTGCTTTTAAAGAGGAAGTGAAGAAGTATTAACTTGAAATTAATTTAAAAACGTACTTTGCTTCCAATTTAAACTAAACATATCGAACTGTTTGAGACTTAACAAAGCACTTAAAGGAAATTCCATCTACATGTATCTATCTAAAGTTCCAGTTCTAATGGACACAACTTGGTAACTAGTCTCATTAATATCCCATTTCCGACCTGGATCTTAGCCACGCGTACATGGCCATCTTTCCCAGGATACACATCGAGCACCCGTCCCAGCGGCCATTTTCCTCTTGATGTGTCGGGTGATACAACCAGCATCACGTCTCCTACACGGACATCCCGATATGTTTGGTACCATTTCCTCCGTGCGTTTAGTGTTGGTACCCACTCCTGCAACCACCTCCTCCAGAAATGGCGCACAAGCTCCTGTATTCGGCGCCATCTTCTCCGGGGACTGAAGTCGGTCTCGTCACACGATGTAGGAGCGAACTTGCCCCCAATCTGCCCGTGAAGAAAATGGTTAGGCGTCAGTGGGACGTCATCCGCCGGATTTGCTGACTGGTATGTCAGCGGTCTAGAATTAATCAACGCCTCGGCCCCTATCATCGCTGTCATCAGTTCTTCATCAGTCACGTCCGTATTCCCAAGGATAGCTTGTATCGCCTTCTTTGCTGCCTTGATCATTGTCTCATAGACACCCCCGAAATGTGGAGCCAACGGCGGGTTGAAATGCCATGTAACTCCCTTGTTTGCCACAGATGGGTTTATTCTGACGTCATCTAGATTCCCTATCAACGATTTTAGTTCGGCATCCGCCCCTTTGAAATTGGTCCCGTGGTCAGAATACATCTCATCTGGAAGGCCTCGTTGACTAGCCATTCTATAAAAGGCATTCAGGAAAGAGTCGGTGTCCAACCCGAATGCCATTTCCAGATGAACTGCCCTCGTAGCTAGACAAGTGAACAAGCAAAGGTAACGTTTTTCGCGCCGCTTCCCTCGTCCTTGGACAGTGATAAATGGACCTGCAAAGTCGACCGTTGATCTGGCAAACGCTCGGAGCGACGTTTTCAGTCTTGCTGCTGGCAATGGTGCCATAATTTGCTGACAGGGCTTGGACTTCCGTCTGCGGCATTCTGAGCACTCTTTCTCCCATTCACGAATAACCTCTCGGCCTGAGAGGATCCGGAACCGTGAAGACATTGCTGCTAGAGTCTTATTTTTTCCGGTACGATGATTTCCCCTGTCGTGATACTCCTTTACGAGTAGTCTAGTCACCCCACTGTTGCGTGGTAGTATAACAGGGAACCGTACGTCATATGACAGGAACTCGGCGTATTTCAGGCGTCCATCCGAACGCATCAGGCCATCGTCATCTAACTTTGGATGCAATCCTAACAACTTGCTGCCTGACGGTAAGGGTTTTCCGGTGGATAGTGCCTTCCATTCCTCGCGAAATTCCTTTGTTTGTGCAAACCTGATCAGCTGTATTTCTGCTCGTTTCAGCTCGTCGCTAATCGATTCGCCCTTTGATCTATGTTCTGCACGTTTTCTGCAGTTGGTAATAAAACGGTTCATCCATGCCAAAACCCGTTTTAGTCGGACCCAGCTTGAATACTTGGTTGGGTGTAACGGAAAATCCACTTTATCATTAGCGACTGTGATAAACACTGACTCCGAGCTGCTACATGTATCTGCTGTCGTCTGTAGAGATGAAATTTCCTCTCGTAGACGAATAGGTGCCTTCATTTCGTCGTACCCTGTATGTTTGTCATTGAGAATCCTTGTCGGCCACATAGACTCTGGCTGGTGCAAGAATTCTGGGCCACACCACCATCTGTCGCAGTCCACCAGGTCTGTTGCTATCATACCCCTGCTGAGTATGTCGGCTGGATTTAGTTTGGTTGGTACATGTCTCCACTGCTCGGGACTGGAAAGTGTCTGTATCTCACCAACCCTGTTGGCTACGAATGGCTTAAACTCCCGACTGCGACCACGGACCCACCAAAGTACATTCAAACTGTCTGACCAAAAGACTGACTGACTTGGCTTCAGCTCAAGAACTTTCGATATTCTAGTTGATAAGCGCACACCTGTAAGGCACCCATTAGCTCCAAGCGTGGTATACTTGTTGCCTTACTTGGTGCTACCCGCGTCTCGGCAGCTTCTATGTTAGTTGAAATGGACCCACCCTCGTAGCAGTATCTTGCGTACACCACAGCCCCGTATGCTGCTTCAGTTCATCAAACCATGCACGTGCTGATCTGGTCAGTGGCTCGGTAAGTTCTTGATCCCATTCAAGTCCAGCGGTCCACATTTCTTGTATAAGGATTTTAGCCCTGACAGTGAATCGGGCTAAAAACCCGATTGGATCGAATAAGGTGGCGATCTTGCTCAGGAAATTCCGCTTGGTGTTGTATTTCATTTCATCTCCTGGTGCATTCTCTTTGAAGGTGAAAACGTCATCGTTGGCACGCCACCACACCCCTAATGTCTTGGTACACGGCAGGTAATCTCTGTCTAGTTCAACCTCCGCTTTTCTGTCCTTTATTGGGATCTTTTTCAGCACTCCGGCTTAGTTCGACAGCCATTTTCGTGCGTGCATACCAGCCATTGATAGAAGTTGTGATAACTGTCTATGTAGCTCCAGTCCATCTCTCTCATCTTAAACAGAGTCCATGGAATCGTCCATGTAAGTAGACTTTAGAATAGTCTCTGCTGCCATCGGGGATTTTTCCATGTACTTCTTCGCATGGTGCTGCAACACGAATTGGGCTAGGAAGGGAGACGAATTTACGCCGAATACGACCCTATCGAATTCGTAAACTTCCGGTTGACGAGTTTGGGCCATTCCCCTCCACAGGAAACGGTGAAAAGGCTTGTCCTCTGGTGCAATGCCGATGCGCAGGTACATTTCTGCAATGTCACATACTACTGCGACTGGAAGGCGTCTGAACCGCAGCAACACGTCAAACAAGTCCCGCTGGAGCTTTGGACCTTGGTATATGACGTCATTTAGCGAGTGACCGTCATATTTTGCGGAGGCGTCGAACACAATTCTTGTTTTGGTCGTATCTTTGTCAGGGCGTAGAATAGGAAAGTGTGGCAGGTACCACATTGATGACGACCGGTCTGGAATCTTTCTGACGTACCCCTCCTCAACATACTGGTCGATGCACTGGCTATATGCATGGGCGACCTCTGGTGACCTTTTGAGCCTTTTCTCTGTATTCGCCAGTCTGCTAAGTGCCATCTCGTAATTATCTGGCAGGATAGGTTTATTTCTTTTCCACGGTATGCTGACGCGGTACATCTCGTTATCGTACGTCAGCAAACTTTCGACCCTCTTCAAAGCCAGCTGGTCTTCAATACGCACAAATGGTGTGTCATGTGGCGATGATACCTCTTCGATGTCCCAGAACTGTTTCAATGTTACATTTATCCTCTCAATATCAGACTGGTCTTTCACGAAATATGTGCAGGCGAAATTCGTGTATATTGCCTGCTGATTAACCCCCGCCGGACTGCCTATACAAGTCCAACCCAGAGGTGTTAACCTGGCGATAGGCTCCCCTGGTCGGCCTCTCCTCTCTTCTTTGGCGTAGAGTAGGTCTGCACAATCCAGGCCTATCAACATGTCGACTATAGGCTTCTTTGGTGATGGTGGAAAGTTTTTGTCCTGTAGATGTGGCCACTGCTGCTTGTACTTGTTCCAGTCGACGACAAGCATATCTCCTGTGACTCTGTTGACCGTGTATGCATTTACTACCATGCTAACACTGCCTGTAATGCTCTTCAGTTCGACGTTTACTGGTTTGGTCTCAAAAGTTTCAGCTTGACCATTTAACACGTTGACAGTCACCCTTTCGGTTCTACCTTGCAGGCCTAGTTCAGCTGCAACGTCAGCATTTTCTAAGTCTTCGTACTGGCGTCGTCTAGTAATGCGTTTACAGTCAATGATCGGCCCCCATTCTGCAGAATAACAGGAACAGTTCTCAGTCCAACAAAATAGATCTGCCCTTACATACCTTTGGGTTACCATCGTTGTCTGCTCTGACTGCACCTTCCCCTCCGTGGCTTGCTCTATTGGAGCTTGCACGTCCTGACCACCGGTACGCTTCACCTCCGTGTTTCCTGACGAACGCTGCTTCTGCTCACTCGACCCTGGTTTATGTAGCAGCTTATGATGCAGGTCTGTGCATCCATCTTGTCCGCATGGCCGGCTTCGTGGACACAGTTTGCCTGTGTGCCATTGTCCTAAACACCGGAAGCAAAGCTGGTGTCGTTTGGCTACAATCCATCGCTCTGGCACACTTTTCTTAATAAAGTCCCGACAGTTCCATATGCGGTGCTTCTTTCCACATTCCTCACATTGGAGTTTTTGGGTCTTACGACCTTCATTTGTGTCACCGAAGAAAGTTCTTTGGTTGCCCTGCCTTGGTTTGAATCGAGTTGGTCCATCTGAGAGCTTGCCTTCAACACCACGCACTTTCTCTGACGCTATAGTCTGGAACTCTGCTTCTTGTAGGATCCATGTTCGCAGTGAAATGACAGACTCTTCTTTCTTATTCTCGAACAACCAACGTTGATAGCGAGCAAGCCTTGTTTCTGGAATCTTGCGCTGCAACTTGTTGTAGAGAGATCCATCCCCAAGCTCATGATGGTGCCCGGCCTCTTGTAGGGTAATCATGGCAATGTCAAGCAAATCGGCGAATTCCCCAATATCCTTAGCATTGCCTGGTCTTATCTGGCGGAACTGCTCTAGCTCTTCTAGGTACAACGCGATCTGACGACGTCTGCCACCGAACTTCCGCTCTAAACGTTTCTTGGCAGCTTCGTTAGCCGTTGCAGAATGACCTAAACTGTCAATCACTTTCAGCGCCTCCCCTGACAAGTACTGACGCAGTTGCAAAAGCTTGTACTCCCCCGTGGCTGGCGCGCTGTCGATACAAG
This sequence comes from Lucinisca nassula, assembly GCA_963580285.1. Classification (NCBI taxonomy): domain Eukaryota; kingdom Metazoa; phylum Mollusca; class Bivalvia; order Lucinida; family Lucinidae; genus Lucinisca; species Lucinisca nassula. The sequence goes on along the minus strand of OY757025.1, from coordinate 36,206,900 downwards.
CGAGGAAGGTAGCTTTCCAACTCTGGTAGTGACGTTTTTCTCCAGTGAAGACGGGAATTTGTACACGCTTCATCTGTCTCCATAAATCTTGGCCTATCGATGGAGTGGTGTTGTTCGCGGTTGGGTGAAAAGGCAAAGCTTCAGCGTTCATTTTCTTTTCCGTTACTGCTGGCTGTAAACCGTGATTTGCTATTGGTAAGTTCGTATTTTGCATTCCAGTTTGCACATGTAACGCATTCGGCATTGAACCATTAGATTGAATATGGTAAAGTTCATTCAAAACGTCACTTTTCTGTATTTCGGTAGTAGGAAATGAACTATCATTTGATCTTGATGATATTGTTTTACCTGTTTTACCTGTTGTCGACACCAATATAAGTCTCTCCGACTTCTTGAGGCGCATTTCGATATTGAGCTTTCAAGTCCTACCTTTCTCGATGTCTCGTGCATTTGAACCCCAGAGTGATAGTCTTTACTACTAACCGGAAGCGCACTTTCCCGCTCTTAATTATCGTTTGAAATGTTCATTCTGTTCAAAATGTCTATTGATAAAATGTCTGACCGTTCACTTAACTGTTCATTGAGTTTGTGGAGGAAATGTCTAGCTGCTTCATACGTTGCTGTGAATTCTTCCCCAATCCTCTCCATTTCAAGCACAACTCTCTCACTATTCTCCGTTTCCTTACTTTTTAAGTAAACTTCCGATAGAGCTGTCATTGCGTCCATCACGCTCTCCATCGCGCTGTCTAGTCTTTCACAGGCATCTTCAATCTCCTCTTCACTAGGCGACTTCCGTTTTTCTATCAGAAATATCAACTTATTTTTTTGTTCTAGTGAAAAAAGATTTTGTCCTGGTTTTGTCTCGCTTAAACCTTGTTTCTGAATCGAAATTATCATTCGACTTCCCGGCAGAATTGTCGTTTTCGTCATCATTTTTAGCGTTGGCCCTATTCTCCGACACCATCTTGTTTGAAGATCCGCGATTTTTCTTCAGTTTTCTCCGATTTTCTTCTAGTAACCTCGCTCTGCTACCACTTTTTTGGTTTAAAGCCTTTCCCGATAATGGAAAACACCAAAAAACTAACTATAAACTGCGATGTATCAGTTTAATAGCGAAAAAGTCTGTCTCTCGTGTCCCTAACGATAAACCGCGACTTCTTCTTCAAAGCAAACACTATTCACCCAGCAACCAACGTTCCGAGCGTTACGTCGCCAACGCCGACGCCGACGTAACAATATAACGCAAGGAACGTCGGGTAATTGCCGATTTATCATTAGGAACGTACAAAAGTTCCCCGAGATCATAATCATCAACTTTACTTCTCCCCACCGCCATTCATAGCAAAAATATAGTATGTAGAACATGTATCAGTCGGATCCCGGTCTAGTCCATTTGCTAAGACTTATTGTATGACTTTTTGGATAACGGAATACAGTGAAATTCCACCTAAAATTAAGACTTATTCTGTTTAAAAAAGCTTATTTAGAAGGGTGTAGTTATTCTTTCTTCTTGTTTTCTGTACACAATGTCCTCTGGTCGCAGACCACCTTCCGGACTGTTTAAAAGTGGTCTTAAAGACCACTTTTGAACAGTCCCAAAGGCGGTCTTATTATAGGAATTTTACTGTATTTAGATACGGTTCACCTGGAGGTGTCGCACTGTCAAATATTCTTTTCGGAGGTGCCATACTTGAAGTAAAACATATGGGTAATAAAAAAATAAATAAATAAATAAAACAGATGTACCTCGTGATATGGGAATGCAATATTTCAAACAGTTAATATCAAATTACGTTTAAAGACAGGCGATAAAGCATTAAAACTTCTTTTATTGTAAAATATATTAATTTGCTTTAAGATATTTATCTCTAAGTAAAAATGTATATATTGCATGACCAAAGATCGGGAAAAATCTGCTTTTATCTGAGCCTGGACAAAGCTGGCACGTGTTTGCAAGGACAACCGGTGGTTTTCTAGACCAGCCCAGAAGCCTCCGTGGTGTAATGGTTATGCTACTCGCCTTGTAAACCAGGGGTCGCAGGATCGATTCCGAGCTTCTCCAGACTTTCGGATGAGTCTTTAAATCGAGGGCCCGTCTCCATATGACCTTAGCTGTTGGCGTGACGTAAAACTCAAACACTCATTCATTCTAGACCAGCCCAGGCATCTGTACATGTCGACCAGTCTTCACTTTGTACTGCATTCATAAATGGTCCATGCAACCTGCGATGACTGACATCACGAAACCACGCCTTCATAATTTGACCCCCCTTAAACCCCATTTTTATGTGGGATTTACAGGGGTAAACATTATTTTTCTTATTCCTGCTCCAATACATAGATCGTGGGTACTCGTTAGAGCCGCCTCGGCGAGGCGGCTCTAACGAGAACTCACAATCCATGTTTTGAGCAGAAATATGCAAATTAATTATCAGAATTTTTATCTGAATATTTTCTTTTTTTGTGTGTGTGTGTGGTAAAATTTCAATATACTTTTATAGGCATGATAATATCTTGTTCGCACAACTTAATATCTTGTGCGCACAAGATATTTATCTTGTTTGCACAACATAATATCTTGTTTGCACAACCTAGATCTTGGGAAGATGTCTGCACAAGATACTAAGGTGTGCGAACAAGATAATATGTTGTCCGAATAAGATATTATGATATCCGCACAAGATAATATTTTGTGCGCACATGATAATATGTAGTCCGGACAAGATAATATCTTGTCCATTATGCCTATTGGCAGCCTATGCTTGCGCACATGACAATTTGCATTTCGTCGTTGCGGCCCGGTTAATTTGATGTATGAGAATGTATCGTTTTTATTTGATAAAGAACTTTGCAAGGCGATTTTGCGGGCAAATAAACAGATTAGACCTTATTGGACAATATCACGTCATGCAAACTGATGCGACAGCGACTGAGAAAACAATAAATTTCATTATAACAGACACAAGATCAAGAATATTTAATAATTGAAATATGAAATATAATGTCCCCCTGGAAGTTAGGAATTGCAAGCTTCCACCTTTATTCAATAACTACATGTAGCGAGGTATATGTCACTGAGAATTTAACGTTTGTCACTGGAACTTGTCCCTTTCAGCGGAATGTACTACATGTATCAGTCATTGTCTACGCCATGATGACTTTTGCTCCGGAAGCATTTCACGACTGGTTGAATGATTTCCTATTGACTGGTCATCATAGTTATTTGTCACAATTATTAAAACCCGGTAATTAATGGTACGCTGCCTGAAGTTTATCACATGCTGTTGAATTCGCCCTCATAATACAGCACACCTGTTTTTTTTTTGTTGTTGTTGCTTTCATATTTTTGTGAGACGAGAGCTGGAAGGATTTTTTTTTTCATAAGGTTAATCTAAAATACGAAATGAAAGGTTGACCTATAATGCGAAATGAAAGTAACCGTAAATGTAGCCACGTATTAAGCAGTTGTAATTGAAAACGAAAGATCGGTAATTTTGTTTCTATGTCACATTGGAGAGAACATTTGGAAATCCTTATTTGCAATCTCTGACTGTTATACACGTACATATTAATTGACAAATTATTTCAACATACGCGTGATACGCTTTGTCATTTTACATTCCAGTCCAGGTACTACACAGATTTGTGTGTGCTGAGCGTAGTCTCAAGCTTTTTGTAAAAGCCAATACTTGTAGCAATGCAGGCGGCACGTTTTTTGTCAGTGTAAGTCATGATCAGATTCTCTCTCTCTCTCTCTCTCTCTCTCTCTCTCTCTCTCTCTCGGTTAAGTGGATTTTTATTTTAGACATCATCAGGTCAACATGTCCGTGTAATAAACACCCCATTAACCCCCACTTTATATAGATAACACTGTCCACCCCATACTACTACTGGGGTTTAAGGTGGCTAAACATTATTTTCTCAGACCTAAGACATAGGCTGTGGGTACGCGTTAGAACCGCCTCAATGAGGCGGTTCTAACGAGCACCCAAAACCTATCTTTGGAGTATAAATAAGAAAAATATCATGAATTCTCATCGAAAAAAAAACAACCTTTTTATGGTATGAAAGAATGCGCTATATCACACAGATGCGTTATCGTAATATGAAGGCATTAATAACTCTTAAAACGCAAGCGCACGCGTGCACGCACTGTGAGAGAAAGAAGGAGAGACAGAGAGTGAAGAGAGAGTAGACATATATAATGTAAATGATGCATTAAGCTTGTTGGAACAATTGCATACGGTGTTTTAAGCGTAGTTAATGCCTTTTGTCTATCTAAAGTATAGACCCATCCAACCATCAAATTGATCATTTCACACAGTTGCCTTTGTCTGGAAAAAGACTGGACTAAAACAAGCTGGAAATCGAGCGTTAAAGAAATATGACAACACAGAGACGACGGTGTGGACGAAAAATAAAGCAAATACAAAACAAACCTGGGCGCAGATCTACGGAATCCACGACGTAGGCTACGTGTAGACCCCCGGGTCTGCCCACATCACTGCGCACTCACGATGCGCTCGGTTGTATTTGATCGTGGGACACAGGATAGCGATGTACCGAAACTGGCCGCGAGGCTCTCTGATGGGTCAAGTGCGAATACGTTTTTTCCACCGCTCCTAAGAACACAGATGATCGCTGGGTTTGCCAAGGTCCCATTTTTGGACGCTACGTATCTATTACTTAATATTTCCGATTCTCCATCAATATGTAAATTTTGAGCGATTTGATTGGTTGAAATAAAAGTTTCATGCTTCGATAAACTCCATGAGCAAGAATCTCAGAACTATTTCACACAGGGAAAGGTTATAATATAACATGAAGTCAAAGAGCACTTATTAGAACTCGCGTATTACGTCATTGTATATGAAGTGACGTCAACATCGCTCAATAAAAAGATAAGAATCTATTAAAAACGTAAATCATCACGAAAACACGCCTACATAATTTTGACCCCCTTGAACCCCACTTTTATATAGTAAAACTAGGGTTTACGGGGGTAAACCTTATTTTTCTTATTTCTGCTCTAAAATATAGATTGTGGGTATTCGTTAGAACCGCCTCGGTGAGGCGGTTCTAACAAGTACCGACATTCTATATTTTGAGTAGAAATAAGAAAATTATCACATTTTTTCATCTTAAAATGTTCCATTTTTCGGTGGTAAAGTTTCCAATGTATTTGTATAGGCGTGTTTTCGTAATGTTCTAGAAGAGAAATACATTGAATTTAAATATGTTCTATAAAAGGGTTATCCTTTGGAAGCAAGGAATACACCACAGAAGTGAACAATATCGAGTATACATGTTTTCTGGGCCAGACTAGCTAGTTTCGGCCAATTAAAGCCTTTAAGATTGTTTCATTTGAGTTTCTTTCAAAGATGGCAGCTTCTAATTGAACAACCACTCCGCCGTGGCCGTTGGTAAGTTCATCATTACGCTTCCAAAAGAATTTCTAAACTTTTCCATGTTGGTGGCATTTTTAACATTTCGATGACAAAGTTGGAATTATAAGGAATGAATTATCATTTAAGACTGTGCTGTCGGTCAGTTGTCAGGTTAGTGCGGAACAAATCAATGTAATTTTTGGAAATTAAAATGGAAGGGTCTGATCATAGATCCCTTAGGGACATCAAAAACTGTGGGCAAAATTAATTGGTTAAATGTCGGAGCAATGAGTGACACCAGACAACTCAAAGCCAAATTAATGCCAAAACAACACTGAAAACCTTGTTTCAACGTCGTTTCAACACTGAATCAACGCCGCGTGCCCAGTGGGTAGGCCTGCGTGTACGATCTATGTAGAAATATTGGATTTTTATTGTACAAACCAGGGTTGATAAATATTGCATAGCCGTGCTTCCTGACATTCAGGTACAGGATAAATACTACCTAATAAGCGATTTGGATTTTAAACATTGTTTTATGTCGACTGAGCATATATAATGGTTTATTTGTCGACATTTTAGTTATCATTGAGTACATTCTTTGTATCGCATTACGAAAACACGCCTATACAAATACATTGTAAACTTTCCCGCCGGAAAAAAGAAAATCTTAAGAAGAAAAATTGTAATATTGTAATATTTTTCTTATTTTTTGCTCAAAAACGAGGCGGTTCTAACGAATACCCACACTATATTGTAAAGCGAAAATAAGAAAAATAAGGTTTACCCCTGTAAACACCAGTTTTACTATATATTATGATGCAAAATTTTGGTATTTTGCTATAAATTTGGATGTGTACATTAAACGATAATGTTTGGTATGAAAATGTTCATCATGAAAAGCGGATTCTGAAACTGTCATTCTTACTCAGAATATTTAAGATTTTGTCAATGAAGTTAGTTTTGATTTATTTTTTTTTTTACATTTTTGAAACAAAGAAACAATTTAGAATTTTAGAATTATCGGTCTAGCTTTTGACATGTTTTGATGTAGGATTAAGTAATCGTGTTTTCGCGTCCAGAAGGAAGCCGTTAATCGAATTGAAGAATAGGCCTGTTAAGTTCTCAATTTGGTAAACAAACATGTTTGAAGGTACTGAGATGCAATTCATACTCAATGTGTCAGTTTGGTAGCGGAAGCCATTTTTTGTTTTTATTTCTTTTTCATAGTTTTGTGAACTGAGTAGCTCACGCTAATGCGGAAACCTCATTGAATGATAAGTTTCTTGTTTGTTTGATCAGGGGCGTTAACTTTGATTCTAGTGCTAGGTTTGATATTATGTAAAAAAGAAAGATCAGTTTGGAAATTCCAACTTAAGGATTCAGACGTAAAACATAATTTATGCTTGGCGTTTTCCAGCAGAATTTAGAGGAAATTATAAGACTTGATAATTAATGTGACTTTTGACTGCATGTAATTTGGATGTAACCAGTTACAACTGTGTATGGAAAAAATGTTTTTGTTATTGAATGCGTTTTTTATGAACATTATTAAAAGCGAAAAATATAACTTTATTCTGTCTCGTGTGTTTTAAACTAATTCCCCACATTTAGATTAACAGTTAAGAACTGGAAGGTCCATCTCTTAATATATATAAAAGTGGGGTTCAAGGGCCAAATTATATAGGCGTGTTTTCTTGATATAGTCCAACCTGTGTTAAGCAAGCACATTATGGATAATGAAAATGTGCTTGCTTAAGACAGGTGCTTGCTTAATACAGGTGAATTTTAATGCATTTGCCTTTTTCGGGAACAAAATCCCCGCTCGCTTAAGACAGGTTGCTTGCTTAATAGAGGTGGCCACTAAGACAGGTTTGACTGTAGTTTGCTACAGTGTGAAAAGAGCCCGCCATATTGGTATGTAAACACCAGTGAACGGTGCGTATGTAATAATAATCGACGAGGGAGGCATGAGTTTTCCATTTGCGCAGTATATAGAGATAGCAATATTTCAACATTAAATACAGATATCTGTATTTGAAATGTAGATATCTGTATTTTATTTTGTAATTCGGATATCTGCAATTCAAATACAGATATCTGCATTTCAATTACAGATAGTTCTTATTACATGAGATACAGAGATCTGCATTTATTATTAGAGGTGTCTGTATTTGAAATGCAGATGGTTTAAATCCAAACGGGACACCATAAAACCGAAGCGTTGAATCATTTCCTGCCACTGTGTTAAATAGTTTATGCGCAAAATTCAAGCGAAAAAGGCGAGAGAACTAGACACGGGACATTTAACACTAATCTTCTGTGTACATGTGTGTGTGTGTGTGTGTGTAAATTCGGGTTTAACGTCGCTTTCAACAATTTTTCAGTCATATCACGACGGTGTCTGGTTGCGACAGGGAGCTCAATGCTCACGTTTATAGTGCTGCCTCACTGAAGTATCATGTCCCAGACACATTACATGATACCACACCCAGTCACATTATCCTGACACTGGATCGACCAGTCCTAGCTCTGCCCCGTAAATCTGAGTGCCAAACGAGGAGCAGCTAGTACCATTTTTAACGACTTTGGTATGTCGCGGCCCGGGATCGAACCCGAGACCTCCCGTTCCCCGGAGCGGACACTCTACCAACTGAGCTATCGGGGCCGGTCTCTGTGTACATGTATATTCTGTTTGTGATTTACTGTATTGCAGGTGGCTTGAATATGTTTTATTTGCAACTGATTCGAATATTTTAGATTAGCAGTTGTTTTGAATATCTTCAACTTAACTATATACAGGTCCCGAGATTACATCACGTGAATAAGTCTGTAAATGCCCCAACCCCTAAACCCCACTTTATACAGAGATAACTGGGGTTTACGGGGGTGTATATTATTTTTCTTATTTGTGCTCAAAAACATAGGTTGTGGGTACTCGTTAGAACAGCCTCAACGAGGCGGTTCTAACGAGTGCACACAACCTATGTGTGCAGTATATATAAAAAAAGAAAAGTATCAGGGATTTTCATCAGAAAAGTAGCCATTTTGGATATGTGGACAAATGCACAATATCGCAGGGTGGGGTGTGTGTGTGTGGGGGGGGGGGGGGCGGGGGGGGGTGTTATCGAAAGGAAAAAAAAAGATACACAACTCATCAGTTCAAACCTATTTAGTTTTAGTAATACATACCAACCAGTGTGTGTAACTATACTTATATGTTCTTTCTTATAAGGATCTGAATGGAAGCTTAAAAGTTTAATAAGTTCATCCGCTCAAGCATGCTGTTGTTACATTATATATACGAGGGCGAGTCGATAAAAAACAGCACTTATTTCTTGGTGAGGTCGATCTATTCTTTTACGATGTAACTGCCCTCTAGAATGACACACTTGGAACAATGCAGAACTAAAGAAGCCAGGGTCCTTGTCTCCGACCGACTCCTCAACTGCCGCAACGACTTCTTTGCTGGACCTGAAATGACGTCCACCAATATCCTTTTTCAAGGTTAGGAATAGGAAATAGTCACTAGGAGCTAAGTCCGGAGAATAGGCGGGGTGCAGTATCAGCTCTTACCCATTCCCCTCAACAGCATCCATTGCAATTTTGCAAGTGTGGACTCTTGAATTGTCCTGTTGAAGCAGAATCCTTTGGGGAGTTTACATTGGCGTTTTTTAGGGATCGTAGTGCTCAGTTGGTCGAGCAAATTTGCATAATACGCAACTGTTATTGTACTTTTCTTTGCTAGAAAGTAAACCATAATAACGCGCCTTGTGCGTCTCAAAATACATTTGCCATCACCTTGCCAGCAGAGGGTTGCGTTTTGAACCACTGGCGACTTTGAGTTTTATTCTCTGGCTCATAATACTTGATCCAGGTCTCATCTACAGTCACCAGACGTGAAAGAAAATCATCTTCCTTTGACCTAAACCGCTTCAAAATGCGCTGCATACTGATGTTCTGGTTGCCGTTTGCTCGTCGCTAAGGGATTTTGGGACCCAACGGGTGATAGCTTGCGCATACCCAAGCGATAATGTAAAATTGTTGAAACGCTACCATGTGAAATGTGTAATGGATAAGCTATTTCTTCCACCTTATTTGGCCTATCAGAGTACACCAGGTCCCGTGCTTTGTTACACATTTCTTCATCGGTGGCATCTGATGGGCGTCCAGACCTGGTCCCGAGGTTATAAAACTTTTTTCATGCTCAACTCACTTGAGCATGAAATTAGTCCTGCTCACAAATTTTGAAATTTTGTTGGCATTTTAAAAAATTGTTAGCAGGACAAATAACATTCTCTGCTATCTGAGAAAGAAATATCACTCAAGTTCTTAGTATTTTAATTTTTATGAGTACCACAAGTTTCATGCTCAGCTGAGTTGAGCATGAAAAATGTTTTATAACTCCGGGGCCTGGTTCGTCTCCTACAGACGTTCTACCGCGTTTGAATTCCCCAACCCAAAAGTAACGTGTGCATACGATAGTGCAGAAGACCCATAAACATTGGTCAACTCGAAACGTATTCCCTAACCCGTTTCCCTTTCAAATACATGTGTCGAATTACAGCACGGTACTCAACTTTTGACGAAAAATTTGCTTTTGTATCGCTAGTCATGTTTGACGTTCAATATCTTATCAGCGAATGACACGATAAGGTTGCAATTTTACCCTCATGCCTAAAACATGTATTGAAACAAGGCATTAAAAGCAGAAGTAAAACAAAGATCAAGAATCGATAAAATTAACTTACTCCACCCATCAAAGACCCCAAAGGGAAAGAAACACAAACATGAAGCGACCAGACCAAAATGGAAACGTAACAAAGGAAGGTCATAAGGACTGTTACTTTCCAACAAAATGGCCAAATGGTCATCCAAAATAAAAAGACACAAGTGATACACACAGTAAGTAACAAACAACAACATAAATAAACCGCCATAGAAGAACCGCCTTGGAACGGTTAGTGGAAAGAATTCCACTGGGGGGCTTAAATCGATTTTGCATGGCCATAATCCTCGCCCTTACTTCTGTCGCGGTATACACTAATTTTGTTTAGTCCGCATGAAGACTTCCAAACTCATCAGTGTAACATCTCCGAGAACATACAAATAAAAAAACTACAGAGATGAAACAAGGTTGAGGACTCGACAGCATACAACAACAGAATTGGAGCAAAAGAAAACCAACAGCTAGACCCCGAGGGGCCCGACCAAAGACGCAGCATCAGGCGCCAACCAACATAAAGCGTGTTTGTCCTGGTCGATTGGGAATGGGATAGGCTGGTTACATGTTGACTTCCCTGCTAATATAGTGCGAAAACTACAATAACTTTCTTGGAAACATTACACCAAAACTGGTGGCAGCTGAGCTGCCACCACTTTTGGTGTAAGTTAATTCCATTGTATGCTCGGTAACTTTTCACCGAATAGTCCGCTATATATCCAGATAAACGGTGTAATTACGCACCTGAAAATCGACGGAAAGTTTACACCATAGTGTAACTGATCTACATTACTGGTGTAAATGTGCCATCATATTTAGAAGGAAACGTTTCCGGGTGTTATGTTTCCTTCATTCAGTCGGTGTAACATTACACCAATAATTAAGACTGGCTACACCACAGTGTACATTTGTGTAGTGTATTTATTTATTTTTGTTTTTCATTGGTATAGAACTAATCAGACTCTAATACCCCTTTCTTAGGGTACCTTTGATACACTTTTTATAGGGTATCAGTTACCATTTTTCAATGGTAATGTTAGAGCTTCCGTAAAATGCTGGTGTAAAAATTTGCTTTTTCCATTAGATTTTGTATAAATTCTTTATTAAACAGAAATTGTGTTTATACTGAAATGGAGTTTACCTCATTTTAATCTAATTTAGCAGGATTTTCATAACGCATGAAACCACCCTATAATCAATATTAATAATTATATAAGTTGTGTGATATTTATGCCGTTTTGAGCTATATTACACGAAATAGGAACAAAATAGTATATGTCATACATATAACGCACCTTATACGACTAGTTACACAATTCGACAAGAAACGTTAACTTACGTAACAAAACATGAAACAAAACACAAGTATTGGTGCAGCAAAGCACCGATAAGCTGGAGAGATAACGCTTCCAGAGTGTAATTACTTTTTTACACTGAACATACCAAAATATTATCCATCATTTGAAGAAATTTTACACGGATACTTAGTTACATTGAAAAAAGTGTAATGTTCACAGTTACACCGGCCTTCAAAAAATGTTACCCTGTAGTATGACATTACCATATTAAGTAGCAAACCTTACACCATAAATAGTGTAATTATATCAAACAACACTTGATACGAAACGTAACACTTGTTTAACATAATCGTTACACCAAACACCAACATTGCAGCGCTACACCAAATTTTGAATAAACTAAACAAGTTATCAGTGTATGGTTACTCAAAGTTACATTTTACACCCAAAATGGTGTATGGTTCGAATTTACACGAGTTTTAGTGAAAACTTTACTCTGCCTTTAGGTATAATTAACACTCATTTTTACAGTGTACATGCCGAATTGATTTAAGCATTTATCAGTTACATGTATTTGGTTTGAAAAGAACTAGATGAGACGAAGAAAAAACAAGAGGACCAAGCTAGCTTGGTCCTGTATCGCTCACCTGAGCTATCAGATTCAAAGTTTCAGGAAGTGCCAACCTTTACTGAAGGATTAATGGAAGGATAAGGTGATGACAGGGTAAGCATTTTCTGCAAATCAAGTAGAATGTAACCCTATGATAAATAGGCTGACCTCACCAGTTTTCAAACTCATTCAAGCTTTTATTCCTGACTTGCTAAGAAGATCCGATATAAACTGATGGGGCTATGGTGATGACAAGTTCAAAAATAAGCAATTAACTGCTGCAATCAAAGGGATGTTACTCTGTGACAAATAGGCAAACCTCACGAGTTTTCAAACTCCTCCGAGCTTTTCTGCCTGACTTATTTGTTTGTAAGTCTCATGAAGATCCGATCAAAACTGAAGGGGCAGCAGTGCTAACAAGGTCGAAAATAGGCATTTTTAAGCAATCAAAGGCACGTAACTCTATGATAAATGTGCCGACTTAGCCAGTATTCAAACTCATCCAAGGTTTTATTCCCAGCCACCTTACATATAAGTTTCAGAAAGATCCGATCAAAACTGAAGGGGCTACGGTGATGACAAGGTCAAAATTTGGCATTTTTAGCAATCAAAGGGATGTTACTCTAAAATAAATGGGCCGACTTGGCCAGTTTTCAAATTCATCTAAGGTTTCATCCCCAGCCACCTAACATATAAGTTTCAGAAAAATCCGATCAAAACTGAAGGGGCTACGGTGATGACAAGGTCAAAAATCAACATTTTCAGCAATCAAAGGATCATAACTCTACGATAAATAGGCTGACTTGGCCTGTTTTCGAACTCATCCAAGATTTTATCCCCAGCCATCTTACATATAAGTTTCAGAAAGATCCGATCAAAACCGAAGGGGTATGGTGATGAAAAGGTCAAACATCAGCATTTTCAGCAATCAAAGGGACGTAAATCTATGATAAATGGGCCAACTTGGCCGGTATTCGAACTCATCCTAGGTTTTATCCCCAGTCACCTTACATATAAGTTTCAGAAAGATCTGATCAAAACTGAAGGGGCTACGATGATGACAAGGTCAAAAATCGACATTTTCAGCCATCAAAGGGACATAACTATATAGTAAATGGGGCGACTTGGTCGGTTTTTGAACTCATCCGAGGTTTTATCCCTAGCCACCTTACATAAATGTTTCAGAACGATCCGATCAAAACTGGAGGGGCTACCGTGATGACAAGGTCGAAAGTCGGCGTTTTTCAGTAATCAAAGGGACGTTACTCTATGATAAATGGGCCGACTTGGCCGGTATTCAAACTTATCCGAGCTTTTATACTCAGCCACTTTACATATAAGTTTCAAAAAGATCCGATCAAAACCGAAGGGGCTACAGTGATGACAAGGTCAAAAATCGGCATTTTCAGCAACCAAAGGGACGTAACTCTATGATAAATGGGTCTACTTGGTCGGTTTTCGAACTCGTCCAAGGTTTTATCCCCAGCCACCTTACATATTAGTTTCTGAAAGATCGGATCAAAACTGAAGGGGCTACCGTGATGACAAGGTCAAAAATTGGCATTTTCAGCAATCAAAGGGACGTAAGTCTATGAAAAATAGGCTGACTTGGTCGGTTTTCGAACTCATCCGAGGTTTTATCCCCAGCCACCTTACATATAAGTTTCAGAAAGATCCGATCAAAACTGAAGGGGCTACCGTGATGACAAGGTCAAAAATCGGCATTTTCAGCAATCAAAGGGATGTAACTCTATGATAAATGGGCCGACTTGGCCGGTTTTCGAACTCATCCGAGTTTTTATCCCCAGCCACCTTACATATAAGTTTCAGGAAGGTCTGATCAAAACTGAAGGCGCTACGGTGATGACAAGCATTTTCCCACAGTAAGTCTATGGGACCTTGTGGTTGCCATAGGAACCAAAGTTTTAGAGCGATTTCGAAAAAAAGTTTATGTCATCAATGCCCCACCAGAGGCATGCTACAGATGAGAAATGATTGAGATCAGCCTGCAGGATACAGAGATATAGCTGCTCAAAAGTGTGGACGGACGACGGACGACGGGCGACGGAGGACCCACTATACTATAAGCTCCCCTGGAGCCTTCGGCCCAGGTGAGCTAAAAAGCGATTTCGGGCATTGAAATGAAATCTGACTATATTTTAAAGAGACACTTTATTGAGCAAATGAGCAAAACTATGGTGTCCATAAACCTAGTTAGCAAAACATTTGTAGCAACAGATGCCCAAGAAAAGCCACAATAAAAGATTACAACCTACCAATGGCACCAATAGGAAGCGTAACTAACAATGAAGAACACAAAACAGGAACGAATCACAAACAGTATAGTAACCAGCCCCCTTTTTCCCCACAAGAGGTGATCACGGTGGAAATAATAATAATACACAACCCTAAGTACATAAACATGAAAAGCCCCGTCGGAAAACCTGACAAAGCTACATAAACCCATTCAGTACCAAAACCCCCTAAATGGGTACCTTGGCAAACAGTGGAGGCCCAGATCAGACGTCACAGAACGCGGCGTCTGATCAGGGCCTCCACTGTTGGCTAAAAGTTCAGTCATTTTCCAAACAGATTTTGAAGAAAACACAACCTGACACCCCTAAATTTTGAAATGGACTCATACTACATATAACGAGGAAGATGCCATTTGGTACAGAAAGGGTTTAAGATAACAATATCAGAACCACCGCCTTAGGACGGTCAGTAGCGAGAACTATCGGGCAGTTTATAAATCTATCGCATGAGCCCAACCTATACTCTAGGTTCTAATACTATTTACAACACACAAAATAGTTGGTCCACCTGAAGCTTACATTCTTTATCATACATTTAGTATAAAATACTTAGTTTTTGAATATGCGATACGAACGTTACACCAATGCACGTATCACGCTTGCACATGCTGCCATATCGCATGGGCTTTATCATACCCCCGAAATCCATATCACAACCCTTTATCGCACCCCTAAGCCTTTATTATACCTCTGACGTCACCCTATTCGGAACACGCGGCGTTCTTCCTTTAGCGGCATTTCGCATTTGTTGTTCAGGACGCCATTTGCAATTTGCAATATTTTCATCTGTTCGAACTGTTTGGCAAAAAAAAAAAAAAAAAAAAACATGGCACGGCGCAGCGAATACGAGAGGAAAATGTAACTTTGGTATTAGGCAGATGCAATTAATACAATTTATTTTGAACATTTTTTAAGTGAAATGTATGATAAATAGATTATGATATAGCATTTTTCATATCATACCCCATATCAGCCCTCGACCCATATCAGCCCTCGGGCCTTCGGCCCTCGGGCTGATATGGGGTATAATATGAAAAATGCCATAAGATAATCTCTATAAATCAAAGGATCATCACAGAATAATATACAAAATTGAATAATCTGAGATTTAAATAGAGGATCTTACATGAGTGTTCATGTATTATTGAATTTATTAAACGAATTGAGGAAAAGGGATAAAATGCGAGGCTTTGCCGAGCATTTTATCCCTTTTTCGTCAACGAGTTTAATAACTTCAATAATACATGAGCACGAATGCAAGATTCTATTTATCATATGACATTTAAAACGCATTTTATTCACGATTGTTTACAAAAAATGTCATAATTTGCATATTTAATCCACTAGTGGATTATCGAAAATATTACATGACGTTATTATACTCTCAGACGCGACATATGATAAAACTAATTAAATAACGGTGCTGAAACAAAGATGAGGGCTCATAGCATGTCCCACACTCTGTAAGTGTAAGCCGAAGCTAAAGAAAACCACGAAGAGTCAAGCCAAAGACAAAGCTTCAGGCCCCAACCACTAATAAAATAAAAATCTTAAAGTTTTAAAATGGAGCCGTCATAGAGTCAGAGAGATGACCCCTCGTCGTAGTGTTTAGTATTTTCAATGAAATTCTTTGCTGTCGTAAATGTTAGTTATTAGCATCCAAACTGAAAGCCTCGTCGACAAAGAGGAGAATGCTGTGCGTTGTACGCGCATAGCTTGTGAAGATCAGAAGCATTTGGCAAATCGTTCACAGCCGAAGGCATCCTCACAACCAAAGAAGTACTGGAAGACACCCTCTAAAGATGCATCACAAGCTTTAATTAAGAAATAGATCAGCTCTAACTGTGATTTGTTGTGTAATAAATCACAGTTTTGAGGTCAGTTGTAAAGTACACAAATCACAAGCGCGTAGCGCACGTGATTTGTCTACTTACAACTGACCGACAAACTGTGATTTATTACCCAACATATCACTAGCTAGAGCTGATCTATTTCGATTCTAACACGCTGAAAATCGGCAATAATGTTGTTGTTTCCTTCAAAATCTCACAACTTTTCGCCAATGTTAGTAGAAATCCCGCTAAAATTATCGACTGAAACACATGCATTTATATCCTTTTCTAACGTTTTCGATGCGAGAAAATGACGTTACACCGTCTAACGTCAAGTAAATCGACTAGTGACGTCATAAATTTGCAGTTTTTAATGACGTCACACGTCACGCTCTTCCAAGCTGTGATTTGTTGCAGAATAAAACACAGTTATTTTGCATTGCCTATATAGGCGCGCTGTGTTAGAATATTATTTAAATAAAGACTATAAAAAGTTCTGTATGAAGAATTTCAGCTTCCATTTTTATCAAAATAATGATATCTGGCAATTTTTAGATTTTCTTGTGAAGGAACACTTTAAAGGAATGTTAGGAGCTTGTTTGTTTTGCTGAATCTGGTAAGCTATTTAATTCTCTTACCGTAGAAATGATATAATTATTGTGCAAAAATAGTTTGCGAAAGATTTAACGAGAATGAAGGTACGGGAGAAGTTAGATAGTTTGGAACTAAGTCACGGAGTATTTACAAAAATATGTTTAGTTTATTCTTTAATCGTATGTCTTGCAAAGATTCCAGTCCAGCTCCTTGATATAAAGAATGACAGGGGGCTAAGATCAATGCTCCAGCAACTATACGCGCCGCTTCATTTAGAATTTTATCTAGTTCATTTTTCTCGGTCTGAATACAATTATCAATTATTACACCCCGAAATTCAAACAAAGATCGGACAAAAGATAAGTAGTTTCCAGTTAGTTACTATCAAGAGTGAATATATAGAGGATTCTATTTATCATATAATATTTAAAACCCATTTTATTAACTATTGTTTAACAAAATTGTCAATATTCCGCCATAAGTAAACGCGACGTTGTTAAGGACGTCATACATGTAACGTTACGGGGCGTATCTAACTAATTTGCATATTTAATCCACAAGTGGGATTATCGAATTTATTGCATGGCGTCATTGCACTCTCAGACGCGACGTCATATGATAAAATTCTTACATTGTATTTTTCTCTGCCATGCATTATCCTGCAATATAAGCATCTCATGTACAATCATTACTTAGAATTAAGGTGTTTGTGTGGTGTAAATTTCACCATTTATTTTCTATGAAAATGGGAGAATAATATGGCTTAATTAATTTTCGAGGAAGTATCAGGGATTTTGTTTTTTAAAAGATTGTAGGTCACGCCCAAAAGGTATATTCCTCTATGTTAGAATTAAGGCTGCTGTTACAGGATTTTCAGGTATTACATCACGTGAACAAGTCCGTGAAATGGGCATACCCCCACCCCCTCAATGAGGCGATTCTAACGAGCTTTCACAACCTATGTTTGGAGTAAAATTAAGAAAAATATCACAAATTTTATTCAAAAAAGTAGACATTTTGGAAATATGAATGAAAACACTATGTCACATGGGTGTGTTATCGGAACGACATGCAGAGTTGTGTCATCTGTGAATAATTACATGTTTGTTTGATTAGAGGTTTAACGTCCCCGTCAACACTGTAAAAGTCATTTTGGAGACGTTGCTCCCAATTTTGTAGGACTTTTACCCGACATTGAGATGAAATGACTCTCAAGCCCTGCCGCCCAATGAAACCAATAGGGTTTATAAGCATGGACGGTCCGACTCGTGCGCACCGCTTTGCATGTTGAACTTTTTCCTTCATTCGCCGGAAATTACCGAGTTGAATATCGATTTCCGTAGGAAATCGGCAGTTAAAGTTACCTGTATATTGTGAAGGTTTTTTATATTAAAATTATGAAGGAAAAAAATCTTAACTCTTCGTATCTTATTTATCCTTAACACTAGAAAAAAGTCACTGTTATCCTCATGTAAGAAAATTATTCAGTTTTTATTTGGTGCATTTCAAAGTGATGAATAACCAATTCTTATTGCTTCCATCTGCAATTTAATGTCATGCCTATATGCTCCATAGACGGCAATGTAGTTTTAAAAAAAAAACGTTCAGATTTCCATGTTTGGTTGCCAATATTAAATAGAAATGATTTGTTTGGAATTAAGTCACTGTTATATACTGTTAGACTGTTGTTCAAAGTTTACGATGATATAAAGTTTTTTTCTACTGAAAAATGATAAATTGCTTCCCCGAGAGCTTAAAAAGCGTTTATAAGCTGTTTTTCAGTCCTGCAGTTCATGATGCGAAAATCGCTAAGTCCACATTATATGTACCAGAAATCGTATCAAACCTGTAAAGCTTTTTTTGTATTAATTTTGTAATTACTAGTAATAAACAACATGCGGATAATGTACTTGATACAGTGGTTATATTTCTCGGATTTCTTTATTTTATTTTGTCTCAGTTTTGTTACATTTATGTTTTCATTCATTATGTATGGGCGGCAAATATGTCAAAAAGGACAAAAATTGTCGAAATCATTAACTGTGAAATGGCGATTAAAACCACCATGAAAAGTTAATTGGCAGTCTGAAGCCAGTGATTGATTTTGTTTGTTTGTTTGTATTGGAGTTTAACGGCCCAATCAACACTATTTAGGTCAGTTTTGAGCCGGTCAGTTTACCTGTCCACACTTTTTCTGAGCAAGCTTATACGTAAGCGGTTAACCAGTACAGTGCACATTCGCCTCATCGAGGGGGTTCAAACGAGCACCAACAATCTATGTTTTGTGCAGAACAAAACACTGTTTGCTATTCTGTTAATTTCTGTTAATGACGGTCTAGGCAGGCTTAGATCCGCTAAGCGGTTTACCAGTACTCGTGTTCGGATCGGTTTCAGCTCTGCGTGAAAGCATCATGCAGCCCATATATTTCTTCAAGCCCCTATGGGCGGTGGCCAATATAAGAAACAGTACCAGTGCAAGTAAGGCATGAGTGAGAATTAAAACTCTTGCTTTAATAGAGTTCCAATCCGACATCAGGGACGGGAAGAACGATCCCGCCCTTTTTTCCTTAGATAATCTGTGAATTAACACTTTTGTACCAAATGGAATCTTCCTCTTTATATATAGCAGGGGTCCACTTCAAAATTTATGGGTGTTAGGTTGTGTTTTCTTCAAAATTTATTTGATAAGTGGCTGAACGTTTAGCAAACAGTGGAGGCCCTGGTCAGACGCCACGTTCTGCGGCGTCTGATCAGGACCTGCACTGTTTGCCAGGGTACCCGTTTTGGGGTTTCTGGTACTAAATGGGTTAAAAACAGCGCATGACCCGTGACACCAGCTGCTTTTAATTTTTACGTAGAACACTAACCTAACCTCTTTCGAAGCACCTACTGGTTCTGAAAAAATGTCAGTTGATTTATCGAGTGAAGTCGGACTAGTACTGCATCAAAATATTGATGAATATATATATATATATATATATATATATATATATATATATATATATATATATATATATATATATATATATATATATATATATATATATATATGTTTCAAGACAATTCTTTCAAATGCTTTAACTATATTACTTAATATGGAATGGGCCTGGGATTTGAAACAAAACAATGATTACCTTGCTTCGGAACTGGGTTAACATGAGACCGTTTCCATGATACAGAAACAACGCCAGATGATAACCCATGGTAGATCCATTGCATGCGGGAAACCCCTAAAGGGATACCTTGGCAAACAATACAAGCCCAGATCAGACATCTGATAAGGGCCTGCACATCTTGCTAGCAGAATTTTCCGTCCAAAATTGAATAAAAATGAAAAAAGGCCTGATAGCCCTTATATGACAAATGGACTTGTATCTCATAATATATTATATCAATGGAAGAGTCCACCAGTACCCAATGGGTTAAAGAGATCGACAATAGGCTATGAATGGAAAATAGCAAATTTCTTTAACGCTCTGTATGTTTTTTTTTTTTTTTTTTTTTAGCAACAGACGACATTTTGAAATATTTTTCTACTTTTCCCAGAAAACAGGATTTGACGTCTCATGCAACTTGTCTCCTTTAGATGCTAAATCCTGTTTTCTGGACAAAATAAGAAAAATATCAACACTTTGTCGTCTGCTAAATTATAGGGATCAACCATGGTTTTTCATGCATTAACATTTGCCGGGTCCCGAGGAAGCTGTTTGAACATGAGGCCGCCAGGCCGAATGTTCAAATATCTTCCGAGGGATCCGGCAAGTATTAATGCAATGAAATAACCATGGATGATCGCTGTTCTTGCATAACTGACGATTCCGACAGCAAATTTTGACGAAAACGTCCAAAAACTCCATATAAACTCCATATAAACTCTTCAAATGCGACCGGCGAACCAACATGGCGGCCAGTTCAGAATGTTGTTTACAATGACGTTGTTACGCAGTAATTATCTGACGTCATCATAGAACCCTAAAACGCTAGATTCAGGGCGATAACGTTACGTCGCTCAACGTAAGGTAAACAAAGCAAGGCCCGTCGTGTGATATCAAAAGCTCAAAATCCATGTTCAAACAGCACGCGAATTTCATGATTTGAACATGGTTTTTGCTGTTTGAGCACGGCTTTCGGTCCATTTGACAATTGCTTCAAACAGCCATGCGCATAGGTATTTATGCAAGAATAGCCTATAGGGTGGTAAAGGTTAAGATCATCAGGGCAACAGCTTTGCTCGATTAGGTCAAGGAACGGCAATGATTATGAGAAATGGCACACTCTTGTCACGTAGTATGGTTTGGTCACAAAAGTAACATCTAACATTTAAAAGATTCGCCTTATCAAGTTCATTAGCGTTTACTTGTGTCTTTATGCACGACCCGCAGAAAAAGCGACCGACTGAAGTCGGTTGATTTTCTAAGAGTGCCCTAAAATCACCGTGTCAGTCTGTCATTCTGTCAGTCTGTTCGTCCGTAACCCGTTGGTGAAAATTGGTGATAGTGACTTAACCGCTTGGAATATTTAAACAATTTTTGGCATACTGATAGATATCAATGAGATCTAACCAATGAATTTCCGAAACATTACATTCCATTTAGTATAGCCTCGCCGAGGCGAAAAATGTGAAAATTTTCGAACTGTTTCTCCTCGGAAACCGTTGGGCCGATTGAAGTCAAATTTCATATGGAGCCTCTATGGGATAGGGGAAACCAAAATTTGCTCATAGGGTCCAGGTCACATGACCAAAATGGCCGCCAAGCCATATATGGTCTGTCTGGCTGTCCGTCCGTAACTCGTTTGTGAAAATTGATGATAGTGACTTAACCGCTTGGAATATTTAAACAATTTTTGGCATACTGATAGATATCAATGAGATCTAACCAATGAACTTGCGAAATTTTACATTCCATTTAGTATAGCCTCGCCGAGGCGAAAAATGTGAAAATTTTCGTACTGCTTCTCCTCGGAAACCGTTGGACCGATTGAAGTCAAATTTCATATAGAGCCTCTATGGGATGGGGGAAACCAAAATTTGCTCATGGGGTCCAGGTCACATGACCAAAATGGCCGCCAAGCCATATATGTTAAAACCCTTCAAAAATAGTCTTCTCCAGAACCACTGGGCAGATTTCCACGAAACTTGATAAATAGCATCTGGGACGTAGGCTTATCATAAATTGCTAAAATGGTGACCCTGGGTTGACCTTGACCTTCTTTGTGCCTAGGTCAAACTTTGACACATATGCTTTTGTATTGGAAAAGTGAGAATGCATTTTATCCTGCAAACGATTCAGAATACAGTACTAAAGTATAAGATATATTTTTGCTCCTTACGATAAGGCGCATTTATTGGGGGAACCGTTTTAGGTCCAGGTCACATGACCAAAATGGCCGCCATACCCATATATGGTATCACTCATAAAGCTAAAAGCATCCGGCGGGTCGTGCACTTCAGCTGAAGCACTGGTTTTTGTTGTTGTTGTTTTGCGTTGTTTCAAGATTTTTAAGAATTGGTGAATGATTTCAATGGTTTATTTTCGGCCAACTTACCTATGGATGATTGTTTAGCAGTAGGATTTTAGATGTAGATTTGTTCCGATTTTTCCTATATTTACGCCAAACAACTGTATGCATTTGCTGTATTTACTTTTTATATAATCGTTTAGTTTATACTAATTTATTTTAGTTCCATTGCGATTGAAGCTTCAAGCTTATTTAATCGCTCTCGAACACTCATTCCGGATGTTTTCACGCTCGCGCGAGAGAGAGGCAGTGACCACTGCTACCCATTTACACCTGGGTGGAGTGAGGCAGTATCATTACGTGTCTTACCCAAGGACACACCTCGATACCGGGTGCCGGATTCGAACGCATAACGTCTCGATCATGAGTCGAACGTGTTCATGAACCACTGCGCTATCGAGGCTGACATAATCGTTTGCATCTCCGAATTCGACTGATTAAGTTCGGTGTTATCCAACGCGGTTCAGTTTAATTTACTCGAGTCTAACTGATGGTTTTCTTTTGCTCCAGCATTTCAGTGGTTTCTTGCTGTCGAGTCCTCACCGTTGTCTCATCTCTGTGGTTCTTTGATTTTTGTGTTCACGGAGATGTTGCACTGATGAGTTAGGAGGCCTTCATGCGGACTGAACAAATTATTTGTCTAAATCGCGACGGAAGTAAGGGCGAGGATTGTGGCCACGTAAAATCGATTTAAGCCCCCCAGTGGAAATCTTCCACTGACCGTTCCAATGCGGCTCTTCTGTGGCGATTTATTTATGTTGTTGTTTGTTACTTACTGTGTGTATCACTTGTGTCTTTTAATTTTGGATGGCCATATGGCCATTTTGTGAGAAAGTAACTGTCCTTATGGCCTTCCTTTGTTTAGGTTTCCATTATGGTCTGGTCGCTTAATGTTTGTATTTCTTTCCCTTTGGTGTCTTTTATGGGTGGTGTAAGTTAATTGTATCAATTCCTGATCTTTGTTTTACTTCTACTTAGATATCCTAAGCGGAGATAACATAAGATCTTTTGTTTCATTCGCGTATTTATTTTATCTTTTAACAATTCATAGAGTTTTTGGTCACATAACCAAATTTTCCGAAGCTTATACATACTAGTTTGAGAAGTTTTAAAATGCCATTCATTGGACTGTGGACTCGGGTATCCTGAAATAAAAAAGGGATCGTAGACTCCCATTTTTATTAAATCAGTTGACGTGTAATGACTTTTGTCATGGTGCGTGGGTCCTATTACGCACTTTACATAGAGACACTATATTACGACTTTGCAGTGTAATTAAAATCACTAGTTATTAATATTTCCAATAGAATTTTCTATGACTGAATGGGATGTATGATTCGAATAAGGTGGTCTGTAGAATACGCCTAATTAAATATGTTTTGTTCTCAAAATTAATTAATTCCATGTGCATCGGAAGCCAGCAGGCTCCAAATCGTCACGACGCTTTTGGTGAATGGTGGTTTTAACAGAGATCCAAAATGCCTCCAGGAGGTAATTTATTCTGTCTTTAAGAATAACTGAGTGGGCTTTAAGGTCATTTGATGAAACGTTTGGATGGAACCATGAAAGAACAAAACTCTGAACATTATAATGTATGAAAGATAAATGGTGAAACAAGTTGAAAAAAAAATTGAAATCGACACATTAGGAAAGCATGTTCATGTGCAATACTGGCGTCCAACATGGTGTCAGAAATGACAAATATTAGGTAAAGACTGTCACATCTTTCTTACTTCTGCTTTCAACAATGAGGCGGTTCTAACGAGTATCCACAATCTGTGTTTTTGAGCATAAAAGGCAGATACAGTGTACCCTAGTAAACCCCAGTTTTCTCTATATAAAGTGGGGTTTAGAGGGGTCTTCATTTTACGGACTTGTTCTCGTGATGTCAGTCCTACTAATTGATGAACATCCCTCGTATAAACCAAGGGAGGTAAAACGATCCGACCTGTCCCCTGCCTCAAGTTAAAGGCAATAAACCCATGATACCAATACGAATGCAATACATCACGTTAACAAGTCCGTGAAATGAAGACCCCACTATACCCCACTTTATATAGAAAAAACTGGGGTTTACGGGGGTATACATTATTTTTCTTATTTTTTTGCTCCAAGACATAGGTTGTGGGTACTCGTTAGAACCGCCTCAATGAGGCGGTTCTAACGAGCACCCAAAACCTATTTTTGCAGTATTTATAAGCAAAATATCACGGATTTTCATCAGAAAAGTAGCCATTTTGGAGACATGAAAAAATGCACTATGTCGCACGGGTGTGTTATCGTAATGAGAGAACTCAGCAATAAAATACGGAATGTTTTGTTTCTCACTCATGCTGAGTTTACAGGATATCATCTTTATTAACTTGGCATTTTAATATTCCTCTCAGTGAGCACATAATGAGAAAAGAGAGTTGATCGTCCGGAACAGGCAGCACCGCATGGACAAACATGACAATCATGATGTACAGCGATATGCCTTCATGACTGAATATTAATTACCATTTTTTTCCATCAAGTGACACTGAGCAACAGATACAAAAATAAAAGCCAGCATCCAAAAGTAGCATCTTTGTCAGCAGAACCCCAGAAGCTTTTCATGACAGAGTAAATATGAAGTCATTGCCACACATGGCATCAAAATGACCTTTTGTCTTACGAAACAGAAGTATGAGGAAATCAACAAAAACGGAAATGTAGAAAAAAAACATGAGAATAAGAACATGTCCCCGGGCTGAGGTCCTTTTTTATCATATGATCTGTATTTGGCGTTATCATAGTTTTATTTTTTGTGACTTGTTTTGACTTTTGAACTCAGCCGTTTCTTGTGCTTAAGTATTATAGTCAATGCATGTTTAAGGGAAAGAATTTGTTTCTTTAAAGTAGGTCACTGCTCAAAGTCACAGGTCAGATTGATTTCAATGAATTGATTTCAATTTCCTTGCCACAAGGAACCGACAAGCCAAATATGAAGGCTCTGTCAGAAATATAATAAAGCAGCTTGACTTTGATACGCATGCAACTATAGACAACACACCATTTATTTATTTATTTTTTTTTTTTTTATTTATCTTTAGCTGGAAGCACAATAAATATATTGCTACAAGCCCGAATTATTTTCGACTTTATTCATTTATTAACCTTTGATTATTATTTTTGCTTTCTTTTACCGCGAAAATAGCGTTTGCCAGTTTAATGAGGGCCGATATGAATGAAATGACAATCGGTCGTTCGCTAATTATCAAATGAACCAGGTGCTTCCATTTGTATTTGACCATTTTTGTACCAAATGGAATCTTCCTCCTTATATATACAAGGAGTCCGTTAAAATTTAGGGATACCAGGTTGTGTTTTCTTCAAAACTTCTTTGGAAAAAGCCTGAACCTATTGCAAATAGTGTATGCCCTGATCAGACGTCTGATCTTGGCCTGCACTGTTTGCCAATTACCCGTTTTGGAGTTTCCGGTACATAATGGGTTAATATTTATTTGAATATTAATTTATGGACTAACATAATGACATTTATAGAAACGTCCACCTACAGTTTAAAAAAAAAACATTTCTCAAAAGCTAACAGAGAAGACACTGATCAGACGCCACTTCTGTAACGACTGATCTGGGCCTTCGTTGTTTACCAGTGTTCCTTTCGATTATTGTGGCAAGCCTTTATAAAATGTTTATACAAGTATATTACATCTGGCAATCCATTTACGTTAAAAACGTTGAACTGACGTTGTAACAAATAATAATGAGTGGATATAAGACATAGAAAAGGAATACAAAAGACTTACATCGAATCCAGTGCAACCGCGATTTAGTCAGTCACTCACATACCAGTATCCCTTTTAGCGATTCAAGACATTGACTGACCAATAGTCAAGTTTTATATGTCAGCTACTGTCACATGGCATGTGACGTTTTCGCCGCCGTTTAAAGTTATTGGTCTTAATTGCGAAACAAAGCTGTATAGTATTTCGCGGTTCTACGAGTGGCAACTTCGATATTTGTCTAAGCAATGCTTCTGTGGACCTACAGGCTAAGAGCACTGACGCTTAGTCAATAAGATAAGTAGAAGAAAAGGTCAGAAGAATTGTTTGAAACAAGTTTGAGGGTATATACAGTAGACCTTCGATGGCTCGAACACCGATGGCTCGTTGCCATGACTGAGTCGAACCCGTTCTTGAGTCCCTGGGGATTTTTCTACATAAGAAATAGTGAGGGGAAAAATTTTGATATTTTCGTCTTTTATCTTGCAAATGAATGCAGTGTGAAACTCAAATAGATGCTGTGCGTACTCATTAGAATCGCCTCATTGAAGCGATTCTAATGAGCACTCACAGCATACATATTTATTAAAGAATGTCGAAAAGGTGTCCCAAAATCAACTCCGTCATGCCTCCTGGAAGTAGCCCTCAGTGGCTCTAGCTACCCCTGTCTCGAACAGATTTTGGTGGTCCTAAAGGTGTTCGACCCATCGAAGTTCGACTGTATAGGAGTCAGCTTGTTGTCCTGTTTGTTCGTTAGTCCGCCAGAATTTTGTCCGAACAATAACCCGAAAACCGCTTGAGATATCCAAACCAAATGCCATACGCTTGTAAAGGGCACTGTGCAGAAAAGCGGTGTTCAAGGAAGGGCCATAACTCTATCTGCAATATTAGCGGAGTTATTGGACTATATTTTTGTTTAGAATTTTTTTTTTGTAGAAGTCAGTCAGTCCGCCAGAATCTTGTTTGGACAATAACTAAAAATCGCTTGAGTAATCCAAATGGAACTTAACACACTTGTAAAGGGCATTGTGTAGAAGTACAGAGCAAAAGGGTCATAACTCTAACCGCAATATTTGCGGTATTTTTTTGGACATTGTATTGTTTGTTTTGAATTTTGTCCGTATAATAACTGGAAACCCGTTCGATGTATTATAAAGTCACTGTACAGAAGTGTAATGCGCAAGGGCCATAACTCTACATTACGTAAACACGCCTATTCAAATATATTGGAAAATTTACCACCAAAAAATGATTTTTTTTTTTTCAGATGAAAAATTGTGATATTTAACATTTCTGCTCAAAATATAGATTGTGGGTACTCGTTAGAACCGCCTCATCGAGGCGGTTCTTACGCGTACCCACAATCTATATTTTAGAACAGAAATAAGAAAAATAAGGTTTAACCCTGTAAACACTTTATAAAAGTGGGGTTCAATGGGGGTCAAAATTAAATAGTCGTGTTTTCGTGATGGTCTGCAGTTTTAGCGGAGTTATTGGTCTTTGTCCAGAAACTGCTTAGGTATCAAAATAAAACCTCCCACACTTGTAAATGGCATTGTGCAGAATTGCAACGCACAAAGGCCATAACTCTATCTGCAATATTAGCCGAGTCACTGGACTTTGTACTTCTGGGTTCAGAATTTTCTTCGGACAATATATTAAAAACCGCTTCAGGCATCCTGTTTTAGCTAAACAACAACAATAAAAACACACATAAAAACATAGATTGGGGGTACTCGTTAGAACCGCCTTGTCGAGGTGGTTCTAACGAGTTGCCATAATCAATTTTTGAACAAAAATATGAAAATATAAAAAATTTTATGTCCCCGGTAGCTATAGCGGGGACATATTGTTTATGCCCTGCATGTCTGTTTATTTGTTTGTTTGTTGGTTTGAACGTGGACAACTTTAACGTTGGTTATAACTTTTGAACCGTTTTTTATAGAGCCTTCATATTTTGCATGTAGGTTATTTGTGACAAGAGCTCCACGTCCATACAAAAAAAACTTTGACCTCTATGACCTTGACCGTTAACCTACTTAAAAGAAAAAATAACATTGGCAATAACTTTTGAATCGTTTGAGATAGAGCCTTCGTATTTTGCATGTACGTTCCTTATGACAAGGAATGCATGCCCATACAAAAAATTGACCTGTGACCTTGACCTGTTTTAAAGCTAAAATTATTATTGGTCATAACTTTTGAAACATTTGAGGTCGAAACTTTATATTGAGCATGTAGTTTCCTTGTGACAATGTCTTCCTCCTCAAACAAAAAAGAGTTGACCTGTGACCAACTTCGAAGAAAAAATGACCATGCCCGGGAACATATTCGTGTTTCACAAACACATCTTGTTTTTTCTGATTTTTTTTTTATTTTTAGTGGTAAAATTTTCCATGTTTTAATTTATACTGTCGGATTTTCGTAATGGTAACCCGAAAACCCCTTGATGCACCAAAATGCAAAATGAAACTTCAAACACTTGTGAAGGATAAGGTGCAGAAGTGCAGTGCACAAGAGCCATAACTCTGTCTGCAGTATTAGCGAAAATATTTGACTTTGTACTTTTTGAAAGTTGATTTTTAAAATCAAGTTTATATGTCAACACATTTTTACTTCCGGTACTGGACCGCGTTACTCCGCTTCCGCTGTTCGTTCGCTGCATAAATTACTCCAAAACAACTCTTGAAAATTAATTTTGCAGGCATGGAACGTCTTTCAAAATATTTCATTCCTCGAGACTTTATACGGATTGAATATAAATTGGCACAGAAAGACGAATTCTGAAAAGAAAACAACACTCTGGGTCTATTTTCCTACGCGCTTTCCGATGACAAACAAAACAAAAGCAATGCTAATAACCACACACCAGAAACGTGCCACCTTAACAACTGAAGAACTGTCTTTAACCCTTAACAGCGTTGATTTGAATATGATTTCAAATGACAAAATTCTTGGAGTAGTGATAGACAATAATCTGACATGGACACATCATATTGACAAAATATGCAAAAAAATAGTGTAACGGAACACCATCTGGTCAAGCGGCACAGCTGTTGATATGGTCAGGATGTGATGGTGCTCTTACAATAACATGTATGTGGGTTCGACCTGGGTCGTACACTAAACTACCGGGAAGAGAATACACAGCCAGCCATTGGTTCAGTTTCTTAAATTTATTTTGTTACCCCTGACAATAGTGTGTGCAGTCTATAGTAAACTATCTTATTAGGCTAAGGCATAAGTGAACAGAACAACAAAAACAAATTACTGCAGTCGCACATTATAACACCTATTTTAAGAGTATACAGTTACTAAGGCCTAAAATGCTGACATTAACCTAGAAAGGTTTTCTTCAAGATGTGCGTAAACATAACATTCTATCATTGCACATGACATTGCACCAATTCATTGAACGTTGAGAGTCACACCAATTCAAGAGATTGGATTTCACCCAAATAGGTACATTAAACAATTCACCTAAATGGGCGCCATAACAATTTCACCTAAATGAGCGCACCGAGAATTCACCTAAATGGGCGCACCAACAATTTCACCTAAATGGGCGCTACTAAATGGACACACCAAACATTTCGCCCTCATTATAGTACAGCCAAATCCAAGTCAATTACAACCCAGGTGTTACTTACAAGCACTTCTGTAAAGCCCACAACACTGTAACAAACTGGGTTGGTATTGTTTACAATCAGTGCCCACGAAGGAGGTGTCCCTATCTAGGTGTACCCATCGGCTTCAAGTTATTAGAATGGTTACAGAGCAAGTATTGGATCTATATTACTTTATAAAGTGTTGAGAAAAACATAGGGGATAGTAGATGATATTATTAGATACGCTTAGCCCATGTAGAACAAAGATAGGCTTTACATATGTGATTGCAAATAGTTGTATAACCCATTCTTCTATGATTGACTAATGAATATTTCCCTAACCGTTGCCGTCATACAACACAGTCTCTTAAAGAATAATAAGTTTGTCAGCTAAGAAGAAATTCTTTACAGTTGACATTGTGTTAACAATTAAAGTCAATTAAGAGGTATTCTGCAAGGTGCAAATTTTGACCCTCTGCAATTCAATTGTAATGGCCACGCCTAGCTAGGTGGAACCTTGGTGGAAGACACTAACAGCCTTAACAAGATCATGCATGTATTTGTCATTCAAGTGTGATCATGCAACTGCTAGACAGTTCACACGTCACTACTAACAACATTTGACAAGATACCAACACTGCATCGGCTCCACTTAAACCACACCTACATAGGCGCAAACCTCACCTAGATAGGTGCAGTGTCACGCCTAGGTAGGCGCAAAACACGCCTAAATAGGCGAAATTCACCTAGCTAGGCGAACTTATACTTTGAATAAAATTTCCAACAAACAAGATAGTTTGCGTTTTAACACAGCCATTATGTTAACAATTTATGTTACTAAACAATGTTTACAAGGTGCAAATCCGGACCTTGTGTGATTGAATTACTAAGGGCATACCAAAGAGGAATCTCCTTTAACAGTCAGAAAATTAGTCACTAACAATGTGCAATATTTAGTCACTAACAATGTGCAATATTAAGTCCCTACTTGATACTGATAGAACGTCCTTTCCCAGCCAGGCGGAACTCATCCCAGATAGGTGCAAGTACAATTCCCTTAAAACGTATAGAAATCGGAGTTACTTATTCATAACACTCTACCAGTTGCTACAACATGTTTTGACACACACCACAAACAGCAACTACGTAGATCATTAATGAAGTACCTTCCACCCATCCTGGCAAGGTCTCATTCAGCCTAGCTAGGTAAAACATTCTTAATAAGGGGAACTAACCATCCAAAGTCGATTTTACTTTATCCGAGCCAGGCAGATTCCTCCGAGTTAGGCATAAAGGAATGTTGCTTTGAAATGCACAATAATAAATTACTAGCTCATAGACAGCCTAGGAGTTGCTACACCACGCTTTCAGAAGCGAACTACCCTCAACAGCCCAAACAGTCTATGTTTTAAATATTCGCCTACCTGGGCTTCGCCTACCTAGGCTTCGCCTACCTCGGCGCAGCGTAACAAGGACTGTGCCTAGCTCGGAGCAAAGCTCGACCTTAGCCAAAATTATCAACAAAGAGAGTATCCAAAGTTATGACTGCTTATTAATTTATAATTAATTCATAGAGATGTGTTGATAACCTGTGCCAACGTCGCCTAAAAGTAAATAAATAAATAAATGCTCCTCACAGACGGACGCATGTTTCGCCTAGATAGGCAAAACATTCGCCCAGATGGGAGTGCCGGGTCAACAAACAAGCAAACATAATTCAGACTCAGGCCTAGACAGTCTAAGCCACACCATACTTCCAATCTAGGCGAACCCAGTCGCGTTTCAGCTATGGAAAGCTGAAACACGACCTAGGCGCCTCAACTTGTTTTGGCAAATGCCACAGCAGGTTGCTCGCAACAATCAGCAACACTGAACTTCAACCGAAACGCCCCTTATATACCCTCCAGGCTCGCGCTGGATGACGTTGTGCCTGGATGACGTCATATTCCTAACCATGCTACCAAGCATACGGAACGTTCGGTCTTTATGGTATGCTCAGTGCGCAGTGAGTTCGAACAGCTGAGCAAAAAGTAAACAAACATTTGATGGAAAATACTGTTTCAAATGCTAAAGTGTGAGCATAAAAAGAATATGGATACTAAAATAACCAATAGATATTCATGGTTGTATATGCACTTGGAGATGACATGGCTATTTTACACAGGACATACTCGACAAAGTTGGCACATGGTTTGCATCGGCTACGGCTATTTCGGACCGAAGATCGGTATGTACATTTTGTTAAAACAGATATAAATGAATCTAAACAACAATGAGAACATTTATACATAGAATAACAGAGAATAGCCAGACGCCGTTACAACAGCCCCCTACCTTGAAAAGGCATGGACCCCATGTGGAATGTTATGTAAGTATACAGCTTGGAAAGTGGCAGTTGCATTTCTGCAATACATAAAACAATGAAGGAGGCAACTGGCTATTATCATTATTCATCCGTGAGTATTAATTTTACACAAATTAATACTAGTACAACTTAATTTTTGTCTATAAATTTATCCATATTATTGACACTTAACTTACGAATCAATTCACACAAAAGTTCACCCACATCTGTTGAATAATCCTATATTTAATTTCACCATATCATTTAAATTTCCGTATCAATTTTTCTTCTGAAGGTTACCTTCCGAATTGTAACCATTACAAGCAACTTGCTTGTGTCCGGTTACGAAGTCGGATTCACCTACCTGGATGACGAATGATCTCAAAAGTGGACCTCTTAGGCTCATTCAAAATCGAGGCAGGTAATCGTGTAAGAACAATTTAAGCTTAAATTATGGTAAACATTGCCTAAAATGAACACTAAACTGCTGATTAACACACAGTCGAAAAGAGCTAATTATTTAGATAACACTGACAGGAAAATACAAATTTACATTGACATAGCAATAACACTTTCATACATACACCTTTTTATCCCTCTTTTAAAGTAACTGGATAGAAAGATATGGAAGATTAGCTACATATGAGCAGAAATCGTGGCAAATCTCAAGATACTATTTTGTCTATGCAGTAAGTGCAATACCACAACATCTCGTATCAAATAAAAGCTATTGTAGTCATGTAAGTGCTATATATGAACCAAACAAAAGCCAACTCTTTCAATCCAATATCAAAACACAGAGTGATACGGATCACACCTCATATTTGTAAGAGAAAGAAAATACATATACATGAGTCTCTAACATCGGACAATGTCTTGAATTCGTGATATACCTTAATAGCCATTGAGTTTTACATCGCTAGTTAAAGGACACATTTGCATTACAAAATGCTAGTACTCATCTACACCAGACAACGACTGTTATTGCCTGCTGAACATGCATATTAGGCATCAACACACTCTGAAAAACATCCATTTAGTCATGTGTCCGGCCTCCAAATACTTCTAACTTTTGTATAAGTTAACATTAAGGTATTTCAACATTTAGTCCACAGTGCACATAAAACTACGATAATTTGATTTTATGATTATATTTCTTAGAAACTCAAAAAGTGTTTATTAAGTAAACTAAAGCAAGAGACCTAACAATACAAGGATCGCACTGTAAGTTGCGTTCTATGACCGTTAACAAAATTTGTTGCGTGTGAAATTCAAATTACATACATACATGGAAAAACTAAGCAGCTAACAATTCAATGCAAGATTCACCAAGCCTTGGAATTAACTTAAATGAATTAAAAGTGAATCCAAGGTTAGTAAATCTGTAAGGCAGTCTGACCGATAAATCCAATGAACATCTTAAATAACTTACTGAATAGCATTAACTCGTTTTATGCATGCACCACCCAGAAAGACATATAGTATACAGATCTCTGTATCTGTCCAATGCTTTCAATGGTTAAAAAAAAAACAGATTGCAATCCATACAAAGATGAGGCTGTCTGAAGTAAAAAAAAAATTCATGAATAGCAATATGGCCGCCAAAAATCTACACGGTTCATGTCAATTAGCGGTCAAGTAAAGTAAAATAACAAAATATGATCTTGAATCTCAACAAAATAATTCCAACATACAGTCTTGCATACAATCATACAGAACAGGTCTTGCAGTCATATAAAATGTCATGCAGCCATGAAAACACCATGAACATAAAGCCAGAAACTCAACCACCTCCTTCAGACTCACCAACCAGAACTTTAGTGACAATTGAGCATCCACTCAAAATAAAGGTTAGCGACTCATCTTCAGAAGTACTTGTGTCTCAAAGCAGACATTTCCAAACTGTTTTAACCATGCGAAAAGGCATTGCACACTTTTTACAAGAAATAAAAATTAATAGTGAAAATCAGAGAAGTTTTTCAGTTGCTGGATTTTTTTACAACTTTAAGATTAAAAAAAAAAATACCATTAGCCAAATTTATCAAATGTTAAATACAGTCAGGATATTCCTGAAATCATAGGGACATTTTACAATTGTTTCCATGCAACTCCCTTATTTATTTATTTATTTATTTTATTTTTTTTTTTTTATTTTTGATAGAGCTTTCCCAAAACGTTTTCCGTACAAGAACATCATTACATTGTAAAATTCTTGCACAGAAATATCCTGGAGAAAAGATAATTGTTCAAGTTAACACCAGCTAATAAGCTATCCAACAACATCTAGCAAATGTCTGTAGAGGAAACATCCCTGGAAGATTATCATGAAATGTGAAGAATACCTCATAACTCTCCAAACAAATCATGTTAACTTCGAATAGTTTTATAAATTATCATTAGGGTAAAATTTTGTAACCAAATCACTCATGTTTTTTTTTTTTTTTTTTTTTTTTTTTTACCTAATGTTATCTCCACAGACAGATTACTATGGTTCTATATAATTCCATGAAAATATACTAACTATGCTTAAATTCTAATCGAATCTAATTCCATGGTCCTCTTCCAGCTGGATTCGCGTTATTATAATGTCTCTCTATGTATAGCAATGAGTTTGTTTTTCCATTTTAGTCCATTTGCTTCAATTTAAAGTGTATATATTTAAACGCGAATTATACTTAATTATAATTTAATTTCAATTGATCTGAAAAATTGGCTTAAACGCGCTTTCTTTAATCGTGTATAGTTGACTCCATTCTGCGTCATCTTCCCGGGTATACCATCTTCCAACGGTTCATATGCCAATATGAACCAGCATCATTCAGTTCATATATGTATATGAACTGGCAACATACAGTGGTGCAGACTAACAACCATAGTCTGCCCAATACAACTCAGCAAAGTGCTACATGCGTCCTCTAACTAGCTACTGGAGACCCTTTATTCTGAAATATTCACGTTCTTTCAGAAGTTCCAAGTTGTACATTCTCATTCTTGGCAACATCGCCTGGTTGAAATTGCCACAATACTTGTAATAGTTCATAATTTTATAATGTGGAGCTTCCCTGTCTAAGAAGACGCTGTTTGCTTGCGGAACCAGACATTTCTGTGCAATAACTTAGCCATCACTGACTCAGGGTCCTTCGTTGATGTAAGCATTCTAGTCTCAAATCTTTCTTCTCCAACATTTAAAAGTAAGATGCAAACACACTCTGTCATAACAAAAGCGTATGCATGAAAAGTCACAGTCTAATTTTACACCCATCTCAAGCCAGCGATAGTACAGTAGGTGGAATGAAGCCACACACCCACGCATAGGCGATACGACAAGATGACATTTCCGCGGTGACAAGCATGAACAGCGCATTAGCTTGACATACAGCATGTAAGAGTAGGTGGGAAAATTCTCAAGAAGTGGTTAATTTCTCTTGCCACCATAGACATGTTGTACATCAGCAAACACATTACCATCGACAGTCAGGTGAACAACTATTCCCCACATTTGTGGTCATCACAGCACTAAGTACCAACTGTAAGCCAGAACAACAGTCTGATCACAGCCGTCACCAGCCTTGCATCAGGCCGCAGCAAATGTAAAATTATCGATTGTTAAAATTATGATGTTGTTGCTTTATGTTTCTATATTCTATTTTCTATGCTTGGGTACGTAAGTATAATTTAAATATATGCCTTCTTTTTCAGGTTAGACAAGATAAAGCATTCACCTTCAGCAACTCGTATGTTTCTTCTGCATGTTATCGTCAGCCGAGACAACCGAGGGTACAAGCACAGACAGTTGTCAGCTTCAGCAACATTCAGTGTGTGCAACAACATTCAGCACAAACTTTTGCACACCATTCAGCACAAACTGATTATGAATACAACTTGCATTGTATGCAAACAACATTCAGTGCAAACGGGCTATCAATCCAACCTGTCGTGTGCATAAACGGCATTCAGCACAAACTGGTTATAAATACAGCTTGCAGTGTGTGCAACAACATTCAGCACAAACTGGTTATAAGTACAACTTGCAGTGTGTGCAAACAACATTCAGTGCAAACAGGTCATAAATACAGCGACATCACTATCTCAGTCAAACAGTAAGGATATGAACACAAATATAATAAAAAAACAAATGATTATGCATAGAATGGAATGCATTTTGAACATCTTACGTAGCTCTCAGTTAGCTTTGTAATAAAGTTTGTGATCTTTAAAATGCATGTCTTCAGATACAAGCTCCACTAAACGTGGACTGACAATCACAGACACACATGCTGCGTATGTGAAGTGTTTCATTTCTTTGTCTATTTTTATTTGGTTTTTCTATGTCGTTTTGGTAAGAAGTAATTGTTTGAATATAAATTAAGACAACCGGCTTGTTGGCACAGGTTAATGTAATAGTTGACAGTCTTACACTATCAATACGGTATATTAAATTCTGCTTGTATATATAAGAAAAGGAATGTTTTTCACTAATTACATTGATATATATGTTTGTGTTTTTGTTGTCTTATAATTAAATCACTCTGCCCCAAAATTAGGCTTTAGTTTGCCATGATGAACAATCCATGGTTCATCGCTAAGGTTTCGTGAATAGATTACTTTTATGCTAGTATCAGTAGTAGTGTATGTTCATTTGAGCACTTTTGAGTGTCAGAGGTATATGATGAGATCATGTTTTGTATAGAGCTCATCCATGCTATCAAACTGAGGTCCTACATTAATTATATATCCAGGAGATTGCATACCTCCTGGAAATTTTTGGACTCGAAATTCTACCCTCAGTCAGTATGCCAGTGCAGTAGCACACCAAATATAGATATAAATCTTTTCACTTATTTCGAAGCAACATATTTTGCCTCTTGTGTCTTCAAAAGTATTGCATCAACCAATACCGTGAAATAGCAGGAAACAACCATAAGATATATATTTATTTTATGACTGGATCACGTGTATCCAATGCGTCCATTGGATATCCAACATTGTATTCCAGCAAAAGGTGCATTTGCATTCCTGTGGGACACTTTTCTGGACCCACAAGTTAAGCACATTCTACACCAATACGATACATCTATGTGCATACTGCACAAGCATTTGAACCTCTTTCTGATTTTATTATATAAGTTTTACGTCTGCCTTAGTGTCCACCAGGAATATTTTCATATGACTGGCGAAAGACTTTTTATCGAAGAACAGCTGTTCAGCATCATTTCCAACATCTGTGATCGTTTCTTTTATGTTAATCCTCATTTTCTTTTCATGCCAATAGGCTATCATTGCGTTCAATTTCACTTTAAATAAGCAGACATGCGCCACCGTAGACCAAAGAGGTATAAAACATCTCTTTTCCATTGTAACACATTTCTCAAAACATCATCATCTTCCTGTTTTGAACTAATATATTCCTGTGTAATACCATAATGTTCCTATGTCTTACCACAGGAAGAAGTGGATTGGCCAGATCCACAAGTTTGCTGACTAACACTTAAACATAATCGACATGTGCTGTGTTTCATCCCTGATCAGATTGAAGACTGACGGAGTTTTAAGTGCCTGTACCAATCATATTCTCGTAATGACCCTGCAGTGTCATAACGAGCCTCATCTGTTGTTGTCACGCCAGCATGAGCAACATTCAACTCAACGGGATAATCCCCAGTCTCTCTCAAACTCCCAAACCGTGTCCCATCTTCAAAATGATTCAACCAGTCTTCCATATAATAAAAATAATAATAATATACAATAATATGCATGACGACTTTTGAGAATTTAGTGAGCTTCTGCATCCACCCCATCGCATACAGAATTAAGCGTTGCATGCGTGAAGTGAGGAACCCCGAACTGGGACATTCCATGTAACATCTCCGAAGAGAGCACCTCTGCTGCTCCAGGTCCTAAACTAATGGAAGTGTGCGCCTCACTACCACGGAAATCGTCGTCAGCAATACTGGGCCCATTAAACTCAGGATCCTTGTCCTGTTCAACAAAAGAAACACTTTGTGTTTCTGGATGGTACCATCACTAAATAGAGTGGCAACATGGTCACCCCCATCATTAGGGCAAGCAACATCATGAAGAACACTCCACATGCAGGGCAGGGTGACTTCTTCGTCATTCCCGATATTGTCTTCTTCCAACAACTTTGTCAACCCTGATATTGCCTTCTGCCAAGGCAACTCTCTACACAGCACTAATTTTCCCTGCATTTATTTAAGTCAGCTATCTTCTCCGGAGAATATCTTCTTTCACAACGATCACAGTATATTCATTTATCCATATGACACGGTCTACGTGGCATCAATATAGCATTGTTGTGCACTCAACCCGCATGGTGCACTACATTAAAGGTGCATGCTTTTAAGGTCTCATCTAATAATGTTTTAATCCCATGCTATTGATCGGTTGAACTTGGAACCGTTAATCCATCAAATAATGTTGTTTCACTGCTATAAAAACAGCTAAAAGTTCTTTCTTAGTCGTACCAATTTCTTTGTAGCTTGCGCCAGCTCTGGGATGGTCACCCTTGCTTCGAGCTCGCGACCCACACAGCGTCTTGTAAACAGACTTGTTCACTGATCATAATCTGTGTGCAAGCTTCTCAACAAGAGTGTTTAAATCACGTCTATGATCATAGCCAAGCTCACTTACAAGAGAGCGGGTATCACCCGTCAAACAACTTCTCAGATACAGAGATATTTCTCTGTACTGGCAACCATAAATCTCACTGGTATTCTCGAACTGCGGTAAAATATCAGCGAGCTCTGTTCTCATCATACATCTCGTTATTTGTATTTTGTTGTTGGGTAGAGGGCGTGTTGATGTGTGTCTCATTTGATTTAAATAAACTGTTTGCCTTATTAAGATTTTGTTATTATTACAATCAGTTTAGTAGTAACACTCACTCGTGCTATTATTACAATCAGTTTAGTAGTAACACTCACTTCCCAAGTAGAATAGTCCAAACACCAGGATTTCAGCAAATTATTTTCAAGGTTGCCAACTACAGAGGACCAAAGGCTCAAACAAACATACAAGCGTACCAGCCAGTCAACCATAAGCCAGCTTGCCCTTGTAGCTAACAATGAAATTTATCCAAAACATATATGGCTATGTTATGGCTATATTAATTTCAGTTCCTGTGACATTTTCTAATACAACAATCCTTTATAAGTATCCCACTTCTGACACCAAATTGTAACGGAACACCATCTGGTCAAGCGGCACAGCTGTTGATATGGTCAGGATGTGATGGTGCTCTTACAATAACATGTATGTGGGTTCGACCTGGGTCGTACACTAAACTACCGGGAAGAGAATACACAGCCAGCCATTGGTTCAGTTTCTTAAATTTATTTTGTTACCCCTGACAATAGTGTGTGCAGTCTATAGTAAACTATCTTATTAGGCTAAGGCATAAGTGAACAGAACAACAAAAACAAATTACTGCAGTCGCACATTATAACACCTATTTTAAGAGTATACAGTTACTAAGGCCTAAAATGCTGACATTAACCTAGAAAGGTTTTCTTCAAGATGTGCGTAAACATAACATTCTATCATTGCACATGACATTGCACCAATTCATTGAACGTTGAGAGTCACACCAATTCAAGAGATTGGATTTCACCCAAATAGGTACATTAAACAATTCACCTAAATGGGCGCCATAACAATTTCACCTAAATGAGCGCACCGAGAATTCACCTAAATGGGCGCACCAACAATTTCACCTAAATGGGCGCTACTAAATGGACACACCAAACATTTCGCCCTCATTATAGTACAGCCAAATCCAAGTCAATTACAACCCAGGTGTTACTTACAAGCACTTCTGTAAAGCCCACAACACTGTAACAAACTGGGTTGGTATTGTTTACAATCAGTGCCCACGAAGGAGGTGTCCCTATCTAGGTGTACCCATCGGCTTCAAGTTATTAGAATGGTTACAGAGCAAGTATTGGATCTATATTACTTTATAAAGTATTGAGAAAAACATAGGGGATAGTAGATGATATTATTAGATACGCTTAGCCCATGTAGAACAAAGATAGGCTTTACATATGTGATTGCAAATAGTTGTATAACCCATTCTTCTATGATTGACTAATGAATATTTCCCTAACCGTTGCCGTCATACAACACAGTCTCTTAAAGAATAATAAGTTTGTCAGCTAAGAAGAAATTCTTTACAGTTGACATTGTGTTAACAATTAAAGTCAATTAAGAGGTATTCTGCAAGGTGCAAATTTTGACCCTCTGCAATTCAATTGTAATGGCCACGCCTAGCTAGGTGGAACCTTGGTGGAAGACACTAACAGCCTTAACAAGATCATGCATGTATTTGTCATTCAAGTGTGATCATGCAACTGCTAGACAGTTCACACGTCACTACTAACAACATTTGACAAGATACCAACACTGCATCGGCTCCACTTACACCACACCTACATAGGCGCAAACCTCACCTAGATAGGTGCAGTGTCACGCCTATGTAGGCGCAAAACACGCCTAAATAGGCGAAATTCACCTAGCTAGGCGAACTTATACTTTGAATAAAATTTCCAACAAACAAGATAGTTTGCGTTTTAACACAGCCATTATGTTAACAATTTATGTTACTAAACAATGTTTACAAGGTGCAAATCCGGACCTTGTGTGATTGAATTACTAAGGGCATACCAAAGAGGAATCTCCTTTAACAGTCAGAAAATTAGTCACTAACAATGTGCAATATTTAGTCACTAACAATGTGCAATATTAAGTCCCTACTTGATACTGATAGAACGTCCTTTCCCAGCCAGGCGGAACTCATCCCAGATAGGTGCAAGTACAATTCCCTTAAAACGTATAGAAATCGGAGTTACTTATTCATAACACTCTACCAGTTGCTACAACATGTTTTGACACACACCACAAACAGCAACTACGTAGATCATTAATGAAGTACCTTCCACCCATCCTGGCAAGGTCTCATTCAGCCTAGCTAGGTAAAACATTCTTAATAAGGGGAACTAACCATCCAAAGTCGATTTTACTTTATCCGAGCCAGGCAGATTCCTCCGAGTTAGGCATAAAGGAATGTTGCTTTGAAATGCACAATAATAAATTACTAGCTCATAGACAGCCTAGGAGTTGCTACACCACGCTTTCAGAAGCGAACTACCCTCAACAGCCCAAACAGTCTATGTTTTAAATATTCGCCTACCTGGGCTTCGCCTACCTAGGCTTCGCCTACCTCGGCGCAGCGTAACAAGGACTGTGCCTAGCTCGGAGCAAAGCTCGACCTTAGCCAAAATTATCAACAAAGAGAGTATCCAAAGTTATGACTGCTTATTAATTTATAATTAATTTATAGAGATGTGTTGATAACCTGTGCCAACGTCGCCTAAAAGTAAATAAATAAATAAATGCTCCTCACAGACGGACGCATGTTTCGCCTAGATAGGCAAAACATTCGCCCAGATGGGAGTGCCGGGTCAACAAACAAGCAAACATAATTCAGACTCAGGCCTAGACAGTCTAAGCCACACCATACTTCCAATCTAGGCGAACCCAGTCGCGTTTCAGCTATGGAAAGCTGAAACACGACCTAGGCGCCTCAACTTGTTTTGGCAAATGCCACAGCAGGTTGCTCGCAACAATCAGCAACACTGAACTTCAACCGAAACGCCCCTTATATACCCTCCAGGCTCGCGCTGGATGACGTTGTGCCTGGATGACGTCATATTCCTAACCATGCTACCAAGCATACGGAACGTTCGGTCTTTATGGTATGCTCAGTGCGCAGTGAGTTCGAACAGCTGAGCAAAAAGTAAACAAACATTTGATGGAAAATACTGTTTCAAATGCTAAAGTGTGAGCATAAAAAGAATATGGATACTAAAATAACCAATAGATATTCATGGTTGTATATGCACTTGGAGATGACATGGCTATTTTACACAGGACATACTCGACAAAGTTGGCACATGGTTTGCATCGGCTACGGCTATTTCGGACCGAAGATCGGTATGTACATTTTGTTAAAACAGATATAAATGAATCTAAACAACAATGAGAACATTTATACATAGAATAACAGAGAATAGCCAGACGCCGTTACAACAGCTTCAAATTTATGGCTCTTGTCTAGAATTAAAACCTTTTTGTCAAGAGATCACAGAATTCAATTTTATAAAACATATATACAGCCACACATTGATTATTGTAATATCGTATGGGGTGGCACTTCTCAAATGAATTTGAACAGAGTATTTCGCCTTCAAAAAAGAGCTTGCAAAATAATTTTAGATTATAATGTTGAAAACATACTGGAAAGCATGCAGGATCTCAAAATATTATCTGTTTTTGATAGGTTATACCTCAGAAAAGCAAAATTTAAGTACAAGATCTCAATGGGGGGAATTCCACAATACGTTAGTGAAATGTTTCAGAAAAAAACATTAATGAAAATGAGCCACAACTGCGTTCAGCTACAGGACAGACATTCATCACTCCAAAACCTAATAAAGAAATTTTCAAACAAAGCTTTCCCTATTCTGGACCCATCATTTGGAACTGCTAACCATCTAACTTAAGATCAGTTGATAATATAAATATATTTCATTCCCATTTTATAAAATGGATTCTTGGACAAATAACTTAGTCTTTTGCTATTTGTTTCAATTTATAATATTATACTGTTAATTTTCTAAGAAAAACTATACTAAAGATAGCTGGATGTGTATGTATGTGTTTCTGCATACTTGTACATAAGTGCCTCTGGTTGAAAGTTGAATATTTTATAAATTGTGTATGTATGTCATAAAGGGACAAACATACCGGTAGATAGAGACCTCCTGATGCGCACCTGCCATGATCAAGTGCAGTGCAGTGCAGTGCAGTGCAGTGCAGTGCAGTCTGTTTATAACATTATCCACACAGGGTGCAATGTTGTAAGGAGACCATGCTAAACTCAGGTCTATCTGTGTTTATCAGCCCTTTTTCTTAAATCACTGTAATATATGTATATAATAGAGGGCCTCATGGAAGATTAGTTTTGTAACTAAATGTGTTACTCTCTCAAAACAAAGTCGATTATTATTATTATTATTATTATTATTATTATTATTATTATTATTATTATATTGATGTAACTGGTTTGAGATTTTACTCTTTCATTTTGTTTGGAATCTTGGAATCTTGTCCAGACAATAAGTCGAAAACCGATCCGCTGGTTTTAAGTGAAATAATCTGGCAAGGGACTTAAATAAAAAAAAAAAAAAAAAACCGACGTCACGAAAACCCGCCTTTATATTTTTATCCCCTTGACCCCCACTTTTCTATAGTAATCTGGGGTTTACAGGGTAACCTTATTTTTCTTATTTCTGCTCAAAAATATCGATTGTGAGTAATCGTTAGAACCGCTCGATGAGGCGGTTCTAATGAGTACCCACTATCTATATTTTCAGCAGAAATAAGAAAAAATGTCACATTTTGTCATCGTAAAATTTTCGTGTTTTTTTTTTCGGCGGTTAAGTACCATGTATTTGTGTAGGCGTGTTTACGTAATGTTTCTTCTTTTGTTCTTGTATAGAAAGCGCGAGATTTTGTGTTAGCAAACTCAGTCTTTGTTTGTTTGTTTGATTTGAGGTTTAACGTCCCCGTCAACACTGTAAAGGTCATTTTGGAGACGTTGCTTCCAATTTTGTGGGACTTTTACCCGACAATGATATGAAATGACGTCTCAAGCCCTGTCGCCCAATGAAACCAATAGGGTTTATTAGCATGGACGGTCCGCCTCGCACCGCGGTTCCTGGGCAGGCTTAGATCCTCTAAGATGTTTACCAGTACTAGTGTGCGGGCCAGATTCAGCTCTGCGTGGAAGCAACATGCAGCCCATATATTTCTTCAAGCCCCATATGGGCGGGGGCGTTAGCAAACTCAGTCAGGAACGTTATCGCAAACATGCTAGATTTTGCGATGTAACACAACACGGTCTCTTAAAAATAGTGCAGGGCGTGAATGTTACTGACGACTTCGACAGAAACAAGATCATCACAAGAGTCATGATATGATTTAAACCGCATCAAACATAAAAGTGTCTTTGCGCAATTGCGCTCAGCGCAGATATATATCAGCCACAGAGTAACTCGAACACGGAAGGCTCTTATACCTGGGTCCAAGGTTATATAACTTTTTTCATGCTCAACTCACTTGAGCACGAAATTTGTCATGCTCATTAATTTTAAAATGCCATTAATTGTTGGCATTTTAAATTTTTTAAAGCAGGATAAACGACATTCACTGCTGATCTGAGCAGGCCAATTGTTTCATTTGTTTGTATTTTGATAATTATGAGCATTTTAAATTTCATGTCCAGTTCAGTTGAGCATGAAAAAGTTTTATAACCTCGGGGCCTGGACTAATAAGAACTCACTCTTCAGTCCCTTGGAATTCACCCAAAAGCTCCAGATATCCATATAGTCATGTATTAAATATATGTTGTGTGTATTTATTAGAATCGCCTCATAGAGGCGATTCTAATGAGTACACACAGCATAACATTAATTTATAAAAGGTCCTGATTCGTTTGTTTGAATTGGGGTTTAGTTTATACTAATTTATTTTAGTTCGATTGCGATGAAAGCTTCAAGCTTATTGAATCGCTTTCGAACAGTCATTCCGGGTGTTTTCACGCGCGCGCACGCGAGAGAGGCAGTGGCTTTTACACCACTGCTACCCATTTATACCTGGGTGGAGTTGAGCAGTTTCATTACGTGTCTTGCCCAAGGACACACTTCGATACCGGTGGCCGGATTCGAACGCACAAACTCTCGATCATAAGCCGAACACGTTAACCACTGCGCTATCGAGGCTCACGTCCCCGTCAACACTATTTAAGTCATTTTTGAGACGTTGCTTCCAATTTTGTGGGACTTTTACCCTACATTGAGGTGAAATGACACCTCAAGCCCTGTCGCCCAATGAAACCACAGGGCTTATATGCATT
The DNA here is from genome assembly GCA_963580285.1 of Lucinisca nassula. Lineage (NCBI taxonomy): Eukaryota > Metazoa > Mollusca > Bivalvia > Lucinida > Lucinidae > Lucinisca > Lucinisca nassula. Next base: position 36,161,911 of record OY757025.1, on the reverse strand, counting down.
GGACGATCTGACTCACATCGCTTTGCCTGGCAGACTTAGTCCTTCTAAGCAGTTTACCAGTACTCGTGTGTGGTCAGATTCAGCTCTGCGTGGAAGCCCCATGCAGCCCAATCTATTTCTCTAAGCCCCATAGAAGGTCCTGAAGATAACTAAGTGATCCCATTATGCTATAATTCACCCCGGGCGTGGTTGGGTGAGGCAAAGCTGAACTTTATCCCGCGTCACTGGGGCGTCTAACTGATATTTGATTACAGCTGGGCAAGACCTGCTGTTCTTGCAGTAGGTAGGGGAGATGTGTGTGGGGACGTGTGTGTGTGTGTGTGTGTGTGGGGGGGGGGGGGGGGGTTACTTCTTCTGTCTCTTTACTTCATTCATTTTCCTCTTTCTCCACTGTTCCTCACTTTCAGTTCCTCTACTATATCTCTTCTATCTCTTTTCTCCCTTTCTCTGACACATAAGGACCCACCAGGGCTGTCGTGTTATTACCCAAATCAATCAATCAATCAATCAATCAATCAATCAATCAATCAATCAATCAATCAATCAATCAACCAATCAATTAATCAATCAATCAATCAATGATTAACCCTCAGTGAACTATCTCTGTCTCGAACAAATTTGTATTCCAGTTATCGAAGTTCGACCTTATATATGCTAGAATAGATCAATATTTACATGAAGACGCCTTGGGTCAAAAGGCATGCATAATGCGTAGAGCAAAGACTTTGATAAGGCTGTGCTGATGTAGAAATTGACCCCTTTACAGTCGAGCTTCAATAACTCGAATACCTTCGGAACTGTGAAATATAATTCGAGATAGGGGTAGTCCGGCGTACTGAGGGTTACTTATACCGCCAGACAGACCATGGGGGTATAATGGGGATTACATCAGGATTTATTAAATAAAGGTATGCTGTGTGTACTCATTAGAATCGCCTCATTGAGGCGATTCTAATGAATACACACAACATAATTTTTCAATATGAAATCAAATAAATTAACATAAATACATTGGTTTTTGTTTGTTTGAATTGAGGTTTAACGTCCCTTTCAGCTCTATTTACGTATTTTGGAAACATTGCTTCCAACTTTATGGGATTTTTACCCAACATTGAGATGAACTGACATCTCAAGCCCTGCCGTCCAATGAAACCAAAAGCCTTATATGCACTGGACAGTCTGACTAACTCCACTTTGCCTGGGCAGGCATTGTCCTTCTGAACGGTTTTATGTATGGTCAGTTTCAGCTCTGCTTGGAAGCATCATGCAGCCCAAGCTATTTCTCCAAGCCCCGATGAGCGGGGACGAATAAATACATTGATACATGTAGCTAGAGGTATGTCGGCCTCGGTAGCTCAGTCGGATGCGCGTCTGACTGGTGATCAGCACGACGCGGGTTCGATACCTGCCGGGGTCGGCAACATTCTTTCATGGAGATTGATCATGAAAACTTTTCTACGGTCATTCTCTTCCTTTCACTGATTCAAGAAGGGCAGTTGTCAGTTTCTTGCGAAATAATGTGCACTGTACTGGTCAACCGCACACGAATAAGCCTGTCCAGGAAAAGTGTGGATAGGCAAACTGACCGGCTCAAAAATGACCTAAATAGTGTTGACTTAGCCCTTAAACTCCAATACAAACAAACAAACAAAATCTAGAGCTATATGAAGAACTTTCTAGGGACTTCAGAACGAGTTGGAATTAGCCGTGGCATTAGGAAAACATGTCCGTAAGAAATAATGGCGGCCAAAATGGTGTCAGAAAATGATAAATATTAGGTAAAATGATAACATCTTTATTATTTCTGCTTTCAACATAGATTGTGGGTGCTCGTTAGAACCGCCTCAACGATGTTTTTGAGCAAAACTAAGGCAGATAATGTATACCCGGTAACCCCCAATTTTCTCTATATAAAGTGGTGTTTAGAGGGGTCTTCGTGTCACAGAATTTTTATGGTAAACGAGCCATCCGCGTTTGAGTAATCGAAGTTTCACTGTATTTCCCGAGCGCGCATCTACGAAAATCACCTTTTCGCTTGTCACAGCTCATAATTCAGTTTACTTTCACAACAAAATATAATACTTCTTAACAACTCACAAAGGGTGTTTGATTCTTGAGGGATTGTCAGCTTCTCGCATATGAATTGAGCCAGTGCACAAAACATAAACCTACAAGATCTGTGCGAAGAGACTCAGATCAGCCTATTCAGCCTCGCATTCGCCTGCTTCCCGAAGAATGATCGATCTGCATTCTGATGTTTTTTTTTTGTTTCGATTATTTCTCTTATATCGAGCCGATCGTTAATCAGAGGTTGGTGAAAACCGGAGTACCCGGAGGAAAGCCACCTGACCTTCTGTTGCAGAACTTGGCATCTAACATAGGACCCGAGCGAGGCTCCAACCCACAACGGTAAGCGATCTGATGATTAAAAGAGCCAGCGCCCTTACCAACTAGACCATGGAGGCCCGTGCATTCTGATCTGAATCTGTGCTGGCCACTGAGGTCTTATTTTAGGTTTTCCCGACAAGGTTTGTCCGACTGGCAAGCGCTGACTCAGATCAGCGCTTTTTGCAGTCTCTGCAGACTGATTAAGCGAACTCTCTTGCCATATTGGATGCCCCGCCCCGCCTTTTTTGGGACATGCTCAGTCCTTTTAACCCATATAAGCCTAGTGTCTCATTTTTGGGACATTGGTTAAAACCCAGATCAGACACCACAGAACGTCTGATCAGATCTACACTGTTTGCATTAAGAACATCCATTTTTGTAAACTTATCACATCCAAAAACAAACCTGACGGCACTATACTTGGAAATGGGCTATTCCATACTTATTAGGTGAAAGATTCCATGGTCATATATGGATTAAGGGGAATGGGAACACCTGGCAGCTTTTTCCGCCATTTTTCAAAGGGTGACAACTTTCGGGACTTCCGGTTCGCTTTTCTGTAAGCCATGTCCCCCTAAAAAGGGTCTACTCTAAATGGAAAGAATTTGCACCTCAGGAGCAAATTCGTTCCCCTAAGAATTGGCCGCTATTGACATGAGAAACAAAAATACTTTTGCAGGAGTTGCCTCCCCTGAAGGCGTCCCCATTCCCCTAAAGCGGTTAACCCTATCTGTCCTGCTTTTCTGAAGTGGCTCTTATGCATCTTCGATTTTGGGATGCACCCATGGTTGGAAGTTTTAACTTAAAGTTCCACCAGCGACTAAGGTCATATGGAGACGGGACCTGGGTTTAAGAACTCATCCTAAAGTCTCGAGAAGCCCTGAATCCATTTCGCAAACGTCAGTCAAACGGTGGAAGAGCAGTAGCACGGATCGAATATATTCGGACGCATTACGGTAACACACCCGTGCTACATAATGCATTTTTTTCACATCTCCAAAAGCGGCCCCCGCCCATCGTGGCTTGAAGAAATAAATGGGCTGCATGATGCTTCCACGCAGAGCTGAAATTCGACCGCACTCGAGTACTGGTAAACCGCTTATGGGATCTAAGCCTGTCCAGGCAAAGCGGTGCAAGTCGGTTCGTCCATGCTTATAAAAGCTATTGGTTTCATTGGACGACAGGGTCATCTCATCTCAGTGTCGGGTAAAAGTCCCACAACATTGGAAGCAACGTCTCTAAAATGACCTATACGGCGTTGACGGGGACGTTAAACATCAAATCAAACAAATCACATCTCCAAAATGGCGACTTTTGTCATGAAACTCCGTGATATTTTTCTAAATTCTCATTGAGGTGGTTCTAACGAGTACCCACAACCTAGGTCTTTGAACAGAACTATGAAAAATATGTATACCCCCGTAAACCCCAGTTTTCTCTATATATAACCCTTTTATAGAACATATTTAACTTCACTACAGGTAGTGTGGGAATGTGTGGCGGCGATAAAACGTCTCCCTGCCCTACATCGCAGTGTAGATTATATTTTCTTGTCCTTTGGGATCATTGATTCCATTGTCGAATTTCGAAAATAGCCGAGGGTCACTGATGAGACCTAATTGGCCGAAACTAGCTAGTCTGGCCCAGAAAACATATACACTCCATATTTTTCAGTTCTGTGGTGTATTCCTTGCTTCCAAAGGATAACCCTTTTATAGAACATATTTAACTTCACTACAGCTGGTATGTGGGAATGTGTGGCGGCGGTGAAACGTCTCCCTGCCCTACATCATAGTGTAGATTATATTTTCTTGTCCTTTGGGATCATTGATTCCATTGTGGAATTTCGAAAATAGCCGAGGGTCACTGATGAGACCTAATTGGCCGAAACTAGCTAGGCTGGCCCAGAAAACATGTACACTCCATATTTTTCAGTTCTGTGGTGTATTCATTGCTTCCAAAGGATAACCCTTTTATAGAACATATTTAGTGGGGTGTTCATTTCACGGACGTGGTGTGTATAAGCTCTTACTATAAGACGAATTCTTGCATAAAAACCTATGAACACAGCTGTTTGAAGCTATTCTGGAATGGACTAGAAACCGTGTTCAAAAAAAAAAAAAAAAAAAAAAATGTGTGAACATTTGTTTTGAACGTTTGGTATCACAATTTTTAAATTTTATGATGACGTCAGAACTTCGCGATTGTTAACAACCTTCTGAACTTGCCGCCATGTTTGTTTTACTGTCGTGAAGAGTGTATATAGAGTTGTTGCGTTTTCGTCACATCGTAAGTTTTGCAAGAATAGCGAGTGAGTGAGTGAGTGTTTGAGTTTTACGTCCCAGCAACAGCTTAGGTCATACGGAGACGGGGCCTCGGTTTAAAGACTCATCCGAAAGTCTGGGGAAGCCCGGGATCGATCCTGCGACCCCTGGTTTACAAGGCGAGTTGTGTAACCACTACACCATGGGGGCTTCTAATAGCAAGAATAGCGATCATCAATGCTTATTTCATTGCATTAACATTTGCCGGGTCCAGGTTTCGGAAGATATTTGAACAATTGGCTAAGCGGTACATAAAAATTCCTCGGGTCACGGCAAATGCAAATGCATGAAAAACCATGGGTGATCCCTATATTCTGACACAGCGCTTTCTACGGCCTTTCTCTCTAAAGGCTAATTGTCAGCGAGAGAGTGTGCACTGCACCGGTACTTGTCACCAGGTAAGGTGCAGTAAGATAAAATGGCCTGCTCAATATGACCTTGATTGTGATGACTTGGCCGTTTAAACTCCAAACTATATAGAACCAAATATATTTAAAGCCGTCTTGTTACATAAATGGCCTAGGAGCTCGATACACGTGTGGACACTTCATACGAGCGTTCGGCGAATGTTATAATTTTAATTTATCATATGACGTCGCGTCTTAGAATGTAAAAACGCCATGTTATAAATTCAATAAGCCACTAGAAGATTAAATATGTCATTAGTTAGATACGTCCCTTAACGTTACACGTACACCGTGCTTAACAACGTCGCGTTTACTAATGGTGGAATATTGACTTTTTTTTTTTGTTGTTGTTGTTTGTTTTTTTTGTGGTTTTTTTTTGTTGTTTTTTTGGTGTTTTTTTGTTGTTTTTTTTGGTGTTTTTTTTTTTTTTTTTTTTTTTTGTAAAACAAACGTGAATAAAATTCGTTTTAAATAGAATCTTGCATTCGTGCTCATGTACTTGAAGACATATATGGGCTGCATGATGCTTCCACGCAGAGCTGAAACCGACCCGCACACGAGCACTGGTAAACACCTTAGAGGATCTATGCAAAACCCAGGCAAAGCGGTGCGAGTCGGCCCGTCCATGCTTATAAACCCTATTGGTTTCATTGGGCGACAGGGCTTGTGATGTCATTGGAAGCAACGTCTCCAAAATGACCTTTAAAGTGTTGACGGGGACGTTAAACCTCAAATCAAACAAAAAACAAAGTATTGAATTTATTAAACGAGTTGACGAAAAGGGATATAATGCTCCACAAAGCCTCGCATTTTATCCCTTTTCCTCAACTCGTTTAATAAATTCAGTAATACATGAACACCCAAGTAAGATCCTCTATAATGACCACGAGCGCGAGATTCTTTTTTATTATATTTTCAAAACAGACCTATTCAAATAGTATTGAAAATTTTACCACCGAAAATGAAAATTTTCTCATAAAAAAAAATCTGATATTTTTCACATTTCTGCTAAAAACATAGATTGTGGGTACTCGTTAGAACCGCCTCGACTGAGCAGAAATAAGAAAAGAATGTGAACCCATGTGAGAAACCCCAGTTTAAGGGGGTCAAAATTATATAGGCGTGTTTTTCGTGATGATTTTCTGCGTAAAAATGAAATAACTTCTACAGAAATCATTAGATTGTCACTGATGGTGTGGTATGAGTAATTTAAGAACTAGATCAGCTCTAGCAGTGATTTGTTGAGTAATAAATCACAGTTTGGAGGTCAGTTGTAAAGAAGATCAAATCACGACCGCGTAGCGCGATTGATTTGTCTACTTACAACTGACCGACAAACGGTGACTTCTTTAAGTAATTTATCAGACCTATAGCAGTGATATGTTGAGTAATGAATCACAGTTGTAAAGAAGAGTAAATCACGACCGCGTAGCGCGAGTGATTTGTCTACTTACAGCTGACAGACAAACAGTGATTTATTTAATATATCAGCTCTATCAGTGATATGTTGAGTAATAAATCACAATTGTACAGAAGATAAAATCACGATCGCGTAGCACTCTGTGTTTTATTTACTTACAACTGAAGCTGTGATTTATTTAAGAAAAACATCAGCTGAAGCAGTGATATGTTGGTAATAAATCTCAGTTTGTAGGTCAGTTTTAAAGAAGTTCAAATTACGACCCCGTAGCGCGATTGATTTGTCTACTTACAACTGACCGACAAACGGTGACTTCTTTAAGTAATTTATCAGACCTATAGCAGTGATATGTTGAGTAATGAATCACAGTTGTAAAGAAGAGTAAATCACGACCGCGTAGCGCGAGTGATTTGGTTACTTACAGCTGACAGACAAACAGTGATTTATTTAATATATCAGCTCTATCAGTGATATGTTGAGTAATAAATCACAATTGTACAGAAGATAAAATCAGGATCGCGTAGCACTCTGTGTTTTATTTATTTACGACTGAAGCTGTGATTTAAGAAAAACATCAGCTGAAGCAGTGATATGTTGGTAATAAATCTCAGTTTGTAGGTCAGTTTTAAAGAAGTTCAAATTACGACCGCGTAGCGCGAGTGATTTGTCTACTTACAACTGACCGACAAACGGTGATCTGTTGAAGAAAAAGATATTTAGCTGTGATTTGTTGAGTAATAAATAAATGTTTGAAAATCAGTTGTAAAGTACCTGTAGATCAAATCACGAGCGCGTAGCTCTGAATCGATTCAAACACACTTAAAACCTACAATAATTTTGTTGTTTTCCAAACTTTCGCCATTGTTAGTAGAAATCCCGCCAACATCGTAGGCTCTGTCAAACACATTTATGTTCTTTTGCAATAACATTTCACATTCTAACGTGTGAGATCATAAAACGGCGTTTTGTATGACGCCCTTTCGAATAGGTACGCAGCTCTCTCTCTCTCTCTCTCTCTCTCTCTCTCTCTCTCTCTCTCTCTCTCTCTCTCTCTCTCTCTCTCTCTCAATATGGAGGACATCAGACGCTGTACATATTTACAAGATGAAAGCCTACTCAGTAACCATGCAATTACGGTAGGGGTCTTTAACCTGCAAAGGGGATTACTCTCCCTGCGGCGGGATGCCAGTAAGCATCCCGATCCAAAGGTCGGTATACTTTATGACATTCATCCCTGCAAATGATGCCAATTGAGCTTGTGGATATCGAAATTTCATTACCGCTGGTGGGGATCGAACCGGGGGCCTCTAGCATTAAAGGCAAGTGCACGATCCACTGAGCTATCAGCCGCTCTCTCTCTCTCTCTCTCTCTCTCTCTCTCTCTCTCTCTCTCTCTCTCTCTCTCTCTCTCTCTCTCTCTCTCTCATAACCACGAACCAAAAAAGGTGATATGTATTCGAGGCAATCGCATGTATATTTGTAACCTCAAATGCTCACAGATTCGTCCTTAAGGTCTTGCTTATCTAAGAGTACACATTTAATTAAGTGTCAAACTCTTCGAATGTTTTATTAGAATGCACCGACTGTCGCTTACTGACTGTTAATAATGCGACGATAATATTCCTGCAAATGTGATTTTCAAAGAGAATGTTAGAATTATTGATACTTGGTGCAGTTTTCACCCATTTACGACAAATAGAATCATCTACCTTAATTCTTGCAACTTCGGAGCAGGCACATGACGTAATTGTGACGTCACATCAACGACGGTACGACGTCATGACATTTATGCAACGTCACATCGACCTCGGTGCAACGTCAAGACGTTGCACCGACGTTGATTTGACGTTGCCTTAGCGACGTGTGCCTGCTGGGCTCTTTCGTATAAAGGGGCATTGGTCATTTCATTTTTGTAAGCCTTAGTTTAACAAACTACTTTTATGCCATAGCAAACAGTAACGGATCAGACGCCACGTTCAGTCAGTGGCGTCAGATACTGGACTTTGCACGTTCTGTTGCTCCTGATCCGGGACTCCACGTACTTCATTAAATGTTATTGAACTTAATATGAAATAAAGGCACTGCCTTTTGAGCACACACTCATTTACAACACTTAAGTTTTAAAAGTGGTGTAGAAAATAAATATACCGATAGTGCTAGATTGGTAGCTCAGTGGTTAGTGCCACAAAGTGCACCGTTCTTCGGATCGGGATGTTACCTGGAGGCCACCTGTGAAGGGAGAATCATCCCATATGCAGGTTAAAGATCCTTAAAAGACCAAAAGAACAGATTTGGAAAGAGGCAGTCGTGTTAAAGCCAGCTTACTTTGACCAAAGTCCAGGCCTGACCTTGCAGCAGGAATAGATGTAGGTTAACAGATAGACATCGCAAAGTTGCACATGAATTGCTTGAGCACTGTCAAGCTCAGACATGTCAGCATGCAACCTCTTACAGTGGATCCAGAGCTTTCTGACCAACAGGGGCTAACCAGACCTGGTCAAGGCCAGTTTACAATATTGCCCCAGCTGTATACGGTGTCCCTCAAGGTCCAATGCTCGGACATTTATTATTCTGCCCATGCATAAATTACCTGCCACAGAAAGTCAGGTATGGAGCTCACCTCCTTGCTAATGACAGCCTTTTATATCACCAGCTCTCAAGCACGACTCATACTGCAGCATTTCACAGGTAACTTGAAAGACTACAGCAATGCCCATAATGGAATACAGACTGGCAATAGTCTTTTCAACCCAACCAAATGTGCGGCCATGAGCTGTCAGAAACATGTCATGGGAAACCCATTTTTATGCAACTGCAAAAAAAAACGGCTGGCGTTTCTTTGGAAGGAACATAACCAGCTGTTCTGAAGATGTTAAAGCATGATGGTAGAGAACATGATTAGACTTATCCTGGATTATGCCACATCAATATGGGACCCACATTTTGTATCCAGCGGCTTGAGACAGTGTATCGGCGAGTAGCTCGCTGTGTCAGAGGTGACTACCACACAACCAGCATAGGGTCCCTTGTGATACAACACTTTGGGCGGCAAACTCACCAGCATTGACATCTTGTGTCAAATTTAAAGTTGTGGTGGCATCTCTCCGGGCTAAGCGGACATTCATGCTTGCAGGGTCTCCGACCCGAAAGTAGCTAACTCTATAGGTTACTCCCTGGGAAATATGAACCGACATCATCTGTCAGCTCTCCTTCAGACTTAAGGACAAACTTCCACAGAATATTATCGGATCAGGGATCATTGAGGGCTTCAAGAAGGATCGTGCAATTCTTCGCTTAACTACGTAAAAACTGTTTTTTAAAGTTTTGAATTTGTTCTATTGTGAGGAAAAGGTGACGTGTCGCTTGCATCACTGGGGAGTCGAACTGATATTGACTTACATTTTGGCAAGGCCTGATGTCCTTGCATCAGGTAGAACCTGCTGTCCTTGCAGCAGGTAGGGTAGAGCTAAGGGCGCTGTTACTTATGTTTCTACACTTTATACACCCCCCTTTCTCTGCTGTCACACTCTCTCTTCTCCTCTACTATCTCTTCTATCTCTTTTGTCCCTTTCTGTTGGAGACGACAGAAAATGACCTTGTCAATTGTTTGAGCTTCACTGCCGCTTTGCACATAGCCTAATTATGATGATGCTCAAATGTTGGTCATGTGTGCACTTCATGGGAAGAAAATTAGATAAAGTAACTCAGTTAGTTTGCAGCATGGATACTTTAAAGTATTCTGCAGCACTAGCGCTATGTTATTTGATTTGGGGCTCATCATCACTTTGTAAATCTTGGGAAGGTAGAAATCCGCAAGTAGCCAAATAGCTCATTGTGTCTCTTACCGTTCTCAGAACATTATTGTATACCCCTGAGTAAATCTGTGAAAAAGTTTTAATTGCTTGTCCAGACGAGAAGCGCTTTCAACACTCCCGAGAAGTTCCGGTAAATCCTTCGGTAAATCTCCGGTAAATCGTTGGTCCAAGCGCGGTGCTGGGTTTTACCGGCTAATACGTGGCGCATTTTCGAAACTTTCCCGCTGTCAAACTTCAGCGTTCGATGCAACAGTCTTTGACAAACTTTTAAAAATTATTTCGACGTTTTTGGTGTGTTTGTTGTAATGGGACTTGACTCTTTTTTTGGTTTTGAGAAGCAATTATGAATGTGAATACAATTCTCATGAACTCTGTAAAGATGGTGGATTATCGCGAAAAATTGAACGAGATTCCAGGCGAGACTTGGGTGCCTAAGTATGTTGTTCCAGCCTCTCTACAGTAAAGCAAACACTTCGTGTGTTTGCTAATATGAAATAAAGGCACTGCCTTTTGAGCAAACACACTCATTTACACCCCTATCTATCTTCATATACTGAGTCGGTCATATTTGGCTAAACAAAAAAAGGGAGGGGTCGGGTGGGGGGTGTTGGAAGGGCCCTTAAAACTATTTACAATCTGATTGGCAGAGGTATACAAAAAGGCATGTATCTCCGAGTCCCAATCTATACTGTACGGTCTTTGGACTCCTCTGCGGGTCTTTGAACCTCACTGCGGTCTTGGCATCTACCGCAGACGCGGGAATACGATTCCACAGATGAATAGTTCTGGGAGAAAAATGCTTTTGTCGAAGTAAAAGCCCTACTGGGCTTATGTTATATTGTTAACACTATTCGACGTTAAATAAAATTTCTATGTCTATGCCTATGTCTACATCATAATAGGCCTGGTACCTATGGTGTTGTGTGTTATTTACTTTTGATGCCCTTGTTTGAGTTGAAACTGTAACAGTGGTCGAGTATTTATCCTTATCGAGAGTGTATCCTATGGAGGACTTAGGTAGTTAATATTGGTGTAGAACATCAAAAATACCAGTAGTGGCAGCTCAGTGGTTAGTGCACCCGTCTCTGATGCTCGACACCCCCGGATCGATTCCAGGCAGTGAAATAAAGCTTGCACGTATCCGAACATGTTACAATGGCAATTTAGTTGTAGGGATGAATGCCACAAAGTGCACCATCCTTCGGCTCAAGACGTTAACTGGATACTCCCTGAGCAGAAAGAATAATCCTCTCTGCAGGTTAAAGATCCTTACCGTAATGCCATAAATACCAAGTAGGCATTTGTCTTGCAAATCACAAGTGTCTGTACACCTGCAAGTAATAGTTAAGAGTGACATAATGCAGTTGAGAGAGAGAGAGAGAGAGAGAGAGAGAGAGAGAGAGAGAGAGAGAGTACAAAGAAAGAATAACTGTAGCTTACTAAATAGGCTTTTTAAAGCACAATAAGACTTAATTTTGGGTGGTCTTAATGGCTGAATTTTACTGTATAAACCACTTGCAGTGGATCCAGAGCTTCCTGACCAACAGGGCCTATCCAGATCTGGTCACAGGCCCGATTGCCACGATTGCCCCAGCTGTATCCGGTGTCCCTCAAGGTGCCATGCTCAGACCTTTGTTGTCCTGCCCATGTATAAATGACCTGCCACAGAATGTTAGCCCTGGAGTTCACCTCTTTGCTAATGCCAGACTTTTATATCACGGGGTCTAAAGCATGACTTATACTGAACACTTCAGAGGGATCATGACAGACTACAGTGTCAATGCCTTTAATGGAATACGGACTAGCAAAAGTCTTCTCAATCCAACAAAATGTGCGGCAATCAGGGTAAAAAAATGGAGAATGTAAGTGAAGGCCGAATATTTGGAGCAACTTACATGTTAAAGATACACAGCCATGAACTGTCAATCTTAAAGACTTTAAAGTACCTTGGCATCATTTATTTCAGAAACATGTCATGGGAATCCATTTTGATGCACCTGTAAAAAGGCAAACATCAGCCTGGCGTTTCTTTAGAAGGGGGATAACCAGCTGGTCTGAAGATGTTGAAGCATGATGGTAGAGACCATGATTAGACTTATCCTGGATTATGCCCATAAGTATGGGGCCCACATATAGTATCAAGTAGCTCGATACGGTGCAACGGCGAGCAACGTGGTTTGTCAGAGATGACTACCCCACAAGCAGCATTACCTCCCAAGTGATACAGCACCTTGGCCGGCAAACGCACCAGCATGGAGGGCATGGTCTACATGTATCTCTGGGCTACGCAGAAATATCCAAGTTTCCCGGTTCTCCGACCCAAAAGCGGCGAACAGTAGGGGATACTCCCCGGAGTATATGGACCGACATCTTCAACTCTCCTTCATCGGCACGGGCATCACACTTAAGGGCCATCTTTCACAGAATAATGCAACTTCTGGGATCCTTGAGGGCTTTAAAAGGGATCTTCCCTGGACTACATAAAAACTGTTTTTAAAAGTTTTGATATGCTCTGTTGTGAGGCAAAGGTGACGGGAATCCAACTGATATTGACTTACAGTTTGGCAAGGCCTGCTGTCCTTGCAGCAGGTAGGATTGTGTGTGGAGGGGGGGGGGGGGGGCGTTGTTACTGCTTCTGTTTGTACACTTTTATTCATTTTCCCCTTTCTCCCTCGTCCCCCACCTACATATCTTCTCCTCTACTACCTCTTATATCTCTTGAGTCCCTTTCTCTGGGAAACGACTCAAAATGACCCAGCAGGGTTGACGTGTCATTAAACCCAAAACTATTGTTTGTGCTTCACCACCGATAATCACATAGCCTTAGTATGATAATGCTCCAGTGTTGGTTCTGTGTGCACTTCATGGGGAGAAAATTAGATAGGGTGACTCAGTAAGTTCGCAGCATGGACACAATAGTATCCTTAAGCACTATCGTTATGCTATGGATTTGGAGCTCATCATCATTTTGTAAATCTTAGGAGGATAGAAATCCACAGGTAGCCAGATAGCTCATTGTGTCTATTTCTATTCCCGGGGCTTTATACTACACCCCTGAGTGTTTGTGAAAAGTTTTAATTGCTTGGTCCGACGAGAAGCGCTTTCCTCCCAACCGAGAAGCTCCGGTAAATGCTCCGATAACTAGTGGGACCAATCGCGGTGCTGGATTTTACCGGCTAACCTTTTTGGCTCAGTATGGTACGTTTCATTTCATCTAAATGCGTGACGTAGTTTCGAAACTTTCCCGCGACAAAACTTCAGCGTTTGATGCAAAGGTAGCCAAATATTATTATTCCCGAGGCTTTATTTTATATTGGAGAAATAATTGGTGAAAAGCTGTAATTGCTTGGCCAGACGAGGAGCGCTTTCCACTCCGGTAAATGCTTCGGTAAATGCTCCGGTAACTCGTTGGTCCAAGTGCGGTGCTTGATTTTAACCGGCTAACATTTTCGGCTCAGTGCGGTACGTTTCAGTTCTTTTAAAACGAGCGACGTAGTTTCGAAACTTTCCCGCGATCAAACTTCAGCGTTTGATGCAGCGGTCATCGAAAAGAGCTTTTAAAAATCAGCAGGCACACGTCACTAGGGCCACGTAAAATCAACGTCGGTGCAACGGATGTAGATGTGACGTTGCATAAACGTCATGACGTTGCATCGACGTTGATGTGACGTCACAATTACGTCATGTGCCTGCTGGGATGGGGGTTCTACTGGAAAACCAGCAAGGTGATTGCTCAAGGCAGATGCTTGCATAATACATTTGAGGAGTTTCTATTTGACAACAGTTTGAGCATAAAGTCAAACTATTTTAAAGGTGCGTGTTTCATACGTGAGTGCATCTTCGTGTGTGGCGGTGACGGGGGTGGTGGTAGGGGGGGGGGGGGAGGGGCTAGGGGTTGGGGGTATAACGGACGTAGATGTGACGTTGCATAAACTCATGACGTTGCACCGACGTTGATGTGACGTCACAATTATGTCATGTGCCTGCTGGGATGGGGCTTCTACTGGAAAACCAGCAAGGTGATTGCTCAAGGCAGATGCTTGCATAATACATTTGAGGAGTTTCTATTTGACAAGAGGAAACCAAAGTTAGCGTCAAGTCGAAATATTTTAAAGATGCGTGTGAACGGTCGTACGTGAGTGCATCTGCGTGTGTGGCGTCGAGGTGGTGGTATGGCGGGGGTTGGGTGGGGGCGGGGCGGAAATAGAGTTTGTTATATTTCCTGTATTTGGCGGGTGACCAGGTAGCGCAAAAGGCGTGGTCTGTTCAATTGCCTCTAACCTGTGCTAATGTAGTGAGCACGAATTTGATGAGTATTATGCTCAGTAGTAGTGAGCATTTATTGATTTCTGTAGTGCTCAGTAAGGAAACATAAACTTTGAGTATTTTTGTGTCAAGCGCTGGGTGCTGATAATTTGATGCACAGTCAAGTTGAGTTCTGCTGTGCAGTTATTTGTCGCATGCACTGATCAGCCTGTGTGCCTGGTCGGCGCATGCGCAATTACGGTATATGCATGAACATATTACTTCTCCGGGAGGGGGATCATGATATAGCATTGACGTTTCGTGAACTATATCAGTCGATTATCGTAATTTGCAGGCACAACGATGTGTAGTGACCTGCTGCTCCCTGCAAGATAGGAGCAGGTACTGGTACGATGCCGTCGGTTTCGTGTCCTGCAAGGGCGGACAAAACCTAAACAGACCGTCGAGGCCATATTAAACAGGTCGTGGGAAACAACCTGGAGTCGATTGAAACGAAGACGTTACCGGGACTTCAAGTTCGAATTATTCAATCGCTAATAATATAAATCAATTTGTGGTCGACAATAAGGTCGGCAAACTAGTCGACAGCAGCGCGCGAGAGGAGGTTCACCCTAAGTTAACTTATAATCTGGCCAGTCGCGTTTTCGTGTTGTTTCTTTTTCTTTTTGTGTTGAATTTTCCTTCCTGCGTTGATGAAGTACGACACCCATTTATTCAACTAAATGGATACTGACAAGTTCAAAATTTCTGAGAAGGAAGGCAAGGCAAACCCCACTTTTTCTTGGTAACGAAAAATTTTAGTAGACCCCACTTAATTGTGTAACCTGACATTCTACTAAGTTAAAATGGAGTTACTAATTGATCTTACCCACACATGGTTCTGACGAAGTGACGTTAACAATTTACTGACGTTGACATAACGGTAGCGTTAATATTTACGCTGTGGCTTGTAGTTAGGTATGGCGTAATAGAAACCTTAATGGTAACTTGTTATGATCGGAGTTTTGTAATGTGATGAAACTTCGGATTGTAGCTTTTTACTGTAAACGCCGTCAATTTATGACGTCATATTAGACTACCAGTACGTAGCGTCATACTTTGCTGAGAGTAATTGACATTTCAAATCGCGTGTGCTTTAATAACTAACGTTTTAGTTAGATTATTGCGTATAACACATATCTAAACGTTTTAGTTAAGCCCATTCAATCATCACTGATCATAACTGATCCGTTTACAGCGGTTTTGATAGTAACGTGAGATTTACATTATCAATAATGGGGCGTTTAATGCAAATGGGAAAGGAGTTAGATTATGAGGGGAAAGATTTACAAGATTTTGTTAAGGAGCAGCAAGATATTGAGCGAGCAGAAAGGCAAGAGAAAATGGATTTAGAAAGGTTAAGGTCTGAGGAAAAGGAAAAAGAAAGGGTACATGAACTAGCTAAGTTAGAAGAAAAGGAGAAGGAAAGGGAACATGAACTAGCTATGTTGAATGTTAATAAGGAACTTGAAATGGCACGCATTCAAAGTGAAAGGGAGGCAAAAGAGATTCGTGAGGCTCATTTAGAACAAATAAAACATGGGTTTGAGATACAGCGCCAAGAATTAAGGAATCAGTTAGAAATGCAGAGAGCGAAGCTCTCGAGCTAGAATTTGAAAGCCAAAAAGCTGAGAAGGTGGCCCATGCCCGGGATCCTAAGTTACCTTATTTTGAAGAGGGGAAAGATAAAATGGATAGTTATTTATCTAGGTTTGAGAAATATGCTACGGCTTATAAATGGGATAAGAGTGTTTGGGCCGCGTATTTAAGTGCATTGCTTAAAGGGCGGGCACTTGATGTATATGACAGGTTGTCAAATGAGGATGCGGCGGACTATGATAAGTTAAAGTATGTCCTATTAGAGAATTTTGACATGACAGAGCGCGGATTTAGGAAGCAGTTATAGTAGGCCCGAGAAATCAGAAACGTTCATACAGTTCAGTAGTAGATTGAGAAGTTATTTAGAAAAATGACTTGATATGTCAAAGATAAAAAAAAAAACTTTTCCGGCTGTCTGTGATTTCATGGCAAGGGATTTGTTCCCGGAGTCATGTAATAGAGAACTGTATGCACATCTGAAGCCAAAACAGTTTGGTAATTTAGATGAAATGGCTAGGGAGGCAGATTTGTTTGCAGAAGCGCGCGGGGATGTATTTAGTTGCAATTATAAGGGGCAACGTGATAATAGAGACGCAGCGCAGGATAAACAGGACAAAGTTGACTCTAACAAACCGAGTGGTTGATCGGATATCAAGTGTAGCATATGCGGTAAGGGGCATTTAACAATTAAATATTTTAAGAACCCCGACAGAAAACAATTATATAGCGCAGAGGCAGGAGCAACTGGAGGTGGGGATAGCGGTGTTAAGGAAAATTTTAACACGCGCGTAGAGACTCAAGGTACTCAGGTTAAGAATGAGAATACGCAGAATGTAGGTCGTGGTTATACACGTGGTCGTGGTAATTTTAGAGGGTCTTTTCGCGGACGCGGTAAGAATAATGTCACACCACGTGGCGCAGCACACCAAGTTAGTTTTTGTCAAATGGAAGTAACTAGGAAAGGTGATGAGATTGGAAGTATTTTTTAAGATGAGGTTGGTGATCCGTTGATTTCGGATAGGGAGGATTGTAGTGAGGAAACGAGGGAAGGTGTCTGTTGCTTCTTAAAGGCGAGGTTACCGACGGCACAAGGATTGGTTAATAATAAAAAGGTGGTTGTATTAAGAGATACTGGGTGTACAGGCTGTGTCGTTCGGAGAAGCTTGGTTTCGGATGGTCAGTTAATAGGGAAGGAATCAGATGTTACGTTGATTGATGAATCCACACAAAGGTATCCTTTGGCAATGATTGACATTGATTGTCCTTTTTTCACTGGGAAAACTGAAGCTTTGTGTATGGATGATATGTTGTATGATTTGGTTATCGGTAACATTGATGGATCAAAACTTCCTGATATGTCTCATTTCTCAACTGCGGCTGTAACTAGGTCTCAGACTTGGCAGGATGAGAAGCCTTACAGAAAACTTAAGGTTCCCGATCAGTTCATTAACGATAAGGAGGCTTTCAAGCAAGCTCAGGATGATGATCCAGTTTCCGAAAACATCAGGAAAAGGGCTGTATCTGGGAACAAGACTGTGAGTCGTGGTTTAAACCGAGGTGAAACTAGGTTTATTGAGAAAAAAGGTTTGGCATATAGGGAGTTCACCAAGGGCAACAAAGTCTCTTTCCAACTTGTGGTCCCTCAAAGTTTCCGAGGAAAGGTGTTGAAACTGGCTCATGAAACGCTTATGTCTGGGCATATGGGTATTAGGAAGACATTGGATAGAGTTGTAACTGAGTTTTACTGGCCCGGTATTTGCGGTGATGTCGCTAGATTCTGTAAATCTTGTGATATTTGTCAGAGAACCATTCAGAAAGGTCGGGTAACTAAAGTACCTCTAGGAAAAATGCCATTGATTGATACGCCATTTAAAGGGTGGCAGTGGACATAGTTGGTCCTATTGAGCCTCGATCTGATAGGAAATCTCGGTATATTTTAACCATGATAATATTATGCGACAAGGTATCCAGAGGCGATAGCTTCACCGAGTATAGAGACGGAACGTGTCGCGGAAGCGCTTATTGAAATGTTTAGTAGGGTTGGCATCCCTGATGAAATGTTGAGCGTTTCCACGCTACGTTAAAGCAGATGTTACGTCACATGTGTGCTGAACGTTCAAAAGATTGGGATGAATATCTTCCAGCTTTGTTATTTGCGGTTAGGGAAGTCCCACAAGAGTCTTTAGGATACTCCCCTTTTAATTTGTTATATGGACGTAACGTCAGAGGTCCAATGGCAATATTAAGAGAATTACGGGCTGACGAGGTACGCGATGAGCAACTTCTTTCGACGTATCAGTACGTTATTGAGCTAAGGGAACGGTAAGAGCAGACATGCAAATTAGCGCGTGATAGTTTAAAGAAGGTTCAGATTAGGCAGAAAGCTTATTATGATAAAGGCGCGAGGTCGCGTAAATTTGACGTCGGCGATAAAGTGCTCTTGTCACTACCGACAGACAATAATAAAGTATTGCTTCAATGGACAGGTCCATATGAAGTAGTTGAGGTATTAAACAGAATGGATTATAAGATTGACGTCAAGGGAAATGTTAACGCATATCACGCTAACATACTGAAGCAATATGTGTCACATTGCTTGCTTTCTGTAGAGTCCGTTCCGTCAACTGAAAATGATGACGTTGACGAATTCTCATTGGAAGATTGCGCTTTTCCTACTGCAAAGCAATCAGAGACGTTTAAGGACGTCAATATTTCAGAAATGATAACGCAGGATCAGCGTAAAGAAATAGAGACGTAGATAAAAGAATACCCGGACGTACTGTCGAGTGTACCAGGACGAACCGACCATAATAGAACACGACATAAAGTTGCTGACGTCGGAACCAGTCAGGTCAAAATGATATCCAATACCATTTAAAGTACGGGATGTACTTATGTTAGATTTATGATATTGAGCCATCAATATCTCCATACTCATCCCCTGTAGTACTTGTCCCTAAAAAAGATGGTTCGGTGCGGTTCTGCATTGACTTCCGTAAACTTAATAAAGTAACGGAGTTCGATGAATATGGAGGCGGTTATAAATAGAATGTCGGGACACAAATACTTCAGCAAATTAGATTTATCTAAGGGTTATTGGCAGGTAAAAATGACGTCCAAGGTACCCCCCCCCCCCCCCCAACAGCGTTCGAAACCCCCAAAGGCTTGTTTTAATTCAAAACTATGCCCTTCGGTTTGGTAAACTCAGGAGCAAAATTTTGCAGGTTGGTGAGAATGATTCTGTCCGAACTTTCTAACTTTGATAGCTTCATCGATGATATGTGGATCTTTACCGAAACTTGGAAAGACCAGTTGACGTCATTATGTGAAGTTTTGGATAGACTTGGGACAGCCAAGTTGACGGCAAAACATTCCAAGTGTATGATTGGATATAGCAGTATCGTGTGCCTTGGTCATAGTGTAGCTGTTCAGTCAGTTAGACCGTAAGAAGACAAGATACAAGCTATAAAGGATGCTCCTCGACCTTCCACTAAGAGACAAATGCTATCATTTCTTGGGTTAGCTGGTTTTTACCGCCGTTTCATTCCAAATTTCTCATCTATAGCTTCCCCATTGACAGATTTAACTAAGAAAAGTAGACCAAACAAGATCACAGACTGGCAGGACCATCGTGGAAAGGCTTTCCAGACCCTGAAGAATAGACTTACGTCTAGTCCTATTCTTCGTCTTCCTATCTTCATGATGGGTATCCGTTCATACTCCGGACAGACGCTTCTGATGTTGCTATAGGAGCCGTTTTGCTCCAAGAATTTGAAGGGGAAGGACGACTTCCCATTGCTTATGCCAGCATGAAACTTCTGCCTCGTGAAAGAAACTATTCTGTGATAGAGAAGGAATGTTTGGCTATTATCTGGAGTGTTGAGAAATTTCGCAAGTATCTTTACGGAGTAGAATTCTTGCTTGAGACAGACCACACGCCCTTGTCTTATATGCAAACAGCTCAAGTTCTCAAGCCTCGAATTATGCGTTGGCAATGAAACTACAGCTATATAGATTTCGGATTATTGCGATTCGGGGGCCAAGAAATTTGGGGGCAGACTACCTTAGCAGATAATCTTCGCACGAGTGCTGTGTACATAGCCGTCTTTGTTCAGATAGGCTTCATCCTATTCCATCTCTGTACACAAAGAAAAAAAATTCTGATTGTTTTTTTCTCCAAAAGGGGAAACCTTTGTTACGAGATGGAATAGGTGCTCTGGGGCCAGTTTCATCAAAGCATTTGCGACGTATTTCGTCGTAGAAAGATCGTACGAAGTTCTTACGACAAAAATCCTGTTTCATCAAATGCTCGAGATCTGCGATGTTCGCACATTTTGTCGTATTTCTGAGATGAATATTTAGACATCGCACATTGAAATGTTCGTCTTATCACAGCCATAGCTGAAGAAGATGACAAAGAAACCTACGCTTATCCCTTGAGTAACGTTGTTAAAAGGATGGTACACAACATGTCATTTTGGTTACCCTCGCAGATCACGCCCATTACTTATACAAGCCCACACAATGAAGAGCCCTCGAAACTGACCCCTTTGTTATAATCTTTAGGTTTCTTATTTTTTTTTTTCTTTAAAAAAAATAGAGGTTGAGAGTACTCGCTAGAAGCGCCTCGTTGTGGTTGTGCTTACGAGTACCCACAATCTATATTTCATGGTATAACCTAAAACCGACGTTCGCTTTCGCCCATCGGGGCTTGGAGAAATAGATTGGCCTACATAGTGCTTCCGAGCAGAGCTGAAACTGGCCAACATTACGAAAACATGCCTATACAAATACATTGTAACCTTTATCGCCGAAAAATGAAAATTTTGAGATAAAAATTGTGATATTTTTCTTATTTCTACTCAAAATATAATTTGTGGGTACTCGTTAGAACCGCCTCACCGAGACTGCATGATGAGGAGGTTCTAACGAGTAGCCACTATCTATATTTTAGAGCAGAAATAAGAAAAATAAGGTTTACCCCTGTAAACCCCAGTTTTACTATATAAAAGTGGGGTTCAAGGGGTTCAAAATTAAACAGACTTGATGATTTGATTACTGGTTTACTGTTTAGAATGTAAAAGCCTGTCCAAGAAAAGTAGTGCGAGTGGGACCGCTCCTAAAACTCTGGCGGTTTCTTTGGTCCGTAGGGGTTAAGATGGTATTTCATCTCTAGGTCGGGTAAAAGACCCACAAAATCAGAAGCAGCTTCTCAAAGATGACCTATATAGATTTATTAACGGTTGACGGGGGCTTAAAACCTCCATACAAACAGCAAAAGAACCGACGCGACGATTACCCACAATCTGCGATTATACTTTTGATTGCAACGAAGACTCAGTGTACCTAAAATCGACACATCAAACTAGAATTGTCAATGCGACACAGATGCCTCCGTCCGGGGACCATCCTCACCAAGGAAATAAAGCATGTTGCAGAAAAAAATGATAATAATAATTAGTGTCCTTGAGGGCATCGGCGTAGGTGGGGGTAATGTCGTTTGAATCTTGGAAAAAGTGAGTATCATCATACCAAATATGAACCATATCCATAAAAGATAAATTACTAAATCTGTGACATTGTCCTTGAGTTTAAATTTGGTTTTACGGCCTCTTTTATTTCGAGCCGATCATTAATCAGATGTTGGCGAAAACTAAACGGAGCAGCCGGAGAAACGACCTGTATCATTCATCATCCCACATACGAACTAAATCCATGATATGGATAGGGAAATGTGAGCTCCTATTAAATACGTTGACATAAAAAAATATTCTGTGTCCGTGACCTTGACCTTGAGTGCATGGGCATGGGCGTTGGTATGCGGAAAATTCTGAGTCCGGGACCTTGACCTCGAGGTCATGGGTATGGGCGCGGATATGTTGAATAAAACTTCAAATGAGTATCGATCATCGTACCAAATATGAAGCAAATCCATTCTATGGTTTTAAAAATATGAGCTCTTAAATAATTTCAACATTTAAAGTTTTCTAAGTCTATGCCTTGACCTAGATCATAGGTAAGGGTCAGTGTATTGCTGAATAAACCTTTTGACCTATACCTACCATCACATTTCCATCATATGGTAGGGAAAATATGAGCTCTTAAAAGTTTAGGTTCTTCCCGCTGGTACAATGCCTTAACCTGGGGTTACAGGATCGCGTACGTAAACTCCATATGGAAGGACGTACGTACATGTGTGTACGCTCGTATGTGCGAAAACCTTCACGGCATTATGCCGATGGCACGTGTGTGGGGTGGGTGGTGGTGTCATTGTCCTGCGTACTTCCATTTCGTATATGTAAGTGAGTATAATTTTGCAGGCGATTGTATAATTGTGTATGCATATATGTAGCTATAGAACTTTGTTTCAAGTCAGGTTCTTTGTAATTTAAAATCAGTCATGCTGTAGGATCTATGTTGCAAATGAAATGAATGTATTTTTCATTGAAAGCACTTACAGAGGCTACGTCACGTAACGTTATGTGCGGCGTCCTTATAAAACAATGTATTGACGTTTTGTGTTAAAATCGTGCAAAAACTGTTTTAAGTTCATTCGATAAATTGAATCTTCTATTCATGCCCGTGCATTACTGGATTGATTAAGGTCATAAAATGCTCAGCGAAGTCTCACATGTCATCCCTTTTCCTCAACTAATATAATAAACTCAACAATATACGTGCACTCATGGAAGAGGCCCGCCCGCATTAACTGACAAACGTGCTTGTGAAAGGTCCATTATAACGTAAAATCAAGGTTTATCTGACGTCACGACGTCCACAAACAGACAACTCGCCAGTGGTAAAGGGGGAAGGGGTCCAGATAATTAACATATGTATCTTACGACAACAAACGAAATGGCAACACAAGTTTGAAACAACATAAAATCAACGTTGATTCAACGTTTGTACTGAATATTCATTCATCTAGGTCCACTTTTTGTTTGATTTGAGGTTAAACGTCCCCGTCAACACAGTAAAGGTCATTTTGGAGACGTTGCTTCCAGTTTTGTGGGACGTTTACCCGACACTGGGATGAAATGACATCTCAAGCCCTGTCGCCCGTTGAAACCAATAGGGTTGATAACTAGCACCGCTTTGCCTGGGCAGGCTTAGATCCTCTAAGCTGTTTACCAGTACCTTTGTGCGGGTCGGTTTCACCTCTGCGTGGAACCATCATGCAGCCCATATATTTCTTCAAGCCCCAATGGGCGGGGGCCGCATCTAGGTCCACTGGAACAATAATTTTAAAGCGTGTAATCTACCTTACACGGCTATTTCAAGACGGCACGTGATCACGCATGTGACAATTAGTGGCCCTGTTTAAGCGCATATTCAAAATTACGACTTATTTTAGTGAAACGCAAATTTAGCTCGCACGACGACTTTGCTATGTTTTGATGAAACTGACGTACGCAGTTCTTTAAAAAGTGCGTACGAGCAATTTAAGATTAATCGTAAGATGTTTATTGATGAAACTGGCCCCTGGTGCTTATGCACATCTAAATTATTTTAATAGGTATATGACAAGGCGGTGCGAATGAAATATTTTAGGTGAAATACGGCAGGCAAAATATGCTGCTCCATGCACAAGTCATGCACATATCATATGACGTAAGCATGAGTGGTTTGTGGAGATTTTTTTACCATACAGTTTGCCGCTATAAGGCTGATTTCTATAATTTGCCTTAAAAGTCGCCAACCGCCAAATTGTGCCATATATAATTTTCATGCCAGTCACGATGTTGTGGGTGTTCGTACAGACGGGAGTTATACCATTGATTTATAGGGAAGTTTCATCATTTTTTCCCTAGGGGAAATACTATTTTAATGTAAATCAATTATCTACTCGATTTTGCTATAAGGCTATAGTTGTGGATGGTATCTTCACTTTGCCACGGTCTTAGTGAGCTAGCACGAGTATGCATGGTTTTCCGGTAGTATTCTTAGATATAAAAACCCTGAAAAAAACGAACAATATTCAGAAGCAGGTCAAGTGCGAACAAGTGAACACAACATCGTGGCGCGACAGAGAATGAATATAGAACGGTATGTTAAATCTATGTTTAGTATTATTTTTTGTATGAACATTCTTGTAGGTTTGGAGGGGTTTACTTCTAGTGTACCCCAACTTTCTGAAGCCTATTCTTGATTCACTTTTGAAACCTCTGTGGTGTAGTGATTAGGCTTCTAGCTGTGCCAGCTAGAGGTCGCAGGTTCGATCCCAGGCTTCTCCAGAAGTAGAATGAGTCTTTGAAGCGAGGTCCTGTCTCATTCTGACCCTAGATGTTGGTGTGACATAAAGTTTGGACACCCGCTCATTCTAGGCTTTTGCAGTGTGTTTCCTTTGGCTTTCTTTGCCGGATCATTACAGGGTCACTGATGAGGCTTTATTAGCCGAAACTACGTAGTATGACCCATCTTCTTTCTTATGAATGTTTTCATTGCTCTTAAAGGAACTCATTTTTGATTTTTATTTGCCTTCACTGCAGCTGGTGTTGTGCCGTGTGGCGGCCGTAAAACGTCTCCCCGTACATCAACCATAGTGCAGTTTATATTTTACTTTTGGTCCTTTGAGATCAGTGTGAATATTCTGAGAAATCAGAAATAAATTATTGGTTTAGACTCATATTCTAGACAGGTTTTTAATTATTTGGACCCCATTTTGATTTTTATCAGTCTTTGTATCGACTGCCTATTCGAAATTTGCAAAATTGCAGTATGTTTCCTCTGGCTTTCTTTGCCGGATCATTACAGGGTCACTGATGAGGCTTTATTAGCCGAAACTACGTAGTATGACCCATCTTCTTTCTTATGAATGTTTTCATTGCTCTTAAAGGAACTCATTTTTGATTTTTATTTTATAGACCCCTTTTGTAGAATATAATTCATAAACGTCGGGTCACTTGTTCGATCCATAACTTTTGACTAGCAGTGGTTAGAAAACCGTGGTCCCGTCTCTATATGATATTAAGTATAGAGGGGACGTAAAATTAAGACGGGTTTAACCATATCTTCATCATCAGGGCAAACTCTTACAAGAGCCTGTCGGGTTATCCGTGATGATGAACCGTGATAGATTTGATTTCACAAGCATGTTCATGTTGAGTAGAATAATTTTGTTCAAGAGGAATTACGAGTTCCTTTTGTAATGATGGCGTTTTTGTTTGAGAACACGGTTTGTACATGTATGTACATAAAAAGAACGTGATAATGATATGTGAGAGTATTTGGTCGCCACACGTTATAGCGGCATGAGCGGCGTGGATGACGTCAGCTGCGTCATCAGCGTCACGAAGACAGTTATGACGTGGTGCCTACCAAATACGGAAAGAATTTACGACAAACAGTGTTGAGACACACACAAATGTTGTGGAGAATAGATGAAAATCTTCCTGTTTTGTGTTTCTAGCTTCTGTTAATGTAACGAATTTGTGAATAGCTATATTTGTGAGCCGTGTCGCGGAGAAGGATATGAAATAGAGTTTGTTATGTTTCCTGTAATTGGCGGGTGACCAGGTAGCGCAAAGGCGTGGTCTGTTCGGTTGCCTCTTACCTGTGCTAATGTAGTGAACACGAATTTGATGAGTATTATGCTCAGTAGTAGTGAGCATTTATTGATTCCTGTAGTGCTCAGTAAGGAAACATAAACTTTGAGTATTCTTGTGTCAAGCGCTGGATGCTGATAATTTGATGCACAGTCAAGTTGAGTTCTGCTGTGCAGTTATTTGTCACATGCACTGATCAGCCTGTGTGTCTGGTCGGCGCATGGGCAATAACGGTATATGCATGAACATATTCTTACTTCTCCGGGAGGGGGATCATGATAAAGCATGTACGTTTCGTGAACTGTATCTTAGTCGATTATCGTAATTTGCAGGCACAACGACGTGTGGTGACCTGCTGCTGCCTGCAAAATAGGAGCAGATACTGGTACGACGCCGTCGGTTTCGTGACCAGCAAGTGCGGATAAAACCTAAACAGACCGTCGAGGCCATATTAAACAGGTCGTGGGAAACAACCTGGAGTCGATTGAAACGAAGAAGTTACCGGGACTTCAAGTTCGAATTATTCAATCGCTAATAATATAAATCAACTTGTGGTCGACAATAAGGTCGACAAACTAGTCGACAGCAGCGCGCGAGAGGGGGAGGGGGGCTCACCCTAAGTTAACTTATAATCTGGCCAGTCGCGTTTTTGTGTTGTTTCTTTTTCTTATTGTGTTGTTGTTCTTGTTATTTGCTTCTGTAGACATTCACGGTCGGAGCACAGAACATTGTTTTGCCTAGGGGCGGACGTCATGGGTGGGCTATAGAAGCAAATAAATGTGATGTTGTGTGTTGGTATTGTTGTATATAGATACTGTAAATAATCCATGTCATTCATATGATATCTTTCTTGTGCCTTACCTCACAGCTGCCCGTACACCTGTCAAGAATCACGTTCGGTTGTCTTGTCAGCATGGGGGTTTGCAGGCCTAATCTCATGGACGGCGAAGTTATCTTCATAGATGATGTAACTTATTTTCTTTGACTTAAATATGCACTGGTGCTTGCCGTCAAAGTCGGCGAGTTTCATAAATTTCATAAATTTGAAATGATTACTAGTGTTAAACCCTCTAATTATCATATGCCATTTTTCTTGAATATTTTTTCGTAGAAAACTGGTAATAGCGTCAACAGAAACCATTGTGTTGTCAATGATGGTGTGGTAACAATTCGTGACGAAGCAATATGAAGAACCCCGCCCATCGGGGCTTGGAGAAATAGATTGGGCTGCATGATGCTTCCACTTGAGATGCCATTTCATCTCAATATCGGGCAAAAGTACCACAAAATCGGATTATTGTTTTACTTATATGCTACGCCATGCCGGATTACTATTGCATTGTTTTTGACAAATATCATTTCAGCCAGCGCATGACAAAACCTACAATAAGACATGTGCGCCCAACGAAGACTCAGATCAGCCTGCGCAATCGCGCAGTCTGATCAGAGTATTCGTTGTGCGCTCTAAGGATAGCTAATGGCCCAGTGCTCCTTCATGCAGCAAGAGAAGTCTCTGGTTAGACTATATGGATGCGCAGACTGACCTGAGTCTTCGATGGACGCACATGTCTTATTGTAGGTTTAGTCGTGCGCTGGCTCATTTAATACTGTATGTATTTTGAGAGAAAAAAAGTTGATTTGATATTGAGTGATTGATTGACTGATACGATATCATTTCACAAGTGACTGATATAATTTTTATTTGTTTCAGATATGCATTGATTTCACTGTTAATTCTATAAAATAAAGAGAGGATCCTTCACGAGTGGTCATTTCATGTAAAAATTTTGATACGAGCCTCCGACGAGTTTGATAAATTTCGTACGAAATGATTCTGTTAATAATATAACGACTTTACATTGATTTCATTATCGAAAAAATTCAGTAGAAAACAGGATTTTTACGGACGCTGTCAGCGTTACGTGCCAGCAACCATTGTTATTGTGTGGTCATATAATATAATGACATGACGTGTTCCACTAATAACAGTATTAACGTTGTATGATAGATATATGTTTCGGCCAATCATCTCAAATTCGGCAATCCCCAAGACGACAACTTGTTGACAACATCAATTGTATAAATGATAAACTAGTTTGATGTTTTTTACTGTATATGCCCATGAAAAATGACGGCCAACAGTCCCTTATGCGTCAATTTGTATCAACTTTTCTGTCAATGACGTCATCAATATGTGAGCAACGTCACGAGAAATTCTGCCTTCGTCATTTACGACCAGGTAAGACATTAACCAGCATGCTCAGTCACATAGAATGCCAAGGATTTTGACATTTTATAGAGAAATAGACCTACTTACTCGGCCCCCGCCCATCGGGGCTTGAAGAAGTATATGGGCTGCATGATGCTTCCACGCAGAGCTGAAACCAACCCGCACACGAGTACTTGTAAACCGCTCAGAGGATCTAAGCCTGCCCAGGGGAGTCGGACCGTCCATGCGTATAAACCCTATTGGTTTCACTGTGCGACAGAACTTGAGATGTCATATCATCTCAATGTAAAGGTCCCACAAAATTGAAAGCAACGTTTCCAAAATGACCTATACATTGTTGACGGTGACGATAAAAATGAAATCAAACAAACAAACAAACAATACTATCCAAGCAGCCGAAGAAAAAGCCCATAAGGGCTTATGTTAATTGTTACTGCATATTCGACAGTAAATAGATATTCTATGTCTATTCCTATGTCAAACAGCGAATAAACAAAGGAGCAGATCAGCCTGCGCAGGCGCAGATCTGCTCCTTTGTTGTTCGGAAATGGTAAACAAAATAATAATTATAAACAAAAAACAGGTTTTCTCTTGAAATGACTCTCATTGACAGCATTAGAGCTGCGTCAGGCGAACAAATGTCTTTCGTCGTAATTTTCACTCTGCAAAAACTCAATCCAGCCTGCGTATCAGCACATTCATAATACACCCTTCCCTTTGGGACCTCTGACATCAATATAGCATGCCGCGAAGACTGATCAGACTGCGTGGATGCGTAGGCTGGGCTGATAGGAAGATACACGTTCGCTTGTCCCAGTAATTGGTGCTAATTTCGGGAAACTGTGTTGATTGCACAAGTCCACCTCAGCACTAGGTCAGAAGATACAATTTTCGCCTCTCGCGGGCAATTGGTGCTAATGCGATTTACGAGAAACCGAGTTGATTTCATACATCAGTAATTTGCTTATTGTGATGGGTCATATCGCTGTTCGTTCGAGGATTGTCGAGTAATCGTTCCCGTTTTTGCACCGCTAGAATTAACGCAAGGCGCATGTACACGTAGAAAATACAAAGCATTAGTAGGCCTAACCTAAGCTGAGGGCATTATCAAGGTATATGGACTGCCCGAGAGCCGTAGGCAAGGGCCATATCAACTGGCCCGAGGGCATTCCATAAACCTTGATAATGCCCGATTGGACAACTACATGTACTGCGATACACCACAAACAGGGGGTCGGCTTCACCTCGAACCACAGTACGTCAAATAGCAACGAATCAAGTAGCAGTTGAACATAGACGGCCAGTACTATTGACAGGTCATGTGATCAGTATCTGCGCATGTCAATGAAACCAATGAAACCGTGCCTTAAGGAATGGTTAGTCCGGTTTTCCACTCATGGACACTGCTGAGCACTCTTTAAATTGGCGGTAGCAGTCTTCGGTTTTGATTGGTTGTTTATGGATTTGCCTAACTTTGACCCTTGCCGTAGGTGTGATGCAGAAAAATGGAACAGCAACCAAAGTAGCTAAGGGTGGAGTCGGCCAGTGGGTGTTAGGCTGGTTTCCTGCAATCCAACGGCGCGACAACCAGAAATAATCAAAGCGCAAAAGGCACTGAAATGACAGATTCTATGAGAAAATCAAAACACATTGAAAACTTACAGACAACCTTTCTAAAAAGCTCTTAAAATTTAGAAAAGTAGTTCTGAAAATTCCATTGTATGATATGTTTGCAGATGTCCATACACCGGTGGTATCATGAAATGCCATTCGATGTTTCAAATTTTGGAAAGAAACTATTTACGTTTTCAAAACCAAACATTAAAATTCAAGTTTTAGCAATGCTACTGTCAGTTACTAACATTTTTGTCTGGTCAGTTGTGGATACCTCCCCACAAAAGATACTCTATTTTTCACAAAGAGATCGGAGGAGAAAGGCTGGTCAGTCCAGTACATGAATTCCATTGGCTTGAAGACATTTTTTGAGTAAGCACTATAAACCCGCGCGTAATCCTGCTGGATAAGATATCCCGGATTCTGAGCGTAAACAAATAAATGGAACCACGTGAGGCCGACGCACTTGATTGATGTAACGTCTCGCTGTTCAGTTAACGTCTCAGCCATGATCTTGAATGTTCTTAATGTCGCCAGCTACATGCAATAGCTCGACATACCATTTCGCT
This sequence comes from Lucinisca nassula, assembly GCA_963580285.1. NCBI lineage: Eukaryota > Metazoa > Mollusca > Bivalvia > Lucinida > Lucinidae > Lucinisca > Lucinisca nassula. The sequence continues at coordinate 36,131,695 of OY757025.1, read as the reverse complement.
TAAATTCCATCCGATATGTCATGCTCTATTACGCACGCGTCGCCTCGGCACACCAACACCTATATGTCGAAACATCCCGAAACGACAATCGGGGTGATTCACGCTGAAGTGCGATGTGTCACTGAAACGCATATCACGCGAGTCGCTTGGATGCCAATATACATGTACGTATTTAATGCACCAGCGTAAGTGTTCCGTACTGTGTCGACGTCTTAATTTTGGTCACGACAGGGACACCTAGCTCTCAAAAGTGCATCGCATAAGGGCGACGAACAGTGTCAGTGCTTATTAGTAGGTAGTTGAGTGTGTGTGTGTGTGAATTCGGGTTTAACGGCGCTTTCAACAATTTTTCAGTCATGTCACGACGGTGTCTGGTTGCGACAGGGAGCTCAATGTTCAGTTTTATAGTGCTGCCTCATTGAAGTATCATGCCCCAGACAAATTACATGATACAACACCCAGTCACATTATCCTGACACTGGGTCGACCAGTCCTAGCTCTTCCCCGTAAATCTGAGTGCCAAGCGAGGAGCAGCTAGTACCATTTTTAACGACTTTGGTATGTCGCGGCCCGGGATCGAACCCGTGACCTCCCGTTCCCCGGAGCGGACACTCTACCAACTAGCTATCGGGGCCGGTAGTCGGTAGTCGAAACCCTTTGTTTATCTACAGGTACAGTGTAGCAGATGCCGGCGAAAATCTGCTTCGTATATGCGTCTGTCGGATGAATCGATCTTGACGTACTGACGTCGGTCTTCCGCTACGTCGACGTCCAGGAGCGTCTTCTGTTGATAGTAAGATTTCGCTCCAACAGACAAATAGATCACACACATGTGGCACCCAAAATCAGAGTCAACGCCATCCGCTTTCCGACCAGCTTCTTACTGTCCATTAGAAGCCTCCGTGGTGTAGTGTTTGTGCTACTCGCCTTGTAAACCATGGATCGCAGGATCGACCCCGGACTTCTCCAGACTTTCGGATGTGTCTTTAAACCGAGGTTTCGTCTCCGTATGACCTTAGCTGTAGGTGGGATGTAAAACTCAAACACTCACTTACTCTAACTGTCCAGGGTTTAATGAAAATGTTGCAGTACGTTCTCACTTGATGCTTTTTGAGATTAAAATACAATTACTTCTTTTCTAGGCACGACCTTACATCACACATCAAAAGTTTGATCCTGAACATGTGGTTTCTATCAGTGCTGGTGTGAAGGTGGTACACAGGATCTTTGGCCCCCGCCCATCGGGGCTTAAAGAAATAGATGGGCTGCATGATGCCTCCACGCAGAGCTGAAACCGACCCGCACACGAGTACTGGTAATCTGCTTAGAGGATCTAAGCCTGTCCAGGCAAAGCGGTGCGAGTCGGACCGTCCATGCATATAAACCCTATTGGTTTCATTGGGCGGCAGGGCTTGAAATGTCATTTCATCTCAGTGTCGGGTAAAAGTCCCACAAAATTGAATGCAACGTCTCCAAAATGACCTATACAGTGTTGACGGGGACGTTAAACTTCAAACAAAACAAAACACAGGATCGTGGCCGGACTGGTAACCATACGTCACGGTCGATTGATTTAACCTTTTTAGCTTAAGGGCATGGTGCCTAAGCGTGTTGTATTCATACAATCGTTTGGTTTCAGAATCAAAGAACCGAAAGTGTTGGGGGATGTAGGTTGTGGTAAAAGCCCTGGGCTGAGATTAAACTGTTTAATTTAACTCTGAAATTCCAAACAAATAGTGACGATTTTGATAAGAAGCGCGTTCTGCAGCGTCCGAACTTGGTCTACACTGTTTGCCAAGCTCACTCTATGATTCCAGGATGACCCTCTTCAGTCTTATGGAATATCCTGATCTCACTGCGGCTATTTTCTGCAAGAAAATGGTTATTCATGATTGCCAAACAATCAACCCAAACATAGCCGGGTCGTTTGTCAGTCTTGGGTACATGTAAGTGTTACCTGTAAAATCTGCACTTGAATAAACTGTTCGATCTGGCAAACAATGTAGACTAAGATCAAACGCCACAGAACACGGTGCTGATCTTGTTCTACATTTTTTTTGCATGAGTTACTAACATCTTAAGTTTAAACGGATCAGTCAAAGTCCTCGTTCATGACCAGCCTGCATTTAATGACAATCGGCATGAGTGTTGTCAGTGCTTTGATTTATTCACTGCCTTGAGTTTCTGGAGTGTACTCTTCCATCACTGAAGTTGGGCTAGTCCATTCTGCTAAATATGACACTTAGAAATATATAACAGGACCTACACTGTTTGCATAGGTATCTGTACCGTACTCCAGGGTTGAAACGGACAGCCTCTCGCAAAGACTGATATACACCTAGTTGTAACTGACCTAGATCTGACCTCGAATGTCGGAAAACCCAGTAATATTCTGGTCTGCAGCTAACCGGCTGGTCTTTAAGGATTAAATATTGACAGCACTGTTAGAAAACAGTGTAAAACCTGAACAGACGTCTGAGCAGACGCCGCATTGATCTCGCATGATGCAGCTGATTCATATGAAATGCTGAATCTATTCTCTGAAAGGTAAGATAAAATTGTCAAGTCGTCTGCTTCAAAAGTTTGTATTGCGAGTATAGGATGTACAATTTTGATACCTGCGCCAAACCGGTCTACATTTTGTGCGGACTCATATTTCTTTGGCGGTCAAAGCCGGAAGAAAGTCGTAAGAAAGCCGGAACTACTTTACAACACGGAGGATAGCTAGAGATGACAGATAGAATCTGTCATTAAAAACCAGTTAATTTATCGTGATTATCCGTCGGTTATCACCGTAGTGGGCAATACATCACGTGAACAAGTCCTTGAAATGAACACCCCTTTACACCCCACTTTGTATACATTATTTTTCTTATTTTTTCTCCAAGACATAGGTTGTGGGTACTCGTTAGACAATGAGTCGGTTCTAACGAGTACCCACAACCTATGTTTGCAGTATAAATAAGAAAAATGGCATGGATTTTCATCCGAAAAGTAGAATTTTTTGGAGAAGTGAAAAAATGCACTATGTCGCACGGGTGTGTTATCGTAGTGTAAGACTGGACTTGGACCGGTTCGGTTCGGTTCAAATGATATAGTGCCCGCTGTGCATCTATCGCAGATTAGCGACTTGCACGTGGTGCGTTTCTAGCCAATGAAAAACGTGTTTCATTTACGACATGCACTTATTGCATATGGTAAGCATTTTTTTCATTCATTTGCAGCGTTGCGCATTCCCTGTGCTAACTTAAGTGCACTTTTTGAGTGATGTTTACCTCGAGTGAAATGTTCTTGAAACAGTCGTACATAATAATAACAAGAGGCCCAAGAGGGCCTGTTGCTCCACTGGGTAAAAAAGTCCATGCCTTTTAATTAAACTTCACGAGTCTGTAGGCTACATCAGCAGACAAAAAATGTTTAATTGTTGATTTTATTTTCCCAGAAAATAGAAAAAAATATTTCAAAATGCCATCTGCTGGAAAAGTTCGCAGCATGCAGTGGATTAAGAAGACAAATGATCCACCAAAGGAATATACATGCAAAGATACTATGCAACTGACCATTTTGATCCAAGCTTCTGAAACTACACCATTTTGTCTGCTCTGTGGTGTGTTCTTTGTCTCCAAAGGATAACCTTTTTATACAACATATTTAACGTCACTACAGCTGGTATATGTGGCGTCCGTAAAACGGCTCTTTGCCCTATATCATAGTGTAGTTTATATTTTATTGTCCTTTGGCATCAACGATTCCGTTGTGGAATTTTGAAAATATTTGCGGGTCACTGATGAGGCCTTATTAGCTGAAACTAGCTAGGCTGACCATGTTTTTACTTACAAAGGATAACCCTTTTACACAACATATTTTCATGTCATTTCATCTTAATGTCGAGTAAAAGTCCCACAAAATTGGAAGCAACGTCTCCAAAATGACCTAAATTGTGTTGACGTGTATGTTAAACCTCAAATTAAACAAATCTGGGCCATATGGTTTAAGTAGAGAAGATTTTTAAGTGTTTTCCTATCATAAGTCTATGAGAGTCAATCAGTCCCAAAGGATGGCCAATTTGGACCCTAAGGGCATATTTTGCAGGATTTATGTAGGTGACCACTTAACCTTGCTACATACTTAGAGAAGAAAATGTTTGAGGTTTTTCCCATTATAAGTCCATGGCAGCTAATGAGCCTCAGGACATGGACAGTTTGGACTCCAGAGGCAAGGTCGGCAAGATTTATAAATAGGTGATCACTTGACATTGCGACATGCTAAATATCTATTGAAAGCTCTCGGCCTTGCAATTTCAGATTAAGGTTCATTATAAGTTTATGGCAGCTATTGAGCCCCGGGGTGCTAATTTGGACACAAGAGAAATGGTAGACAGGACTTAAGCAGGTCATTCACAATGAAACATACTAAATATCTTAGCTATGCCTCTTTATGAATTTCAGAGAAAAAGATTTTAGAAATTGTTCCTGTTATAAGTCTGTGGACACTAATGAGCCCATTGCTTGACGCTTATGACCCACAGAGAGGGTTGACGCGTCGTTAAACACGAAATCATCATCATCATCAAACTATGGGCGTGGTGGCCACGTTTGTGTCCAATAAAAATTTCTTCAAGAAATCTGACAGAGATCCACTCTGGGAACATTCATGCTAGATGACAATGAAATCCACCATGTACTTTCGGAGAAGAATTTTTTTTTATATTTCACTATATTATGTTATATGGTGAAAATAAGCCTCGCCCATGGCAGCCATGTTTTCTGTCAGATCAAAATTTCTTGAAGGAATTTGATAGAGGTCCACCCCAGAAACATTCATGCAAAATAAGAAATCTAACAGAGGTTCACGCAAGGAACATTCATGCCAAATTACAATGAAATCCAACAGGTGCTTTGGCAGAAGAAAGTCTTTTTGACAAAAGGCTATATGTTTTATATTGAAAATAAGCACTGCCCATACCGGCCATGTTTTTTATCAGTTCAAAATTTCTTCAAGGAATTTGACAGAAGTCTACCTAAGGAACATTCATGCCACACTACAATGGAATCAAATAAGTACTTTAGAGAAGAAAATCTTTTTGACATTTGGCCATATGTTTTATATTGAAAAAATTCCCGCCCATGGCGGCCATTTTTTTTATTGGATCAAAATTTCTTCAAGGAATCTGACAGAGGTCTACCCAAGGAACATTCATGCCATGTTACAATGACATCCAACAAGAACTTTTGAAGAAGAGAAGACTTTTTAACCTTACACTTTATGTTATATAGTGAAAATAAGCCCCGCCCACGGCGGCATTGTTTTTTGTCGGATCAAAGTTTCTTCAAGGAATCTGACAGAGGCTTCAATGAATCTGACAGAGGTCTACCCAAGGCACATCCATGCCATATTACAATGACATCCAATAAGAAGACTTTTTTAACATTACACTATATGTTAAATAGTGAAAATAAGCCCCGCCCACGGTGGCCATGTTTTTTTGTCGGATCAAAATTTCTTCAAGGAATCTGACAGAGGTCCACCCAAGGAACATGCATGCCAAATAACTATGAAATAAAACAAGAACTTTTGCAGAAGAATATATTTTCAGCATCACACTATATGTTATATAGTGAAAATAAGCCTCGCCCATGGCGGCCATGTTTTTTGTCAGATCAGATTTTTTTCAAGGAATCTGATAAAAGTCCACCCAAGGAACATTCATGCCAAATTAAAATGAAATCCCACAAGTACTTTTGCAGAAGAAGATTTTTTAGCATTACACTTTATGTTAAATAGTGAAAATAAGCCTCGCCCAGGGCGGCCATGTTTTTTGTCGGGTCAAAAATTTCTTCAAGGAATCTGAAACAGGTCCACCCAAGGAACATTCATGCAAAATAAAAATGAAATCTAACAGGTGGTTTTGGAGGAGAAGATTTTTAAATATTTTTTGTGGTTTTGTTGCCATGGCAACCAGAGTCCTGGGTGTAACAAAATTCTTTGAAGGAATTTAGAAGAGGACAAAGTAAGGAACATTCCTGTGAAATTTGGTTTCAATTGGCCCTGTAGTTTAGGAGGAGAAGATGTTTAAAGAAAAAAGTTAACGCACGGACGACTGAACGCACGGACGCACGACGGACACAGGGCCATGACAATAGCCCCGCTGGCCTTCGGCCAGTGGAGCTAATAATAATCCGTCCGTTTGTCAAATCGTCAACATTTGCGACAACCTCAGCGTTCACCATAATGGTCAAGTTCATTTCTCAAGAACTATAACTATAATGATTCTTGGTACAAACTTGTATCTAGGGATGGCAACTTTAATGCAAGCATCCATATTTGACCTCGAGTCCTACATTTCTTGGTTCACTGACTTTGTGAACATTTGCGAACACTCTAGTGTTCACTCAAATGGTCGAGTTCATTTCTCCACAACTAAACGAAGTTCATTAATGACACTTGGTACAAACGTGTATCTAGGGATTGCAACTTTAATGAAAGCATCCATATTTCACCTCGATCTACATTTTATGGTTCACGGACTTTGTGAACTAATGCGTCAAACCTAGAATTCGTCCAAATGGTCAAGTTCATTTCTCAACAATTTTATGGATTCTGTGGTAAAAAAAATGAAGAATGCTGAAAGTTTGCAATTCTTGAAAAGACACACTCTTTCCCTGAATGCGGCTAAAAGTATACTGACCAAAAACGTTTTCAAAACGCCTCTAACTGTCGGTTTTCTTTTGCTCCAACATTTCAGTGGTTTCTTGCTTGCTGTCGAGTCCCTCACCGTTGTTTCATTTCTGTGGTTGATTTATATTTGTCTAAATCGCGACGGAAGTAAGGGCAAGGATTGTGGCCACTTAAACTCGATTTAAGCCCCCCCCCCCCCATTGTAATTCGTTTCAGACCGTTCCAAGGCGGTTCTTCTGTCGTGGTTTACTTTTGTTATGGCTTCTCCTTGAGTGTGTGTGTCGTTTATATTATTTGAACCTATTATTTTGCTTTGGATAGCCTATTGGCCATTTTGTGGGAAAGTAACTGTCCTTTTGGCTTTCCACTAGTGATGTTTCCATTAGGGTTTAGTAGTCCAATGCTTGTGTTTCTTTCCCGTGGTGTCTCTGATGGGAGCTGTGTGTTAATTGTATCGATTCTTGATCATTGCCTTCAGTTTCATTTTGCTATGAAAGAGACTTCATGATGTCCCTTTCCGTTGAAAACCAATCTGAAATCACTGAAGCCTTTAGCTCGACTTCTAGATATTTGGATTATGTATTAAATATTGACAAAACCTATTTCCATGGTTTGAGCAGTCAAATTTACACCCCCCGCCCAGAACTTCAGTTAAATAAAGCAAATTCTTCTGATACCGAGGCCCCGTTTTTGGATTTACATCTGTCTATTGTAGATGGATTTGTTTCTTGTACAATTTATGATAAACGCGATGATTTTGAATTTGAGATTGTAAATTTTTTCCTTTCTTGGATGGTGATGTTCCCCGTGTGGCATCCTATGGCGTTTATATTTCGCAATTAATTCGATTTGCCAGAGTGTAAAGTCATGTAACTGACTTCAACACTCGTAATAAATTGTTAACTGCTAAACTTCTTGATCAGGTTTATCGGTATCATAAACTACGCAAAGCCTTTTCAAAATTTTATAGACGTCATTCCGATTCCATTCAATATTGAACTTAAATCTCTTCTGCAACAAGGTCTATCGGAACACGATTTTTATGGTGACTTAGTATATAAATTCAGAAAAATATATAAATGCAATGACTTCAGCACCCATTTTCGTAAAATCATTCTTCGATACATAAAGATAGGGTGCAACATAAATGTTATACGACAGACTGCGTGCATGGTAGTTAACCCAATCACGGTTGACAACTTTGCTTCTCTCTTTAATTGCACGCCGGTGGGTCAGGCCTCAGACTCTATGACGGTTCCAGCGTAAAGGCTTACTGAGAATAAGAGAGTATCTAATTTTATGTAATGTTGGTTGGCGCCTGATGCTCTGTCTCTGGTCGGGCCCATCGGAGTCTAACTGTTGGTCTTCTTTTGCTCCAGCATTTCAGTGGTTTCTTGCTGTCGAGTCCTCGCCGTTGTTCTGTCTCTGTGGTTTGTTCGTTTGTTTGCATTGGAGTTTAACGGCCCAGTCAACACTGTTTTAGGTGATTTTGAGCCGGTCAGTTCACCTATCCATACTTTTTCTGGGCAGGCTTATACGTAAGCGGTTAACCAGTACAGTGCACATTCTTTCGCCAGAAACTGACAACTGCCCTTCTTGAATTTTATGTCTGTGGTCGTTTATTTTTGTGTTCACGGAGATTTTGCACGGATGAGATAGGAGGCCTTTATGCGGACTGAACAAATTATTTATCTAAATCGCGACGGAAATAAGGGCGAGGATTGTGGCGGGAAGAAGGTAGTGTATCTTAATACGATATTAAAGCTCATCTCCTGTATGTACAATAACGATGTTAAGGTTGTTTTTTTTTTGTATGCATAGCATCGTCCCCGCCCATCTTGGCTGCATGATGCTTCCACGCAGAGCTGAAACCGACCGCACACGAGTACTGGTAAACCGCTGGGAGGATCTAAGCCTGCCTAGACAAAGCGGTGCGAGCCTGGCCGCCCATGTTTATAATCCCTATTGGTTTCATTGGGCGATAGGGCATGCGATGTTATTTCATCTCGAATGTCGGGTAAAATTCCTACATAATTGGAAGCAACATCTCAAAAATGACTTATACAGTGTTGACAGGGACGTTAAACCTCAAATCAAACATTAAAACAAAAATTTGTATGCATAGCATATAACATATCTTTCGACATAAGCAGGAAAACATAGTTTTCATTACATTTTTTGTCAGTTTCATCCCCAGGAGCATACGCTAAAAATCACAGCGATGTGAATGAACAGTTGAAATATTTTATGGTGAAATTGCTTCATATACAACTGATTGACAAAGATACTGGTGTGCCCAGATCCAGTCCTATGAGAAAAACTTTAGTTCCATATCCATAGTTTGCGTGCCTGTCTCTGGCTTCTGTATCATACCTGGAGCTGATTCTAACATGACGATCACTTTTGTTTGTGCAACATATGGGGAACTTTGTCAAAGAAAAAAAATTCCAGTTAAGAATCGAATGTATTTTTAAGGTTCAATGAGGTATGCCCATCGTCAGACTATACCCTCAGGGGCTCACTTACTTTGCTAGTGACCCTGATGTTGTCCATGCGTCAATAAACGTTAAAAGGAATGGGAACATCTTCAGGGGAGGCGGCTCCTGCAAAAGTATTTTTGTAACCACTGTCAATAGGGGTCAACTCTTAAAGAAAAGAATTTACTCCTGAGGAGCAAATTCTTTCCTTTAAGAGTACACCTTTTTCCTGTGGGACAGGGCTTATTGAAATGCGATCAGGAAGTCCGAAATGTTGCCCCCCCCCCCCACACACACACACACACACACTTTGAAAAATGGCGGAAAAATCTGTCGGTGTTCCCATTCCCCTTAAATAAATTGCCTTTATTTATGCTTACAACTTAACTTCCATCTAATATTTGACCAAAAATGCCCTTGACCTTGTGCTGTGTAAAGTGGGTTATATGTAAAATCTGGACTGGGATCGGACATTGACAAACAGCTTTGGCCCAGGTTAGATGCTACAGAAAGCAGCAGCTGATCAGGGTCTGCACTGTTTGCCTAACATTAGAGCTGGCTAATCGGAGCTGAAAAGCTAATCGACTATCATTCCTATCAATTTGATCGATAATCGATTAGTAATAATTGAAGTTTTGTTCATAATTTTACCTGTCCGGCTTTCGATCTGAGCGTGACACCTACTAGTTTTTGTAGTTTACCATTTGTATTTGAACAGACAGGCCTGAGCAAACAGTGTACACCCAGTTGAGACGTCACAGACGCGGGGTCTCATCAGGGTATGAACTGTTTGCTTCTCATCCAGCTATTTGAGGCACAACTTTGGATAGTAAATTGTACTTATCAGATAATCGATTACAAGCAAATCAGTAATTATCATCAATAGTAAACATCATTTTTGTGGAATTTATAGATTGATTAATCGATTATCCGATTAATCATGCCAGCCTTACCTAAAATACAGAACAAACCAGTCTAAGTGTCTGTTCAAGACATTTCCCAAGCCTTCTTTCAGAGATGCATCGGTGCTATCAGTGCCTTGATTCTTAGCTCAACAGAGCCGAAGGCTTTTGTTCGTCGTTCGTCGTGGGGTAGTCCCCATATGCTTTTAGCGCCGGTTTACCTTACAAACTGTATATCAGCCGCCAGTCGTCGTCTACGTCAACATTTTCAAACTTCATCTCCTCTGAAACTACTTGGCCAATTTAAACCAAATTATATGTGGAGCCTCCATGTGAAGGGGGAATAAATGTTTTTGTTCGGAAGGACTGGGTAATATGACTTAGATTGCCACCATGCCCATACATGGTAAAATAAATGTGAAGGCAATGGTCTTGAATCGATACAATTAACCCATACCTCCCATCAGTGACACCAACGGGAAAGAAACACAAGCATGAAGTAACTAGACCCTAGCCTTACAAAATCTTCTCCCCTTTTGGAGCATTAAGTTAATGCTCCAAAAGGTCATGGGCCATTTGGCTCCTGGGGAGAAGAATTTAAGGATTCAGGCCCTACCAAGTTTGTTCAAATGATGACCTTTGGTTAACATTGACCTATTTTGCATCAAGGTCAAATTTGTTAAATTGGGCATTTATATGGGAAAAAGGCAAAAACACGCCTATATAATGTTGAACCCCCTTGAACTCCACTTGTATATAGTAAAACTGCAGTTTTCAGGGGTAAACCTCATTTTTCTTACTTCTGCTCTAAAATAAAGATTGTGGGTACTCGTTAGAACCGCCTCGATAAGGCGGTTCTAACGTGTACCCACAATCAATATTTTGAGCAGAAATAAGAAAAATATCACATTTTTTCATCTTATTTTTTTCGATGATAAAGTTAACAATGCATTTGTATAGGCGTCTTTTCGTAATGCAGTGGATTTTTCTCATTCTGATGTGGCCTGTGTTATCAGAACTGATATTTGCAACTATCATTTATATGAAAGTTTATCAATTTCAAAGTCAAGGTCATCTACTGACCTTTGCCCTGGATGCCTCAGATTCAGTACATGTATTTGTATCTTCTTCACTATAACTGCTTGACTGATTCAAACCAAACCACATGTGAAGCTTCTCTTGATGTGGCAAAGGAAGTTTGCTCCTGGGATTAGAGTCACATGACCAAGTTGGCGACCATGTCCATATATGGTAAAGCCCCTTTGAAAGTCTTCTCAGGAACTGAGTAGCCGATGACCTTGAAACTTGGTATGTAGCTTTGGTGACTTTGGCATTACCAAGTGTGTTCAAATTTTGACATTTGGTTGACCATGACCTATTTTACATGAAGCTCAGATTTGGTCATTCAGGAAAAAAGACAAAACAGTGGATTTTTCTGATACTGTTGTAGCATCTCGCATCAGAATTACTATTTGTGATCAGCTGAATGAAAGTTTATCGATTCTAAAGGTCAAGGTATTTACTGACCTCTGTCTCATATTCAGTATATTATCTTCTTCTTTACTAGACCTGCTAGGCTGATTGAAAGCAAATTACATGTACAGCCTCAGTGATATGAGGCAATGAAAGTTTGTTCGTGGGTTTGGAGTCACTTGACCAAGATGGCCACCATGTCCATATATGGTAAAAAAAATGAAAATCTTCTGCTTGGGAACCAAAACAATATATTTTAATGCATATTGAAACTAAATTTTATTTTAATGCATATTGAAACTAAATTTATTATAGAAAACCAAATGGAGTTTGGAAAATTTGTTTGTGGGATCTGGGTCATATGACCAACTTGGCTGTCAATGCCCATATACGAGGTATGTTAAAAAGGATATGAAATTCATCATTTCAGAAACTGAAACGCCCATGACCTTGAAAATTGGTATGCTGCTTCATTGCGGACTCTGGCCCTACCAAGTTCAAATGATGATTTCGTTGACCTTACCCTTTTTTACATCCTTGTCAAATTCGGTCACCTTGGCATTTGTATGGGACGTTTAACAGTGGACTTTTTCTGATTCTGTTGCAAACTATGGCATCAGATTTCAAAATAATTTGGCATCAGTGATCCTCAGGTGACCTCTATTTAGCTTTTTCAAGCCACCTTGGTTTGTTGAAAATATGGCAACCAGGGACCGGGGCCAATTTCTTCCATTTGACGTCTGGTGAGCGCAGTCGCCAATTGGCTTCCTGTTTACTTAAGCTGTGTAGCCCTTTGCAAGTATTTCACTTTTATCTAGTTAAACAGGTAAATACAAACCAGACCTCTTGGAGAAACATCCTGACATCACGTGAACTAGTCCGTGAAATGAAGGCCCCCATATACCTCACTTTATATAGAGAAAGTGTGGCTTACGGGGGATACATTATTTTTCTTATTTTTACTCCAATAAACAGGTTGGGGGTACTCGTTGGAACCGCCTCAATGAGGCGGTTCTAACGAGCACCCACTACCTATGTTTGCAGTATAAGAAAAATATCAAGGATTTTCATCAGAAAAAGTAGCCATTTTGGAGATGAGAAATATGCACTATGTCGCACGGGTGTGTTATCGTAATGTATTCCCTCACAGAACTTGGCTTCCTGCACACCAGACAAGGAAATCCGTGATTATACCCTGGGATAGAAATTTATGTTCTGACCCTGGTGTTCCGATCCAAAATCGAATATAATCGCGTGTTTGATAAATGCAATGGTTGATTACGACCTCGTATGCGCCGTCGTTAAGGTTGATGCCATGCACGTTGCGTGACGTCACTAAACATTCCTGCAGTGTCAAAACAACATGGCGGACGTTGGTAACCTAAGTGACTGCAGCATTAAAATCCGCGCTAAGTAATGGAATGTGTGCAAGAAAAAGAATCCAATATGGGTGTGAGGGCTGGATAGAAAAATCCGTCCCTCGGGATCACTGTCCGGCATCACTCGGCAAGCCTCGTGATGCCAGACAGTGTCCCTCGGGACAGATTTTTCCATCCACCCCTCACACCCATATAAGATTCTTATATTCTTATGACATAAAGTATTCCTATGTTCTCAAATTTTATGTTTACTAGTGTTGAAATACAGGGATATGGTTGGTCCACTTTTTCGAGGAGGACAATCTGTACACAAGAGGGCCATAATGGTCCCGAATCGCTCACCTGATCCTTGTACAAGTTAAATGGCGGGTAATAAAAGGTGAAGTGGATGGTTTGAGCACTATAGGTTAAGAGTGACCCAAGGAACATTTCTGTGAAATTATTTCAAAATTAGTATAGCTTTTTAGGACTAGAAGTCAGTTTAAGGTTTATTTATTTTTAGTTCTGGTAGCTATCAGGATTTTGAGCAATTTTGTCAGAAGGTCACTCATGCAACATTTTCTTTTTGAGGATGAAGTCTTTCAAAAGTTCCCTTTGACAATACAGAGTTGGCTTGAATGTCACCATCTGCGCACCTTGTGGACATTGGGGGTCAGGTCCTAGAGCACCAGAAAGAGATGAACCAGATCAGTCTAGCTGCTTACAATGACTCATGGTGACGGGGAGGGGTGATTGAGGTTGGGTGGAGAGAGTTGGCATTAGAAGGTAGACAGGAGTCGGTGGTTCCCTTTGATAATACAGAGCTGACTTGTTTGCATGTCACTATCTGGGGACCTTGTGGACATTGAGGGTCAGGTCCTAATGCACCAGACGGAGGTAAACACCGGCTCAGTCTAACTTAAAATGCCTTGTGGCGACAAAAGGGCGGGGAGCAGAGTTGACATTACAAGCTAGACTTATGAGTCGGTGGTTACCTTTGACAATACAGAGCTGACTTGTTTGTATGTCACCTGGTAACGTTGTGGACATTGAGGGTCAGGTCCTAGTGCACCAGATGGAGATGAACCTGCTCAGTCAAACTAACACTGCCTCGAGGTGACAAATGGTGGTTCCTGGTACTGATTTTCACACCATTTTACCTAGTACTAAGCCAATCGGACGACCCCCCCCCCCCCATACCCGTTGCAGACTTCTCATGTAAAGAGGTTACCATTATATTCATAAAATACCCCCACCTGACCAAGCTACTGTCATAATGATCATTCTGAACAAGTTGGTGATGATTGGACTAAACCTGTGACCTCAAGAATGTTCACAAAGTGTTGTTTATGACTTGACCTATGGATCTTCAGTTTGATCCGACATGATCCATATTCAAACTTGACAGAGATATTGTTGAGATCGTCATTCTGAGCAAGTTTTATGATGATTTGACCAAAATTGTGGCCTCTAGAGTGTTGCAAGTTTTTTCTATGTTTTGACGTACTGACCTACTTTCTGACCCGACATGGCCCATATTCAAACTTGACCGTGATAAGTCAAGATGATCATTCTGAGTAAGTTTGATGATGATTGGACCAAACCCGTGATCTCTAGAGTGTTCACAAGATTTTTCTGTGACTTGACTTACCGACCTACTTTTTGACCCGACATGACCCATTTTTCTATGATTTGACCTAGGGACCTACTTTCTGACCCGATATGACCCTATTCAAACTTGACAGATATTGTCATGATGCTCATTCTGAGCAAGGTTGATGGTGATCGGGCCAAAACTGTGGCCTCAAGAGTGTCCACAAGGTTTTTCTATGATTTAACCTACTGACCTACTCTTTGTCCAAACATGACCCATATTCAAACTTGATCAAAATATTGTCAAGATGATCATCCGGAGCAAGTTTCTGACCTGACATGACCCATATTCGAGCTTCACTGAGATATTGTCAAGATGATCATCCTGAGCAAGTTTGATGGTGATCGGACAAAAACTGTGGCCCCTAGTGTTCACAATGTTTTTTCTGTGATTTGGCCTACTTTTTGACCAAACGTGACTAATATCTGGACTTGAGCAAGATATTATCGTGTTGATAATTCTGGCCAAGATCCATGATGATTGGACCAAAACGGTGGCCTCTAGAGTGATCACAAGGGTTTTCTATGATTTGACCTACTTTTTGACCTGACATGACCCATATTCGTATAAGGACCAAGAATATATATGGTTTAGGGGTGGAGATCTGAACGGTTTCTGAGATATGAGGCCCTTTTATGAAGTGGAGGGGAGAGGAATGGCCCCGCGGATTCCCCCCCCACACACCCAAGTTGGTGTGACTGAGTGTGTCTAACAATAAGGAACAAGAATATATATGATTATGGGCTGTGGTTTCTGAGATATATGGCCTTTTATGAAGTGGAGGGGCGGACATGGCCATAGCACATTGAGATCCCCAGGTTGGTGTGACTGAATATATGGTTAAGGGGTGGGGATCTGAACGATTTCTGAGATATATGGTTTTTAATGAAGTAAAGGGACGGGGCATGGCCCGGGGCATCCCAGGGGACCCCAGGCTGGTGTCACTGAATGCGTCTTATCATAAGGAATATGAAAGTAATATGGTTTAGGGGTGGGGCCCTCAACAGTTTCTCAGAATATGGGAGGGGTGAGGCATGGTGCCGGCCACAGCTCCCCCGGAGCCTTCGGCTCTGGTGAGCTAAAAATGCAGACATAATGGCAAACAGTGTAGACCCTGACCAGACTGCTCCTTCAGAAGCAGTCTGAATACTTAGGATCATTATGGTAGATCAACATCCTGGATGAAGTCGTTTTCTGACTAGTCCCCAATTGTCACCAGAACTACTTGCCCCTGCATGCAGAAATCTTTTCACCATATGCTTACCATCCGGGCTCGTATGTTTAAGGTATTGTTAGCTTAACCTATTGCATGCGGGAAACCACTAAAGGGGTACCCTTGGCAAACAGTGCAGGCCCAGATCAGACACTGCAGAATGCAGCGTCTGATCAGGGCCTGCACTATTTGCTAACAAAATTTTGCGTCAAAAATAGAATAAGAAAAAATATAGGCCTACAACCCCTTATATGACAAATGGACTTGTCCAACATATAGCAATGGAAGAGTCCACCAGTATACAATGGGTTAAATGTGATTATTGAGCTACCGGGTCTCAATTTTTTTCTGGTTTTTATCTTCAATGCATACTCCTTTGTCATGTGTACACTTTTGGAGCCAAATACAGCTTCAGAACTTGGTGAAAATGGTCGTTTTCATTCGTGTTTACCCTTAGCTCTGAACATGTGTTCGGAATTTCTGTTCTAAAAATAAATCTGTCACTTTACACATACATGGCGACAGTATCGTCTCTGAGTGTCGTTACTTATGGCATGGTATTCAGCGTCATATTTCTTCCGATTCAGGCATGGCCTAAGCAAACAAGGCCAAAAATGAACGTCGCATAACGTCATATATGGGGATTCTATTTTTGTCACGAACTAAAAATAGATCTAACTAGTGTGCGAAACCCAGTTAGGGAATCCCTCTCAAACTCGCTTACCTGTCATCATAATTGTTTGCATAAAATGCGTTCATTTGTATTGTTTTAAAGAAAAATACCGGCTATATGTATTAAATTTTTGGAAGCATTTTTTCCAGATAGCTCAATAATGCACCTTTAACAAACATGTTGACAGTAGTGGTGGAATGGTTCATTGTTCTCAAAAGTCAAATATAGAATACACGAACACAAATTTCTTGTTGAAACAAGAGGGCCCAATGGCCATATATCGCTCACCTGTGTACCAGAAAATCATTAGTGTAGAAGACCACTTGACATTGCTACATACTAAATATCTAAGCTTAGGCAAAGCAGTGTCCATGCTTATAAACCCTACTGGTTTCATTGGGCGACAGGGCTTGAGATGTAATTTCATCTCAATGTCTAGGAAAAGTCCCACAAAATTGGAAGAGACATCTCCAAAATGACCTATACAGTGTTGTCGGGGATGTAAAACCTCAAATCAAACAAAATCTGTGCCTTATGGTTGTGGAGAAAAAGATTTTTTTAATTTTTTTTTCCAGTATAAGTCTTTAGAAGCTAATGAGCCCTGGGGCTTGGCCAATTTTAACCAAAAGGGTCCAAAATCTAAGCTCTGGGCCTTATGGTTTCATAGAAGAAGATTTTTAAGTTTTTTTCCATTATAAGTCTATTGGAGGTGATGAGCTCGGGCGTGGCCAATTTTGACCCCAGGGGCAGGGTTAGCAGGATTTATGTAGCTGGCTATTTTATGCTGCTAGATACTGAATATCTAAGTTCTGTGCTTCACAGTTTCTGAGAAGAAGATTTTTGAAGCTTTTTAACATTATGAGTCTATGGGAGCTAAGGGGCCCCAGGGCGTGGCCCATTTGGACCCTAGGGGCATGATAAGCAGGAAATATGTAGGTGACCACTTGCCGTTGCTACATGCTAAATATCTAAGCTCTGGGCCCTGTGGTTTCAGAGAAGAAGATTTTTGAAGTTTTTTTTTTTTTCCATTATGAGTCTATGGGAGCTAAGGGGGTCCCAGGGTGTGGCCCATTTGGACCCCAGGGGCATGATTGGCAGGAATTATGTAGGTGACCACTAGCCATTGCTACGTGCTAAATATCTAAGCTCTGGGCGCTGTGGTTTTAGAGAAGAAGATTTTTTAAGCTTTTTTCCATTATGAGTCTATGGGAGCAAAGGGGCCCCGGTGCATGGCCCCTTTGAAACCGAGGGGCATGTTTGACAGGAATTATGAAGGTGACCAATAGCCATTGCTACATGCTAAATATCTAAACTCTGGGCCCTGTGGTTTCAGAGAAAAAAAATTTTGAAGCCTTTTTTTCCATTATGAGTCTATGGGAGCTGAGGGGGCCCGGGGCGTGGCCCATTTGGACCCTAGGGGCATGATTGGCAGGATTTAAGTAGGTGACCACTTGCCGTTGCTACATGCTAAATACCTCAGCACTGGGTGCTGTGGTTCCAGAGAACAAGATTTTTGAAGCTTTTTTCCATTATGAGTCTATAGGAGCTAAAGGGCCCCGGGGTGTGGCCCGTTTGGACCCCAGTGGCATAATTGGCCTACGCTCTGGGCCCTGTGGTTTCAGAGAAGAAGATTTTTGAAGCTTTTTCCCATTATGAGTCTATGGGAGCTAAGGGGCCCTGGAGCGTGGCCCATTTGGACCCTACGGGCATGATTGGCAGGATTTATGTAGGTGACCACTTGCCATTGCTACATGCTAAATATCTAAGCTCTGGGCGCTGTGGTTTCAGAGAAGAAGATTTTTGAAGTTTTTTTTCCATTATGAGTCTATAGGAGCTAAGGGGCCCCGGGGCGTGGCCCTTTTGGACTCCAGGGGCATGATTGGCAGGAATTATGTAGGTGACCACTTGCCATTGCTACCTGCTAAATATCTAAGCTCTCAGAGAAGAAGATTTTTGAAGCTTTTTTCCATTATGAGTCTATGGGAGCTAAGGGGCCCTGGGGCGTGGCCCATTTGGACCCCAGGGGCATGATTGGCAGGAATTATGTAGGTGACCACTTGCCGTTGCTACATGCTAAATATCTAAGCTCTGGGCCCTGTGGTTTCAGAGAAGAAGATTTTTGAAGCTTTTTTTTCCATTATGAGTCTATAGGAGCTAAAGGGCCCCGGGGTGTGGCCCTTTTGGACCCCAGGGGCATGATTGGCAGGAATTATGTAGGTGACCACTAGCCATTGCTACGTGCTAAATATCTAAGCTCTGGGCGCTGTGGTTTTAGAGAAGAAGATTTTTTAAGCTTTTTCCCATTATGAGTCTATGGGAGCAAAGGGGCCCCGGTGCATGGCCCCTTTGAAACCGAGGGGCATGTTTGGCAGGAATTATGTAGGTGACCACTGGCCGTTAATACATGCTAAATATCTAAACTCTGGGCCCTGTGGTTTCAGAGAAAAAAAATTTTGAAGTTTTATTTTTCCATTATGAGTCTATGGGAGCTAAGGGGCCCCGGGGTGTGGCCCATTTGGACCCTAGGGGCATGATTGGCAGGATTTAAGTAGGTGACCACTTGCCGTTGCTACATGCTAAATACCTCAGCACTGGGTGCTGTGGTTCCAGAGAACAAGATTTTTGAAGCTTTTTTCCATTATGAGTCTATAGGAGCTAAAGGGCCCCGGGGTGTGGCCCGTTTGGACCCCAGTGGCATAATTGGCAGAAATTATGTAGGTGACCACTTGCCGTTGCTACATGCTAAATATCTAAGCTCTGGGCCCTGTGGTTTCAGAGAAGAAGATTTTTGAAGCTTTTTTTCTATTACGAGTCTATGGGAGCTTAGGGGCCCCGGGGTGTGGCCAATTTGGACCCAAGGGGCATGATTGGCAGGAATTATGTAGGTGACCACTTGCCGTTGCTACATGCCAAATATCTCAGCTCTGGGCTCTGTGGTTTCAGAGAACAAGATTTTTGAAGCTTTTTTCCATTATGAGTCTATAGGAGCTAAAGGGCCCCGGGGCGTGGCCCATTTGGACCCCAGTGGCATGATTGGCAGGAATTATGTAGGTGACCTCTTGCCGTTGCTACATGCTAAATATCTAAGCTCTCGGCCCTGTGGTTTCCCAGAAGATTTTTGAAGCTTCTTGTTCCAATATGAGTCTATCGGAGCTAAAGGGCCCCGGGGTGTGGTCTGTTTTGACCCCAGGGGCATGATTGGCAGGAGTTATGTAGGTGACCACTTGCCGTTGCTACATGCCAAATATCTCAGCTCTGGGCCCTGTGGTTTCAGAAAAGAAGGTTTTTGAAGCTTTTTTCCATTATGAGTCTATAGGAGCTAAAGGGCCCAGGGGCGTGGCCCATTTGGACCCCAGGGGCATGATTGGCAGGAATTATGTAGGTGACCACTTGCCATTGCTACATGCTAAATATCTAAGCTCTGGGCCCTGTGGTTTCCGAGAAGAAGATTTTTGAAGCTTCTTGTTCCAATATGAGAGTATCGGAGCGAAGGGGCCCTGGGGCGTGGCCAATTTGGACCCCAGGGGCATGATTGGCAGGAATTATGTAGGTGACCACTGGCCGTTAATACATGCTAAATATCTAAGCTCTGGGCCCAATGGTTTCAGAGAAGAAGATATTTTAATTTTTTCCCATTGTAAGTCTATGGGAGCTATATGTTGCCATGGCAACCAGAATTCCAATCTGATCAGCCCAAAAACCTTATGCAGCCTTTCCCCCTACCTGATGATGCTTCTCATGAAATTTGATCAAGATTGACCATTGGGTATTATAGATATACTTATTTGAAATTGTTTACGGACGCACGCACGACGGACAAAAAGTGATCACAAAAGCTCACCTTGTCAGTAGTGCAAAAGCTACTCACATTTTTACAGCGTATTAAAATTTTGTTATATCAAATGGGGAAAGTTTTAATGCAATGTTAGGTACAGTACTCATAGCTCCAGAAGGCATTTTTTTCATCTTATTTCTGCCTGAAAACACATATTGTTGGTACTCATTTGAAGCGCCTCAACGAGGCACTTTTGAGTACCAACAATGTATGTTTTCTTATCTGGGGCTGTGATGTACTGTAGTAGCTTCATTATCTTTGAACAATTGAGTCAGTCAACTACTCCTTGGGAGACATCTTGAGTCTTCCTTTTTTCAATACTATTATTCTCAACTTCTCAAAATATTCAGTGACTTTTTTTTCTTCATTTTTGTCTGTGTGTGTTTTTCTTTTATACTCAACCTCTTTACAACACTGTAATATCATGGTTTTGGACATAACATGGTTTAGAGATCCCAAAATGTATACTGGTACATTATGTAGAAAAATGATCATAAATGGTCATTTTTCTATGTAATCATAGATCTATACAGGATATAAGGTGTTGCTTAACTAAATTGTTTCTGCCTTGGGCCCCAACAATTGTGTTGTAACGAGATTAAACTGGTTTGGTTGTATTTTGAAGAAGGCCCTGCTGAAATATGGAATTTGATAGAAAATATAGTTTTAGATTATATTGTGTTTATTGTACGAATGAAAAACATTCATGGCACATCAACTTTAACACTTTGGGCCCCAACAAATGTGTTAAAAGAGGTTTGGATGTACTTTGAATCCTTTTTTCCCTTTGTGTTTCTTTCCCTTTGGTGTCTGTGATGGGTGGTGTGGGTTAATTCTATCGATTCCTAATCATTGCCTAAACTTCTATTTTGAAGAAGGTCCTGCAGAAATGTGGATTGGTTTTGATAAAAAAATAAAAAGTTTTAGATATTATTGTACTAACAGAATACATTCATAGCACATCGGTACAAAACTTCAACACTTTGGGCCCCAAAAATTGTGTCGAAATCGGTTTGGGTGTACTTTGAAGAAGGCCCTATAGAAATGTGTATGGATTTTGATAGAAAATAAGTTTTAGATTATATAGTGTTTATTGTACTAATGGAATACATTGATAGCACTTCAGTATAACACTTCAACACTTAGCACAGAAGTTTATTTATAACTAAAAATGTGTTCAATCTAAAAACTCAATTTCTTACAGTAATACATAGAGGATCTTACATGAGTGTCAATGTATTATTGAATTTATTAAACAAGTTGAGGAAAAGGGATAAAATGCGAGGCTTTGCCAAGCATATTATCCCTTTTCCTCAACGAGTTTAATAAATTTAATAATACATGAGCACGAATGCAAGATTCTTTTTATCAAATGACATTTAAAGCGCATTTTATTCAAGATTGTTTAACAAAAATGTCAATATTCCACAATAAGTATAAGTGACGTCGTATGACAAATTCAAACTTTGAAAGGGAGCATAATAATTTAATCTAACATAGCTCCAGAAAAGGCTCTTTTTTTCATTACGCAAACACGCGTATACAAATACATTGCCACCTTTATCCACGAAAAAGTGACAAATTTTATGATGAAAAATTGTGATATTTTTCTTATTTCTGCTCAAAATATAGATTGTGGGCACTCTCGTTAGAACCGCCTCATTGAGGCGGTTCTAACGAGTACCCACAATCTATATTTTAGAGCAGAAATAAGAAAAATAATGTTTACCCCCCGCAACCCCAGTTTTACTAGATAAAAGTGGGGTTCAAAATTATATAGGCCTGTTTTCATGATGTCATAGAAAAAGTACTGGTATTTTGCTTATTTCTGCATGAAAACATATGTTGTTGGTACTCATTAGAACAGAGGTGCTTCTAATGAGTACCCACAACATACGTTTTTGTGCAGAAATAAGGAAAATAATAGGTGGGTATCCCCTCTTATCTGGGGCTATAATCTAATGAGTGATTGAATGTTTTGGGTTTAATGACACATCAATCCATGTTGGTCATTTTGTGTCATCTCCCAGAGAATGGGAGAAAAGAGATAGAGATAGAAGAGATAGTAGAGGAGATAAAAGTGAGGGACAGAGGAGAAAGAGGAAAATGAATGGAAGTGTAGAAACAGAATAACAATATTCCCCCTCTGCTCTTACCTGCTACAAGGATAGCAGGCCTTGTCCAACTATAAGCCAATATCAGTTGGACACCCCAGTAACACAAGATACACATCACCTTTACCTCACCCAACAACCCCATTGGGATATCATCTAAACGCGTATTTTGAGTCACTGAGGATTTACCACAGCACCTGGTAAACCGGCATAATGGAGATAATTTAAGGAATCTCATCACATGATCCATCCGTGAAATGAATAACTCCACTTTATATGGAGAAAACTGGGGTTTATGATTATATTTTCCTTGTTTCTGCTCAAAGACGCAGGTTGTGGGTACTCATTAAGACCCACTTCAATGAGGCCGACCTAACGAGTACCCACAACCTATGTTTGCAGTTTAAGAAAATATCACAGATTTTCATCAGAAAAGTAGCCATTTTGGAAATGGAACTAAAAATGCGTCCATAGGACACGGATGCCCCCGCCTGAAAATATGTCTATGTTCGTATTCATCCATAGAAAGGTATTGAATGTGTTTAAGTTTTGGACCCTTTTTTCACATTTGACCTCTAAGTATGACCTTGACCTTGGAGGTAAGGACCTTGGTCTTGTGTGAGGCAGATTGTCTCATGATGGCCAACATTTCTGCCAAGTAATTCCAAAATTCATCCAGAGATAAGAAAATTATTGACTGTGTTTAAGTTTCGGACCATTTCTTTTACCTTTGACCTCTAAGTTTGACCTTGGAGGTACGGATCTGGATTTGCACAAGACACATCGTCTCATGATGGTTAATATTTTTTTTCAAAGTAATTTCAAAATTCATCGCGAAATAAGTAAGTTATTGACAGCGTTTAAGTTTTGGACTCCTTTTTTGACCTTTGACCTCCAAATATGACCTTGACCCTGGAGGTACAGACCTGGGTTTTGCACGTGACACATCGTCTGATGATGGTTAACATTTCTACAAAGTAATTTCAAAATCTATCCAGAAATAAGAAAGTTATTGACTGCGTTTAAGTTTCGGACCATTTCTTTTACCTTTGACCTCTAAGTTTGACCTTGACCTTGGAGGTAAGGATATAGATTTGCACAAGACACATTGTCTCATGATGGTTAGTATTTTTTTCAAAGTAATTTCAAAATTCATCCCGAAATAAGTAAGTTATTGACTGCGTTTAAGTTTCGGACCCTTTTTTTGACCTTTGACCTCGAAGTATGACCTTGGAGGTACAGACCTGGGTTTTGAACGTGACACATCATCTGATGATGGTTAACATTTCTACAAAGTAATTTCAAAATCCATCCAGAAATAAGAAAGTTATTGACTGCGCTTAAGTTTCGGACCATTTTTTTTACCTTTGACCTCTAAGTATGATCTTGACCTTGGAGGTACGGATCTGGGTTTGCACAAGACACATCGTCTCATGATGGTTAATATTTTTTCAAAGTAATTTCAAAATCCATTCCGAAATAAGTAAGTTATTGACTGCGTTTAAGTTTCGGACCCTTTTTTTGACCTTTGACCTCTAAGTATGACCTTGACCTTGGAGGTACGGACTTTGGTTTTACACGCGACACGTCGTCTCATGATGGTTTACATTTCTGCAGAGTCATTTTAAAATCCATCAAGAAATAAGGAAGTTACTGACCGCGTTTAAGTTTCGGAAGCATGGACAGACGGACAGGGGCAACACTATATGCCCTTTCCACCATTCTTCGAATGGCGGGGGCATAAAAAAAATGGCACTATGTCACATAGGTTTGTTATCGTAATGTTTTAAAAAGTTATGTGGTTTTCATTCAGACAATGTTTATTTATTTTTATGTTTTGGTTTTATGGCCCTTTCAATTATTTCACTTATTTCAAGCTGATTGTTAATCAGAAGTGGGTGAAAACCACAGTACTTGCAGGAAAAACCACATGACTTTCGCTGCTGAACTTGACATCTCACGTGACCTGAAGGAGGCTCTAACCCTGACTAGTGACAAACCTAATGATTAAGAGTCAGTGTTCTTATCAATTAGGCCACGGAGGTTCTTTCACGCAGTTGATTCTAAAAAGCAATACAAAGCACCTTTTCATATATACAAGACAAAACAAGTAAAAAATTCCCTTAACCCTTATCCCTCTGAACACAACGACCATTACTTTTGCAAATAGTGTGGCTTATCCAGTTAACGTCCCGATCCGAAGGACGGTGCACTTTACGACATTCATCCCTGCAAATGATGCCAATGGAGTGTGCTCGGACACCGAAATTTTATCGCCGCTGCCGGGGATCGAACCCCGAACCTCTAGTATCAGAGCCAAGTGCACTAACCACTGAGCTATCCTGCTACCTATCATGTAGATAGTGGGGACATAAACTCATTGCAATCCTACTTAACCATTCCTGCTCAAGCAGACAACCATAACCTTTGCAAAGTGTAGATCCAGATCAGATGGATTGGATCTACCATGATTTGTCATTCAATTTTTGCATTGAGCAAATACTCGATGGGGAGATTCTAATGAGAACATACAACATACCTTTATCTTACATATGCCTATATATTCCAATTATTCTTTCAGTTGGGAGTAATAACTGACCCAAAGTGGCTCATACTACCCAGTGTTAACCTTTATCCTGAAGTACAAGACAACCTCTATCTTTGCAAACAGTGTAGATCCAGATCAGATGGCTTCTGAAGAACCCAATTAGCATCTACACTGTTTGTTATGCAGTTTATGAATTGAATGAAAACATCATATCGAGAAATTTGATTGGATGATAGTCCTTAGTGAGCTGAATTTGTTTGTTTTATTTGAGGTTTAACATACCAGTCAACACTATTTAGGTCGTTTTTGAGATGTTGCTTCCAATTTTGTGGGACTTTTACCAGATGTTGAGATAAAATGACATCTCAATCCCAGCTGCCCACCAAACCAATAGGGTTTATATGCATGGATGGCCTGACTCGCACCACTTTACCTGGGCAGTCTTAGATCTTATACACGCAGTTTACCAGTACTCATGTGCGGTCTGTTTCAACTCTGCGTGGCAGCATCATGCAGCCCGATCTATTTCTCGAAACCCTGATGGGTGGAGGGCAATGACTCAATTTATTCAGCAGGGTAAGGGTCAAATGAATTTTCATGGTTCCAAAAGTGTTTTTTTAGTTTCAGATCACAGAATACGCTCAAAAACCAGTAATGTGTTTTAAGTACACAAAATGCCCCCACCTCAGGTTCTGCCCATTTAGAAGTTCACCTCAGGTTCTGCCCATTTAGAAAATTCCACAGAAGGCTTCATCAGGCCTGTATGGACTTTGAACATTTGGGTTGCCACTGAAATAAGTTGACAGCTATACAACCATATGAGCCAGCACATGACAAAATCTACAAGCAGTCTTGAGCGACCAGCGAAGACTCAGATCAGCCTGCACAGTCTGATCAGACTCTTCGCTGATCACATGTACCTAAAAAAGGTTAATATCTATGAGAGACATAAGCAAAAGGTCTTGTCATAGTGGATGGGTGCGCCAGTTGAGTCTCTGCTGGTCGAATCGGTCTTTTGTTTTGTTTGATTTGAGGTTTAACGACCCCGTCAACACTGTATAGGTCATTTTGGAGACGCTGCTTCCAGTTTTGTGGGACTTTTACCCGACATTGAGATGAAATGACATCTCAAGCCCTGACGCCCAATAAAGGGTTTATAAGCATGGACTATCCGACTCGCACCACTTTCTCTGGGCAAGCTTAGATCCTCTAAGCGGTTTACCAGTACTCGTGTGCGGCCGGTTTCAACTCTGCGTGGAAGCAGCATGCAGCCCATCTATTTCTTCAAGCCCCGATGGGCGGGGGATGCGCATCGGTCTTATTGTAGGTTTTGTCATGCGCCGGCTCATATGTCTAAATGGGACTCCTCACATTCTTTAACCCTTATCCTGCTGAATATTCAGTTTAGCCACACCCATTTCTGACTTTGAACCAATCAGATTAGTTGATGTAATTTATTTGTACAAATCCATAAATAGAAGCCTTCGTGGTGTAGTGGTTACGCTACTTGCCTTGTAAACCAGGGATCGCAGTATCGATCCCAGGCTTCTCCAGACTTTCAGATGAGTCTTTAAACCGAGGTCTCGTCTCTGTATGACCTTAGCTGTTGGTGGGACGTAAAACTCAAACACTCACATATCCATAAACTGAAAGTCAATCAGTGTAGATCCAGATGGCTTCAGAAGCCATCTGATCTGGATCTACACGGTTTCCAAAAATAGGGGTTGTTGTGAAGAGCATGATAAGAGTTAACCAAGCTTGACAATCAGTTTAATGTGAGTTTTTGCCAGTGGCACAAGACAGTTGTAGGTGCCCACCCATCAGGGCTTCAAGAAATAGATGGGCTGCATGATGCTTCCACGTAGAGCTGAAACCATCTGCACATGAGTACTGGCAAACCACTAAGAGGATCTAAGCCTGCCCAGGCAAAGTTGTGCAATTCGGACCGTCCATGCATATAAACCCTTTTGGTTTCATTGGATGGCAGGGCTTGAGATGTCCTAATAGTGTCGACAGGGATGTTCAACCCCAATCTAACAAAAACAAAACAAGACAGTTGTCTTGAAACAGCCATGCAATCTCTATTAAAATATTTTTTCCTCCTATTTTAAGTATTGGGACAGATAGGCCTAAGCAAACTGCCAGATCATACTGCTCCTGGACATCAGGGGCTACACTGTTTCCCATTCCGTTTACACCTTTTTGACTCCTTGCAGGATCGTCAAATTTGTTAAATTTTAGGATAATTACACCAAGTTATCAAGGTGTCCGAATTTTTAGGATTCTATGGTAATAAGACAAAATGGAAGCACACTGAAAAATGACCATTTATCCCAAAATGTATTATAATACAGAAAAAAATAACATTTATCCCAAAATGTATTGATTATGCAGAACAATATCCATAAATGTTCTTTTTTCTGAATCTACACATTTTCGTTTGGCTACAGCACAGTTGTTTACCTAAAACATGGTTTCAGTTTCTGACCCAATAACAGTATTAACCTTTTCGTACCAGAAACAATCCCCGCAAACAGTGCAGACCCAGATCAGACAATGCATCTGATCAAAGCCTATACTGTTTGCAAAACGTTCAGTCATTTTCCAAGTAAGTTTTGAGGAAACCCCTAAATTATGAAATGGACTCCTGCTATATTTAAGGAGGAAGATTTCATCTGGTACAAAACGGGTTAAAAAGAGACTTCTTCTATAAAGAAAACTGTGGTCTCTAACAAGCAGGGATCTTTGGCACAACCATGTTCTTCACCGAGGTGACAACATATTCCTTCAATGGCTGGAGCTGGTAGAGTGTGAGACTGTCTAAAACCCACTCCCTAGACACTGTCACAACCTGATGACTCTTGTACAACTCTGAAAATATAAAAAAACTCATAGTCTAAGACATCAGTAAGAAAACAATGGATGGTTATACCTGAAAGACTTTAAAACCATTTGGGTTTAAATACATGTTCCGACAACATATTCATGTGATAAAGTGCAGCCCTTCATATCTCAAAAATGGTTCCTTTTCTGATGAAAATTTGCGATATTCTTCTTATTTATACTCCAAACATAGGTTGTGAGTGCTCGTTAGAACCGCCTCAATGAGGCGGTTCTAACAAGTACCCATAACCTATGTCCAGGTTTTGAGTGCTCGTTAGAACAGTCTCATTGAGGTGGTTCTGACCAGTACCCACAACCTATGTCCTGGAGCAGAAATAAGCAAAATAATGTATACCCCTGTAAACCCCAGTTTTCTGTATATGAAGTGAGGTTTAGAGGGACACACAATACATGAACTTGTTAACATGATGACTTTGGGATCACCAATTAGGTCAGTCTGTACATCCAGTTTTCGATTATCTCTCTCTGAATAGCCCTTGGGCCGTGAGAGTACAGTAAAATTAAATAAAGACTAATTCTGCTATAAAAAGCTTATTTAGAAGGTTGGAGTTATGCTTTTTTTGTGTTTTCTGCAAAGAGTGTCCTCGGGTCAGAGACCACCTTTGGGACGAACAGTCCCAAAGGCGGTCTTACCCATATCTTGCTGTTCACGACAACCCCTATCTTTGCAAACAGTGTAGATCCAGATCTGATCAGGATCTACACTGTTTGGCATTCAGTTTATGAATTTGTAGCAATAAATTATATCAAGTAATTTGATTGGTTGATAGACAGAAATGGGTGTGGCTTAAATGAATTTTCAGCAAGATAAGGGTTAGTATAGGAATTTTACTGTATGATACAGTATGATGTAATCAGTGAAGACTAATCAGACAGCACAGATTATAATTTTTCTGCATAATCTGTATGCTTTTGCTTCAATATAACATGGATGTTAATTTGTTTTCTTTGATTTGAGGTTTAACGTCACCATCAACACTGTAAATGTCAATTTGGAGACGTTGCTTCCAATTTTGTGGGACTTTTACCCAACATTGAGATGAAATGATATCTCAATCCCTGTCGCCCAATGAAACCAATAGGGTTTATAAGCATGGACGGGCCAACTCGCACCGCTTTGCCTGGGCAGGCTTAGATCCTCTAAGCGGTTTACCAGTATTCGTGTGTGGGTCGGTTTCAACCCTTCGTGGAAGCATCATGTAGCCCATAAATTTCTTCAAGCCCCGATGGGCGGGGGCCGAACATGGATGTTAAACTATCACGGTTTCTGCTCTGGACTCTACACTGTTATAAAGAGGTTGTAATATTTGAGCCATGTCAGCTATCATTACCCAGGCTTTTCTATGAGGATTTTGTGTATTGATGATTATAAGGGCCTGTGCCAAGCAAAAAGGGTCTTCGAGTGTGTGTGCCCAGCAATGAAACAGATATGCCTGTGCATCTGATCACAGTCTTCAATGAGCACTATTTGGGGCCAGTTGTTCAAAACTAACAACATTGTTAAAAGTTTGTTAAAAACAGTGATCATTACATACCAAGACATAGGTTGTGGGTACTTGTTAGAACTGCTTCCCTCAATGAGGCCGTTCAAACGAGCACCCTCAGTATAAATAACATAAATGTCACATATTTTCATCAGAAAAGTTGCCATTTTGGAGAGGAGAAAAAATGCACTATTTCACACGGGTGTGTTATCGTAATGAGATGCTCTGAACAATTGGGACAAGATGACTGGTGATTCAAAGCTTCTCTATGCAGAATGAGAAGGCTGCATTCTATCTAAGTTGGTATGCAGGCTGATTTGAGTCTTTGAGGAGCACATAATTATGCTTTAAGACCCCTTTATACTGCTGAATAAATTAATTTTGCCACACCCATTTCTGCCTATCAACCAATCAATGTTTCATTAAAATTTGCAAACTAACAGACAAACAGTGTATGTCATGATCAGCTGGCTTCTTAAACAAGAGGGCCCAGAGGGCCCTGGTTCGCTCACCTGTGTGTCACTGTCTCGAGTGCATTCTATTTTTAGCTCTTGTGGCCATCTTGTTCATCAGCAGAGTGATTTTAGCTTATTTGGTAGGGAGTAACCTAGGCAACATTCCTGGGAACTTTGAATCAAATTGGCCTGAGGGTTTAGGGGGAGTTTCCGTTTGAATCAAATTTACACTATTTTTCTATTTTTACCTTCGGTGGCCATTTTGTTCATCCGAGTGGGATTGTTTAAGCCTTTTTGGTAGAGGATAATCTAAGCAACATTGTGGCAAGGAACCTACATGCTAAATATGAAGGCTGTATCTCAAATGCTTTAAAAGTTATGACAAAGTAGGTCAAAGGTCAAGGTCATGGGTATAAAGTTTTGAATGGCTGAGAAAACCTTGTCACAAAGAACATGCATGCCAAATATGAAGGCTCTATCTCATATGGTTCAAAAGGTATGATAAAGTAGGTCACAGGTCAAATCTTTATGAGTGGGAAGCCCTTGTCAGAAGGGGCCTACATGCCAAATTTGAAGGCTCTATCTCAAACGGTTCAAAAGTTATGACAAAATAACCTACTGATCTACTTTTTGATTTGACATGACCCATATTCGAACTTAACTCAGATATTGTCCAGATGATCATTCTGAGCAAGTTTTATGATGATTTGACTGAAACTGTGGCCTCTTAGAGTGTTCAAAACGTTTTTCTATGATTGGATATGCTGACCTACTTTTTGACCCGACATAACCCATATTCAAACTTGACACAGATATTGTCAAGATGATCATTCTCAGCAAGTTTGATGATGATCGGACCAAAACTTGGGCCTCTAGTGTGCACAAGGTTTTTTCAACAATCTGACCTACATATTGACCAGACATGACCCATATTCGAAATTAACCGAGATATTGTCAAATGATCATTTTGAGCAAGTTTGATGATGATCGGACCAAAATTGTAGCCGTCGGTGTGTTCAGAGGGTTTTTCTATGATTTGACCTACTGACCTATTTTTTGACCCAACATGACCCATATTTGAACTCGACTGAGATATTGTCAAGATGATCATTCTGGGCAATTTTGATGATGATCGGACCAAAACTGTGGCCTCTAGTGTGTTCACAGGCTTTTTCTATGATTTGACCTACTGACCTACTTTTCGCCCTGACATGACCCGTATTCAAACTTGACCCGGATATTGTCAAGACTATCATTCTGAGCAAGGTTGATGATGACCGGACCAAAACTGTGGCCTCTAGTGTGTTCCCAAGGTTTTTCTCTGATTTGACCTACTGGCCTACTTTTTGACCCTACATGACCCATATTCGAACTTGCCCGAGAAATTGTCAAGATAATCATCTAGAGCAAGTTTCATGATGATCAGACAAAAACTGTGGCCTCTAGTGTATTCACAAGGTTTTTCTATGATTTGACCTACTGACCTACTTTGTGACCCGACATAACCCATATTCAAACTTGACCCGGATATTGTCAAGACTATCATTCTGAGCAAGTTTGATGATGACCGGACCAAAATTGTGGCCTCTAGTGTGTTCCCAAGGTTTTTCTCTGATTTGACCTACTGGCCTACTTTTTGACCCTACATGACCCATATTCGAACTTGCCCGAGAAATTGTCAAGATAATCATTTAGATCAAGTTTCATGATGATCAGACAAAAACTGTGGCCTCAAGTGTATTCACAAGGTTTTTCTATGATTTGACCTACTGACCTACTTTGTGACCCGACATAACCTATATTCGAACTTGACCGAGATATTGTCAAAATGATCATTCTGGGCAAGTCTGATGATGATCGGACCAAAACTGTGGCTTCTAGTGTGTTCACAAGGTTTTTCTATGATTTGACCTACTGACCTGTTTTTCCAGACATGACCCGTATTCAAACTTGACCGAGATATTGTCAAGATGATCATTCTGAGCAGGTTTGATAATGATTGGACCCAAACTGCGGCCTCTAGTGTATTCACAAGGTTTTTTCTATGATTTGACCTACTGACCTACTTTTTGACCCGGCATGACTCATATTCGAATGTGACCAAGATATTATCAAGATGATCATTCTGAGCAAGTTTGATGATGATTGGACATAAATTGTGGCCTCTAGTGTGTTCAGAAGGTTTTTCTATGATTTGACCTACTGACCTACTTTTTGACCCAACAACACCCATATTCGAACTTGACTGAGATATTGTCAAGATAATCATTCTGGACAAGTTTGAGGATGATCGGACCAAAACTGAGGCCTCCTGTGTCTTCACAAGGTTTATTTCTGATTTGACCTACTGACCTACTTTTTGACCCGACATGACCCATACTTGAACTTGACCGAGATTTTGTGGTGGAACAAATTGTGTGCAGGTTTAGTTAAAATCAAATCATAAATGAAACATCTATCATGCAGACAAGACCAAAATAGGCAATTTTTGCCCTTTCAGGGGCCGTAACTCCGTAACACATGATGGGATATGGCTGGTTCAAGAAAGAAACCCAGATCTCATGGTGGTACAAGTTGTGTGCAAGTCTACTTAAAATCAAATCATAAATGAAGATGCTATCGTGCGGACAAGACCAAAATAAGCAATTTTTGCCCTTTCAGGGGCCGTAACTCCGTAACACATGATGGGATATGGCTGGTTCAAGAAAGGAACCTAGATCTCATGGTGGTACAAGTTGTGTGCAAGTCTGGTTAAAATCAAATCATAAATGAAGATGCTGTCGTGCTGACAAGAAATTGTTTACGCACGCACGGACGTGCGGACAGATGCACGGACGGACCCACATTTTGGGTTTGTGTGGCTGCACCTGTCCATATTTTATGGGGCTAAAATTTTTATGTGGCTAACGGTTTATGTGGCTATAAGACACACAAATCTGTACATCTAATGTGGCTAGCCACACAAACTTTGGAAATCAGCCACATAAAGGCTGTCTGTACGAAACCGTCTTTGTCTAAACTTATGTGGCTACCAGAGGTTGTGATATCTAGCCCTCTAAAGGTAGAACAGAACTTTCTTTATAGTGCACTGATACATCTTATGGGTCTAGCTCCTCACATAGAGGGCTTTTTCCTACTGCAGCATTCAGCCCCTGGACAGCCAGTTAAATTTATGTGGCTCAGTCCCATAATCTCAAAGTTTAGCCTCATAATCCTGGACATCCATGTCCAAGGATGTCAAAGGTGATGGACATAAATTTATGTGTCTTTTTTTTATTTGATTTTTCTAGTCCCCCTGAACCCCTCTGTACTAACAGAAAAATGGGTTTGTGGGGCTAGCCACACAAACCCATTTTGCCACACAAAACCCTTCTGTACCTAAAAGAAGCCACATAAACCCATTTTGTAAGAACGGACGCACTGACGACGGACAAAATGTGATCACAAAAGTTCACCTTGTCACTACGTGACAGGTGAGCTAAAAACCATATGATCTGGAACTTCACTGTTTGCAAAGGTAGGGGTTGTCGTGTTCTGTGATGGCTTCCAGCCAGCCATCTGATCTGGAACTTCACTGTTTGCAAAGAAGCCATCTGATCTAGATCTACACTGTTTCAAAGGTAGGGATTGTCATGTTCAGTAGGATAAGGGCCAAGACACCGACCATCCCCCACCCCCCTGCCCCCTTTGCTTGAAGCTGCCCATTTCAATGCATACTATTGAAGGCTGCAACATCCTGGCTTGATATCTGTACATCACCATCATCATCTTCTACATCAGAACATGTCACAATCAGTGGAGTTCTGTCCCCTTTCTTGAGGAAATCTACGTTTGGTACCAACTCTCCGCCACAGGTTTGTATGAGGCTTGACATATCATCTAGGAGAGAAAAAAAAAGAATGGAATGTAAGGAGGTTCATTAAAGTAAGTAAATCAGTGTTCAGACTCTGATGGCTATTGTTTTGTGTTTTAACATTGTGAGTCCTCTACAAAAGAGAAGGGTCAAAAGGGATGGTAATGGAGAAGAAAGAAATAGACAGAAAATATATGAACAGGGAGTGGAATTAGAGAGGCAGGGTAACAATGGATATGCCACCTCTTCCATGCCTAATTTCAAGTCAGTACTAGTCCGACAAACGGCCCCCACCCATCGGGGCTTGAATAAATAAATGGGCTGCATGATGCTTCCACGCAGAGCTGAGACCCACCAAGTACTGGTAATCTGCTTAGAGGATCTAAGCCTGCCCAGGCAAAGCGGTGCGAGTCAGACCTTTCATTCTTATAAACCCTATTGGTTTCATTGGGCATCAGGGCTTGAGATGTCATTTCATCTCAGTGCCGGGTAGAAGTCCCACAAAATTGGAAGCAACGTCTCCAAAATGACCTTTACAGTGCTGATGGGGATGATAAACCTCAAATCAAACAAAACAATATTGGAAAATGCCATAAATCTGTGATGGTATATTCTACGATATACTACGATGTCATCATGTACCGTAAAAATCCTAAAAATTCTGACGCCTCCAGGACTGGCTATATTTCTCCTAAAATTGTAACAAATTTGTTTCATGCTCCTGTGGGGAGTTCGAAAGTTGCAGATAGAATGGCAAACAGTGTAGACCCTGATCAGACGGCTCCTTCAGGAGCAGTCTGATCTGGGTCTGCACTGTTTGCTTAGGACTATCTGTCCTAATACTTAGGATCGGTACGGTATGCTTTGTCCACTGCCTGGCATTTGGTTTTATGCAGCTCACATCACTTGCCACTTTGTACTATGTGCAAGTAGTACATATTTGTTACTGTCGAAAATTAGGTTTAGCAGCATGTCAATGCATTGCCATTTAACAGAATTTCCAACTGAAAAACCACCAATTTACTTCCCCCAAAATCTGCCTTGGCAAATATACTAATATTTTTGGAGAAGCTGCTCACATTTTACAGTAAAAATGGGCCCCGTCAAGCGATTTTGGTTCTTATCGCCTATGCGAGCAGCGAAGTTTCAGGCGAGCCTGCGCATCCGCGCAGTCTCGCCAGAACCTTCGCTGCTCGCTCATACAAGCAGTAAATCAAGAGGAACCTTTAGACAGAAAGCCATATCCCTGGCCCCTCTGAATGGCTGGGCATGCGCAGTTAAAATTTGTCATGATGGAATGCTCGAAGACACAAATTTGCTTGGTGGGGCTCAAATATCCCTGAACTGGATACTGTACTTGATAGAGCAGCTAACATTTTGGCCATTAACCTGTGTCCAGTTGTTCAAAACTAAGGATGTCGTTAGTTAACATATCATTAAAGCTTTGATAATTTAATATGGCATTTGCAAAAGCTGCTCTCATTTTTTCAGCAAAACTAATACTAAATTAGGAATTGTACTTGCCAGAACAGTTAACAGCTTCACCACTAAAGAGCTTGTCAAGCTAACGATGCTTTGAACAACTGGGCCCAGCTCTTAAGCTACTGATGCTTTGAATAACTGTACCCAGCTTGTTCAGCTAACAATGCTTTAAACAACTGGGCCCAGCTCTATAAGCTAGCAATGCTTTGAACAACTGGGCCCAGCTCATTAATTTATAAGCTAACAATGCCTTGAACAACTGGGCCCAGCTCATTAATAATTATTAATAAGCTAGTGATGCATTGAACAACTGGACATAGTAAGCTATCATGAGATGAGACTACATACCAACAGAGAGACCAGGACAATCTCCAACACACATGAACGCAAACTTGTCAAAGATTTTTGTAGAGGAGACCCTTGATTTCCTAGGCCCCTGATGCTGTTCTCCATTAGCTGTGTCACCCTGGATCTCATAGGGATCCTGAAATATAGCAAATCTAAGCACTGATTTTAACTGTGGTTTGTTTGTCTCTGGAGTAGGCTGGAAAAATGGGGCTCGTTGTTCAAAACTAATGATGTCGTACATCGAAAACTAATAATGTCGTACATCATTAGTTAACATATCATTACAATTTTGATCATTTAATATGGCAAATATGCTTATATTTTGCTGAAAAAATGTGAGCAGCTGCTGCTCACATTTTTTCAGCAAAAATATAACTTGCAAAAGCTGCTCACATTTTTTCAGCAAAAATATAACTATCTGATATTGTACTTCATAATAAAACAGTGAAGTATTTGACAACTTACGATTTTTGTTTGTCTGATTTGAGGTTTAACGTCCCCGTCAACCCTGTATAGGTCATTTTGCAGACGTTGCTTCCAATTTTGTGGGACTTTTACCCGACATTGAGATGAAATGACATCTCAAGGCCTGTCGCCCAATGAAACCAATAGGGTCTATAAGCATGGGCGGACCGACTCACACCACTTTCCCTGGGCAGACTAAGATCCTCTAAGCGGTTACCAGCTTGTGTGCGGTCGGTTTCAGCTCTGTGTGGAAGCATCATGCAGCCCATCTATTTCTTCAAGCCCCAATGTGCGGGGGCAGTTGACAACTAACAAGCTTGTTAAGCTAACAGTGTCCTGGTCCTGTGCGGGGACTTGTTTATTTTATCCTTAATTTCCTGTACTTTAAGCATTGTAGACCGTGATCTGACAATGCTTTCTGAAATGTCTGATTAGGGTCCACACTGTTTGCCATACCAAACACAGGTCTTACGACATGAAAGCCGTACATGAAAGCCGTAACAAAGGAAAGAAGCATAGCCTGAAAAAATCCCCGACTATGGTGTGATTCGAACCCGGCCCGCTCGGGTTATAGTCCAGGTTTCTAACTGCTGAGCCAAAGAGTCGACTCTCTGACGCAGTTGTCAGAGAGTGGTTATAAACCTAGAAGCTATGCATATGATCTTCCAAGGTAGATAATGGAAGGGAGGTAACACAACCCCTCTTCAGGAAGTCATCATTTGTGATAACGTGAAGAATGCAAACTTCGACACAAGCCAATTCTGGCATGTAAAGTCCAATCCCGGACCAGCCCCCATCTTACGACACGAAAGCTGTAACAAAGGAAAGAAGCATAGCCTGAAAAAATCCCCGCTTATGGTGCGATTCGAACCCGGGCCGCTTGGGTGATAGTCCAGTGTTCTAACTGCTGAGCCAACGAGTCGGCTCTCTGACGCAGTTGTCAGAGAGTGGTTATAAACCTAGAAGTTATGCTTATGATCTACCAAGGTAGATAATGGAAGGGAGGTAACACAAGACCAGTCCAGATTGATCTTACAGGTGAAAATAACCATTGCCAGGATTTTGTACCAATCAGTAATAGTCCTGTGGACATCAGCAGAATAAAGCTACTGCACCTAGTAATTTTGGGTCAACTGACAAACAATCTACCTTAAAATACTGACCACATATTTGCATACCTCACAAAATTGAACATAATAATTTATGTTTTCATAGAGAAACAACTGCTAAACTTAAGAACAAAACCGTACAAATGAAGGCTTTTTAACAATTTCGTATGAAATTCAAATGGTCCATCTACTGCACCAATTATTTGACATTTAAATTATCCCACTCACTAGTTAATCAATTATAAAGGGTCATCTCTGCCTTCACATCTAATGTATACATACAGTAGAACTTCAGTGGCTCGAACTCCGATGGCTCGTTTACTATGGATGAGTCGAACCCGTTCTTGAGTCCGCAGGGAATTCCTCCAAATACGATATAGGGGTAATTTAGAAAGATTTTCTTGCAAATATATGCTGTGTGTACTCATTAGAATCGCCTCGATGAGGCGATTCTAATGAGTACACACAACATACATTTATGGTACAGAACAGTGCAAATATATCCACAATTAGCTCCATTATGTCTCCTGGTATGCCACTAATAGTAACCCTTCATGGCTCGAACTACCACTGTCTGGAACATATTTTCATGGTCCCAAAGGGTTTCGAGCCATCGAAGTTCGACTGTAACTTATTAGAGCTTCTGGCGGGTAGGGTGAGGGAACTATCCTTACAGCGAAAAACATAACCTTGAAACAATATGCACTGCTCCACATGGTGGTCCAACTATCTATCAACTTTCAGCTTGATCAGATGTAAAAAAGGTAGGAGTTTACCAGAAGCAAAAAGTTTTCTTACGGATAGACAGACATTGAGGGGCATAACATAATACGACCATTTTTCAAATGGGCATATAAAACCTCTCTAAATACATTAGAACTTCGATGGCTCATTGCGTAGGCCAATCCTTCTCAATACTAAGCATCATTACAGTATTATTTATTTACACTACTGCAACAAACTGAAAACAGCTACTAGTCCATCTTATGAACATGGATTATATTATTAAGCTGTGGTGCCAGATTTTCAACTGGACCATTCGGAACGGCTAGCCACTGTCCTTCCTAGACCTGACCAGCTTTTCACTGGATTATGTCCCGGTCTTGGGATAAAGTCGAACCCTGGGACCCAATAGCAAGCTTTAATTAGTCATGGTAAATGAGCCATCCTAGTTCGAGTTACTGAATTTTCCCATTCTAACACTGGTAGCCTATAGTAAAATATAGTGTTATATTGATAAATCACTGGGCAGAAGTGCAAGATGCGAAGAGACGCCTTTCTATCCTGTTTGATGACGTCTTCCATTGTTACCTTGATGTTAGATGTTGTAAAGTCGTTTTCTTGTATCAAATATGTTATGAAAACCAGTTAACACATGTGATAGTCTGACAGTTATATTGGCAGGATTCTTTAAACAATGGCGGAAGATTGGGAGAATCTGAAGGAATTGATAGCATTTTTGTTGACTTTGTTAGAATCGAAATAGATCAGCTTGTGTGCAATAATTTATTGAGTGATTTATCACTGTCAGTCAGTTGCAAGTAGACAAATCACTCATGCTACGTGCTCGTGATTTGATCTACATTAAAACTGACCTCCAAACAGCGATATATCACTCAATAAATCACTGCTAGAGCTGATCTACAGTCGAAATTCAATGGCTCGAAAACCTTTGGGACCTCTGAAATCTGTTCGAGACAGAGGGAGTTCGAGCCACTGAGGGTAACAGTTACTGTAAGGAAGCATAACGAGATACTTTTAGACATCTTTTCGGTGTTCTATAATGAAAATGTATGCTGTGTGTACTCATTAGAATCGCCTCATCGAGGCGATTCTAATGAGTACACACAGCATACATTTGCAAGATGAAAGACTAAAATCTCCTTAATTATCCCCCACTATTTCTTATTTAGAGGATTTCGCAAGGGGCTCAAGAATGGGTTCGACACATCCATGGTAAACGAGCCATCGGTGTTCGAGCCATCGAAGTTCTACTGTATTTCTTCGGTGTTCGAGCCATCAAAGTTCTACTGTATTTCTTAAGTATAAACTCACCTCTGGCAACAGATGCCCTGCATGTCTACTGTCCACAACCCAATAGTAATTGACAATCCAGCATTTGTTAGCTATACCTTGGAACAGTTTCAGTGTTCTATCACACA
This sequence comes from Lucinisca nassula, assembly GCA_963580285.1. Classification (NCBI taxonomy): domain Eukaryota; kingdom Metazoa; phylum Mollusca; class Bivalvia; order Lucinida; family Lucinidae; genus Lucinisca; species Lucinisca nassula. Next base: position 36,092,508 of record OY757025.1, on the reverse strand, counting down.
GGTGCTCACTCTCCACTGCTACAAATAAAGAGGACAACAATTTAACCCATTGTATGCTAGTGGACTCTTCCATTGCTATATGTTGGGCAAGTCCATTTGTCATATAAGGGGTGGTAGGCCAATGTTAACGTTTATATTCTATTTTTGATGGAAAATTATGTCAGTAAAATGTGCAGGCTCTGATCAGACGCCGCCTTCTACAGCCTCTGATCTGGGCCTGCACTGTTTGCCAAGAGGGTTATGGTACAACTGTATTGAAAATTGTCAACTATGAGCCAGCCTCGATGTCTCAGTCAGATGTTTGTTTGTTTATCATGGAAGAGTCGAACCCGTTCTTGAGACCCTAGCGAAATCCTCTACATAAGAAACGGTGAGGGATAATTAAGGAGATTTTAGTCTTTTATCTTGCAAATGTATGCTGTGTGTACGCATTAGAATCGCCTCATCGAGGCAATTCTAATGAGTAAACACAGCATACATATTCATTATCGAACACCGAAAAGATGTGTAAAAGTATCTCGTTATGCCTCCTGACAGTAAACTCAGTGGCTCGAACTACCCCTGTCTCGAACAGATTTTCGAGGTCCCAAAGGTGTTCGAGCCATTGAAGTTCGACTGTATTTTGCTCAAATCAGCAAGCCCAGTGAGCTGCGTAAAACCAAATGCTACCCAATGAAAAGAGATGTTACATCATGACGTTGGGTTTCCAATAGCATATCACAGGACATACTGTCGCAATTTGTTTATTTTATCCAATCAAACATGTTACATACCCAAGTACATGTACATTAGAATTGAGGGTTAACTTCCATGTCAACTCTATTTATATATAGAGGATCTTACACGAGTGGTCATTTCATATGAAATTTATGAAATGAGCCTTTGGCGAGTTTCATAAATTTCATATGAAATGACCACGAGTGTAAGATTCTGTTTATCATTTGACCACTTTTAATTGGAATTCCTCGCCTTTAAATTTGAGAAATTTTCCACCACATATGCATGGTTGACATGCGTCATGACGTTACTTAATCCCGCCAAAGTGTTATTACATGTGCGGTCATACGATATTTATTACACGACGTTATCCACTGCTTATCAACGATGTGATATGATAAAGACATTTTCGAGACGTTGCTTCCACTTTTGTGGGATTTTCACCTGACATTGGGATGAAATGACATCTCGAGCCTTGCCGCCCAATGAAACTAACAGGGTTTATATGTATGGATGGTCCGACTCACACTACTTTGCCTGGGCAAGTTTTGACCTTCTAAGCGGTGCACCATTTACTCATCAAACAGACAACAGAGCCTTGTCATACTACAAGCCTTCGGCTCAGATGAGCTAAAAATCCTAAAACTTTGGACACTTTCCAGACTTTCTGTAATTCTCATTAAATTTTAACAAATCCTACAAAGAGTCCAAAAATTGCAAACGGAATTGTAAACAGTGTAAACCCTGATCAGACTGCTCCTGATGGAGCAGTCTGATCTGGGCCTGCACTGTTTGCTTAGGCCGATCTGTCCCAATACTTAAGATCATTACAATAGATTTATGTACATTATGTAAAACAAAGCAGCTCACCTGGTTTGACAATAACGTGTGTAACCGACTCATTAAACTTGTTGTAGAATTTACAATCATTGAGAGAGGCCAGTTTCTTTACTTCTTGCTGAAATTGAAAATATTCACCATGTCATTATGATAACACTTCAGTGAGCTAAAGCTGTGTCCTTCTTGTCTCTAAAACAATCATTTTTCAGATGAAAATGTTCCATATTTTTCTTACTCATCACGAAAAGACCCGTATATAATTTTGACCCCCTTGAACCCCACTTTTATATAGTAAAACTGGGGTTTACAAGGGTAAACCTATTTTTCTTCACATTTTTTCCTCTTCAAATTTTCCTTCTTTCAGTGGTAAATTTAAGTTTACAATGTATTTGTATAGGCATGTTTTGGTAATGTTTCTAGTCCAAATATAGATTGTTGGTGCTCGTTAGAACCATCTCATTGAGACAGTTGTAACGCGTACCAAACAATCTATGTTTTTGAGCAAAAATAAGGCAAATAATGAATACTCCCGTAAACCCTAAACATCGTCTGTCTCCATATAAAGTGGTGTTCACCATGTGGACTTGTTGATCTGGGCCCTGTTGTTCAAAGCATCGTTAGCTAAACGAGCTCTTAGTGGTCAAAGTTTAACTGTTCTATTAAGTACAACAATCTAATATTGTATTGTTTTTGCTGAAAAAATGCAAAAGCTGCTCTCATTTTTTAAGCAAAAATATTAGCACATTTGCAATATTAAATGATCAAACTTTTAACGATACGTTAACTAACGACATTGTTAGTTTTCAACAGCTCGCCCCTGATGTAAAGTACGCAAATTTGAAGATTCCTAACTTGTCCTTTAGCAGCATGGAAAACTGTGCATGGGAGCTTTAAAAGGCTGAAACTTACTGTTTTAACTCATTATCCCCTAGAAGCTTATCTCCACTTATTTCCTGGTAAATACTGCTACAGCTGATACCTGTGAGGCTTATCAGTATTTCAGTGCCTATCTCCCTAGAGTTTTTCTAGCTTTGATTAGAAACGATTTTTGTAACTGAGGGTTGCAATGCTATTTTATGTATAATTCAATTATTACAAGCTTCTGACGTTGAAATTTTACACAAAGGTAGATGAAAAAATTATCTACAAGGACATACCAAACACATGCAAAATTCTGAATTACATGCAGGGTGGGTGATAAAGAAAATGACTTACTCCACCACTCGAAGGAATAAATCAAAATTTAATCCACACAAAAATAATAAAAAGAAACCAATTCCACAATAAATTTATAAAATCATGACCCTTATGACTCTTTTCGCATATTATATTAACACAGATTCCTCTTCTTTCTTAATTTCAATGAGAATCTCCAGGAATATCCTCCAAAAAGAGAACAAAACATTTCCGAAAAGTCTTCCTCAAAATCGGCCAAGTCTGCCATATGCACACTTGAAACTGACCAATTTCCTTCAATTTCAATGTAACTTCCAGCCGCATCTGAGCCAAAACCGGTGAATTCGCCATCACTAACACCAGAGTCCATTCTATCATTATGCAGGCATCACACTGTCCCGAAATTGACACCAGATGGAAACACGATAAAGGAAATAGTCAAATTCGGCTCTGATCGTGAAAACATCGGCCAATTCGTAGGACATCTTAAGCCATCATATGATCACCGGTGGATTTTCTGAGGCTCTGGCAGCAACTTAGTGAGCAGCGGCAAAATCTTTGGCATGCCAAAAAATTGCCGAAAGACCTTGCGAAGGTTCATTTTCGTGTTGAATTCGTTTGTCCATCTTACCCTTCGTAAGGCCATCGTGAGGCCATCTTGTCAAATCGTGTCATCTTTTCTTTTCTTCGTGTGATCATCGGTGGTCTCGGGCATTTTAAGCCTCATGAAGATAATACGAGGGAAACAAGAAGTCGTCCAATTGTCTTAGGAAGGCAATAAAACTAAGTTAAACCCTCGCAATGACGTCGTGTAGCCATCGTAATATAGTACGATGACATTGAGATTGGACCACGGTGTCGACGAAGACAGCTGAATTTGAGTACCTCAAGCGATACCCATGTGTCATGGTAACGTAAACAAATAAAAGGCAAACCTCAGAGCATTTTCCTCAGTCAGTCCTGATGAGCAACTCTGCAGAGCATAGGCTTGTGTAACTCCCGAAGCTTCAGTCATAATTATTCACAAATCCGTTCCTGCAGAATGACATTCTTTGATGATGAGACAACCAGGAAAAAGAAGGCAGCAGCATTGCTTCTTTTGATGCACCTTAGAGAACAAGATGAGCAGATCTTATTTTCCTATAAACCAAGTCTCTCTGAAAAAGTGGTCTTCTCTTTGGGTGGCATTTTAAATTGTTTTAAGTTGAATCAAATTTAAGAGAGTTGAAATGTACTGTGTACTCTCCGATCATCAAATAAATTTCAAACGGTCGGCCGAAGGTTCTATAACATCGGGAGGTCACGTGTCGTCTTCGGGACCTAGTTCGAACGCATCGTACTCTCAATACGACGTTGTGAAGCCGTCGTGTGGCCTTCGTTTGGCCTGCAGGTAAACTTCGTGATAAAAAACCACATCTTCGTGTTGCCTTCGTGTGTGGTTCGGATGCCATTGTGTGACCTTCTGCATGCATCGTACTTGCTTCGGCTAGAGATTGGCTGTTGACCATGTTCGGGGCGATCTTCGAGCGAAATTCAAAATTTCATATTCGTATGGCCACCTGGTGTCATTTTCGGGACAGTGTGACGCCTGCATTACCGATTGCAAGCTGTGGTCGCGGATTTCCGCTGTTTTCCATGATTTTTTACCTCAAATTTCTCACTTTTCCTTCCCGGTAAACACGTTGAATTTTCTATTCTCTTCATGAAAAATATTCGAACAGTGTTTGTAAACTGCATTTTTATTGGTCGAAAATCGAACATGGCGATATTTTTTTAGTTTTTGGACCAATGGTAAAAGTCGCTTATACGCGATGCTCGGGAAGTGGAGTACTTGTTTGTGGCCCACTTATAAGTGTCCCATGGTGTACCGATAAGAATTTACCTGTCGCTTTTATATGGCGCGGGACTATATTGATATTTTATCAGCCGCATATAAGCAACGCTAGGGGATAATGAGTTAACCCTTGTCCTGCTAAGTAAATAAATTTTGCCAAACCCATTTCTGACTATCAACCAATAAGATTACCTGATATAATTTATTCCTGCAAATAGACAAAATGGCAATCAGTGTCCATCCTGATCAGTTGGCTTCCCTGTTTGTTTGTTTGATTGAGGTTTAATGTCCCCAGCAACACTGTAAAGGTCATTTTGGAGATGTTGCTTCCAATTTTATGGGACTTTTACCCGACTTTGAGATGAAATGATATCTCAAGCCCTGTCGCCTAATGAAACCAATAGGGTTTATAAGCATAGACGGGCCGACTCGCACCGCAGTTCCTGGACAGGCTTAGATCCTCTAAGCGGTTTACCAGTACTTGTGTGCATGTCGGTTTCAGCTCTGCTTGGAAGCATCATGCAGCCATTGGCTTCCCTGTTTAAACCATTTGCAAAAATAAGGCATATCCTGGTTCAGCAGTATAAGGATTCATTACAACAACAAATCTGGGTGTCACAGAGCATTTTTTTTCATATCCCTACAATTGTTATTCATCTGGCGAAAAGTTTTGATATTTTTCTTATTTTTACACCAAGCATAGGTTGTGGGTGCTTGTTAGAATCGCCTCATTGGGACGGGTCTAAGGAGTATCCACAACCTGTTTCTTGGAGCAGAATAAGACAAATAATGTATACCCCCGTAAACCACATTTCTCGCCATATAAAGTGCAGTTTAGGGAGTTGTTTATTTCAACAACTTGTTCGAGTGATGATTATATGGGCCCCGTCAAGCGATTTTGTTACTTATTGCCTATGCGAGCAGCGAAGGTTCAGGCGAGCCTGCGCATCCGTGCAGTCTCGCCAGAACCTTCGCTGCTCGCTCATACGAGCAGTGAATCAAGAGGAACCTTCAGATAGAAAGCTATATCCCTGGACCCTCTGAATGGCTGGCCATGCGCAGTTAAAATTTGTCATGACGGAATGCTTGAAGACACAAATTCGGTTGGCGGGGCTCATATGATATGGCTCAATTAACTTGAGTCTGCTATTTTTATCAGATATAAATTACATTAAACCCAAGACAGGTACCAGTAAAAGGAGTAAAGTAGGTTCAAAATCAATGCAAATATCAAAACAACATATGTTGTTCTTTGGTTATTCTGAAGACTATAGTCTAATGTGAGTACTATGACTGGATTGTGCAGATTTGTTTGTTTTTTATCGAGTTGAATGGCCCAAGCAACACTTTTGTGTCATCAAGCTGGTCAGTTTACCATACCTCACTGTTCCTGGGGAAGGCTTATACATATATAGTTAAACATTTGGCCCCCTGCCCATAGGGGCTTGAAGAAATATATGGGCTGCATGATGCTTCCACGCAGAGCTGCATTCGGCCCGCACACTAGTACTGGTAAACTGCTAAGAGGATCTAAGCCTGTCCAGTAACTGCGGTGCGAGGCAGACCATCCATGGTAATAAACCCTATTGGTTTCATTGGGCGACAGGGGTTGAGATGTCATTTAATCTCAATGTGGGGTAAAAGTCCCACAAAATTGGAAGGAACGTCTCCAAAATGACCTATACAGTGTTGACGGGGACGTTTAACCTCAAATCAAACAAACAAATCTTTCGCCAGAAACTGAAAACTGCCCTTCATGAATCTGACAGTGGAAGGGGAGAGGCTGACAACAGAAAAGATTTCATGATCAATCTCCAGAGGAAAATGTTGGAGACCATAGGGCAGTTGTTCAAAGCATCGTTAGCTTGACGAGCTCTTTATTGATCAATTTGTTAACTGTTCTAGCAAGGGCAATATCTAATATAGTGTGAATTTTGCTGAAACAATGAAAAGCTGCTCTTTTTTCAACAAAAATATTAGTATATTCCCTATATTAAATGATCAAAGTTTTAATGAATCTCTAACTAACAACGCCATTAGTTTTAAGCCCCAGGGGCCAGTTGTTCAAAACTAACGACGTTGTTGGTTAACATGTCGTTAAAACTTTGATAATTTATTTTGGCAAATAGGCTAACATTTTTGCTGAAAAAATGTGAGCAGCTTTTGCAAATGCAAAAGCTGCTAACATTATTTCAGCAAAAACACCAAAATTTTAGATATTGAACTTGCTAGAACAATTAACAAGTTGGCCACTAACAAGCTCGTTAAGCTAACGAGGCTTTGAACAATGCAACCTACTAATCATCAGTAAAGGCACCCATTCCACTGAGCTACTGAGGCCAGCCACATGCACTGTCTGATCAGACTCTTTTGTGGTCATAAAGGTCTTTGTAGTTGTCATTCTTGAGAAAACTTGTTTTATGACATTTGCAAACAATGGTGCACAGTGTGTGTGAATTCGGTTTAACGTCGCTTTCAACAATTTTTCAGTCATATCACGACGGTGTCTGGTTGCGACAGGGAGCTCAATGCTCACTTTTATAGTGCTGCCTCACTGAAGTATCATGTCCCAGACACATTACATGATACCACATTCAGTCACATTATCTTGACACTGGGTCGACCAGTCCTAGCTCTACCCCGTAAATCTGAGTGCCAAGAGAGGAGCAGCTAGTACCATTCTTAACGACTTTGGTATGTCACGGCCCGGGATCAAACCTGTGACCTCCCGTTCCCCGGAGCGGACACTCTACCAACTGAGCCGGTACAATGGTGCAGATCTAGTCCCAGTTCTACAAAGCACTGTCAGCTTAGCAAGCTCTATAGTGGTCAAGTTGTCAACTGTTCAAGTATGCCTAATATCTAATACAGTGGTATTTTTGCTAAAAATGTGAGCAGATGCAAAAGCTGCTCACAATTTTTCACCAAAAATATTAGCATATTTGCCATATCAAATGACTGAAGTTTTCACAATACGTTAACTTACAATGTGAGTTTTAAACAATTGACCCCTGCCTGCACATTTATGCATTCTGATCACAACCTTGGTGTTCACTGTTTGTGTAGTGTAAAACCTCTAGTAATTGAGTGTGTGTGTTTGAGTTTTACTTCCCACCAAACAGCTAAAGTCATACGGAGACATGGCCTTGATTTATAGACTCATTCAAAAGTCTGGAGAAGCCCAGAATCGTCCCACGACCCTGGCTTAACCACTACACCAAAAAGGCTTCTACCTCTAGTATTGTGAACCAGCCCCGATAGCTCAGTTGGTAGAGTGTCCGCTCCGGGGAAAGGGAGGTCTGGGGTTCGATCCCAGCTGTGACATACCAAAGTCGTTAAAAATGGTACTAGCTGCTCCTCGCTTGGCACTCAGATTTACGGGGAAGAGCTAGGACTGGTCGATCCAGTGTCAGGATAATGTGACTGGGTGTGGTATCATGTAATGTGTCTGGGACATGATACTTCAGTGAGGCAGCACTATAAAAGTGAGCATTGAGCTCCCTGTCGCAACCAGACACCGTCGTGATATGACTGAAAAATTGTTGAAAGCGACGTTAAACCCGAATTCACACACACACACACACCTCTAGTATTGTATCTAACATTTCAAGACTCTGTGTAGCTGAGCAGGCAGGTTTGTGTCTTACTGTAAAAATCCTAAAAATTGGGACACCTTGAGAACTTGCTGTAATTATCCTAAAGTTTTAACAAATTGGTTTCACGATCCAGCAGCAGTCTAAAAGGTGCAGACGGAATGACAAACAGTGTAGACCCTGATCAGACTGCTCCACCACTTTGGATTATCATGGTACCTTGTCGCAAATACCAAAGAAAGGCTTTTGCAGGTAGGGTCCAGATGTTTAAAACCAACTATGCCATTGGTCAATGAAACGGTGATCATTTAATATCGCAAATTTGCTGATATTTTTGCAGAAAAAATGTGAGTAGCTTTTGTATTTGCCAGAAGTGTGAACATTTTTACCACTAATGAGCTCGTTAAGCTAACAATGCTTTGTACAACTGGGTCCTGGAAATTCAATCCCTCCACTTACCACTTGATGTAGGGTCAGACCAGTAGCGACAAAGGCCTTGGGTATTTTCCTCCCCGGGGATAGGGGTCTGTTGATGTCTATATCTGCCAATGCAGGCCGGGATCTTGAAACAGACAGATTCTTGTCATTCAGCTCTGCAGTGGCAGTCCCATTAGGAACAACATCAATATTGCTCTCTCCTTTATCTGTCAAAAAGAAATAAGCAGGTTTTAGTTCTAGCCACAGGCTCCAATGACTGCCCCCACCCATCGGGGCTTGAAGAAATAGATGGGCTGCATGATGCTTCCACACAGAGCTGAGACCAACCACACACTAGTACTGGTAAACCGCTTGGAGGACCTAAGCCTGCCCAGGCAAAGCAGTGCAAGTCGGACCGTTCATGCTTATAAACCCTATTGGTTTCATTCCGCAACAGGGCTAGAGATTTGTTTTGTTTGTTTGATTTGAGGTTTAACGTACACATCAACACGGCATAGGTCAATTTGGAGACGTTGCTTCCAATTTTGTGTGACTTTTACCTGACACGTGCTGAGATGAAATGACATCTCAAGCCCTATCGCCCAATGAAACCAATAGGGTTTATAAGCATGGACAGTCCAACTTACACTGCTTTACCTGGGCAGGCTTAGATCCTCTAAGCAGTTTACCAGTACTCGTATGCTGTCGGATTTTCAGCTCTGCGTGGAAACAACATGCAGCCCATCTATTTCTTCAAGCCCCGCTGGGCGGGGCCGTAAATGCCCTGATCAGATGCCGCAGAAGGCATCTGATCAGGGCCTACACTGTCTGAAGAAAACACAATCTGACACCCCTGAATTTTGAAATGGACTCCTGCTATACATAAGGAGGAAGATTCCATCCGGTGCAAAATGAGTTTAGCCATCCATTAGCAGCTATCAGCGAATCAGATTACTTGATATATTATATACATTCAATTCACAAACTGCTTGACAAACAGTGTAGATACTGATCAGACTGATTCTTCAGATGCCATCTGGAGCACTGTTTGCAAAGGTAGGACAGCAGAATAAGGGTACATAGCTATTTTTAGTTATCTTAGCTCAAGGAAGTTTGCTGACCTATTGATACATACACATCTTTAAGACGAACCTCTCTGACCCAACCTAAGAACCCCTTTAAATGAAACAAGTTTGCTTCCTTTGGCAGGCAGTCTAACAAAAGCTGCTTGTTTCATGTACAGTTGCACTTCAATGGCTCGAACAGCTTTGGGACCGCGAAAATCTGTTCGAGACAGGGGTAGTCCGAGCCACTGAGATTACTGTCAGGAGGCATAACGAGATACTTTTAGACATCTTTACGGTGTTCTATAATGAATATGTATGCTGAGTGTACTCATTAGAATCGCCTCATTGAGGCGATTCTAATGAGTACACACAGCATACATTTGCAAGATAAAAGACTAAAATCGCCTTAATTATCTACCACTATTTCTTATGTAGAGGATTTCACTAGGGGCTCAAGAATGGGTTCGACTCATCCATGGTATACAAGCCATCATTGTTCGAGCCATCGAAGTTCTACTGTATGTCTGTTATATACAAAAGATAGCTGCACTTGTACTATATTTTTCAAAATATTTGCTAGTCTGTCTTTTAATGCTGAATTTCTTTGGAAAACTAATGTTCTGGTAATTAAGATTTATGCATCCAGTAAAAAAGAAATGAAATTTTTGTTTGTTTATTTATTATCCATCCTGCAAATATGACATTTGCAAGGGTGGATGAGAGAAAAAAATTTGGTCTTGGTATCTAGGTTATTTATGTTTTATGGTCCTTTGGGCTCAATGATTCCATTGTGTTTTTTAGGGTATTTGGGGGGTCACTGATTGGGCCTAGTTGGCCATTAAGTCTCCCTGCTCTTCATCATAGTGGATTATTTTTTCTGCTCCTTTGGGATAGTTGGTTCCATTATGGGGGTTTTGTGGCATTTTAGGGACACTGCTGGTGCCTGGTTAGTTCAGGCTGACTGGTGCAGCCCTAAGAGGATTAACATTTCACGATGGATCAGAATGACAGGTATGGCCATGAAAAACTTCAACATTTCACAACTTTTTGTTTTGTGGTGTTCCAGGGAGTTAGCTTTTTTGTGGAGTAAATTAAACTTCATGTGATGGTAATGAGGTAATGTGTGTCAGCCATAAAGTCTCCCTGACCTTCATCATTGGCTCTGTGGCATTTTGCTTGCTTGCAATGTTTTGGGGGGTGGGGGGGGGGGTGGCTTTTTGTGCAGCATATTTGAACAACTTTCCTTTGACTTGGCTTCTCATACGAGACACCAGAGGCCTTGACAGACACAGCAGATCTATAATTAAGAGAAAACATTTGCAGCAAGATAATATGCTGTGTATTTCTGAAACTCAGTCCGTGCCTTACCTGTCTCAGCTACATAAGCAGGAATATCATTCTGAGAGAGGAGTGAGAGAGGTGGGGGACTCATGAACAAATCATGATCACTATTATCCTTGTCGGAGTCATCCATTTCAATCAACTCGTCAATGTCTGTATCATCGTCTACTTCAACAACATCTGCAGAAAACATGCAAAAATTTTGGAATGTTTCATTTTGCCAAAGCCATTTCTGACTATCAACAAATCAAACTAGAATTTGTTTTTCTAGAAAAACACAGATGTCTCCCCCGTTTTTGACCTCTAAGTATAACCTTGACATTGGAGGTATTGAGCTGGGTCTTGTGTGCAAGACATCATCTAATGAAGATGAACATTTCTGCAAAGTAACTTTAAAAATGTTCATAGAAAAATAAACAAGAGGCCCATTGGCCACTATGCTCACCAGAGCTAAGGTGGGCACTGCCCAATGGCAGCCATGTATTTTAACATGATATCATTTTAATCTACCAAATGAACCCCCATGTCCAAATGAGCACCCATGTGGACTCAGTATCTGAAACATTAGGCCTTTTATGAACTAGAGGGGGTGGGGCATGGACCCAATGGAGCCCTGGTTGGTATCACTAAATGCGTCTTATCATAAGAAACAAAAATATATATGGTTTAGCAGTGGGGATCTGTAAGGCCTCTTAAACAGTGGAGGGGTTGGAGCATGCCCTGTTGATCCCAGGAAAGCCCAAATTGTTGTCCCTAAATGTGTCTTATCATAAGGACCAAGTATATATATGGTTTAGTGCTGGGAATCTGAACCGTTTCGGAGATTTGAGGCCCTTTTATGAAGTGGAAAGGATAGGAATGGCCCCTGGGACCCCTCTACAGTAGTTGTGCTAATAATAAGGAACAAGAACATATATGATTATGGGGTGGGGATTGAATGGTTTCTGAAATATAAAGCCTTTTATGAAGTGGAAGGGCGGGGCACATTGCCTCAGCACAAAGAGACCCCCAGGTTGGTGTGATTGAACGAGTCTTATCATAAGGAACAAGTACATGTATATGGTTTAGGGGTGGGGATCTGAACTATTTCTGAGATATATGGCTTTTATGAAGTAAAGCGGTGGGGCATGGCCTGGGCGTGCCCCGGGGACTCCAGAGCTAATGTCACTGAATGTGTCTTATCATAAGAAAGATGAATATATATGGTTTAGGGTGGGGCTAAGAACATTCTCTGAGATATAAGGCCTTTTGTGAAGTGGGAGGTGGGGCAAGGCCCCGGGAGACTCCCAGGTTGGTGTCAATGAATGTGTCTTATCATAAGGAACAAGAATATATATGGTTTAGGGGTGGCCATCTGTAGGGTTTCCGAGATATTGTGATATTATGAAATGGAGGGGGTGGGGCATGGCCCCAGCACATCCCCGGGGACCCCCAGGTTGGCGTCACTGAATGCGTCTTATCATAATGAACAAGAATATAATTGGTTTAGGGGTGAGGATCTGAACAGTTTCTGAGATATATGGCCTTTTGTGAAGTGGAGGGGTGGGGCAAGGCCCCAGCGCATCCCTGAGGATCCCCAGGTTGGTGTCAATGAATGTGTCTTATCATAAGAAGCAAGAATATATATGGTTTAGAGGCGGGGATCTGTAAGGTTTCCGAGACATTGGGCCTTTTATGAAATGGAGGGGGTGGGGCATGGCCCCGGTGCATCCCGGGGACTCCCAGGCTGATGTCACTGAACGGGTCTTATCATAAGGAACAAGAATATGTATGGTTTAGGGGTGGGGATCTGAATGGTTTCTGAGATATTTGGCCTTTTATTAAGTGGAGGGGGTGGGGCATGACCTCGGCGCATCCCTGAGGACCCCCAGGTTGGTGTTACTGAATGCGTCTTATCAATAGGAACAAGAATATATATGGTTTAGGGGTCGGGATCTGAATGGTTAATGAGATATATGGCCTTTTATGAAGTGGAGGGGGTGGGGCATGGCCCCAGCACAATCTGGGGGAACCTCAGGTTGACATAGCAGCATATGGCTGAGAGAAGTTTACTCAAGAAACATTTCTATAAAAGTTTTGTCAAAATATCTGCAATGACTTGGCAGTAAATGCCAGTTTTCAATTTTCCCCATTATAAGTCTATTCCCCAGCCCAAGGATGCTACAGATAAAATTTGGGCCCAATCGGCCCAGTGGCTTCAGAGGAGAAGATGTTTAAAAGTGTTGACGCCAGACATACGACGACAACGAACAAATGCCTATCCTATAAGCTCCCCCGGAGCCTTTGGCTCTGGTGAGCTAAAAAGTTATCGGCCGTACACAAAAAAAGCCCTTTTTTACCTTTGACCTCTAAGTATGGCCTTGACCGTTGAGGAACAACACATCGTCTCATGATGGTTAACATTTCTGCCAAGTAATTTCATAATCCATCAAAGAATAAGGAAGTTATTGACTGTCCCTTTTTTACCTTTGACCTCTAGGTATGACCTTGACATTGGAGGTATGGACCTTGGTCTTGCACATGACTCATGGTCTAATGACGGTGCACATTTCTGCATGGTTACTTTATAAAGTCCATCCAAAAAATAAAAAAGTAATTGACTGGACAAAAAAAAAAAACAACTTTTTTTACCTCTGACCTCTTAGTATGACCTTGATCTTGGAGGTATCGACCTGTGTCTAGCGTGCACCACATCGTCTCATGATGGTTAACATTTCTGCCAAGTAATTTCACAATCTATCCAGGAATAAGAAAGTTATTGACTGAACACTAAAAATGGCCCCTTCTTGTCCTTTGACCTCATAGTACGACCTTGACATTTTAAATACCAACTTGGGTCATGCACACAACACATCGTCTCATAGTGGTTAACATTTCTGCCAAGTAATTTCAAAATCCATCTAAAAATAAAAAAGTTATTGACAGAACACAAAAAAGGCCCTTTTTTTACCTTTAACCTCTATGTATGACCTTGACCTTTCAGGTACCAAACTGGGTCATGCATGCAACACATCATCTCATGGTGGTTATCATTTCTGCCAAACAATTTCAAAATCCATCTAAAAATAAGAAAGTTATTGACCAAACACGAAAAAAGGCCCCTTTTTTGACCTTTGACCTCTATGTATGACCTTGACATTTTAGGTACCGAACCAAATCATGCATGCAACACATCGTCTCATGAAAGTTAACATTTTTGCCAAGTAACTTCAAATTCTATCTAAAAAAAAAAAGCAAGTTATTGACAAAACCCGAAAAAAGGCCCCTTTTTTACCTTTGACCTCTAAGTATGACCTTGACCTTTGAGGTACCAACCTGGGTCATGCACGCAACACATTGTCTTATATTTGTTAACATTTCTGCCAAGTTATTTCAAAATCCATCTCAAAATAAGAAAGTAATTGACCAATCACGAAAAAAGGCCCCTTTTTTACCTTTGACCTCTAAGTATGACCTTGACCTTCGAGGTATATGTACCGACCTACCTCATGCGCACCACACATCATCTCATGGTTGTTGATATTTCTGCCAAGTAATTTTAAAATCCATCTCAAAATAAGAAAGTTATTGACCAAACACGAAAAAAGGCCCCTTTTTTGACCTTTGACCTCTAAGTATGACCTTGACCTTTGAGGTAACGACCTGCCTCATGCGCAAAACACATCGTCTTATGGTTATTAATATTTCTGCCAAGTAATTTTAAAATCCATCTGAAAATAAGAAAGTTATTGACCAGACACGATTTGCCCATACAAATATACATACCGACAACTTCCAAGGGAGAAACCGGTAATTCAAAAAGTATAAATGCGAGAGTTATAGTTCTTGCGCACTGCACGTCGTCTAATGCTGATTAATATTTATATGAAGTTTCGTGAAGACAGCTCTAACGGTTTTCAAGTTATAGAGCAGACAAGAATGTGTGACAGACAGACAGACGGACAGACAGAGACGCCCGGGGGAAAAACAATATGTCTCTCCGAAAAAAAATTTTTCGGGGGAGACATAATTACACCACAACATCGTTATAACACTTCAATATTTAGACGGTTTTGGATACAACACGTTTTGAAGATGGATCCCAAAAATGTGTAGATTATATAGAAAAATGACCATAAATGGTCATTTTTCTATATAATCTTACATTTTTGCTTGGTGTGTTTGTATTGGAGTTTAACAGCCAAGTCAACACTATTCTAGGTCATTTTTGAGCCGGTCAGTTTACCTATCCACACTTTTCATGGGCAGGCTTATACCTAAGCGGTTAACCAGTACAGTGCACATTCTTTTGCCAGAAACTGACAACTTCCCTTCTTGAATCAGCGGAAAGGAGAGAATGACCGTTGAAACAGTTTTTGTCAATTCTCCATAAAAACCTATGATGTTGGTATTAGAACCACCTCGACGATATATGCAGAAATAAGAAAAACTATTCTTCAATGAACCTTATCTGTTCCTATGATGTGTGCAAACTGCTTTTCTTTCTCGCACCAAACTGTGTACAGTAAAAAACTGCAATGGCTTGAACTCCGATGGCTCGTTTACAATGGCTGAGTTTTGTTTTGAATTGAATTGAGGTTTTATGTCCCTGTTGACACTATTTCAGTCATTTTGGAGACATTACTTCAAATTTTGTGGGACTTTTACCTAAAACTACGATGAAAGGACTTCTCAGGCCCTACTACCAAAACAAACTTACAGGCGGACTGTAAGGGTTTCTATACAGGGATGGTTCAACTTGCACCACTTTGCTTGGGCAGCCTTAGATCTTATAAGCGATTTACCAGTACTCATTTGCAGTTGGTTTCAGCTCTGTATAGAAGCACCATGCAACTCGATCTATTTCTCCAAGCCCTGATGGGCAGGGGCCCACCACAGCTGAGATGAACCCTTGCTTGAGTCCAGATAAGAAATACTGAAACATTATTTAGGGAGATTTTATTCTTTTATCTTGCAAATGTATCCTGTGTGTACTCATTAGAATCGCCTCGATGAGGCGATTCTAATGAGTACACACAACATACATTAATTGAAAATGTTCATGAAATAAAAATCAAAAATGAGTTCCTTTAAGAGCAATGAAAAGATTCATAAGAAAGAAGATGGGTCATACGACATAGTTTCGGCTAATAAAGCCTCATCAGTGACCCTGTAATGATCCGGCAAAGAAAGCCAGAGGAAACATACTGCAATTTTGCGAATTCCGAATAGGCAGTCGATTCAAAGACTGATATAAATCAAAATGGGGTCCAAATAATTAAAAACCTGTCTAGAATATGAGTCTAAACCAATAATTTATTTCTGAAAGACTGAAGCTGTCACAACGCAAAGAATATTGTCAAATGTCTGTGATACCTTTCTGATCTTCTCTTGGACTTCCCGGCAAGGTGGAGCCGGACTTCTTACTGGAAAAATCAAGATGTAGCAACAGTATTAAAGTCATGAAATTCTTATACATCTAAAATGGTTTTCTGCCATTTCCATTACTGTAAGTTTTTCTGTCTAGCACCAGCCTGTGTTAATACAGACGTGCTTACCCACAGGATCAATACGGTTGGCTGTCAAGTTCATGTCATTATATAAGCCTGGTTAATTGAAAAATTATCTTAACCCTTATCTTGCTGTTCACGACAACCCTTATCTTTGCAAACAGTGTAGATCCAGATCAGAAGAAGCCATCTAATCAGGATCTAGACTGTTTGGCATTCAGTTTATGAATTTGTAGCAATAAATTACATCAAGTAATCTGATTGGTTGATATAACGAACTGGGTGGGGCTTAGATGAATATTCAGCAAGATAAGGGTTAAGATGTGCTTAGCAAAAGGCTCAAATCAGCAAGTTAAATACCTACAATGTCAAAAGATAGCTTCTGCTGTCTTCATGACCAAACTTTGTTGGTTGGTTGGTTGATTTGAGGTTTAACGTCCCCGTCAACACTGTAAAGGTCATTTTGGAGACGTTGCTTCCAATTTTGTGGGACTTTTACCCGACATTGAGATGAAATAACATCTCAAGACCTGTCGCCCAATGAAACCAATAGGGTTTATTAGCATGGACGGACTGCCTCGCACCGCAGTTCCTGGACAGGCTTAGATCCTCTAAGCGGTTTACCAGTACTAGTGTGCGGGCCGGATTCAGCTCTGCCTGGAAGCATCATGCAGCCCATATATTTCTTCAAGCCCCTATGGGCGAGGGCCGAGACCAAACTTTGTGTCAACAGGAATCCATATGAGGCAAAGCAAAGACTCAGATCAGACTGCCCATATGCGCAGGCTGATTTGCAGACACAGGATGACAAATTCTGACTAAATGTGCATGCTGATCCGAGTTTTTGTTCTGAGACACAGAGTTGAGAGAATCATGTGAAACAATACTCAAAGGGTTCTAATACACACATGGGTTATTTAAGTTGGGTCCCAAATGTAACAGGTGCAGAAAAATTTAGACAAGTCTGGATCGAATTAAGGCTGACAAGATTAATCGTATAATCGATTAATCGATCGATAAATTCCCCAAAAATGATTATCATTTCTGATTTGCTTTCAGTCGATTACTTGATATGTACAATTAACTACTAAAAGTTATGCATAAAATACCTGGATGACTGGCAAACAGTGCAGACCCTGATGAGACGCCGCATTCTGTGGCATCTCATCTGGGTCTACACTGTTTGCTCAGGCCTGTCTGTTCAAATATACATATGGTAAATTGCAAAATATGGTAAAAGTCATGCTCAGACAGAGAGCCAGACAGGTAAAATTATGACAAAAACCTTAGCGATTACTAATCGATTATCGATCGCAACGGCGAGACTGATAATCGATTATCTTTTCTGCTCCGATTAGCCAGCCCTAGATGGAATCAAACCCGGGTCACCAGAGGTATGAGCAATCAGAAACCTGATAAAGTGTTTCCAACTTAACCCTTATCTTGCTGTTCAAGACAACCCCTATCTTAGCAAACAGTGTAGATCCAGATCAGATGGCTTCTGAAGAAGCCATCTGATCAGGATCTACACTGTTTGACATTCAGTTTATGAATTTGTAGGAATAAATTACATCAAGTAATCTGATTGGTTCAAAGTCAGAAATGGGTGCGGCTAAACTGAATATTCAGCAAGTTTCTGACTTAATCAGCTAACCCTCAGGTTTAGGTCCCCGCCCTTCAGGGCTTGGAGAAATAGATTGGGCTGCAGGATGCTTCCATGCAGAGCTGAAACCCACCGCACATGACTACTAGTAAACCGCTCTGTCCATGCAAAGTGGTGCCAATTGGACCATCCCTGCATATAAACCCTACTGTTTTGTGTGGTAGGGCTTGAGATGTCATTTCATCTCAATGTTGGGTAAAAGTCCCAGAAAATGGAAGCAATGTCTCCAAAATGACCTAAATAGTGCTGACGGTGATGTTAAAAACAAAAACGATCAGGTTTGGATCTATGTCTGCATTGGAGTCCAATGTTGGTTTATAATTATCCATCCCCTTTACTATTTGGTAAATTACCTTTTTGAGGTGTCCTTGGAATCAACTTGACCTTTTCTAAGTTGCGCTTTTAATGCTTCCATTTCTTTAGCCATTCTTTCTAAATCTTTTTCTAAAGAATTCCTGTCCTGCAAGAAACATCACTATATCATTACCGTAATGATCCTAAGTTTTAGGCCAGATAGGCCTCAGAAAACAGGACAGACCCAGATCAGACTGCTTGATCAGGGTCTACACTGTTTGCCATTCTGTCTATACCTTTTGGACTCCTTGTTTGACCATGAAACAAATTTTCAAACATTTAGGAGAAGTACAGCAAGCCCGAATTGTTTAGGATTTTTAACCCTTCTCTTGCTGAATATTCAGATTAGCCACACCCATTTTTGACTTTGAACCAATCAGATTACTTGATGTAATCTATTCCTACAAATTCAGAAACTGAATGTCAAACAGTGTAGATCCTGATCAGATGGCTTCTTCAGAAGCCATCTGATCTGGATCTACACTGTTTCCAAAGGTAGGGGTTGTCAGGAACAGCATGATAAGAGTTAAGGTAACCAAATTTAGATAAGAAACCTCAAATGTTTACATCAGCAAACAGTGTAAGCCCGGACAAGATGCCACAAAATGTGGGATCTTATCAGGGCCTTCATCATTTGCAAAAGACTTTCGGATGAGTCTTCAAACCAAGGTCCCATCACCGTATGACCTTAGCTGTTGGGAGCTGAAACCAATTGACATGAGTACTGGTAAACCGCTTAGAGGATCTAAGCCTGCCCAGGCAAAGGGGTGCAAGTGGGACCATCCATGCTTATAAGCCCTATTGGTTTAATTGGGCGACAGGGCTCGAGACGTTGCTTCCAATTTTGTGGGACTTTACCCAACACTGAGATGAAATGATATTTCAAGCCCTGCAGCCCAATGTTACCAACAGGGTTTAAAAGCATGGACTGTCAGACTCGCACCGCTTTGCATGGGCAGGCTTAGATCCTCTAATCGGTTTACCAGTACTTGTGTGTGGGTCGGTTTCAGCTCTGTGTGGAAGCATCATGCAGCCCATCTATTTCTTCAAGCCCCGATGGGCGGGGGCCGATGACCTTGACATATGAAATTTATGCCACACACCATAGACCTCATTAAGAACACATATGCAATACTTGAACTCGGTGAAAAAGTTATCTGCATCGCAAGATTATTCTATTTTTAGCAACAGTGACCTTGACCGGACCCATATGAAATCTATGTCACCAAATATAGACCTCAATAAGAATGGCTATGCAAAATTTGAACTCGATCGTGAAAAAAATGTGGGAGTACTTCACATCACAAGTTTATTCTATTTTTAGCAACAGTGACTTGACCTTGACCTGATGCATATGAAATTTATGTGATGCAGGCCTGGGGTAGAATACTTTCAAAAGTATTCGATTACAAATACTTTGCATTTCATGAATACAGAATACAAATAAAAATACATTTTTTACAAATGTATTCGAATGAGAATACAAATACTTTGCAAATGTATTCAAATACTTTTAGAATACTTTTGAATACATTTCAATCAAAATGGAGGACTTATAGGAGCTTTTTTCGTGACGTACTTCCGGTTCTAAAAATAGAATGGGAAAAGCCCTGGCCGTCATCTGTCGTACTGCTTCAAAGGCAGTGGGACAGATTAAGTGTTAATTACAGCGTAAAACAGTCGAATTCTTTTAAACTTTAGGCGAATTCTAATGTAAGATAATGAGAGAAACACCGATATGCTGCCAGATGTGAAATTTCGCATTACGAAAATGATATATTGTACATACGATCCCAAAGGGTCCTCTCTCTCTGACTCTCTCTCTCTCTCTCTTAGCGCACCAACAATTAGCGAGCGCAGGCAAATGTAAATTACACTTTGTCGTTAAATGACGCCACGTCAACCGACATTTAGCGTGTCAACAACGTCATGTCTACATCAAACCAACTTCAAAACATGCATTCTTGCATAAAAACCTATGCGCATGGCTGTTTGAAGCCGTTGTCAAATGGACCGAAAGCCGTGCTCAAACAGCAAAAACAATGTTCAAATCATGAAATTCGCGTGCTGTTTGAACATGAATTTTGAACTTTTGATATCACAAGACGGGCCTTGCTTTGTTTACGTTACGTTGAGCGACGTAACATTGTCGCCCTGAGCGTAGCGTTTTAGGGTTCTATGATGACGTCACTGGCAAACGTCATTGTAAACAACAGTCTGAACTGGCCGCCATTTTGGTTTGCCTGTCGCAATTGAAGAGTTTATATGGAATTTATAAGGAGCTTTTGGGCGTTTTCGTCAAAATTTGCTGTCGGATTCGTAAGTTATGCAAGAACAACGATCATCCATGGTTATTTCATTGCATAAATATTTGCCGGATCCCTGGGAAGATATTTGAACATTCGGCCTAGCGGCCTCATGTTCAAAAAGCTTCCTCGGGATCCAGCAAATGTTAATGCATGAAAAACCATGGTTGATCCCTATATTGAAATTGGAACTGCAATGTCGATGAAACGTCAGAACGTTGCGTTTGCGATAATACGGCATTGCTTAATAAAATGTCATTTGTCCAGTGCTCGGACCCATCAAGACTCAGTGGGATTGGAACATTAAATTAAAAAAAAAAAAAAAAAAAAAAACGTAGAACACCTTTCAGTACATGAGAATGAAACACTCCTTCGCAATTGCAAGATTTTACAGTAAAATCTGGTAGATTGGTTCAACCTGCCCAGCCCTTAGGTCTACATTTACCCATCTGGTACCGGAAACCCCAAAAGGGGTATGTGACAAACAGTGCAGGCCCAGATCAGACGCCGCAGAACGCGGCGTCTGATCAGGGCCTACACTGTTTTCAAACAGTTGGCCATTTTCCAAATACATTTTGAAAACACAACCTGACACCCCTACATTTTGAAAATGACCGTGCTATATATATAAGGAGGAAGATTCCATTTGGTACAAAAAGGGTAAAGGGCTTCTTGGATACAGGGATCAGACAAACCTCTATCTCATCTCAACGGGTCCGTTCGTCTGTTAGTCAGTCATTCAGTCAGTCGGTCTGTGTGTCGTCTGTCTGTTGTCTGTCTACTGTCAGTTTGTCAGTCAAACCTCTCTCTCACTCTCTCTTATGCCAACGGTCATGTGACATTGAAGGTAGTTGGAGTGGGTGTCAACAGCATGACGTCGAACCAACATTGACGCAACGCCCCTCCGTCAATCCACTCATATGTTTATTTTGAGTGTCAGTACGGATATTCATTTCTAAATTGCACATGTAGACAGATCGTTGGACAGATTTCTCAATAGATAGATAGACAGATAAGATAGATAGATAGATAGATAAGATAGATAGATAGATAGATAGATAGATAGATAGATAGATAGATAGATAGATAGATAGATAGATAGATAGATAGATAGATAGATAGATAGATAGATAGATAGACTTGGATAGCGAATAAAACGAAAGTTACGTAAAACGTAAGCTTTCGTGAATAACGGTATCTAAAGCCATTGACATGGGTCATTCACGAAGAGATTTTCGTCAATTAAAAACTGATTTAGGATAAATGAATTTCGGTAATAAAAGCAAAATATCATTCTTTCCTTCTCGAGGCATTATTTCAATGAAAACGGGTATATTTTCTCTCAAAATGTCTGAATATTGTTAGCATTTTAAGTTCCGCCAATACATTTGAATAGCGATGGCACGGCGTTTCAATTGACGGCCAGTACTTTGCGCATGCGCAAGAATGACGTCATAAACGGAATTCCTAAAACCTCCTATACAAAACAAAAACACCTGGTGACTGTTGGAATGTTTGGGTCATAGACAGGTACACATCTCTGTTTTCTCTAGAACAATTTAAGACACAATCAATGAAGGTGTGCAGGATCTTGTATGAAACAGGTCATTTGTAGTGTCTGTAGCATTTATCAATCAAAAGCTAATGATTGATGAATTACATTACATCATATAAACACCTATATAATTCTGACCCCCTTGAATCTCTCTTTTATACAGTTAAACTGGGGTTTACTGTAAACCCAATTTTTCTTATTTCAGCTCTAACATACAGATTGTGGGTACTCATTAGGATAATGTATCACTTTTGAAAATTCTGCTTGATTATTGTGAAGACTTTTTAACACATTTTTTTTTTAAATTTCATGATGTAAATACACATTATGCTATTATATTAAGTCAGTTCAATTAATTAAATCTCTTGCCATGACTAAAGAAGTACTTTGTTTCATTTTTAATGTTCTTATTCATTGTTAGAATTTAGTCATATTGATGATTTTACTGTTCTGTATTTGTCACCTGTTGTAGCTGCTTGTTTCAATAATTTCTCCATTAGCACCAATATAGCTATGATATTCCAAATATGATTTGGAATCTGCAGTTTTTAAAACGATACATGTACATACAAATTGATTTTCAAAAATCAGTAATTATGCATGTGGATATGTGGGGGATTTTGTCCACCTTCACAAACAGCAGCTGGGATTATGTCCAAAGGGGATATTGTCCACCTAAACAAATGGTAGGGAGATTTTGTCGAAGGATGGGGGATTTTGTCTGTGATTAAAATGAGGCGGTTATAACAAGTACCCACAATCTATATTTTGAGCAGAAATAAGAAAAATATCACAATTTTTCATCTTAAAATTTGTGATTTTTTGGCGATAAAATTTACAATGTATTTATATAGGCAGGATGTTTTCGTATTATCAATTCATATACTGCTGAAACTAAATAAGGGTCATTATTGTGTTCTGTTTCTTGTGAGAAACAAGTGTCAAAAGTGGCCAGCACATAATAAATTAATCAGTTTGCCTATTGCCTTCTATTTCTACTTTTGGGATTGCAGTTTTCAGATTGCCTTCACTTTCATTTTACTACTTACCTAGGCATTTTTTTTGTTTGGTGTATAATTTTTAGGGAGAATGTTCTTATCAGACAGAACTCATCAATTTACCATTATTTGTAATTACATACATGTGGGTAATATGTAGGTTTTTACTTTGGCATGCATATGGTTCAGTTGTAAAAACACCATCTTGTCCCTATCTCTCTATCCTGAGGCAATCTATTGGAAGATGACATACAGGTAACTTCACAGATTTACACATCAATGCCTACAGTCCCTTAAAGAGGGAGCTTGGCAGTGTAGATTAAGATCATATGTCACAGAATATAGTGTCTGATCAAAGTGTACAGTACTTTCTAATTTTCTAAAGCTCATAAAATTTTGCAAAAATAATAAAAGTAAGCAGACACCTCTTAAATTTTAATGGACCTGTCTAATAATACAAATTGAAGAGTTCACTGGACATAAATGGTTAGCAGAAATTATTTTATGCAATCAGCACAAATCAGTCTAACACATCATATATTAACAAATGGATACTTTGTAAGAACAGACTAGAAATAGTCATATGCCACAGTGGTGGGCCATGACTGTGAGTTATTTGTGATAGAAGTGTTTCTGAATAAAAAAAAACAGATGTTATTTTCTTCTGTTTTTCACACCTCTCTGCCAACAAATTATAATGTCAGTCACTTTAAAAGCAATATATTCATAATAATGAAATGTTTGTCATCTTAAAAGCTTTTATTTGCACCAATGCAGTCAAATAAATCAATTAATATTCTTGGATTTCTGTTATGTATTGTATAAAACCATCTAACAGTAATTTCAGAAGTTCCTACATGTGCAGTCAAGGACTTTAGTCACATCACTTAAACCATTTATGTATTATTTCATAATTTTTTTCATGTATAGAGCAAAAGTATTCATAATGTATTCGTAAAACTATTCATGAATACATGACTTTTGAAATATATTCGAATACAAATACAAATACCTTTATTCTAAAAAATCCACGAATACAGAATACTTCACGAATACTCAAAAATGTATTCAAATAGTATTCGAATAAGAATACAGAATACAATTACCCCAGGTCTGATGTGATGCCCATCCACATACCATTATGAATGTACAGTCGAACTTCAATGGCTTGAACACCTTTGGGACCTCGAAAAACTGTTCGAGACAGGGATAGTTCGAGCCACTGAGGTTACTGTCAGGAGGCATAATGAGATACTTTTTGACACCTTTTCGGTGTTCTATAATGAATATTTATGCTGTGTGTACTCATTAGAATCGCCTCATCGAGGCGATTCTAATGAGTACACACAGCATACTTTTGCAAGATAAAAGACTGAAATCTCCTTAATTATCCCCCACTATTTCTTATGTAGAGGATTTCGCTAGGGGCTCAAGAATGTGTTCGACTCAGCCATGGTAAACGAGCCATCGGTGTTCGAGCCATCGAAGTTCTACTGTATTTGCAAAACTTGGAACTCAATCGGTGAAGAAATAAGTAGTTCTCATCACAAGATTGTTCTATTTTTAGCAACAGTGACCTTGATATGACCCATATAAAACGTATGTCATGCACATCTAGATCTCATTATAAATGCATGTGCAAAATTTGAAGTCAATTGAGGCTATCCAACCAAACTGCATGTTGCATTTGCAAGTGCATTAGAACTGGAATTGATGTGTAAAAATATGTCTTTTGATACTGGAAGCTGCAAAACGGGTCAGTGACAAACAGTGCAGGCCCAGATCAGACGCTGCAGAATGCGGTGTCTGATCAGGGCCTTCACCATTTGCAGACGTTCAGCCATTTTAGAAATCAATTTAGAAAACAAAACCTGACACCCCTTAATTTTGAAATGGACTCCTGCTATATATAAGGAGGAATATTCCCCCTGGTACAAAATGGGTTAACGATGTTGTCACTGCTTATAATGTTTATTGTACTGTGAAAGATGATACCAAAATTAATATAGCTTACCTGTGTAGTCAAGTTTTCACTCTGGCTTGAGAAGGCGGAAGATGATGTTAAATTCATGTGACGACTACTGTCATCTGAAAACAGAAGTCATCAAATTTGAAAATATACAATTTGAAGACAAAAATTCATCCATTATGATAACACACCCTTGTGATATAGTGCATTTTTCAAACCTCAAAAAAGGCAATTTTTCCGATGAAAATTTGCGATATTTTTCTTATTTATACTCCAAACATAGGTTTTGGGTGCTCGTTAGAACCGCCTCGTTGAGGCGGTTCTAACGAGTACCCACAACCTATGTCTTGGAGCAGAAATAAGGAAAATAATGTTTACCCCCGTAAACCCCAGTTTTCTCAATATAAAGTGGGGTTTAGGGGGGTCTTCATTTCACGGACTTGTTCACGTGATGAAATTTGACATATACAATTTGACTGCATTATTTTCTGTTGGTATTCGGTAAATGGTTGCATTATATCAATGACCAAATCATATGGGATATAACAAGAAGTAAACTTAGCTTATCGTAGATTCTTTTTCTGCTCCAGCTAGCCCTACATAGAGGATTGAGCCATCACTCTCGCCCTTGCCTGCCGCCACTCTGTCCTTTATCGTGTCCCCAGTGCCTCAATTCAATTCCAGAGTACATAAGAACCCCACATTCTGGTGAAAGTTTCATGAAGACTGGACAAAGAATAATGAACTAAATGAAGTCAGACTAACCCATTTAGGGTTTTCCAGTACAGTAACTGGCAAACAGTGCAGGCACAGATCAGATGCCGCAGAATGCTGTATCTGATTAGGTTCTACAGTGTTTGCAAAAAAATTCAGCCATTTTCCAATTAGATTCTGAAGAAAAGACAACCTGACAGTCCTAAATTTTGAAATGGACTCCTGCTATATATAAGGAGGAAGAGTCCATATGGTACGAAAAGGGTTATAACTCTATAAGCTGTCATTAAGCACAGGCAGTTGAATACCTGCAGTGTACATCCTAACCTCAATATTTGATATGACACGGTTTAAAGACAGATCTCAAAAATGATTAGATTCTAATAATGTATAGATTATGCAGAACAAGAATTCCACCAAGGGGGGTGGGGGGGGGGGGGGGCACTAAGGACCAAAACTATGAAATGTAGGTTAAGGTCACACATGGGTATCTGTATAAAAGTTGCCATCTCTAGATGCAAGTTCGTACCCAGTATCATTAATGAAGCTCTTTTAATTTTTGAGAAATGGACTATTGCAGGCTTAGACGTTCTTGGCGGTTTACCAGTATTCATGTGTGGTCCATTTCAGCTCTGCCTGGAAGCACCATGCAGCCCAATCTATGTCTCCATACCCCTACGGGTGTGGGCCCAGGTCACATTTGAAGAGAGTATATGGAATGTTGGGGTATTTGTCAAGATTTGCTGTTGGAAGCATAAGTTACTCAAGAACAACCATCATCCATGGTTATTTCATTGAAATAACATTTGCTGGGTCCCTCGAAAGATATGTGAACACTCGGCCTAGTGGCCTCTTGTTGAAACAGTTTCCTCAGGACCCGGCAAATTTTATTAATGCATGTTAAACCACGGAAAATCTCTATATTTGAACCAAGAGTGAAGGTCTGGGACCTGTAAAATTAACTGAGAACTGTTTTTTTCTTTGCTCATTGTTGCTCTTCCTCTGAATGCCATTGGTAGGTACGGCCATTCCTGGCAATCATTTGTATTTTTACTCTGTTCACATCATGAGATTATAAAACTCATGATGCTTAATTTTGTGTAGTAAATTTGTCCCAATCATAAATATTTATTTCGGTTTCATGGCACTTTCAAGATAATTTCACTTATATCGAACTAACTGTTGATCAGAGTCATGCAGAAACTGGTGAAAAAATGCCTGACCTTCAACATGTTCAATTCCAAGTATTATGCCATAATGATTCTAAGTATTGAGACAGACAGGCCTAAGCAAACATTGCAGACCCAGATCAGACTGCTTCAGCAGTCTGATAAGGGTCTACACTGTTTGTCATTCTGTCTGGACCTTTTTGAATCCAGTCTGATAAGGATCTTCACTGTTTGCCATTCTGTCTGGACCTTTTGGACTCCTTGCGGGATCATGAAAAAAAAAAAAAATGCTAAAACTTTAACTCTTATCATGCTGTTCACGACAACCCCTATCTTTGAAAACAGTGTAGATCCAGATCAGATGGCTTCTGAAGAAGCCATCTGATCAGGATCTACACTGTTTGGCATTCAGTTTATGAATTTGGAGCAATAAATTGCATCAAGTAATTTGATTGGTTGATAGACAGAAATGGGTGTGGCTTAAATGAATATTCAGCAAGATAAGGGTTAAGAGAATTTCAGCAAGTCCTCAAGGTGTTCTAATTTTTAGGAATTTTATGGTGACCTCAGGATCAGGCTAGATTACCTTCATCTTCGCTGCTACTATCAGCAATCACTGCTTTCCTAGACTTCTTCTTGGTCAATGGCACTTCATCAGTATCACTATTAGACAGGTCTATATCTGATTCTAGAACTTCCATAGGCTCCAATTTATCTGTCTGTGGGCGTGGAGAGCTTGTGTCAAATTCCGTTTCAAGTCTGGAAAACTTTTCTGTATATGCATGTTTATTTGTTTTTGTGCCTAATCCAATTTCATTTTTATCTTTCTTTTCAGATTTAGGTGTTTTCTTTGGTTTTTGATGTTTAGAAGAATCAGTAATAATTTCACAGTCTCTACTTTCTTGACTAGACATGTGTGATTCATTATCACTATTTGTTTTCATAATTTCACTACAAGTGTTTTCAAAATCTGTTATTTGGTGTCTTGCAGTTTTAATGCAGTTATCTATCTCTTCATTTTCATCCCTCTTTACTATTGAATTTTCTTCAAGTGAAGAACTTAAATCAAATTCAGAACTTGAGGTCTCATCACATTTTTCAACAGCAGGTCTTTCAGATGAGATCTGATTTATTTTCTGAACTTCTAATAATTGTTTTATACTATCATTATTTACTTCTTTTCTCACTTTTTGTCCTTCTGCAATCCGAAGCTGCATTTCAGTTTTATCAGCACTTAATATAACATTGCTTCTTGCGATATTATCTGTATCAGCTTCATTTGTGTCATTTTGCTTTTGTAATGCACATTTGTAATTTACTCTTTGACTGAGGTCAGGCAAATCTTCAGCTTCATAACTTAAATCTTCATCATTTATTTGACAGGGAAGAACTTTCTCTGCATCTTCCTTGCTTTCTTCAGAATTTTTATTCCCAATTGATATATCATTATCGGCTTCCGATTCATCATGCACTTTCTTTACTGATGTATTTGAACATGACTCGTCTTGTGATGTGCTTCTCTCTTCAGCCATTTGGTTATGCCTGAAAGAACTCCTATTTGGTGTTACAGATCTTGCCCACATGGGGCTGGTTAAATCTGAATTGGAATTACTGGATTCACTTTGTTTCTTTCTGCATGCAAAACCTCTAGCACCTTTTATTCCAGATCTCCTCTTTCTTTGTTTTCTTTCTTCCTGACTTAAGTCAGACTCAGAATCTGAATCTGGTTTTCTATGTTTAGCATCAGCTTTTTTACTCGAAGACTGACTGCCCTTCTTGGATAAAGAGTTTTCTTTTCTATGTTTTATTTCATTTTCTTTCACTGCTAGCCTTTCAACTGTTTCCTTTGATTCTCGTTTTGAGTGTGCTTTATTTTCAAAACTATTTATTCTATTCTCTTGAGCTATGACCATACTGTTTGTAAAGGTCTCTTCTTCAGACAAATTAACTGGCTTTATTGTTTCTTCCATAGGACTGTTATCAACCAAAGGCATTTCAGAGTTCATATCAAATATGTCCTCTGGTGAGCCTTTACCAATCGAAGCCAATACAATTTCTTCTGGAGACACTAACATTCCACTTATATGCCTTTGTCTATTATTCATAGACCAATTGTTTATATCTGATCTTTCCAACTCTGAAGTTTTGGTTTGTTTATCCTTTCTACTTGAATGAAGCTTATTGGATTTCAGATCATTTTGACTTCTATCAACTTCAGTGCATTCAGCCAAAGCATTAGTTTCAGTATGGGTATTTTCTATAGCCATTTTGTTAGTTCTGTGCCTTCCCACAATGTCTGCAGCCACAGGTAGAGGAGAGGTGTTACTGAAATCAACCATTTCTGTTTCTGGAACCATACTGATACTTTCTGACTGACTGGTTCTCCTTCCAAAATATGGTCCACACTGATTCATCATATCTACTTTCTCACTTGGATATTTACTGCCGGATTTACAAACAATCATCTCATCATCTGTAATTTTCTTGTTTGTTTGTACAGCTGACTCTGAACTGATGTGCACAACAACTGAGTTATTAGTTTGGTGTATGCATGGAGTCTCTATCATTTCAAGCTCTTCAATATTCTGGGGATCCATAGTGCTTATATCAGAGTGAACACTTTCTGATACAGTTATTATGTCCATATCAGCTATCTTTGACTCACATGACTTTGCCACTGTATGCCCATTTTCAATACCGTTAGGTGGATTAATGTGAGAACCGTGCACTGTCTCAAATGATGTTGAAGTAACATTTATATCAGCTGAATTTTGAGTTTCCATTACAAAAACAGTTTTGCCATTTGAGCTGCTTTGGACAGGACTGTCCTTCTTCAAATTCAGTTCAGAATTAGAAGAACTGTTTCTAACATCATCTCTGATATATCTGGAATCTGTTGGCTCAACCCTTGTTTGAACTCCAGATATGTTCTCCTCCTGACTATTTTTCTGTGCTTTATTACTATGAGACTTGCTTAATCTTTTTCTTTTTATTTGCTGTTTGGAAGATTCTTCAACTGGTGACGACACAGACATTACATCTGTTTTACAGCTATCACTGTCATTCTCCTCCAACATAAAGCTTTTTCTCTTTTTCTTCCTTTTTGGGACCACTTCTGTTCTTGTTTGATGCAAAGATGCAAGTTGGCTAGATTCAGTACTTTCCACTGTCGCATCCAGTATACTGCCTTTCTTGCCTGTATTTGTTGGTGTTAGAGAACATGAACTACTACTTTTAACTATGGTACTATCATCATTTGCATTGTTACATCTATTCTGGACTTCCCTATTATTCTCCATATTGCTGTGTGCAGAAAGTGGAAGTTCTTCATTGAACTGGCCCAGCAATGAAATGCTGTTATCCTCTGAACCATTGTTCTCATTAATCAACTCTGTTTCTATCTTATTCATAACAGAATTTGCAGGCACACTGTCAAGCGATACAACATTATTAATGATCGAAGTCATTCGAGATGGAGATATAGTTTCATTAGACCTTAACTGTACAGTTGAATTGATATCATTGGAAGATGTCTTGCTTTTATCTAAAACATTCAAACTAGAATCTGAGATAGATTCTTTAAAATTTTCTACAACTGATGCTGGATTTTCATCATGACATTCTTGTAAAGATTTCATCAGTGACTGTGAATCCGGCAATGTTTCCTTCAGTGATTGTGATAAAGAATCATTAACTTTTATTAATGGTGTTTCCAATACAGTAACAACTTCCTGTTCATTATCGCTTTTGTTACATTTGCTACTAACTTTGTTTTTCTTAAATATATTTTCTGTTGGTACAGCAAAAACTGCAGGAGTTTCCAGAATAACCTGCGGTGATGGTCTACTGTTAGCACATTCTTGAGGTGTTGAGAGAACGTTTTGGACAAACAGATCCTGAGAAGATAGTTTCTCCTTAA
The DNA here is from genome assembly GCA_963580285.1 of Lucinisca nassula. NCBI lineage: Eukaryota > Metazoa > Mollusca > Bivalvia > Lucinida > Lucinidae > Lucinisca > Lucinisca nassula. The sequence goes on along the minus strand of OY757025.1, from coordinate 36,061,387 downwards.
TGTCATCTGGCTGAATTGCTGAAATATAAAATCATCAAACATCTTGTTACCTCTGAACTTTAACCCTTGTCCTGCTGAGCTCGGATATGTCTTATCTTTCAAACAATGTAGATCCAGATCAGATGGCTTCTCTGATCAGGATCTTCATTGTTTGTCATTCAGTTTACGAATTTCTTGCAATGATTTGCATCAAGAAATCTGATTGGTTGATAATCAGTTGTGGGTGTGGCATATTTAAATATTCAGCAGGACAAGGTTTAAGAAACAAATACAGGGTTAATCCCTTCCGACAAGGGGACAAAACTGTTTGAAAGATTTGCCTCCCCTATATGTGAATCCATTCCTCTTTATGTGATGTTTGCTTCTGAGAAAAAAAAAATCCATCACAAATATTAGGTCCCAGTTGTTTAAAGCATTGTTAGCTAAACAATCTTGCTAATTGTAAGTGGTCAAAATGCTAACTATTCTAACAAGTACAATATCTAACACACTGATATATTTGCTGCAGAAAAACTGAGCGGCTTTTGCTTTAACTAGAAATGCGTCCATAGGACATGGATGCCCCCGCCTGAAAATATGTCTATGTTCGTATTAATCCATAGAAAGTAATTGATTGTGTTTAAGTTTTTGACCCTTTTTTCACATTTGACCTCTAAGTATGACCTTGACCTTGGAGGTAAGGACTTTGGTTTTGTGTGAGGCAGATTGTCTCATGATGGCCAACATTTTTGCACAGTAATTTCAAAACCCATCCAAAGATAAGAAAGTTATTGACTGTGCTTAAGTTTCGGACCCTTTTTTATTACCTGTAAGTATGACCTTGACCTTGGAGGTACGGACCTGACTTTTGCATGTGACACATCGTCTCATGATGGTTAACATTTCTACAAAGTAATTTCAAAATCCATCCAGAAATAAGTAAGTTATTGACTGCGTTAAAGTTTCGGACCCTTTTTTTTTACCTTTGACCTCTAAGTATGACCTTGACCTTAGAGGTACGGACCTGGGTTTTGCACGTGACACATCGTTTCATGATGGTTAACATTTCTACAAAGTAATTTAAAAATCCATCCTTAAATAAGAAAGTTATTGACTGCGTTTAAGTTTCGGACCCTTTTTTGACCTTTGACCTCTAAGTATGACCTTGACCTTGGAGGTACGGACCTGGGTTTTGCAGGTGAAACATCGTCTCATGATGGTTAACTATTCTGCCGAGTAATTTTAAAATCCATCAAGAAATAAGGAAGTTATTGACCGCGTTTAGTTTAGGATGCACAAACAGACGTCCGGACTCACGGACAGGGGCAACGCTATATGCCCTTTCCACCATTCTTCGAATCGCGGGGGCATAAAAATGTGAGTAGCTTTTGCTTGTGCAAAAATATTACCATAAAAGTCATCATATTAAATTGTCAAAGTTTGAACGCAATGTGTACTAACAACATTGTTATTTTTGAACAACTGGCCCCGAAACAATTAGTTCATATGTTTAGTTACAGTCCAGAATGTTACAATTTTAAAGCTGAATGGACACATTGACTTGAAAAAAAAGTCTCACTAGTCCCAACCCAGTCGACGATTAAATAAACACATGCTGATAACAAAGAATGTTGCTGTTTTTTTTTTTTTTGTATTACGAAAACACGCCTATACAAATACACTGCCACCTTTATCGCCGAAAAAAAAAGAGAATTTTAGGATGAAAAATTGTGATATTTTTCTTATTTCTGCTCAAAATATAGATTGTGGGCACTCGTTAGAACCGCCTCATCGAGGCGGTTCTAACGATACCCACAATCTATATTTTAGATCTATATTTTAGAGCAGAAAAAAGAAAAATAAGGTATACCCCCGGAAACCCCAGTTTTACTATATAAACGTGGGGTTCAAGGGGATCAAAATTATATAGGCGTGTTTTCGTGATGGTATTTATCCCTGATCCTTTAACCCATAAGGTGCCAATCACAACAATTGTACTCTGTTTTATTGTCTGCTGGTAACTAAGTCATTAAAAGTCCTCCAGGAGCAGTCTGATCAGGGTCCACAGTGTTTGCTGTTTGTAAAACTTAGTTTTGAAAAGTTTGCAAGAAGATACAGCAGATGACATAAACACACAACATTTTCAGATGCAGTTTTTCTTGGCTAATATAAAACTGTTACAGGGCACTGTAGACTGGGTTTATCAAGTCCATTGTATTATCTTTTGAAAATGGTGTTTTTTTTTGGGTGGGTGGGTTTGGTTACACAGCAGTTTTAAGATTTTTTAACTTATTTCGAGGCCACCCTTACTCAGAGGTGGGTGAAAACTGGAGTGCCCACAGAAAACCCCACTGACTTTCCATTGCAGAACTTGGCATCTCATGTGACCTGCGCGAGGCTCGAACCCACAGCAATGAGAGGCTAAATCTTAACCCATTGTATACTGCTCTTCTATTGCTAAATGTTAGACAAGTCCATTTGTCATATTAGGGGTGGTAGGCCTATTTTTTGTTTTATTCTATTTTTGACAGAAAATTCTGTTAGCGAACAGTGCAGGCCCTGATCATCAGACGCTGGGTTCTGTGGCGTCTGATCTGGGACTGCATTGTTTGCCAAGGTACCCCTTTAGGGATTCCCGCCTTCAATGGGTTCAGGGCTTTAACTGAAACAAGAAAACAATTGCAAGCAGTTTTTCTATCAGTAAAGACAGAGCACTGTTGACGTCATAACATCCCCATTGTCTAATCATACTGGAAAGACCTATGGTATATTTTGATGTAACTTAAATCAACAACATTGTGACCTAAAAGTTAACTATAGTTTTCTATAAATGCACTCACAATGTAAATCTTACCTCTACCTCTTGGTGCCTTGTCTGTGTAAAACAACTTCAAATATGATGTCAAAGTCAAGTCAGTGGTCATGAGCTTAGAATTCTTCAGCAGATGTGATTGGTACATTTTACAATTCTTGGACCAATCTCTGATTTTATTTAAAATGTAACTAGATCCTCTATGGCATTATCAAATATGTTCTGAAATCACTAATTTTCTGAATATGTGCGAGTATGCGACCTTGAATCCCCCGTCCCGGATTTATGGCTTTATCGCCCTCTAAAGATTTGTTTGCTTATATCAAGCCGATTGTATCAGAGATGAGCAAAGACTGGAGTATCCAGAGAAAAATACCCTTTCTTCCATTGCAACACTCAACATTTTATGACTCGAAAGAATCTTGAACAGGGGTTTCAATAACTGTTTTTTGTTTTTGTGTGTGTTTTTTTTTGCATTAAGGTCACAAGGCAAAGTAGGCAGCAGATTTTCTATTCTATACCTGTATCAACCCATTGCATACGGGAAACCCTTTAAGGGCTACCTTGGCAAACAGTTCAGGCCCAGATCCGACGCCGCAGAACGTGGCGTCGGATCAGGGCCTGCACTATTTGCTAACAGAACTTTCCATCAGAAACAGAAAAACGAAAAAATTGGCCTGACACCCCTTATATGACAAATGGACTTGCCCAACATATAGTAATGGAGTCCACTAGTATATAGTTCGAACAAATTGACTTGCGACTGGTGAACTCTATTAACATAATTTCACACCCGACTGAATACATGTTATGCATAAGAATTTATTTTTCTGATTCCCACTTTCACCCCAGTGTTGACCTAATAGTGCTATAAATATCTTGTTAATCTTCTTATAGAAGATTTTAGAAAACTGAGTCACAGATTAATTTCATTTTTGTAAACAATATGTTTACAAGGAAAAGTACTTCAGAACCTTCCAGAAAGTTCTGGGTTGCATTATTTTTAGAGAATTACCTCATCTTATTCCACAGCCCTCTGGAATGTTCTAGAGAAATCTTAGGGTCTATAAAAGAGCTTGATTTTTCTCATTGAGTCAGACTTTGGAGTTTGATGTTTGGGCATTTAAGAAAAGTTATTTCTAAATTCTGTGTTGGATTGTCAAAGGATATTCCTTTTCATTTTGGACTGTGAATTCTGTGGGATCAAGGAAAATAGATTCATTCAGGATATTTCATAACAGAGCTAAGTACATTTAATTTTCTTACTTCTACAGGTTTAAGTTAACTTGTAAATAAATTTTGTTAAATTTTTCCAAAAGGCTTGTTTGCTTTTTCTTTCTGCTACGCCTGGCTCGTAACAGAAATTGGGGGCTCGTCCGGGATATACCATTTCGAGCATTTTAAAACCGACATTTCATGTGACGGCAGGTAATTGTCAGTAATTGTCATTTCTTGTCAAATATAGACTTGGCAGTTGCTTCACAGGATTGGTATTTCCCTATAGGCATATAGGGGATTGTCATTTCATGTGAATTGTCATTTCAGGTGAAATAGTACTTGTCATTTCATGTGAAATTTTTGTTGGGCTTGTCATTTAAAAAAAAAAAAAAAAAAAAAACTTTGTCAAATTAACCTCAATCTGTAGTACCATAATTACTTTATAAAACGAACAAAAAGCAAACATGTCGTTTGATTTGAGAAGCTTTTTGGCTCAGCCTACTCAGGAGTTGTTCAATCTGGCCAAAAGGACAGATTTGTTAGAAATTGCTTCCCATTATGGGGTCACTGCTGTCAAAACCAGCATGAAGAAGCATGAAATTAAGAATATTTTGGTACAGTTTTTTGTTGATGAAGAACTTTTCGATCCATCTGCTTTGTCTCTCATTATGGTTTCACATACTGAATTGCAAATGAGACAAATTGAAATAGGAAGGCAAATTGAATTAGAGAAGTTAAGGTTAGAAATGGAAGAAAGAGAGAAGGAAAAGCAAAGAGAAATGGAAGAAAGAGAGAAAGAAAAGGAAAGAGAAATGCAGAGACAAATGCAGATGGAAAGATTAGAAATGGAGGAACGTCTTCAGAAAGAAAAATTCGAAAAAGAAGAGCGACTAGAAATAGAAAGAGAAAAATGGCATTTTCAATTAAAGATGAAGGAATTGGAACTCCAGGGTCAAGATAGGGTGAAACCTACCCCTGTTTTTGATTCTGGTAGTTATTTTGATGCCACAAAGCACATCAGATTAGTTCCGCCATTTCAGAAAAAAGAGGTAGATAAGTATTTTTTGCATTTTGAAAAAGTTGCAGAAAATTTAAAATGGCCAAAAGAGAATTGGACCTTACTTTTGCAAAGCGTTGTTGTCGGAAAGGCTCGAGACATTTATACTCAGCTGACTGTCGAGCAAAGCTCAGACTATGATCTGGTCAAGGAGCTTATTCTTAAGGCATACGAGTTGGTCCCTGAGGCTTACAGGCAGAAATTTAGGAATTGTAAAAAAGAAATTTCCCAGACCCATGTAGAATTTGCTCGAACCAAAGAACAGCTATTTGATAGGTGGTGTTCTTCTAAAAAAGTAGGCTCTGATCATGACAAACTTAGACAGCTTGTCCTTGTTGAAGAGTTCAAACGGTGCATAAATTCAGACATTAAATCTTTTCTCGATGAGAGACAGGTTGAAACTTTGGAGGAAGCTTCTCGTTTGGCAGATGATTATGCTTTGACTCATAAAGTCTCATTTGTGAACAGGCCTTATCCTCGAAAACCTTATAATCCACAGACAGGTTCAAGATTCTATCCCAGTAATCCTTCTGGCAGTTATAGCCATACATCTAGTACTATGCCCAAACTTTCTGGTGAAAATAAAAGCCAGAATCCTTCCAAACCTTCTGGTGAAAACAGAAGCCAGAATTTTTCCAAACCTTCTGGTGAAAACAAAGACCAGAATCCCTTATCTCAATCTCAAGTAGTTTGTTATTATTGTAAAAATACAGGTCATTTGATCTCTGAGTGTTTAAAATTAAAGCGAAGGAAAGAAAGAGAAAGACAAGAGGAACTTAAGCCTACAGGCTTTACTTCTATAAGGCCAAAACCACAGTCTTGTGTAAGGGAGGAAACTCTTTCTGATACCAAATTATCTGAGACTGATACAGTTATGGAGTGTTATGAACCATTCTTATCAGATGGTTTTGTGTCACTAAATGGTGACAGTTATGCCCATCCTACCCCTATTAAAATCTTACGAGATACCGGAGCTTCTCAATCTCTTATTCTAGCAGATACTCTGCCTTTTTCTGAGAAGACTTCTATGGGCCAAAGTGTCCTTATTCAGGGTATGGAATGTGGATTTGTTAATGTTCCGCTTCATAACGTTTATTTGTCATCAGACTTGGTATCCTGTTCAGTGGCTGTTGGTATTAGACCTTCTTTACCTTTTAAAGGTGTTCATTTGTTGCTAGGCAATGACTTAGCTGGAGATAAGGTTGTGGTAAACCCACTTTTGACTACTAATCCTTGCATAGACCAACCGCCTGATCCCATTGAGCAGGAAATTCCTGATCTTTATCCGTCTTGTGCAGTTACAAGGGCTATGGCACGTAAGGTCAAGCAAACTGATGGGAAACAGGATTTTGATAAAACTGATACCTTTTTGGGTCAGTCTTTTAATGACGAGATAACAAGGTCTCTGTCTTCAAGCCTGCCTGATAAGCAGACAGCTTTTCATGAGAATAACTCATCTGTCGATCTAGGCCAAGACAAAATGTCCGGGTCTCAACTAGCTATAGAGCAGTACAAGGATCCTGAAATTTCGCCTTTGTTTGAAAGGGCTTTAGATGAGCAGGAAGTATCTGATGTCCCAGTCTGTTATTATGTCAAAAATGACATTCTTATGAGAAAATGGCGTCCACCAGACGTCTCAGCAGAAGACGAGTGGACTGTCAACCACCAGATAGTGGTTCCACGGGTTTACCGTTCCCAAATATTAAACTTGGCACATGAAACTCCCATGTCAGACATTTAGGTGTAAATAAAACCTATCACAAGATTCTTAATCATTTTTACTGGCCTGGGTTGAAATCAGATGTTTCTCAGCATTGTAGGTCCTGTCATACATGCCAAATGGTAGGAAAACCCAATCAGACTATACCTAAGGCTCACTTGCAGCCTATACCTGCTTTTGATGAACCTTTCAGTCGAATAATTATAGACTGTGTGGGTCCCTTGCCCAGAACTAAGTCTGGCTGTGAATATCTTTTGACTATTATGTGTGCTTCCACACGCTTTCCTGAAGCCATTCCTTTAAGAAATATCAAAACTAAGACAATCGTCAAGGCCTTAGTGAAGTTTTTCACATTTGTTGGGCTTCCTAAATCTATTCAGTCAGACCAAGGCTCAAATTTTATGTCTGGAATATTTCAACAAGTAATGCATGAACTTGGCATTGTACAGTATAAGTCATCGGCCTATCATCCTGAAAGTCAAGGTGCCCTTGAAAGATTCTATCAAACATTGAAAAACATGATAAGATCATATTGTTTTGACACAGAGAAGGATTGGGATGAAGGCATCCATCTCCTTTTATTTGCTGTTAGAGAATCTGTGCAAGAATCTATTGGCTTCAGTCCATTTGAATTAGTATTTGGCCATACTGTTCGTGGTCCTTTGAAACTTCTCAAAGAGAAATTTCTCTCCAATGATGACACCTCCCTGAATTTACTTCAGTATGTGTCCGATTTCAAAACTAGACTTTCAAAAGCTTGTGAGGCTGCTCGGACCAATCTTCAGTCAGCCCAAAGGAAAATGAAACAGCTATATGACATAGGGACAAAACAAAGGAATTTTAAACCAGGTGATAAGGTACTAGCTCTTTTGCCTATTCCAGGAAAATCGTTGCAGGCCAGGTATTATGGTCCATACACTGTAGACAAAAAGATCAGTGACGTAAATTACATAATAAACACTCCTGGGAGGCGCAAGCTAAAGCAGCTATGTCATATTAACATGCTTAAGGAATACATAGATAGGGACAATACATCTTTAACATCAGTCAATCTAGTTAGCTCTGTTCCACTTAATTCATGTGACAATGACTGTGAGGATATTAATTCAGTGAAGTCGGATCCCACATCATCAAAACTTCAGAATTCTGACATTCTACGGAATCTTGACCAGAAACTGTCACATCTAGAGCCAAATCAGCGGAATGAACTGAAACAGCTGATTTTTGAATATGAACACTTATTTCCTGACATTCCAACACGGACAGACAAAATATTTCACGATGTGGACATAAATGGGTCTAAACCTGTAAAACAACACCCATACAGGATGAATCCTGTGAAACAAAAATATCTTAAAGAAGAAGTGCAGTATCTATTAGACAATGACTTTATTGAACCAAGCCAAAGTGAATGGAGGTCTCCTTGTATTCTAGTACCAAAACCTGATGGGACATATCGTATGTGTACAGATTTTAGGAAAGTTAATTCCTTAAGTAAAACAGATAGCTTTCCTATTCCAAGAATGGATGACTGCATTGATAATATCGGGAATGCAAAATACATAACGAAATTCGACCTTCTGAAAGGATTTTGGCAAATTCCACTTACAGATAGAGCAAAGGAGGTTTTGGCATTCACAACACCAGACGGATTATTTAACTATAAAGTCATGCCATTTGGAACGAAAAACTCTCCGGCAACATTTCAGCGCTTAATAAACATGGTATTTGCGGGGCTGGAAGGCTGCAGTGCTTATATAGATGATGCTATCATATACAACGACCAGTGGAATCAACATCTTGGGACTATTCGAGCATTCTTTGATAGACTGAGTAATGCCAAATTGACAATCAATCTTGCTAAAAGTGAATTCTGCCATGCATGTTTGACATTTCTAGGTCATGTTGTAGGTCAAGGTCATGTGAAACCCATTGATGCTAAAGTTGAGGCTATCTCAAATTTTCCCGTACCCACGTGCAAAAGACAGCTGATGCGATTTCTTGGTATGGCTGGTTATTACAGAAAGTTCTGTAATAATTTCTCTGTCATTGCTGAGCCTTTGACAAATTTGCTCAGCAAAAGAACAAAATTCCATTGGAATGCAATATACCAAAATGCTTTTGATAAACTTAAAGCCATACTCAAGAGTGAACCAGTTCTCTTAGCACCAAACTTTGAAAAGGAGTTTAAGCTAGCTGTAGATGCTAGTGACGTAGGTGCAGGTAGTGTTTTGTTGCAGGAAGATGAAAATGGTGTGGATCATCTAGTTTGCTACTTTTCCAAAAAGTTTAATAAGCATCAGAGAAATTACTCTACCATAGAGAAAGAGTGCTTGTCTCTGATTCTTGCTCTGCAACATTTTGAAGTTTATCTTACCCCTACTACTGCACCGATTGTTGTTTTCAGTGATCACAATCCACTGACTTTCATACATAAGATGAAAAACAAAAATCAGCGGTTGCTCAGGTGGAGTCTTATGCTACAAGAGTATAATTTAGACATAAGACATATCAGAGGGAGAGATAACATTATCCCTGATGCCCTTTCAAGAGTTTGAGCAGTGTCAGGTGTTGTGTTTTTCTTTCCTACTAAAGTGGATTGTAGATACATGTAATTTTATATGCTATGCTCAATATTTTATTATTCTTAAAGCAAAAGAAAGCTTTATTACATAAATCTTTCTTTTCCTCGAAGAGGGGGAGTGTTATGCATAAGAATTTATTTTTCTGATTCCCACTTTCACCCCAGTGTTGACCTAATAGTGCTATAAATATCTTGTTAATCTTCTTATAGAAGATTTTAGAAAACTGAGTCACAGATTAATTTCATTTTTGTAAACAATATGTTTACAAGGAAAAGTACTTCAGAACCTTCCAGAAAGTTCTGGGTTGCATTATTTTTAGAGAATTACCTCATCTTATTCCCAGTGATTTTTTTACAAATTCGCCATTATGAGTCCTGGGACCCGCTGGATCCAGAATTAATGCATCCCAGACCCAAACCATGCATCCCACCCGTGAAACCTTTTTTTGCATCCTAGAGTACGTCTTGTAGTCTGGAATGCATGAATTCTAGATTGTAGCATTTCCTGATCATTGCCTGTCTTCAGTTATATTTAAACTTGTATGTAATTACTTTTTTGGATGTGCAATAAAACTTAAAAAGTAGATAGTTGTGACTTGTTTTTATTATTTTCTTCACTCAATTCTTCATGCAGTTGATTGAAAGCTGTGACATATTTGTAACTTAAAGCATACTTTTGTATGCTTTTGACTAGACTGTGATATAAATCTGTAAAATTATACTTGTAAACTCAAAGTAGACTTTTGTCTGCTTTTGACTAGACTACTAGACTGTGATATTTGTATACTTAAAATGGACTTTTGTCTGCTTTTGACTAGACTGTGATATTGCCACATGTGATATGTTTGTAACCTAAGGCTATGCTTAGAACTATTTCAAAAACAATTTCTACACGGATCAGATTGAGCCAGTTGAGCTTGACTGTGATGCAGCTGTCACTTTAATGACTACAGTCCAAAAACTTGTCAGTTTTTCAGTGATTTTTTTACAAATTCGCCATTATGAGTCCTGGGACCCGCTGGATCCAGAATTAATGCATCCCAGACCCAAACCATGCATCCCACCCGTGAAACCTTTTTTTGCATCCTAGAGTACGTCTTGTAGTCTGGAATGCATGAATTCTAGATTGTAGCATTTCCTGATCATTGCCTGTCTTCAGTTATATTTAAACTTGTATGTAATTACTTTTTTGGATGTGCAATAAAACTTAAAAAGTAGATAGTTGTGACTTGTTTTTATTATTTTCTTCACTCAATTCTTCATGCAGTTGATTGAAAGCTGTGACATATTTGTAACTTAAAGCATACTTTTGTATGCTTTTGACTAGACTGTGATATAAATCTGTAAAATTATACTTGTAAACTCAAAGTAGACTTTTGTCTGCTTTTGACTAGACTACTAGACTGTGATATTTGTATACTTAAAATGGACTTTTGTCTGCTTTTGACTAGACTGTGATATTGCCACATGTGATATGTTTGTAACCTAAGGCTATGCTTAGAACTATTTCAAAAACAATTTCTACACGGATCAGATTGAGCCAGTTGAGCTTGACTGTGATGCAGCTGTCACTTTAATGACTACAGTCCAAAAACTTGTCAGTTTTTTAAAGCTTTCAACTTAAAGATTCTCCTGTTCTTGGCCTGTCGCCATTTGTTGAGTGCTGCATCAAAATCAAACTCTTTCCTGGCTGTTGATTTCTCAGTTTGGTTGTCTGGGGCTTGCTTCTGCTGCAATTTGTTGCCATCAGCATTCTCCAACTTCACTTGCATAAGTTGTTGTTGAGTCTCTACAGACAGACGGTTTCTGAATGTTGTTAAGATTCTGTTCTGGACTGAAAATCCACGTTCACACCCTGCGGTGTGAACAGCACAGGTGATAGCCAATTTTGCCAGGATTGTTAAATTTGGAAACTGATCCCTGTGATACTTAACAATTGACTTCCACAACTTTACTAATGAATCCCTACTGTACTGCTCTGCAAGGACAACTTTTTTGGCAAGTTTCCATTCTACAAGCGTCTTTTCTGAGTCAATCATGGGCTGGGATGTTTTCTGATGCTCCAAACCGGTTTCCTTCCACACAGCTGTTTGTTGTGAACCATATGTGTCACAGAGACTCTGAATTTCTTTCCTACCAAAATCGTCCAGTTCCTGGGCAGATAAGAAAGAAATAGGGCGCATTGCTAGAACACTGAAGTTTGCCAGAAGATCATTATCTGGAAACCTAGACTTGATATTTCCGGTCAATGAGTCAATAAAGGCTTCAGTAACATTCTGGAGATTAAATCCTGTGCGTGGTATGTGATGGTCTTTATAGGTACTCTTAGTTTCTGATAAATCCTCCTTCAGTTTAGAAAGGTAGGGAGACTCCATTGCCTTTATTTTCTCCAAATCACCCAGGCACAAATCAAGTTTCACCTTTACAAGGGCAACGTCTACATTTTCAGTCTGGAAGAACTGAGAAAGGACTGTTACAGGGGCCATTGCATCCATCATCATGTAAGTTACTGATATGAACTGATCTGTAGCAATCTTCTTCTTAAGGCCATTAGCTTTCGGGTCACTAACAGATACATCAGCTAGGTAAGTCATTAAGCTGTCAGTTGTTCGAAACACAGCAGTCAGGGCATTAAAATATGATAACCATCTTACAGAGTGTATTTCCTTAATTGTTAGGGCAGGGTCATCTACAAGAACCTGTATTTCATGGAGTTTAGTTGCCCGCTTAGAGCTGCCCTTGAAGTAGTAAAACAGATCGGTTAAAATCTGCTGGTGTTTTTTTAACAGGGGAATACTCTCCGCAGCTTGAGAAGTGCACAACGCCAGTTTGTGGGCGACACAGTGAATGTTACTCATGTGGGGGTTCTCTCGCCTCATTATAGCTGCACAACCATTTGTTTTTCCAGTCATAACGGATGCCCCATCAGAACCTAAGCTCATGATTTTCTCATTTGGAACACCTCTTTTATTTAATTCATACATTATACTTTTTGCGATGCCCGACCCAGTTGCATCTCCACATTCAACATTTGCAATGAATTTGGTCTTAGGTGTCATGTCGGGTGTAATTAACTGGGCATACACAACCAGTCTCTTGTGATTGGAGATGTCAGTACTCTCATCAGCCAATACTGTCACAACCTCAGATTCGTCTAATTCGGTTTTAAGGTTGTCTTCGACAACATCAGCCATACAAGCTAGGATTTCTGAAGATGTGTAGGAGGACTCATAACCAAAATCTGACATTTTTAGGACTTTAAGATCATTGAGATCAAAACCATCATTGGCTAATTTATGCAGAAACTGTACAAGTGGCTTAAATTTCACTAGTGCCATGTCTTCAGTGATCAGGAAATGCAAGCAACGAAACACAATTTTCATAGCCTGTTCCTCTTTTGATTCCCTTTTTTCATTCACAATTCTTAAGTCATTTCTTAGGGCAGGGGCATCTATTAATATTTGGTGTTCAGTTAGTCCGGCATGACGACTTAGACAACTATTCTGAAAGTTTCTACACTTCATATTTTTGGTCATTCCATTTTGCTTGTTTGCCTCTGTACACAAGCTGCAATACATGAAGTTTTCATCTTTGTCATAAGCCAGCCAGCTGTAAATTTTAGTCCATTCATCACTGAAGTTTCTCTGTTTCTTTGGTTTATCTGTAATAATATGAAATCACGCCTATAGAATTGAATTGTGACCCCCACGAACCCCACTTTTATATTGTAAAACTGGGGTTTGCAGGGTTATTCAATATTTTCCTTATTTCTGCTCAAAAGCACAGGTTGTGGTACTTGTTAGAACCGCCTCATCAAGGCGGGTCTAACGAATACCCACAATCTATGTTTTGTGCAGAAATAAGAAAAATATCTAAATTTTTCATCTGAAACAGTTAATTTTTAGTCTAGATATCAAAATTTTCAATGTATTTTTTAGTGATTTATATTTTATATTTCCTTTCGTATTTTTAAAATGGAATCAACTCTTGAAGTGATACCTACTCTAAAAATTTCTATTTTATTTAATACTTTTTATGCCTTTTATAACATGTTATATTTTCTATTTGTTGGAATTTAGTAACCAGTTATATCGGCATTTAGTTAGTTTCAGTATTCAAAGTACTTTGATCATTATCATAATTAGAAACTCTTCAATAGTCAAGTTTCAGTATTCACAGTACTTTGATTATTATTAAAATTAGGAACACTTCATGAAGTGCACCGTAATTCGGATCGGGGCGTTAAAGGCTCCCCTATGCAGGAAGAGTCAGGCCCTGTGTAGGTTTAAGACCCCTAAATCGGGTCTATACATTTATTACGAGCTGTGACTGTCTAAATCAATCACCTGAACTGGCTGAAGTGGGTTCTGTAATTTTTGCAGTTTGATCGAGGCGATCGTCGTCACGATCGGCTGCCTCAGACTGAGAGGCCTTGTTTTCAGGCTGCTTTTGCCCAAGCAGACCGAACAGGGTTTGCTGTTTTGGGTCAAATTTTTTTTTTTTTTGGAGGCGGCATCTCTCGCAGCTCTCTCAGTATGTTGATAAGTGCAAGGTCAAACGGTGTTACGATAAACGATCTCAACGGATTAAAAAACAATACTCGAGTGACCGCACTAGTTTCCTCCGGTATTGGACAACCTGGTATTGATTATTGGACTACACAGGTAGAATCAGTTTACCGTAGAACTACGACGCCTCTGAGGACTGGGTTTTACCAAATATTGTACTTAAACACCGCTTTTGCATTCGTCCTTTTCCGAAAACGAAAGTAAGAGTTCATACATTCATCCGAGAATTTCTATGCGTCCCGGGACCCACCGACGCTATTTTTATGCGTCCTCTGGCGAAATTATGCGTCCAGGACGCAGGACGCACGCCTAAAAAAATCACTGGTTTTTTAAAGCTTTCAACTTAAAGATTCTCCTGTTCTTGGCCTGTCGCCATTTGTTGAGTGCTGCATCAAAATCAAACTCTTTCCTGGCTGTTGATTTCTCAGTTTGGTTGTCTGGGGCTTGCTTCTGCTGCAATTTGTTGCCATCAGCATTCTCCAACTTCACTTGCATAAGTTGTTGTTGAGTCTCTACAGACAGACGGTTTCTGAATGTTGTTAAGATTCTGTTCTGGACTGAAAATCCACGTTCACACCCTGCGGTGTGAACAGCACAGGTGATAGCCAATTTTGCCAGGATTGTTAAATTTGGAAACTGAAAAACGAAAAAATTGGCCTGACACCCCTTATATGACAAATGGACTTGCCCAACATATAGTAATGGAGTCCACTAGTATATAGTTCGAACAAATTGACTTGCGACTGGTGAACTCTATTAACATAATTTCACACCCGACTGAATACATGTTATGCATAAGAATTTATTTTTCTGATTCCCACTTTCACCCCAGTGTTGACCTAATAGTGCTATAAATATCTTGTTAATCTTCTTATAGAAGATTTTAGAAAACTGAGTCACAGATTAATTTCATTTTTGTAAACAATATGTTTACAAGGAAAAGTACTTCAGAACCTTCCAGAAAGTTCTGGGTTGCATTATTTTTAGAGAATTACCTCATCTTATTCCACAGCCCTCTGGAATGTTCTAGAGAAATCTTAGGGTCTATAAAAGAGCTTGATTTTTCTCATTGAGTCAGACTTTGGAGTTTGATGTTTGGGCATTTAAGAAAAGTTATTTCTAAATTCTGTGTTGGATTGTCAAAGGATATTCCTTTTCATTTTGGACTGTGAATTCTGTGGGATCAAGGAAAATAGATTCATTCAGGATATTTCATAACAGAGCTAAGTACATTTAATTTTCTTACTTCTACAGGTTTAAGTTAACTTGTAAATAAATTTTGTTAAATTTTTCCAAAAGGCTTGTTTGCTTTTTCTTTCTGCTACGCCTGGCTCGTAACAGAAATTGGGGGCTCGTCCGGGATATACCATTTCGAGCATTTTAAAACCGACATTTCATGTGACGGCAGGTAATTGTCAGTAATTGTCATTTCTTGTCAAATATAGACTTGGCAGTTGCTTCACAGGATTGGTATTTCCCTATAGGCATATAGGGGATTGTCATTTCATGTGAATTGTCATTTCAGGTGAAATAGTACTTGTCATTTCATGTGAAATTTTTGTTGGGCTTGTCATTTAAAAAAAAAAAAAAAAAAAAACTTTGTCAAATTAACCTCAATCTGTAGTACCATAATTACTTTATAAAACGAACAAAAAGCAAACATGTCGTTTGATTTGAGAAGCTTTTTGGCTCAGCCTACTCAGGAGTTGTTCAATCTGGCCAAAAGGACAGATTTGTTAGAAATTGCTTCCCATTATGGGGTCACTGCTGTCAAAACCAGCATGAAGAAGCATGAAATTAAGAATATTTTGGTACAGTTTTTTGTTGATGAAGAACTTTTCGATCCATCTGCTTTGTCTCTCATTATGGTTTCACATACTGAATTGCAAATGAGACAAATTGAAATAGGAAGGCAAATTGAATTAGAGAAGTTAAGGTTAGAAATGGAAGAAAGAGAGAAGGAAAAGCAAAGAGAAATGGAAGAAAGAGAGAAAGAAAAGGAAAGAGAAATGCAGAGACAAATGCAGATGGAAAGATTAGAAATGGAGGAACGTCTTCAGAAAGAAAAATTCGAAAAAGAAGAGCGACTAGAAATAGAAAGAGAAAAATGGCATTTTCAATTAAAGATGAAGGAATTGGAACTCCAGGGTCAAGATAGGGTGAAACCTACCCCTGTTTTTGATTCTGGTAGTTATTTTGATGCCACAAAGCACATCAGATTAGTTCCGCCATTTCAGAAAAAAGAGGTAGATAAGTATTTTTTGCATTTTGAAAAAGTTGCAGAAAATTTAAAATGGCCAAAAGAGAATTGGACCTTACTTTTGCAAAGCGTTGTTGTCGGAAAGGCTCGAGACATTTATACTCAGCTGACTGTCGAGCAAAGCTCAGACTATGATCTGGTCAAGGAGCTTATTCTTAAGGCATACGAGTTGGTCCCTGAGGCTTACAGGCAGAAATTTAGGAATTGTAAAAAAGAAATTTCCCAGACCCATGTAGAATTTGCTCGAACCAAAGAACAGCTATTTGATAGGTGGTGTTCTTCTAAAAAAGTAGGCTCTGATCATGACAAACTTAGACAGCTTGTCCTTGTTGAAGAGTTCAAACGGTGCATAAATTCAGACATTAAATCTTTTCTCGATGAGAGACAGGTTGAAACTTTGGAGGAAGCTTCTCGTTTGGCAGATGATTATGCTTTGACTCATAAAGTCTCATTTGTGAACAGGCCTTATCCTCGAAAACCTTATAATCCACAGACAGGTTCAAGATTCTATCCCAGTAATCCTTCTGGCAGTTATAGCCATACATCTAGTACTATGCCCAAACTTTCTGGTGAAAATAAAAGCCAGAATCCTTCCAAACCTTCTGGTGAAAACAGAAGCCAGAATTTTTCCAAACCTTCTGGTGAAAACAAAGACCAGAATCCCTTATCTCAATCTCAAGTAGTTTGTTATTATTGTAAAAATACAGGTCATTTGATCTCTGAGTGTTTAAAATTAAAGCGAAGGAAAGAAAGAGAAAGACAAGAGGAACTTAAGCCTACAGGCTTTACTTCTATAAGGCCAAAACCACAGTCTTGTGTAAGGGAGGAAACTCTTTCTGATACCAAATTATCTGAGACTGATACAGTTATGGAGTGTTATGAACCATTCTTATCAGATGGTTTTGTGTCACTAAATGGTGACAGTTATGCCCATCCTACCCCTATTAAAATCTTACGAGATACCGGAGCTTCTCAATCTCTTATTCTAGCAGATACTCTGCCTTTTTCTGAGAAGACTTCTATGGGCCAAAGTGTCCTTATTCAGGGTATGGAATGTGGATTTGTTAATGTTCCGCTTCATAACGTTTATTTGTCATCAGACTTGGTATCCTGTTCAGTGGCTGTTGGTATTAGACCTTCTTTACCTTTTAAAGGTGTTCATTTGTTGCTAGGCAATGACTTAGCTGGAGATAAGGTTGTGGTAAACCCACTTTTGACTACTAATCCTTGCATAGACCAACCGCCTGATCCCATTGAGCAGGAAATTCCTGATCTTTATCCGTCTTGTGCAGTTACAAGGGCTATGGCACGTAAGGTCAAGCAAACTGATGGGAAACAGGATTTTGATAAAACTGATACCTTTTTGGGTCAGTCTTTTAATGACGAGATAACAAGGTCTCTGTCTTCAAGCCTGCCTGATAAGCAGACAGCTTTTCATGAGAATAACTCATCTGTCGATCTAGGCCAAGACAAAATGTCCGGGTCTCAACTAGCTATAGAGCAGTACAAGGATCCTGAAATTTCGCCTTTGTTTGAAAGGGCTTTAGATGAGCAGGAAGTATCTGATGTCCCAGTCTGTTATTATGTCAAAAATGACATTCTTATGAGAAAATGGCGTCCACCAGACGTCTCAGCAGAAGACGAGTGGACTGTCAACCACCAGATAGTGGTTCCACGGGTTTACCGTTCCCAAATATTAAACTTGGCACATGAAACTCCCATGTCAGACATTTAGGTGTAAATAAAACCTATCACAAGATTCTTAATCATTTTTACTGGCCTGGGTTGAAATCAGATGTTTCTCAGCATTGTAGGTCCTGTCATACATGCCAAATGGTAGGAAAACCCAATCAGACTATACCTAAGGCTCACTTGCAGCCTATACCTGCTTTTGATGAACCTTTCAGTCGAATAATTATAGACTGTGTGGGTCCCTTGCCCAGAACTAAGTCTGGCTGTGAATATCTTTTGACTATTATGTGTGCTTCCACACGCTTTCCTGAAGCCATTCCTTTAAGAAATATCAAAACTAAGACAATCGTCAAGGCCTTAGTGAAGTTTTTCACATTTGTTGGGCTTCCTAAATCTATTCAGTCAGACCAAGGCTCAAATTTTATGTCTGGAATATTTCAACAAGTAATGCATGAACTTGGCATTGTACAGTATAAGTCATCGGCCTATCATCCTGAAAGTCAAGGTGCCCTTGAAAGATTCTATCAAACATTGAAAAACATGATAAGATCATATTGTTTTGACACAGAGAAGGATTGGGATGAAGGCATCCATCTCCTTTTATTTGCTGTTAGAGAATCTGTGCAAGAATCTATTGGCTTCAGTCCATTTGAATTAGTATTTGGCCATACTGTTCGTGGTCCTTTGAAACTTCTCAAAGAGAAATTTCTCTCCAATGATGACACCTCCCTGAATTTACTTCAGTATGTGTCCGATTTCAAAACTAGACTTTCAAAAGCTTGTGAGGCTGCTCGGACCAATCTTCAGTCAGCCCAAAGGAAAATGAAACAGCTATATGACATAGGGACAAAACAAAGGAATTTTAAACCAGGTGATAAGGTACTAGCTCTTTTGCCTATTCCAGGAAAATCGTTGCAGGCCAGGTATTATGGTCCATACACTGTAGACAAAAAGATCAGTGACGTAAATTACATAATAAACACTCCTGGGAGGCGCAAGCTAAAGCAGCTATGTCATATTAACATGCTTAAGGAATACATAGATAGGGACAATACATCTTTAACATCAGTCAATCTAGTTAGCTCTGTTCCACTTAATTCATGTGACAATGACTGTGAGGATATTAATTCAGTGAAGTCGGATCCCACATCATCAAAACTTCAGAATTCTGACATTCTACGGAATCTTGACCAGAAACTGTCACATCTAGAGCCAAATCAGCGGAATGAACTGAAACAGCTGATTTTTGAATATGAACACTTATTTCCTGACATTCCAACACGGACAGACAAAATATTTCACGATGTGGACATAAATGGGTCTAAACCTGTAAAACAACACCCATACAGGATGAATCCTGTGAAACAAAAATATCTTAAAGAAGAAGTGCAGTATCTATTAGACAATGACTTTATTGAACCAAGCCAAAGTGAATGGAGGTCTCCTTGTATTCTAGTACCAAAACCTGATGGGACATATCGTATGTGTACAGATTTTAGGAAAGTTAATTCCTTAAGTAAAACAGATAGCTTTCCTATTCCAAGAATGGATGACTGCATTGATAATATCGGGAATGCAAAATACATAACGAAATTCGACCTTCTGAAAGGATTTTGGCAAATTCCACTTACAGATAGAGCAAAGGAGGTTTTGGCATTCACAACACCAGACGGATTATTTAACTATAAAGTCATGCCATTTGGAACGAAAAACTCTCCGGCAACATTTCAGCGCTTAATAAACATGGTATTTGCGGGGCTGGAAGGCTGCAGTGCTTATATAGATGATGCTATCATATACAACGACCAGTGGAATCAACATCTTGGGACTATTCGAGCATTCTTTGATAGACTGAGTAATGCCAAATTGACAATCAATCTTGCTAAAAGTGAATTCTGCCATGCATGTTTGACATTTCTAGGTCATGTTGTAGGTCAAGGTCATGTGAAACCCATTGATGCTAAAGTTGAGGCTATCTCAAATTTTCCCGTACCCACGTGCAAAAGACAGCTGATGCGATTTCTTGGTATGGCTGGTTATTACAGAAAGTTCTGTAATAATTTCTCTGTCATTGCTGAGCCTTTGACAAATTTGCTCAGCAAAAGAACAAAATTCCATTGGAATGCAATATACCAAAATGCTTTTGATAAACTTAAAGCCATACTCAAGAGTGAACCAGTTCTCTTAGCACCAAACTTTGAAAAGGAGTTTAAGCTAGCTGTAGATGCTAGTGACGTAGGTGCAGGTAGTGTTTTGTTGCAGGAAGATGAAAATGGTGTGGATCATCTAGTTTGCTACTTTTCCAAAAAGTTTAATAAGCATCAGAGAAATTACTCTACCATAGAGAAAGAGTGCTTGTCTCTGATTCTTGCTCTGCAACATTTTGAAGTTTATCTTACCCCTACTACTGCACCGATTGTTGTTTTCAGTGATCACAATCCACTGACTTTCATACATAAGATGAAAAACAAAAATCAGCGGTTGCTCAGGTGGAGTCTTATGCTACAAGAGTATAATTTAGACATAAGACATATCAGAGGGAGAGATAACATTATCCCTGATGCCCTTTCAAGAGTTTGAGCAGTGTCAGGTGTTGTGTTTTTCTTTCCTACTAAAGTGGATTGTAGATACATGTAATTTTATATGCTATGCTCAATATTTTATTATTCTTAAAGCAAAAGAAAGCTTTATTACATAAATCTTTCTTTTCCTCGAAGAGGGGGAGTGTTATGCATAAGAATTTATTTTTCTGATTCCCACTTTCACCCCAGTGTTGACCTAATAGTGCTATAAATATCTTGTTAATCTTCTTATAGAAGATTTTAGAAAACTGAGTCACAGATTAATTTCATTTTTGTAAACAATATGTTTACAAGGAAAAGTACTTCAGAACCTTCCAGAAAGTTCTGGGTTGCATTATTTTTAGAGAATTACCTCATCTTATTCCCAGTGATTTTTTTACAAATTCGCCATTATGAGTCCTGGGACCCGCTGGATCCAGAATTAATGCATCCCAGACCCAAACCATGCATCCCACCCGTGAAACCTTTTTTTGCATCCTAGAGTACGTCTTGTAGTCTGGAATGCATGAATTCTAGATTGTAGCATTTCCTGATCATTGCCTGTCTTCAGTTATATTTAAACTTGTATGTAATTACTTTTTTGGATGTGCAATAAAACTTAAAAAGTAGATAGTTGTGACTTGTTTTTATTATTTTCTTCACTCAATTCTTCATGCAGTTGATTGAAAGCTGTGACATATTTGTAACTTAAAGCATACTTTTGTATGCTTTTGACTAGACTGTGATATAAATCTGTAAAATTATACTTGTAAACTCAAAGTAGACTTTTGTCTGCTTTTGACTAGACTACTAGACTGTGATATTTGTATACTTAAAATGGACTTTTGTCTGCTTTTGACTAGACTGTGATATTGCCACATGTGATATGTTTGTAACCTAAGGCTATGCTTAGAACTATTTCAAAAACAATTTCTACACGGATCAGATTGAGCCAGTTGAGCTTGACTGTGATGCAGCTGTCACTTTAATGACTACAGTCCAAAAACTTGTCAGTTTTTCAGTGATTTTTTTACAAATTCGCCATTATGAGTCCTGGGACCCGCTGGATCCAGAATTAATGCATCCCAGACCCAAACCATGCATCCCACCCGTGAAACCTTTTTTTGCATCCTAGAGTACGTCTTGTAGTCTGGAATGCATGAATTCTAGATTGTAGCATTTCCTGATCATTGCCTGTCTTCAGTTATATTTAAACTTGTATGTAATTACTTTTTTGGATGTGCAATAAAACTTAAAAAGTAGATAGTTGTGACTTGTTTTTATTATTTTCTTCACTCAATTCTTCATGCAGTTGATTGAAAGCTGTGACATATTTGTAACTTAAAGCATACTTTTGTATGCTTTTGACTAGACTGTGATATAAATCTGTAAAATTATACTTGTAAACTCAAAGTAGACTTTTGTCTGCTTTTGACTAGACTACTAGACTGTGATATTTGTATACTTAAAATGGACTTTTGTCTGCTTTTGACTAGACTGTGATATTGCCACATGTGATATGTTTGTAACCTAAGGCTATGCTTAGAACTATTTCAAAAACAATTTCTACACGGATCAGATTGAGCCAGTTGAGCTTGACTGTGATGCAGCTGTCACTTTAATGACTACAGTCCAAAAACTTGTCAGTTTTTTAAAGCTTTCAACTTAAAGATTCTCCTGTTCTTGGCCTGTCGCCATTTGTTGAGTGCTGCATCAAAATCAAACTCTTTCCTGGCTGTTGATTTCTCAGTTTGGTTGTCTGGGGCTTGCTTCTGCTGCAATTTGTTGCCATCAGCATTCTCCAACTTCACTTGCATAAGTTGTTGTTGAGTCTCTACAGACAGACGGTTTCTGAATGTTGTTAAGATTCTGTTCTGGACTGAAAATCCACGTTCACACCCTGCGGTGTGAACAGCACAGGTGATAGCCAATTTTGCCAGGATTGTTAAATTTGGAAACTGATCCCTGTGATACTTAACAATTGACTTCCACAACTTTACTAATGAATCCCTACTGTACTGCTCTGCAAGGACAACTTTTTTGGCAAGTTTCCATTCTACAAGCGTCTTTTCTGAGTCAATCATGGGCTGGGATGTTTTCTGATGCTCCAAACCGGTTTCCTTCCACACAGCTGTTTGTTGTGAACCATATGTGTCACAGAGACTCTGAATTTCTTTCCTACCAAAATCGTCCAGTTCCTGGGCAGATAAGAAAGAAATAGGGCGCATTGCTAGAACACTGAAGTTTGCCAGAAGATCATTATCTGGAAACCTAGACTTGATATTTCCGGTCAATGAGTCAATAAAGGCTTCAGTAACATTCTGGAGATTAAATCCTGTGCGTGGTATGTGATGGTCTTTATAGGTACTCTTAGTTTCTGATAAATCCTCCTTCAGTTTAGAAAGGTAGGGAGACTCCATTGCCTTTATTTTCTCCAAATCACCCAGGCACAAATCAAGTTTCACCTTTACAAGGGCAACGTCTACATTTTCAGTCTGGAAGAACTGAGAAAGGACTGTTACAGGGGCCATTGCATCCATCATCATGTAAGTTACTGATATGAACTGATCTGTAGCAATCTTCTTCTTAAGGCCATTAGCTTTCGGGTCACTAACAGATACATCAGCTAGGTAAGTCATTAAGCTGTCAGTTGTTCGAAACACAGCAGTCAGGGCATTAAAATATGATAACCATCTTACAGAGTGTATTTCCTTAATTGTTAGGGCAGGGTCATCTACAAGAACCTGTATTTCATGGAGTTTAGTTGCCCGCTTAGAGCTGCCCTTGAAGTAGTAAAACAGATCGGTT
Organism: Lucinisca nassula; assembly: GCA_963580285.1. NCBI lineage: Eukaryota > Metazoa > Mollusca > Bivalvia > Lucinida > Lucinidae > Lucinisca > Lucinisca nassula. Next base: position 36,038,128 of record OY757025.1, on the reverse strand, counting down.
AAAATCTGCTGGTGTTTTTTTAACAGGGGAATACTCTCCGCAGCTTGAGAAGTGCACAACGCCAGTTTGTGGGCGACACAGTGAATGTTACTCATGTGGGGGTTCTCTCGCCTCATTATAGCTGCACAACCATTTGTTTTTCCAGTCATAACGGATGCCCCATCAGAACCTAAGCTCATGATTTTCTCATTTGGAACACCTCTTTTATTTAATTCATACATTATACTTTTTGCGATGCCCGACCCAGTTGCATCTCCACATTCAACATTTGCAATGAATTTGGTCTTAGGTGTCATGTCGGGTGTAATTAACTGGGCATACACAACCAGTCTCTTGTGATTGGAGATGTCAGTACTCTCATCAGCCAATACTGTCACAACCTCAGATTCGTCTAATTCGGTTTTAAGGTTGTCTTCGACAACATCAGCCATACAAGCTAGGATTTCTGAAGATGTGTAGGAGGACTCATAACCAAAATCTGACATTTTTAGGACTTTAAGATCATTGAGATCAAAACCATCATTGGCTAATTTATGCAGAAACTGTACAAGTGGCTTAAATTTCACTAGTGCCATGTCTTCAGTGATCAGGAAATGCAAGCAACGAAACACAATTTTCATAGCCTGTTCCTCTTTTGATTCCCTTTTTTCATTCACAATTCTTAAGTCATTTCTTAGGGCAGGGGCATCTATTAATATTTGGTGTTCAGTTAGTCCGGCATGACGACTTAGACAACTATTCTGAAAGTTTCTACACTTCATATTTTTGGTCATTCCATTTTGCTTGTTTGCCTCTGTACACAAGCTGCAATACATGAAGTTTTCATCTTTGTCATAAGCCAGCCAGCTGTAAATTTTAGTCCATTCATCACTGAAGTTTCTCTGTTTCTTTGGTTTATCTGTAATAATATGAAATCACGCCTATAGAATTGAATTGTGACCCCCACGAACCCCACTTTTATATTGTAAAACTGGGGTTTGCAGGGTTATTCAATATTTTCCTTATTTCTGCTCAAAAGCACAGGTTGTGGTACTTGTTAGAACCGCCTCATCAAGGCGGGTCTAACGAATACCCACAATCTATGTTTTGTGCAGAAATAAGAAAAATATCTAAATTTTTCATCTGAAACAGTTAATTTTTAGTCTAGATATCAAAATTTTCAATGTATTTTTTAGTGATTTATATTTTATATTTCCTTTCGTATTTTTAAAATGGAATCAACTCTTGAAGTGATACCTACTCTAAAAATTTCTATTTTATTTAATACTTTTTATGCCTTTTATAACATGTTATATTTTCTATTTGTTGGAATTTAGTAACCAGTTATATCGGCATTTAGTTAGTTTCAGTATTCAAAGTACTTTGATCATTATCATAATTAGAAACTCTTCAATAGTCAAGTTTCAGTATTCACAGTACTTTGATTATTATTAAAATTAGGAACACTTCATGAAGTGCACCGTAATTCGGATCGGGGCGTTAAAGGCTCCCCTATGCAGGAAGAGTCAGGCCCTGTGTAGGTTTAAGACCCCTAAATCGGGTCTATACATTTATTACGAGCTGTGACTGTCTAAATCAATCACCTGAACTGGCTGAAGTGGGTTCTGTAATTTTTGCAGTTTGATCGAGGCGATCGTCGTCACGATCGGCTGCCTCAGACTGAGAGGCCTTGTTTTCAGGCTGCTTTTGCCCAAGCAGACCGAACAGGGTTTGCTGTTTTGGGTCAAATTTTTTTTTTTTTTGGAGGCGGCATCTCTCGCAGCTCTCTCAGTATGTTGATAAGTGCAAGGTCAAACGGTGTTACGATAAACGATCTCAACGGATTAAAAAACAATACTCGAGTGACCGCACTAGTTTCCTCCGGTATTGGACAACCTGGTATTGATTATTGGACTACACAGGTAGAATCAGTTTACCGTAGAACTACGACGCCTCTGAGGACTGGGTTTTACCAAATATTGTACTTAAACACCGCTTTTGCATTCGTCCTTTTCCGAAAACGAAAGTAAGAGTTCATACATTCATCCGAGAATTTCTATGCGTCCCGGGACCCACCGACGCTATTTTTATGCGTCCTCTGGCGAAATTATGCGTCCAGGACGCAGGACGCACGCCTAAAAAAATCACTGGTTTTTTAAAGCTTTCAACTTAAAGATTCTCCTGTTCTTGGCCTGTCGCCATTTGTTGAGTGCTGCATCAAAATCAAACTCTTTCCTGGCTGTTGATTTCTCAGTTTGGTTGTCTGGGGCTTGCTTCTGCTGCAATTTGTTGCCATCAGCATTCTCCAACTTCACTTGCATAAGTTGTTGTTGAGTCTCTACAGACAGACGGTTTCTGAATGTTGTTAAGATTCTGTTCTGGACTGAAAATCCACGTTCACACCCTGCGGTGTGAACAGCACAGGTGATAGCCAATTTTGCCAGGATTGTTAAATTTGGAAACTGATCCCTGTGATACTTAACAATTGACTTCCACAACTTTACTAATGAATCCCTACTGTACTGCTCTGCAAGGACAACTTTTTTGGCAAGTTTCCATTCTACAAGCGTCTTTTCTGAGTCAATCATGGGCTGGGATGTTTTCTGGTGCTCCAAACCGGTTTCCTTCCACACAGCTGTTTGTTGTGAACCATATGTGTCACAGAGACTCTGAATTTCTTTCGTACCAAAATCGTCCAGTTCCTGGGCAGATAAGAAAGAAATAGGGCGCATTGCTAGAACACTGAAGTTTGCCAGAAGATCATTATCTGGAAACCTAGACTTGATATTTCCGGTCAATGAGTCAATAAAGGCTTCAGTAACATTCTGGAGATTAAATCCTGTGCGTGTTATGTGATGGTCTTTATAGGTACTCTTAGTTTCTGATAAATCCTCCTTCAGTTTAGAAAGGTAGGGAGACTCCATTGCCTTTATTTTCTCCAAATCACCCAGGCACAAATCAAGTTTCACCTTTACAAGGGCAACGTCTACATTTTCAGTCTGGAAGAACTGAGAAAGGACTGTTACAGGGGCCATTGCATCCATCATCATGTAAGTTACTGATATGAACTGATCTGTAGCAATCTTCTTCTTAAGGCCATTAGCTTTCGGGTCACTAACAGATACATCAGCTAGGTAAGTCATTAAGCTGTCAGTTGTTCGAAACACAGCAGTCAGGGCATTAAAATATGATAACCATCTTACAGAGTGTATTTCCTTAATTGTTAGGGCAGGGTCATCTACAAGAACCTGTATTTCATGGAGTTTAGTTGCCCGCTTAGAGCTGCCCTTGAAGTAGTAAAACAGATCGGTTAAAATCTGCTGGTGTTTTTTTAACAGGGGAATACTCTCCGCAGCTTGAGAAGTGCACAACGCCAGTTTGTGGGCGACACAGTGAATGTTACTCATGTGGGGGTTCTCTCGCCTCATTATAGCTGCACAACCATTTGTTTTTCCAGTCATAACGGATGCCCCATCAGAACCTAAGCTCATGATTTTCTCATTTGGAACACCTCTTTTATTTAATTCATACATTATACTTTTTGCGATGCCCGACCCAGTTGCATCTCCACATTCAACATTTGCAATGAATTTGGTCTTAGGTGTCATGTCGGGTGTAATTAACTGGGCATACACAACCAGTCTCTTGTGATTGGAGATGTCAGTACTCTCATCAGCCAATACTGTCACAACCTCAGATTCGTCTAATTCGGTTTTAAGGTTGTCTTCGACAACATCAGCCATACAAGCTAGGATTTCTGAAGATGTGTAGGAGGACTCATAACCAAAATCTGACATTTTTAGGACTTTAAGATCATTGAGATCAAAACCATCATTGGCTAATTTATGCAGAAACTGTACAAGTGGCTTAAATTTCACTAGTGCCATGTCTTCAGTGATCAGGAAATGCAAGCAACGAAACACAATTTTCATAGCCTGTTCCTCTTTTGATTCCCTTTTTTCATTCACAATTCTTAAGTCATTTCTTAGGGCAGGGGCATCTATTAATATTTGGTGTTCAGTTAGTCCGGCATGACGACTTAGACAACTATTCTGAAAGTTTCTACACTTCATATTTTTGGTCATTCCATTTTGCTTGTTTGCCTCTGTACACAAGCTGCAATACATGAAGTTTTCATCTTTGTCATAAGCCAGCCAGCTGTAAATTTTAGTCCATTCATCACTGAAGTTTCTCTGTTTCTTTGGTTTATCTGTAATAATATGAAATCACGCCTATAGAATTGAATTGTGACCCCCACGAACCCCACTTTTATATTGTAAAACTGGGGTTTGCAGGGTTATTCATTATTTTCCTTATTTCTGCTCAAAAGCACAGGTTGTGGTACTTGTTAGAACCGCCTCATCAAGGCGGGTCTAACGAATACCCACAATCTATGTTTTGTGCAGAAATAAGAAAAATATCTAAATTTTTCATCTGAAACAGTTAATTTTTAGTCTAGATATCAAAATTTTCAATGTATTTTTTAGTGATTTATATTTTATATTTCCTTTCGTATTTTTAAAATGGAATCAACTCTTGAAGTGATACCTACTCTAAAAATTTCTATTTTATTTAATACTTTTTATGCCTTTTATAACATGTTATATTTTCTATTTGTTGGAATTTAGTAACCAGTTATATCGGCATTTAGTTAGTTTCAGTATTCAAAGTACTTTGATCATTATCATAATTAGAAACTCTTCAATAGTCAAGTTTCAGTATTCACAGTACTTTGATTATTATTAAAATTAGGAACACTTCATGAAGTGCACCGTAATTCGGATCGGGGCGTTAAAGGCTCCCCTATGCAGGAAGAGTCAGGCCCTGTGTAGGTTTAAGACCCCTAAATCGGGTCTATACATTTATTACGAGCTGTGACTGTCTAAATCAATCACCTGAACTGGCTGAAGTGGGTTCTGTAATTTTTGCAGTTTGATCGAGGCGATCGTCGTCACGATCGGCTGCCTCAGACTGAGAGGCCTTGTTTTCAGGCTGCTTTTGCCCAAGCAGACCGAACAGGGTTTGCTGTTTTGGGTCAAATTTTATTTTTTTTGGAGGCGGCATCTCTCGCAGCTCTCTCAGTATGTTGATAAGTGCAAGGTCAAACGGTGTTACGATAAACGATCTCAACGGATTAAAAAACAATACTCGAGTGACCGCACTAGTTTCCTCCGGTATTGGACAACCTGGTATTGATTATTGGACTACACTGGTAGAATCAGTTTACCGTAGAACTACGACGCCTCTGAGGACTGGGTTTTACCAAATATTGTACTTAAACACCGCTTTTGCATTCGTCCTTTTCCGAAAACGAAAGTAAGAGTTCATACATTCATCCGAGAATTTCTATGCGTCCCGGGACCCACCGACGCTATTTTTATGCGTCCTCTGGCGAAATTATGCGTCCAGGACGCAGGACGCACGCCTAAAAAAATCACTGTATTCCACAGCCCTCTGGAATGTTCTAGAGAAATCTTAGGGTCTATAAAAGAGCTTGATTTTTCTCATTGAGTCAGACTTTGGAGTTTGATGTTTGGGCATTTAAGAAAAGTTATTTCTAAATTCTGTGTTGGATTGTCAAAGGATATTCCTTTTCATTTTGGACTGTGAATTCTGTGGGATCAAGGAAAATAGATTCATTCAGGATATTTCATAACAGAGCTAAGTACATGCAATTTTCTTACTTCTACAGGTTTAAGTTAACTTGTAAATAAATTTTGTTAAATTTTTCCAAAAGGCTTGTTTGCTTTTTCTTTCTGCTACGCATGGCTCGTAACATACATGTATATATCTTCGCCGTCTCCCGAAAAATGGTGATATTGATATTCAATACATAGCCGTCGGTAAATGGGTCGCAATTCATGGGATGCCGAAAATGCACGAGAAGTTTACGAAAGCCGACGTATTAGGCGATAACATTGACTTATTTATTCCTTGCATAAAGGTCAGTCAGTCTCAGGTCAATTTGTTCGAACTATACAATGGGTTAACTCAAAGAATTTATCAAAAGTAGCAGGGGAATAAAGGTAAATGCCTAAGTAGATGGGAAAAAATCCCCCACCACCACCATCCCCGTGCCTCTTAATGAAGACCCTGCCGACCTTGAAATATTATGATACAAACCAATATTTGGTTCTTCAAACTGGTCTTCCCTTGGCTGAATATCTAAGTCATCTGTGCCACTGCTGATCACATCATCTTCCAAAGTTTCTAAAATGTCAATATTGGAGAGTGTCAGTCATCGTCTTCACCCTTTTCCTGCTGAATATTTTAATCTGCCACACCCACCACTGATTATCAACCAATCAGATTATTTGATGCAAATTATTGCAACAAATTCATAATCTGGATGGCAAACAATGTAGATCCTGATCAGATGGCTTCAGAAGCCATCTGATCTGGATATTCATTGTTTGGAAAATAAGGCATATCCAGGCTCAGCAGGACAAGGGTTAAATTTTTATGAAATACACCGAAACACAAACAATGGAGCTTTTAAAATTTGTAAATGTTAAAATTAACCCATTTTATACACAAAAACTACAAAACTAGTCATTGGCAAACAGTGCTGGCCCAGATCAGAATGTGGCATATGATCAAGGTCTTCACTGTTTATAAAAAGTTCAACCAGCTTCTAAATAAATTCTAAAAACAAGAAACTTGGAAATTCCACGAAAACCGGGTTTTCCATCAGATGCATAAAACCAGGAAAACATTTATGTCCTTTTTTTTTTTCCAAATTTATTTATGATATTTGAGATGAATCTAGGGTAAATTAATAACTGGTTTGCGAATATCATGTAATATTGAAATTATAGGAACACTAGATTACAATAAGACCTGTCGCCTGACAGGATAGCTCATGGGAAGTCACACTTTGACTTAGTTGCGCAAAGGCAAATTTTCAGACGCATTATAACAGAAACAAGTCACAGTACTATATCATGTATGATTCAGGTCTACAACAATAGAATCTATTTTATTTCGTTTTCAGCCATATCCATGTAAACAAGCATGTAAACAAGCAGATTTTTATGGTAATTTTGAAACCAATTCACATGCTTTAAATGAATCAACACACGTGACAAACAGCAAATGCATGGATTTTAGAACCCTTTGTTAAGGTTAGCTAAATAAAAAGTCTGTCTGTGACCTTGACTTTGACCCCAAGGTCACGGTCATGGGAGCAGATGCTGCTGATAACAATTTTGAGACAAGTATCTATCACCTCGGTAAGTATGAACAGAATCCATACGGTAAAGAAGAAATGAGCTCATAAAAAAACACAAAATCTTTATCATTAAAATACCCAGTCTGTGACCTTGACCCCAAGATCTTGGTTATAGGTATTGATGTTGCTGATAAAAACTCAAAGCACAACCAAATTCATCTAAAGGCAACCAAGTAATTATCTAAAATATTTAGTGCAAAAACTAACATAAAAGTTTTGAGTCTGTGACCTTGACTCCAAGGTTATGGTCATGAGAGTTGATTCTGCTGCTAAAACTTTTGAGACCAGTATCTATTACCATACCAAGTATAAACTAAATCAATCCAAAGGTAAAGAAGTAATGAGCTCCTAAAAATTTAACATAAACATTTCAACATAAGAATTCAAAGTCTGTGACCTTGACCCTAAGTTAAAGTCATGAAAGCTGCTGCTAAATCTTGACCAGTATCTATTACCATATCAAGGATAAACTAAATCCATTCAAAGGTAAAGAAGTTTTTTTTTTATTGTTTGATTTGAGGCTTAATGTCCCCATCAACACTGTAAAGGTCATTTTAGAGATGTTGCTCCCAATTTTGTGGGACTTTGACCTGACATTGTGATAAAAATTTTAATGACATCTCAAGTAAAAAACTTAAACACAAAACCTTTAACATAAAAATTCTAAGTCTGTCAACTTGACCCCAAGGTCATGGTTATAGATGTTGATGTTGCTGATAAAATCTTTAAAGCAATATATATTACCATACCAAGTCTCAAGTAAATTCATCTGAAGGCAACCAAGTAATTATCTAAAATCTTTAGTGCAAAAACAAAAGTCTTTAGACTGTGAACTTGACCAAGGTCACGGTCATGTATGATGATGCTGTTGATAAAAACTTTGACAAGTACCTATAACCATACCAAGTATGAACTAAATCTGTCACCTGTCTCGCTATCTTGATTTTTGTCACTGCAACAGGGAAACTGTTCAGCGAGACATCAAGCTTTGTCACCATGATGGATTGTTACTGGGACATGAGACAAATAGGAATGTCTCGCTGCCTGTACTGTACATATCTGTGAAGTTTCATCATGAAAATATCTCGAATAGTATCAGAGTTATGGAGCGGGCACGAAACTGTTAGCATCAGTTATATTCAAAGTTCAATAAACCCGAAAGTAGGAAAATCAGCATTCTGGTTCATATGTTCTGCAAGTCCTCTCATGAAGCTCTACATATATGTGAAGTTTCATGGAAATATCTCAAATGGTATCCAAGTTATGGAGCAGACACAGAAATATGATAGAAATGACTATATTCAATGTTCAAAGGGCAACAACTCGAAAAGTAGGAAAATCAGAGTTACGGTTCGTAAGTTCTGCACGTCATCTCATAGTGCTCTGCACAACTTTGAAGTTTCATGAAAATATCTCCAATATTATCTGTTATGTAGCGGACACGAAACTATGAGGTGCTGACCGACATATGGACAGACATATGGATGGACAGACACTCAATATGTCAGAGGATATAACCTAATACCCTGCCATATTTTGAATGGAGGGGCATAAAAAGCTGATGTTATGGCTGATGTTTAATCTAATTGTAAAAGAGAGTAAAATTAGATATAAGATATAGAAACAGCAACTCTGGACAGTTTGCAATGAAAGATGTTTGAGTCACAAAGTACCTACCAGACATATCAGGGTCTAGAAGTAGGAAAATCAGAGTTACGGTTCATAAGTTCTGCAAGTCATCTCATAGTGCTCTGCACAACTTTGAAGTTTCATGAAAATATCTCCAATATTATCTGTTATGTAGCGGACACGAAACTATGAGGTGCTGACCGACAGATGGACAGACATATGGATGGACAGACACTCAATATGTCAGGGGATATAACATAATACCCTGCCATATTTTGAATGGAGGGGCATAAGAATCTGATGTTATGGCTGATGTTTAATCTAATTGTAAAAGAGAGTAAAATTAGATATAAAATAAAGAAACAACAACTCTGGACAGTTTGCAATGAAAGATGTTTGAGTCACAAAGTACCTACCAGACATATCAGGGTCTAGAACACTGGATGTTCTTTTCAGAACTGTTGGGGTCATCATTGGATTTTTGAAGACACTGTCGGTTATTTGATTCATAGCATTTTTATCATCACCAAGAATGATCTTATGAGCTTCTCTATCTTGACTGTCATTAGCAGATCTTTGCTGGCTTTCTGGTAGGTCTTCTTGGTCTTTTCCTTCTGATGTGAAATTGTTCTCTGTATGTACAGTTGTATCTTTATCTACCTCTTTTGTATTTTCTGTATTTGGCAAATCACCTTCAGTGTCTGTGTTCACTTCTCTATCACCTTGTGGCTCACTGTAACAATGGTATCCTTCTTTGGTTTCATCTCTAACACCTTTCATGATATTATTCTCAGAATTATTTTCCTTCACGTTTTTCAGCTTCTCTTTAGCTTGTCTATATCCAAGAATGTCTATTTTTCCCACCTGAATGAAGTCTGAGATTACAGGCTCTCTGAATCTAACTCTCTTTTGTTGTGAATCTTTCAATTTGGTTTTGTGATTGTGAACATTGTTATCCAAAAGCTCAACATTTATTGGATAGGCAACATATTTATCACTGTCATCATTCACGGTTTCATTGTCTATGCTATCTACTGCTTCCTGTGTACATGTCAACAGATCATAATCTTCTGCTTGATTCAGTTTGTTTGAAATTCTCTTTATTTCTTCTTGAGTACAAGGTATGGCTGCATCTTCCACGCACATATGAAGTGACTTAGATGTTCCTTTACTTTGTGAAGTGTGTATTTTAGATAAATCCATTGTAGTTTTTGATCCTTTCAGACCCTTCTTGCTTTTCTTTTTACCACTAATTTTAGCCTTCTTTTTCCAAGTTTTTATAGGTGTATTCTGGCTAGACTTAAATTCATAGGGATCAGAATCAGGCAAATCCTGATTAAGTTTGTTTTCAGTTCCAGGATACAAGAGCTGTTTTTTAAGAGAGTCCTGCTCAATAATTTCATCAGTACTTTTTGAGTCTGGGCTATGTTTCTTCATGCCTGCTTCAGAATGTTCTTTAGAAATGACTGATATATTTTCATTATTTGAAGGCTTAGTTCTGAAAATGCGCCTTTTGTTAAGCAAGGTGTTTTGAACCTGTCGTTCTTGAAGGGTACATTCTGCAATTTCATTTGTTTCTTTCGGCAAACAAGCAGAAAATTGCTTTTCTGTACATTCTGATCTTTTTGTCATATCATCTACCTGCTTTCTATCCAAGCAATTGTCTTTCTCAATTAATTCTGAATCTGCTGTCTGGTTTGTTTCTTCAATAATATCTTCTGATTTAATATACTGGTTATCAGCCTTTCTATCTAGGCTAGTGCTATCAATGTTTGAAACAGTTTTCTTGTCAGTGACATTTCCATCACATTCTAGTCTATTGTTCTCTTGTTCATCAAAACCAAAACAAGAATCCGTCCTCTCTGTGTCAATGTTCTCAGCCAAATGTTTCAATTTCTGTCCCATTTTCTCTTCCTCTGCTTTTAGCTTTATTTCTTTTTTAGAGCCCCTCACCATTTTTCCTCTAGTTTCTCTTTTAACAGCAATGAGATCATTATGATCAGTTTTAGCAACAACAGATTTCAACCATTCAGCTACCTTCTGCTTTGCCTCTTTATCATGCTTGGCAACACCCTTTTTGGAATATGTTTTACCTTCAACATTATGTTTAGGCTGTGGTAATTCGTAAGAAATGTCAGTTTCACTCAATGTATCTGGAGTTAACTGTTCTTCACTAGGTAAAACTTCAGCCTGTTCAGCCACATTTTGTGATATTTTACTCCTTGACCTTAGCTTTTTTGTATCAAAGCTTTTATCTTCCATACTATCACTATTTCTCTTTAATCTACCCAGTGGATTAACAGTTAAAGGTGTCTGAAATAAAGGTCCTGTCTCTGTTGCTTGAACTAAACTATCATTAACCGAGTCCATTAAATTAGTATCATTTTTACTAATTTTATTTATTGTACTTTTGCCTGGCATTTCATTTTGTGACAACTGTATGTTGTTCGCATTTTCTGATTCTGGTTTTACCACTGTTGGCTGAAGAAAGGAAACAGATGAGTCACCTCTGTTACTTGCATTAGCACATGTATGTCCATTTTCTTTGCTATTCTGAATGTCTGTATCAGATGCAAGGACTGAAGGTGTATTTTCTACAGCTACCTTCAGCACATACTTCTCATTATCCACAAATCTTTTAGTTGTTGTTTGGTTATTCTTTGTCAATTTTCTGCAGTGATCTCCATTTTCAATATATCGCAGTAAATCACTTCTTGTTTTGTCTGTAGTTACAACAGTTTTACTATTTGAAGAAGAGTTGTTTCTAGTACCAACAGTTTTGACGGTTGCAATGTGGTAGTTATCTTCCAGGTCTACCTTGTTTCTGAAAAAAGAACATGTTTATTGTTAAAAGAGTATGCCCATGCTATATAATGGTACATTTCAATCACTCAAAGTAGGCCCTTTTCAGATAGTTTTTATCTGCTCATACATACAAATATACCATCATGTGAACAAGTCTGTGAAATGAAGACCTCCCTAAACCCCACTTTATATAGAGAAAACTGGGGTGTACTTGGGGTAGTCATTATTTTTCTTACCTTTGCTCCAAGACATAGGTTGTGGGTACTCGATAGAACCGCCTCAATGAGGCGGTTCTAACGAGCACACACAACCTATGTTTTGAGCATTTATAGGAAAAATATCAAGGATTTTCATCAGAAAAGCTGCCATTTTGGAGATGTGAAAAATGCACTATGTCGCACGGATGTGTTATCGTAATGCAGAGACAGGCACAGCCCCAGATAAGGGGGGTGGGTATCCACCTATTATTTTTGTAATTCCTGCAGGAAAATATGTTGTGGGAACTCATTAGAAGTGCTTCACAAAACATGTTGTGTGTACTTATTGGAAGCACCTAACCAAGCTGCTTCTAATGAGTACTCATAAAACATTTTCATGCAGAAATAAGAAAAATATCAGTACCTTTCAGATGTAAATAATGTCTCACCTGACGCTATGACGAGGTAAACAATATATGCACAACCACCATTGGCAGGGGCATAACAAGAGCTCAACAAGTCGGGCAATACACCCATGGCCATTTTTATGTAGAGAAAGTTAATATTTGTTGGACTACAACCTGGAAACAATATGAACTGCTCCATATCATGGCCAAACTATATATCAAGTTTCAACTAAATTGGCTCTAAATTGTAGGAGAAAGCCAGAAAGAAAATGTTTACAGAAATTTTCAAAGGGGTATACTGAATGACCTAGGTTAGTCTTTTTGGTCAAGGCAGAATGAAGGTCTTGCAATGGTATGTGTGTGAAGCTGCATGAGAGTAGGGCAAATACTTTTGAAGATATGACCAAGGTTAAGTTTTTTTTTGTTAAGGCATGACAAACACACAGACAAAAATCAATATAGCCGTGGCCCTTTGTCAGAATGTAGGTCTTGTGAAGGCAAGTATGTGTGTGAAGTTTCATGAGAGTAGGGCAAATACTTTTTAAGTCATGACCGAGGTTAAGTTTTTGGCTTAAGACATGACAAACACATGGACAAAAGCAATAAGCAATATAGTGTGGCCAAAGTGGAGCCCTTACAATATGTGCTGCTCCACATCATGGTATTGCAATATATAGTTTTAGCTTGATCGAATGTTAATATTAACTGTAGGAGGAGTTAGCCAGAATCGAATGTTCACAGAAATATTCAAAGGGGCACAACTCTGAAAATATTTGGTGGACAGTTAACCTCAAAACTTTATGCACATCTCAACATCATAGTCTTACTATCTATCAAGTTTCAGCTTGATCGGATGAAATATCCTAAAATGAAAATGTTTACCAAAATTTACAATGGGCATTACAATGTTGATATATATATATATATATATATATATATATATATATATATATATATATATATATATATATATATATATATATATATATATATATATATATATATATATATATGGAAGACTGTTAACACTGAAACTTTACACACATCTCCATATCACAGTTTTACTATCTACCAAGTTTCAGCTTGATTGGATGAACACTGTAGGGAGTTATCTGGAAACGAAAATGTTTCCCAAAATTTTCAAAGGGGCATAACTCTGTTGATATTTGGTGGACAGTTAACCCTTATCCTGCTGTTCACAACAACACCTACCTTTGCAAACACCATCATTCAATTTCTGAATCTGAACAAAAATATTTTATCATATAATCCTATTGGCTGATAATCAGAAATGGGTGTGACCAATTTCAATATTCAGCAGGATTAGGGTTAACCTCGAAACTTTACGCACATTTCCACATCATATACTGACCGGAAATAGAAACTATACACTTTTAAATTGTCTCGCCTGACAAAACAAGTGAATAATTCAGTTAAAAAATTCTTATTAAGGATTTGACTAACTATAGACATAAATCCTGTGACAATTTAAAGAAAATCTGGTATTCAAAATAAAAGTTCTGGGGAAAATGTAAAAAAGTGCATGTTTCACAAAATCTGTTTGTAATCGAGTTTTGACTTCAGATATTTTCCGTATAGGTATAAGTTAAAAGCAAGGAATAAAACATAAAATCTAAACATTATCGAGAAACAAACATTTTATTGAAATCTCAAAAGCTGCCTTTTTTCAGCGAAATTTTCAAAACAATTTTGCAAGCCAAACATCGACCCAAAAGTGCCTTCAATCGTTTTAGCATCTTCAGTTTTGTCTTAAATATTGATTCAAACAAACTCCGAAATCAGAAATGCCATACTTTTCACCCACTTCCGGTGGTTTGGTCCAATATTTAAAGGTCGATAACTTTTCAACCATTGTGTAAATTTTCATTTTGTAAACAATATTCCCAACGTTAGGTGATGAGTAATAACTGGTAAAAATGGGAATCACATTCGCGACATAAAATGTTTGACTCAATGGAAACTTGAACAGCAATATTTTAACCCGTACTTTGAACCTGTGGCTTTACCCGTTAAATCGTAGTTATCATTAAACATTTTATTCGATAAAGCAGACATGCCACTGATGATAATGTATATAATTGGAATTCAAATTTCTTTAAAATGTTTTGCCAGTGACAATTTAAAAATGAGTGTATAGTTTCTATTTCCGGTGAGTATAGTATTATTATCTACCAAGTTTTAGCTTGATCAGATGAAAACCGTAGGAGGAGTTTCCGGAAATGAACATGTTCACCAAATTTTTCAAAGGGTCATAACTCTGTCAATGTTTGGTGGACGGTTAACCTCAAACATTACGCAGATCTCCACTTCATAGACTTACTATCTACCAAGTTCTAGCTTGATTGGATGAAAACTGTAAAAGAGTTATCCGGAAAAGGAACTGTCCACCAAAACTTTCAAAGGGGCATAACTCTGTTAATATTTGCTGGATGGTTAACCTCTTTACGCACATCTCCACATCATAATCTTACTACCAAGTTTCAGCTTGATTGGATGAAAACTTTATGGAAACAAAAATAATTACCAAAATTTTCAAAGGGGCATAACTCTGCTAATATTTGGTTGACAATTAACCTCAAAACTTTACGCATATCTCCACATCATAGTCTTTCTATGTACCAAGATTCAGCTTGATCATATGAGCCCCGCCAAGCGAATTTGTGTCTTCGAGCATTCCGTCATGACAAGTTTTAACTGCGCATGCCCAGCCATTCAGAGGGGCCAGGGATATGGCTTTCTGTCTGAAGGTTACTCTTGATTCACTGCTTGTATCAGCGAGCAGCGAAGGTTCTGGCGAGACTGCGCGGATGCGCAGGCTCGCCTGAACCTTCGCTGCTCGCATAGGCGATAAGTACCAAAATCGCTTGACGGGGCCCATATGAAATCTGTAGGGAGTTATCCGGAAACGAAAAAGTTAACAGACGGACGGACCTGCAGACGGAGGGACACGGACCCCATAACATAATATGACAAAAAGCTACTCTGGAAAATGGAAAAGCTATCTCAAGCTACTGAAAGAAGTAAAGATGAATACATACACAAAAACAAGAGGGCCATGATGGCCCTGGATCGCTCACCTGAGCCATAGTGTAACAAGTGGGCCCCAGAGAGGGCCATTATTGGCCCCAGGGCTTTAATGTGCATAATGTTGAGGGAGGTCTTAAAGGTGAAGCTTCATACCAAACATCAACAAAGGCTATTATTTGAACAATCTTGGCAAAGGTCCACTAGATGAAGCTACACATCAAATATCAAAGACCTGGGCCTTGCGGTTTGAGAGAAGAAGATTTTTTTTAAAGATATTCCCTACATAAGCCTATGCAAAACCAAATGGCCCCGGGGCTATATAAATCTTTGTAAAACCAAAGGGCCCCGGGGTGGGGGAATTTGTGGCCCCAGGGCTATAATTTGAACAATCTTGGTAGAGGTCCATTAGATGAAGCTTCATACCAAATTTCAAAGTCCTGTGCCTTGTGGTTTCAGAGAAGAAGATTTTTAAAGATTATCCCTATATAAGCCTATGTAAAACCAAAGGGCCCCGGGGCGTGGCCACTTTTGGGCCCAGCACTATAATTTGAATCATCTTGGTAGGGGTCCTTTAGAAGAAGCTTCATATCAAATATAAAAGACCTAGGACTTGTGGTTTCAGAGAAGAAGATTTTTAAAGATTTTCCCTATATAAGTCTATGTAAAACCAAAAGGCCCCAGAGCAGGGGCATTTTTGGCCCAAGGGCTATAATTTGAACAATCTTGGTAGGGGTCCACTAGATGAAGCTTCATACCAAATATCAAAGTCCTAGGCCTTGCGGTTTCAGAGAAGAAGATTTTTAAAGATTTTCCCTATATCAGCCTATTTAAAACCCAAGGGCCCCGGGGCGGGGGCATTTTTTGCCCAAGCACTATAATTTGAACAATCTTGGTAGGGGTCAACTAGATGAAGCTTCATACCAAATATCAAAGTTCTGGGCCTTGTGGTTTCAGAGAAGAAGATTTTTAAAGATTTTCCCTATATAAGCCTATGTAAAACCAAAGGGCCCCGGGGCAGGGACATATTTGGCCTCAGCACTATAATTTGAATAATCTTGTTAGGGGTCCTTTAGATGAAGCTTCATACCAAATATAAAAGACCTAGGCCTTGTGGTTTCAGAGAAGATTTTTAAAGATTTTCCCTATATAAGTCTACGTTAAACCAAAGGGCCCCGGGGCGAGGGCATTTTTGGCCCAAGGGCTATAATTTGAACAATCTTGGTAGAGGTCCATTAGATGAAGCTTCATTCTAAATATCAAAGTCCTGGGCCTTGCAGTTTCAGAGAAGAAGATTTTTAAGGATTCTGCCTATATAAGCCTATGTAAAACCAAAGGGCCCCGGGACGGGGGCATTTTTTGCCCCAGCACTATAATTTGAACAATCTTGGTAGGGGTCCACTAGATGAAGATTCATACAAAATATCAAAGTCCTGGGCCTTTTGGTTTCAGAGAAGAAGATTTTTAAAGATTTTCCCTATATAAGCCAATGTAAAACCAAAGGGCCCCGGGGCGGGGGCATTTTTGGCCCCAGCACTATAATTTGAACAATCTTGGTAGGGGTCCACTAGATGAAGCTTCATACCAAATATCAAAGACCTGGGCCTTGTGGTTTCAGAGAAGAAGATTTTTAAAGATTTTCCCTATATAAGCCTATGTAAAACCAAAGGGCCCCGGGGCGGGGGCATTTTTTGTCCCAGCACTATAATTTGAACAATCTTGGTAGGGGTCCACTAGATGAAGCTTCATACCAAATATCAAAGTCCTGGGCCTTGTGGTTTCAGAGAAGAAGATTTTTAAAGATTTTCCCTATATAAGCCAATGTAAAACCAAAGGGCCCCGGGGCGGGGGCATTTTTGGCCCCAGCACTATAATTTGAACAATCTTGGTAGGGGTCCACTAGATGAAGCTTCATACCAAATATCAAAGACCTGGGCCTTGTGGTTTCAGAGAAGAAGATTTTTAAAGATTTTCCCTATATAAGCCTATGTAAAACCAAAGGGCCCCGGGGCGGGGGCATTTTTTGTCCCAGCACTATAATTTGAACAATCTTGGTAGGGGTCCACTAGATGAAGCTTCATACCAAATATCAAAGACCTGGGCCTTGTGGTTTCAGAGAAGAAGATTTTTGTAAGTTTTTGGTGAAAAAAAATCTATTTTTGGCCCCTGTGACCTAGATGTGCAACAGACCGGAACCATTTGAACAACTTTGAAAGGGGACAACCTAAGGATCATTCCTGTGAAGTTTGGTCAAAATCCGATCAGTGGTGTAGGAGGAGATGTCGTTTAAAGAAATTGTTTACGGACGCACGGACGGACGCACGCACAACGGACAAAAGTGATCCCAAAAACTCACCTCGTCACTACGTGACGGTGAGCTAACCAAAACATGTGCACTATCTTGTTCTACATGTTTGTTGGTAAGCAGTGCTTTCTAGAACAATAAATTTTTCTTTTGAAGGACAGAGTACCAGGAGAAAACAAGACCTGGCCCCAAGGTTATAAAACTTTTTTCATGCTCAACTCAGCTGAGGATGAAATTTGTAATGCTCATAACTACTAAAATACAAACAAATCAGGCAGATTTTTGGATGAGTCTTTAAACCAAGGTTCCATCTCCGTATGACTAGCTGTTGGTGGGAAGTAAAACACAAACACTCACAAACAAATCAGGCACAGAATCAGATCAGCACAGAAGGTCATTTATCCTGCTCATAAATTTTAACATCATTTATGAGTAGGATAAATTTCATGAGTAGGATAAATTTATGAGTAGGATAAATTTCATGCTCAAGGAGTTGAGCATGAAAAAAACTTTTATAACCTTGGGGCCTGATCTTCCGTTGCAGAACTTGGCATCTACAACAATTAATATACAAAATTAAATAAAGATTGTGTCAAACTATCTGATTATATTTATATTCCATCAATTCCTTTGACTAAGACCTAAGCTAAACCATTTTTAACTGCAACCAGGGCAGAAATAATACTGAAAATTTATGGAGAATGCTGGCAAACAATCAGCAAGAGTCATAGTCAATATTTTTCTATGTGTAAATTTTTTTTGTTAGATATTCTCCAATGCTTTCTCAAGATACCAAACAGAAACCATATTTCTTAAGGCAACCAAGAGCAGTAAACAGGTTTCTATTCAAAGAGGGATGAACTTGCTCCTTTGGAACAAACTTTTTCACCTGTTCCTGGAGAGCAATTTTTTGCTCCAGGAGCACACAAAAAATAAGGGAGGCAAAATACAGTGGTTTGATTGATTCTTTTGAGTTTAATGTCACATCAACCCTTCTGGGTCATTTTGTGTCGTCTCCCAGAAAAAGGGAGAAAGAAAAAATAGTAGATAAGGTGAAAGTGAGGGACAGAGGAGAAAATGAATGGAAGTGTAGAAACAGAAGAAATAACATTCCACCCTCTACCCTTACCAGCTGCAATGACAGCAGGTCTTGTTCAACTGTAAATAAATATCAGTAAGACGCCCCAGTCAAATACAGTGGAATTCCGCTTAAGACCGCCTAATATTTAGACAAATTATGCTTTTAAAAGCATATTTAGAAGGTTTCAGGTATATTTTCATCGGGCAATCCACATCCAGTGTGCACTACTAGTGGCAGACCACTTTTGAGACTGTTCAAAAAAGGTTTTTAAGACCACTTTAGAACAATCCCAAAGGTGATCTTAGAAAAGGGCTTTTACTGCAGACCAGCTAAAATCAAGACTAATTCTGCTTTTAAGAGCATATTTAAATGACTATAGCTGTTAATCTTTGTGTTTTGTATACCCAGTGTCTTCTAGTATGAGACCATCTTTGCACTATTCAAAAAGAGGTCTTTAAGCACTGTTCAAATGTGGTCTTTAAGGCCATCCTTAATAATTTCTTGGTTTGCTGTGCTCCTACATACCCACACAGATTGCCCCAACCCAAATTTTTTTTTTAACCATTCTGAGGAAAAGATTGTTTTTTTTTAAATCCTGATTAAACTCAAATTAGCACACTAAGCCAAATTTCAAGATGACATTCTTGTTTTTTTTTAGCTGTTTTTTTTTTATTTTTTTTTCAGAGAAAATCAGGCTTGACATTTCATTTGAATGGTCTGCTAGTTTCAGAGAAAATCAGGCTTTGGAGAAAATCAGGCTTGATATTTCATTTGAATGGTCTGCTAAATCAGGCTTGATATTTCATTTGAATGGTCTGCCTAGCAGACCATTCAAATGAAATGTCAAGAAGAAGTAAAACAAAGATCAGGAATTGATACAATTAACTTACTCCACCCACAAAAGACACCAAAGGGAAAGAAACACAAACACCAAGCGACCAGACCACAACGGAAACCCAAACAAAGGAAGGCCACAAGGACAGCCACTTTCCCACAAAATGGCCACACGGCCATCCAAAACCAAAAGACACAAGTGATACACACAGTAAGCAACAAACAACAACACAAATAAATCGCCACAGAAGAGCCGCCCTGATTTTCTCTGAAAAAAATCAGAAAATAAGTATTTGAAATGATGTTTCCGGTTGTTGTAGGGTGCTTTAAGGGTCAAATATCTTTTCAGATCTAAAAAAAAAAAAACCTACCTTCCTACCCACCTCACATATGATGGGTAGGAGCACAGCAAACAAAATTTTTTTAAGGATGGCCTAACTAACCACTTTTGAACAGTCCATAAGATGGTCTAAATATAGAAATTTTACTGTATATTCATATACATGTACCTGTCTAATGCTCCTGAACTACTTGGCTGCATCAGTTCAGCATTTAAACCTGCAAGAACAAATTAGAATTCATTTTAACTTTAATACTAGGTTTATTAATTTTGAAAAATTTCATCTCAGTGTCATTTTAGAAGCCTCCATGGTGTAGTGGTTTCGCTACTTGTCTTGCAAACCAGGATCGCAGGATAGATCCCCGGCTTCTCCAGACTTTCGGATAAGTCTTTAAACCGAGGTCTGGTCTCCGTATGACCTTAGCTGTTGGTGGGGTGTAAAACTCAAACACTCACTCGGTGTCATTTCATCTCAGTGTCAGACAAAAGTCCCACAAAATTGGAAGCAACTTAAAGCACCATCTCCAAAATGACCTAAATAGGGTTGATGGGGATGTAAAACTTCAATTGAAACAAGAGGGCCCAATGGCCCTATATCGCTCACCTGTGTACCAGAAAATCATTAGTGTAGGAGACCACTTGACATTGCTACATACTAAATATCTAAGCTCAGGCAAAGCGGTGTCCGTGCTTATAAACCCTACTGGTTTCATTGGGCAACAGGGCATGAGATGTAATTTCATCTCAATGTCTCGTAAAAGTCCCACAAAATTGGAAGAGACATCTCCAAAATGACCTATACAGTGTTGATGGGGATGTAAAACCACAAATCAAACAAAATCTGTGCCTTATGGTTTTGGAGAAAAATGATACTTTAGTTTTTTTCCAGTTTAAGTCTATAGGAGCTAATGAGCCCTGGGGCTGGACCAATTTTGACCCAAAGGGCATGGTTGGCAGGATTTATGTAGGTGACCATTTTTTGTTGCTATATACTAAATATCTAAGGTCTGTACTTCATGGTTTCAAAGAAGATGTTTGAAGCCTTTTCCATTATAAGTTTGTTGGAGTTTAGGGGCCACAGGATTTGGACCCCAGGGGCATGATTGGCAGGATTCATGTAGGCAACCACTCGACATTGCTACATGCTAAATACCTAAGCTCTGGGACTTATGGTTTCAGAGAAGAAAATTTTTGAAGATTTTTTCCCCATTTTAAGTTGTTGTTTTTTTCATTATAAGGGCCCTGTGGTTTCAGAGAAGAAGATTTTTGAAGTTTCTCCAATTTTAAGTCTATGGAAGCTAAAGAGCCCTGGGGTGGGGCCCATTTGGATCCCAGGGGCACAACTGGCAGGATTTATGTAGGTGGCCACTTGATGTTGCTACATACTAAAAATCTAAGCTCTGGGCCTTATGGTTTCATAGAAGATCTTTTAAGTTTTTTTCCATTATAAGTCTATTGGAGGTGATGAGCTGGGGCGAGGCCAATTTGGACCCCAGAGGCAGGGTTAGCTGGATTTTTGTAGCTGGCTATTTTATGTTGCTAGATACTAAATATCTAAGTTCTGTGTTTCACAGTTTCTGAGAAGAACATTTTTGAAGCTTTTTACCATTATGAGTCTATGGGAGCTAAGGGGCCCCGGGCGTGGCCCATTTTGACCCAAGGGGCATGATTAGCAGGAAATATGAAGGTGACCACTTGCCGTTGCTACATGCTAAATATCTAAGCTCTGGGCGCTGTGGTTTCAGAGAAGAAGATTTTTGAAGTCTTTTTTCCATTATGAGTCTATGGGAGCTAAGGGGGTCCCAGGGTGTGGCCCATTTGGACCCCAGGGGCATGATTGGCAGGATTTTTGTAGGTGACCACTTGCCATTGCTACATGCTAAATATCTAAGCTCTGGGCCCTGTGGTTTCAGAAAAGAAGATTTTTTAAGCTTTTTTTCCATTATGAGTCTATAGGAGCTAAGTGGCCCCGGGGCTTGGCCCTTTTGGATCCCAGTGGCATGATTGGCAGGAATTATGTAGGTGACCACTTGTGATTGCTATGTGCGTAATATCTAAGCTCTGGGCGCTGTGGTTTCAGAGAAGAAGATTTTTTAAGCTTTTTTCCATTATGAGTCTATGGGAGCAAAGGGGCCCAGGCGCGTGGCCCATTTGGAACCCAGGGGCATGATTGGCAGGAATTATGTAGGTGACCAATTGCCCTTGCTACATGCTAAATATCTAAACTGTGGGCCCTTTGGTTTCAGAGAAGAATATTTTTGAAGTTTTTTTTTTCCATTTTGAGTCTATGGGAGCTAAGGGGCCCCAGGGCCTGGCCAATTTGGACCCTAGGGGCATGATTGGCAGGATTTATGTAGGTGACCACTTGCCATTGCTACATGTCAAATACCTGAGGTCTGGGCCCTGTGGTTTCAGAGAAGAAGATTTTTGAAGCTTTTTTCCATTATGAGTCTATAGGAGCCAAAGGGCCCCGGAGCATGGCCCTTTTGGACCCCAGGGGCATGATTGGCAGGAATTATGTAGGTGACCACTTGCCGTTGCTACATGCTAAATATCTAAGCTCTGGGTCTTGTGGTTTCCAAGTAGAAGTTTTTGAAGCTTTTTGTTCCATTGTGAGTATGTGGGAGGGAAGGGGCCCCGGGGCGTCGCCCATTTGGAACCCAGGGGCATGATTGGCAGGAATTATGTAGGTGACTACTGGCGGTTGCTACATGCTAAATATCTAAGCTCTGGGCCCTGTGGTTTCAGAGAAGAAGATTTTTGAAGTTTTTTTTCCATTATGAGTCTATGGGGGGGTAAGGGGCCCCGGGATGTGGCCAATTTGGACCCTAGGGGCATGATTGGCAGGAATTATGTAGGTTACCACTTGCCGTTGCTACATGCAAAATATCTCACCTCGGGGCCCTGTGGTTTCAGAGAAGAAGATTTTTGAAGCTTTTTTACCATTATGAGTCTATAGGAGCTAAAGGGTTCCGGGGCGTGGCCCTTTTGGGTACCAGGGGCATAATTGGCAGGAATTATGTAGATGACCACTTGCCGTTGCTACATGCTAAATATCTAAGCTCTGGGCCTTGTGGTTTCCGAGTAGAAGATTTTTGAAGCTTTTTGTTCCATTATGAGTCTATGGGAGCGAAGGGGCCCCGGGGCGTCCCCCATTTGGAACCCAGGGGCACGATTGGCAGGAATTATGTAGGTGACCACTTGCCATTGCTACATGCTAAATATCTAAGCTCTGGACCCTGTGGTTTCAGAGGAGAAGATTTTTGAAGCTTTTTTACCATTATGAGACTATTGGAGCGAAGGGGCCCCGGGGTGTGGCCAATTTGGAACCCAGGGGCATGATTGGCAGGAATTATGTAGGTGACCACTTGTATTTGCTACATGCCAAATATCTCAGCTCTGGGCCCTGTGGTTTCAGAGAAGAAGATTTTTGAAGCTTTTTTCCATTATGAGTCTATAGGAGCTAAAGGGCCCTGGGGTGTGGCCCGTTTGGACCCCAGGGGCATGATTGGCAGGAATTATGTAGGTGACTACTTGCCATTGCTACATGCTAAATATCTAAGCTCTGGGCCCTGTGGTTTCTGAGAAGAAGATTTTTGAAGCTTTTTGTTCCATTATGAGTCTATGGGAGCGAAGGGGCCCCGGGGCGTGGCCAATTTGGACCCTAGGGGCATGATTGGCAGGAATTATGTAGGTGACCACTGGCGGTTGCTACATGCTTAATATCTAAGCTCTGGGCCTTGTGGTTTCAGAGAAGAAGATTTTTGAAGCTTTTTATCCCTTATGAGTTTATGGGAGCTAAGGGGCCCCTGGGTGTGACCAATTTGGACCCCAGGGGCATGATTGGCAGGAATTATGTAGGTTACCACTTGCCGTTGCTTCATACCAAATATCTCAGCTCGGGGCCCTGTAGTTTCACAGAAGAAGATTTTTGAAGCTTTTTTTTCCATTATGAGTCTTAAGGAGCTAAAGGGCCCCGGGGCGTGGCCCGTTTTGACACCAGGGGCATGATTGGCAGGAATTATGTAGGTGACCACTTGCCGTTGCTACATGCCAAATATCTCAGCTCTGGGCCCTGTGGTTTCAGAGAAGAAGATTTTTGAAGCTTTTTTCCATTATGAGTCTATAGGAGCTAAAGGGCCCCGGGGCGTGGCCCGTTTGGACCCCAGGGGCATGATTGGCAGGAATTTTGTAGGTGACCACTTGCCGTTGCTACATGCTAAATATCTAAGCTCCGGGCCCTGTGGTTTCTGAGAAGAAGATTTTTGAAGCTTTTTGTTCCATTATGAGTCTATAGGAGCGAAGGGGCCCCGGGGCATCCCCCATTTGGAACCCAGGGGCATGATTGGCAGGAATTTTGTAGGTGACCACTGGCCATTGCTTCATGCTAAATATCTAAGCTCTGGGCCCTGTGGTTTCCAAGAAGAAGATTTTTGAAGCTTTTTGTTCCATTATGAGACTATGGTAGCGAAGGGGCCCTGGGTCGTGGCCAATTTGGACCCTAGGGGCATGATTGGCAGGAATTATGTAGGTGACCACTGGCCATTGCTACATGCTAAATATCTAAGCTCTGGACCCTGTGGTTTCAGAAAAGAAGATTTTTGAACCTTTTTTTTCCATTATGAGTCTATGGGAGCTAAGGGGCCCCGGGGTGTGGCCAATTTGGGCCCCAGGGGCATGATTGGCAGGAATTATGTAGGTGACCACTTGCCGTTGCTTCATGCTAAGTATCTAAGCTCTGGGCCTTGTGGTTTCCGAGAAGAAGATTTTTGAAGCTTTTTGTTCCATTATGAGTCTATAGGAGCGAAGGGGCCCCGGGGCATCCCCCATTTGGAACCCAGGGGCATGATTGGCAGGAATTATGCAGGTGACCACTGGCCATTGCTACATGCTAAATATCTAAGCTCTGGGCCCTGTGGTTTCCAAGAAGAAGATTTTTGAAGCTTTTTGTTCCATTATGAGTCTATGGGAGCGAAGGAGCCCTGGGGCATGGCCAATTTGGACCCTAGGGGCATGATTGGCAGGAATTATGTAGGTGACCACTGGCCATTGCTACATGCTAAATATCTAAGCTCTTGACCCTGTGGTTTCAGAAAAGAAGATTTTTGAACCTTTTTTTTCCATTATGAGTCTATGGGAGCTAAGGGGCCCCGGGGTGTGGCCAATTTGGGCCCCAGGGGCATGATTGGCAGGAATTATGTAGGTGACCACTTGCCGTTGCTTCATGCTAAGTATCTAAGCTCTGGGCCTTGTGGTTTCCGAGAAGAAGATTTTTGAAGCTTTTTGTTCCATTATGAGTCTATAGGAGCGAAGGGGCCCCGGGGCATCCTCCATTTGGAACCCAGGGGCATGATTGGCAGGAATTATGCAGGTGACCACTGGCCATTGCTACATGCTAAATATCTAAGCTCTGGGCCCTGTGGTTTCCAAGAAGAAGATTTTTGAAGCTTTTTGTTCCATTATGAGTCTATGGGAGCGAAGGAGCCCTGGGGCATGGCCAATTTGGACCCTAGGGGCATGATTGGCAGGAATTATGTAGGTGACCACTGGCCATTGCTACATGCTAAATATCTAAGCTCTTGACCCTGTGGTTTCAGAAAAGAAGATTTTTGAACCTTTTTTTTCCATTATGAGTCTATGGGAGCTGAGGGGCCCCGGGGTGTGGCCAATTTGGGCCCCAGGGGCATGATTGGCAGGAATTATGTAGGTGACCACTTGCCGTTGATACATGTCAAATACCTTAGCTCTGGGCCCTGTGGTTTCATAGAAGAAGATTTTTGAAGCTTTTTTTCCATTAGGAGTCTATGGGAGCTAAGGGGCCCCAGGGCGGGGCCCATTTGGACCCCAGGGGCATGATTGGCAGGAATTTTGTAGGTGACCACTTGCCGTTGCTACATGCTAAATATCTAAGCTCTGGGTCCTGTGGTTTCAGAGAAGAAGATTTTTGAAGCTTTTTTTCCATTATGAGTCTATGGAGGAGGGGCCCCGGGGCGTGGCCCATTTGAAACCCAGGGGCATGATTGGCAGGAATTATGTAGGTGACCACTGGCCGTTGATACATGCTAAATATCTAAGCTCTCGGCCCTGTGGTTTCAGAGAAGAAGATTTTTTAAATTTTTCCCATTATAAGTCTATGGGAGCTATATGTTGCCATGGCAACCAGAGTTCCAATCTGATCAGCCCAAAAACCTTATGCAGCCTGTCCCCCTACCTGATGATGCTTCACATGAAATTTGATCAAGATTGGCCATGTGGTTTTAGAGATATACTTATTTGAAATTGTATACGGACGCACGCACGCACGGACGCACGCACGACGGACGACGGACAAAAAGTGGTCACAAAAGCTCACCTTGTCACTACGTGACAGGTGAGCTAACAAAAATAATGTTTCTTGGGAGGCTTAGTTTTTTTGGTTATCTGGTTGCCCGTTTTCCCAACACTGAGGGGCCGTGGAATGATGCGGATAAGGTCAATATGTGCGCAGGCTTGCTCTGGGTGTTTGGAATCACCGTGATATGGAATTTTCCGGTCGGTACCGTGTCTAAGCGATTAGACTCGGCGGAGACTTCCGAACATCTACGAAAATTAACTGAATTTTGTTTGTAGTTTTGTATTTTTTTATTATTATTATTATTCTTGTTGGTATTCTCTGCCTTCTATGGGCTCATTTCATGTATTCAATGTTATGATATGTGATTTGCAAATAAATAAAGTTGAGTTGGTTAACCAGTACGGTGAACATTTGCAAGTAACTTACTGACAACTGCCCTTCCTGAACCTGAAGGAAGGTAATGATAGTAGAAAATATTTCATGTCGACCAACCTCAACAATAATATTGTTGCAAGACGTGGCCTCCTGGTCACTAGTCTGTGGGTAATCCCAGTGGGCCCTGTTGTGTTCATTTGGTTTTGTTTGGATTGAGGCTTACTGTCCTTGTCAACACTATTAAGATCATTCTGGAGAGGTTACTTCCAATTTTGTGGGACTTTTACCCGATATTGAGATGAAATGACATCTCAAACCCTGCTACCCAATGAAACCAATAGGGTTAATATGCATGGATGGTTAGACTCACTTTACTATCCCCGGGAAGGCTTAGACCTACTAAGTTTTTACCAGAACTTCTGTGCAATCAGTTTCAGCACACACAGTCCACTCTATTTCTCCAAGCCCAGATAGCTGGGGGGCACTGTAGAACTTCTGAACTTGGTATTTTGTTTGTTTGTTTGATTTGAGGTTTAACGTCCCCGTCAACACTGTAAAGGTCATTTTGGAGACACTGCTTCAAATTTTGTGGGACTTTTACCCGACATTGAGATGAAATGGCATCTCAAGCCTTGTCGCCCAATGAAACCAATAGGGTTTATAAGCATGGATGGTCCGCCTCGCACTGCGGTTTCTGGACAGGCTTAGATCCTCTAAGCGGTTTACCAGTACTAGTGTGGGGGCCGGATTCAGCTCTGCATGGAAGCATCATGCAGCCCATATATTTCTTCAAGCCCCTATGTTATTTTGGTATTTGATTATTAATTTAAGAAATGAAGGTAATCTTTTAGCATTCATTAGAGTTTGAACAACACCTGGGCCCAGTTGTTCAAAGCATGGTTAGCTTAACAAGCTCGTTAGTGGACATATTGTTAACTGTTCTAGCAAGTTTAATATTTAAATTTTTGGTATTTTTGCTGAAGAAATGTGAGCAGCTGCCATATTTACCAAAATAAATGACTGAAGTTTTAACGATATGTTAACTAACGACAGCGTTAGTTTTGAACAACTAGCCCCAGATCACACATGAATTATGTGAACCCTGTAGCAGTTCATGGTTTTCTTTTTTTGGAGTTAAATGACCCCGTCAACATTATTTAGGTTATATCCAGCCAGTCAGTATATATAACCACATTTTTCCTAGGAAAAATTAACCAATCCACTGCACAATATTTTGTCAGAAACTGGCAACTGCCCTTCTTAAACCAACCGAAGGGAGAGAATGACCAGAGAAAAGTCTTCATGATCAATCTCCATGAAAGAATGTTGCCGACCCCTGATGGTATCAAACATGATCATCAGTCAGATTTGCATTCAACTAGGGCTGGCTAATCGGCACTGAAAAGACAAGAGGCCCATGGGCCACTATGCTCACCAGAGCTCAGGGGGCACTGCCGACTGGCAGCAAAGTATTTTAATTAACCATGGAAGCCCTGCGCCCAAGGATGCTACAGATAAAATTTGGACCCAATCAGCCTAGTGGCTTCAGAGGTCTGATGTCCCTTGAATGTGTTGTTGCAGGACAACAGATGACAACTGACAATTCCCCATCTGTGGCAACCAATAGGCCTAAAAGAACATTATTAAAGGAACATTTCTATGTAAGTTTGACAAAATATCTTGAAAAAATGTCATTTTTCAATTTTCCCCATTATAAGTCAATGGAAAATCTTAACTTGCCATGGCAAACAAACCAAAGAGCCAAATTTCATAAACCGGAGCTCAGATGGGCATTGCCCAAAGGCAGACATGTATTTTAACATGGTTTGATTTTAATCTAACAATTATAAAGTCTCCCAATTCCCAAATGAGCACTCATGTGGACTGTATCTGAAATATTAGGTGTTTTATATAGTAGAGAGGGTGGGGCATGAACCCAATGGAGCCCTGGTTGGTGTCACTAAATGTGTCTTATAAAAAAAGAACAGAGACATATATGGTTTAGCGGTGGGATATGTATGGCTCCTGAGATGTAAGGCCTTTTAAGCAATGGAGGGATTCGGGCATGGTGGATTCCAGAAAAGCCCAAGATTGTTGCAACCTAATGCTGAACAGTTTCTGAGATATGAGGCCCTTTTATAAAGTGGATGGGAGAGAAATGGCCCCTGCAGACCCAACAAGATGGGTTGACTGAATGTGTCTAATAACAATGAACTAGAATATATGTGATTATGTGGTGGGGATTTGAATAGTTTCTGAGATATATGGCCTATTATGGGGTCTTATCATAAGGAACAAGAATATATATGGTTAAGGGGTGGGGATCTGACCGGTTTCTGAGATATATGGCTTTTAATGAAGTACAGGAGTGGGGCATGGCCCGCGGCACCACAGGTGGGGGGGGGGGGGACCCCATGCTGGTGTCACTGATTGCATCTTATCATAAGGAACAAGAATATATATGGCTTAGGGGTAGGGCTCGGAACAGTTTCTCAGATATATGGTCTGTTGTGAAGCTGTAGAATGGAGCATGGCCCGGGCGAGCCCTGGGGGAACCCTATGTTGGTTGGTTGGTTGATTTGAGGTTTAACGTCCCCACCAACACTGTAAAGGTCATTTTGGAGATGTTGCTTCCAATTTTGTGGGACTTTTACCCGACATTGAGATGAAATGACATCTCAAGCCCTGTCGCCCAATAAAACCAATAGGGTTTATTGGCAAGACGGTCCGCCTCTCACCGCGGTTCCTGGACAGGCTTGAGCCTCTAAGTGGTTTACCAGTACAAGTGTACGGGCCAGATTCAGCTCTGCCCGTGGAAGCATCATGCAGCCCATATATTTCTTCAAGCCCCGAACCCTATGTTGGTGTCACTGAATGTGTCTTATCACAAGGAACAAGAATATATATGGTTTAGGAGTGGGGATTGGTAAGGTTTCTGGAATATTTGGCCTTTTATGAAGTGGAGGGGGTGGGGCATGACCCCGGCACATCCCGGGGGACCCTCAGCTTGGTGTCGCTGAGTGCGTCTTATCATAAGGAACAAAAATACATATGGTTTAGGGGTGGAGACCTGAATGGTTTCTGAGATAAATGGCATTTTATGAAGTGGAGGGGGTGGGGCATGTCCCCGGCACATCTGGGGGGACCCCCAGGTTGGTGTCACTTAATGCTTCTTATCATAAGGAACAAGAATATATATGGTTTAGTGTGGGGATTTGTAAGGTTTTGGAATATTTGGCCTTTTATGAATTTTTGTTTGTTTGTTTGATTTGAGGTTTAACGTCCCCGTCAACACTGTAAAGGTCATTTCGGGGACGTTGCTTCCAATTTTGTGGGACTTTTACCCGACACTGAGATGAAATGACATCTCAAGCCCTGCTGCCCAATGAAATCAATAGGGTTTATTAGCATGGATGGTCCGCCTCACACCGCGGTTCCTGGACAGGCTTAGATCCTCTAAGCGGTTTACCAGTACTAGTGTGCGGGCCGGTTTCAGCTCTGCCTGGAAGCGTCATGAAGCCCATATATTTCTTCAAGTCCCTATGGGTGGGGCCAACCTGTTATGAAGTGGAGGGGGTTGGGCATGTCCCCGGCACATCCCGTGTGTCCCCCAGGTTGGTGTCACTGAATGCAACTTATCAAAAGGAACAAAAATATATTTCATTTAGGGGTTTGGATCTGTTAGGTTTCTGGAATATTGGGCCTGTTGTGAAATGGAGGGGTGGGGCATGGCCCAGGCACATCCTGGGGGACCCCCAGGTTGGTGTCACTGAGTGTGTCTTATCATAAGAGACAAGAATATGTACGCTTTACGGGTGGGGATCTGAATGGTTTCTGAGATAAATGGCATTTTATGAAGTGGAGGGGGTGGGGCATGTCCCCGGCACATCCGGGGGGATCCCAAGGTTGGTGTCACTTAATGCACCTTATCATAAGGAGCAAGAATATATATGGTTTAGGGGTGGGGATCTGTAAGGTTTCTGAGATATAAGGCATTTTATGAAGTACTGGGGGCGGGGAATGGCCCCGGCACAACCTACTGGACCCCCAGGTTGACATAAAAGCATATTGCTGAGAGAAGTTTACTAAACGAACATTTCTATGAAAGTTTTGTCAAAATATCTGCAAAGGCTTTGTAGTTAATGCCATTTTTCAATTTTCCCCATTATAAGTCTATTGAAAATTTAAGTTGCCATAGCAACCAAACTAAAGAGCCGAATTTCATAAAAAACACAAAACCTGTATAGGCAAATATAGTTAATTTTTTTCATAAACTCTCAGCCTCATAGAGCATACGGTTTCTGAGGAGATGATTTTTTAAGGATTTTTTTTTCTAATTTTTTCAATTTGGTTTCCATGGCAACCAATACAAATGAGCAGTAGGCCAAAAATCATTTGGAAGATAGTAGATTGCCTAAGGAATATTTCTATGAAAGTTTTGTCAAAATATCTGCAGCCGCTTGGCAGTAAAGGCCATTTTTCAAGTTTCCCCATAATAAGTCTATGGAAACTCTAAGTTGCCATAGCAACCAAACTAATGAGCCGAATTTCATAAACAAGAGGGCCCAGAGGGCCCTGGTTCGCTCACCTGTGTGTCACTGTCTCAAGTGCATTCTATTTTTAGCTCTTGTGGCCATCTTGTTCATCAGCAGAGTGATTTTAGCTTATTTGGTAGGGAGTAACCTAGGCAACATTCCTGGGAACTTTGAATCAAATTGGCCTTAGGGTTTAGGGGGGAGTTTCCGTTTGAATCAAATTTACAATATTTTTCTATTTTTACCTTCAGTGGCCATTTTGTTCATCCGAGTGGGATTGTTTTAGCCTTTTTTGGTAGAGGATAATCTAAGCAACATTGTCGCAAGGAACCTACATGCAAAATATGAAGGCTGTATCTCAAATGCTTTAAAAGTTATGACAAAGTAGGTCAAAAGTCAAGGTCATGGGTCAAAAGTTTTGAATGGATGAGAAAACCTTGTCACAAGGAACATGCATGCCAAATATGAAGGCTCTATCTCATATGGTTCAAAAGGTATGAGAAAGTAGGTCACAGGTCAAGGTCACAGGTCAAATGAGTGGGAAGCCCTTGTCAGAAGGAACCTACATGCCATATTTGAAGGCTCTATCTCAAACGGTTCAAAAGTTATGACAAAATAACTGACTGATCTACTTTTTGATTTGACATGACCCATATTTGAACTTAACTGAGATATTGTCAAGATGATCATTCTGAGCAAGTTTTATGATGATTTGACTGAAACTGTGGCCTCTTAGAGTGTTCAAAACGTTTTTCTATGATTTGACATGCTGACCTACTTTTTGACCCAACATAACCCATATACAAACTTGACACAGATATTGTCAAGATGATCATTCCCAGCAAGTTTGATGATGATCGGACCAAAACTTAGGCCTCTAGTGTATTCACAAGGTTTTTCAACAATCTGACGTACATATTGACCAGACATGACCCATATTCGAAATTAACCGAGATATTGTCAAATGATCATTTTGAGCAAGTTTGATGATGATCAGACCAAAACTAGCCGCCAGTGTGTTCAGAGGATTTTTCTATGATTTGACCTACTGACCTACTTTTTGACCCTACATGACCCATATTTGAACTTGACTGAGATATTGTCAAGATGGTCATTCTGGGCAAGTTTGATGATGATCGGACCAAAACTGTGGCCTCTAGTGTGTTCACAAGCTTTTTCTATGATTTGACCTACTGATCTACTTTTTGACCCGACATAACCCATATTCGAACTTGACCGAGATATTGTCAAAATGATCATTCTGGGCAAGTCTGATGATGACCGGACCAAAACTGTGGCCTCTAGTGTGTTCACAAGTTTTTTCCCTGATTTGACCTACTGGCCTACTTTTTGACCCTAAATGACCCATATTCGTACTTGCCCGAGAAATTGTCAAGATAATCATTTGTAGCAAGTTTCATGATGATCAGACAAAAACTGTGGCATCTAGTGTATTCACAAGGTTTTTCTATGATTTGACCTACTGACCTACTTTGTGACCCGACATAACCCATATTCGAACTTGACCAAGATATTGTCAAAATGATCATTCTGGGCAAGTCTGATGATGATCGGACCAAAACTGTGGCCTCTAGTGTGTTCACAAGGTTTTTCTATGATTTGACCTACTGACCTACTTTTTGACCCGACATGACCCGTATTCAAACTTGACCGAGATATTGTCAAGATGATCATTCTGGGCAGGTTTGATAATGATTGGACCAAACCTGCGGCCTCTAGTGTATTCACAAGGTTTTTCTATGATTTGACCTACTGACCTACTTTTTGACCCAGCATGACTCATATTCGAATGTGACCAAGATATATCAGGATGATCATTCTGGGCAAGTCTGATGATGACCGGACCAAAACTGTGGCCTCTAGTGTGTTCACAAGGTTTTTCTATGATTTGACCTACTGACCTACTTTTTGACCCGACAACACCCATATTCGAACTTCACTGAAATATTGTCAAGATGATCATTCTGGGCAAGTTTGATGATGATCGGACCAAAACTGTGGCCTCCCGTGTCTTCACAAGGTTTTTTTTCTGATTGGCCTACTGACCTACTTTTTGACCCGACATGACCCACATTCAAACTCGACCGAGATTTTGTGGTGGTACAAATTGTGTGTAAGTTTAGTTAAAATCAAATCATAAATGAAACATCTATCATGCAGACATGACCAAAATAGGCAATTTTTGCCCTTTCAGGGTCCGTAACTCCGTAACATATGATGGGATATGGCTGGTTCAAGAAAGGAACCCAGATCTCATGGTGGTACAAGTTGTGTGCAAGTCTGGTTAAAATCAAATCATAAATGAGTATGCTATCGTGCGGACAACACCAAAATAGGCAATTTTTGCCCTTTAAGGGGCCGTAACTCAGTAACACATGATCGGATATGGCTGGTTCAAGAAAGGAACCCAGATCTCATGGTGGTACAAGTTGTGTGCAAGTCTGGTTACAATCAAATCATAAATGAAGATGCTATCATGCGGACAAGACCAAAATAGGCAATTTTTGCCCTTTCAGGGACCGTTGGTTCAAGAAATGAACCCAGATCTCATGGTAGTACAAGTTGTGTGCAAGTCTGGTTAAAATCAAATCATAAATGAGTATGCTATCGTGCGGACAACACCAAAATAGGCAATTTTTGCCCTTTAAGGGGCCGTAACTCAGTAACACATGATCGGATATGGCTGGTTCAAGAAAGGAACCCAGATCTCATGGTGGTACAAGTTGTGTGCAAGTCTGGTTACAATCAAATCATAAATGAAGATGCTATCATGCGGACAAGACCAAAATAGGCAATTTTTGCCCTTTCAGGGGCCGTAACTCCGTAACACATGATGGGATATGGCTGGTTCAAGAAAGGAACCTAGCTCTCATCGTGGTACAAGTTGTATGCAAGTCTGGTTAAAATAAAATCATAAATGAAGATGCTATCGTGCGGACAAGAAATTGTTTACACACGCACAGACAGACGCACGGACGACGGACAAAATGTGATCACAAAAGCTCACCTTGTCACTACGTGACAGGTGAGCTAAAAACACAAACTTTCAATCCCCCAACCCAAGGATGCTACAGATGAAATTTGGGCCCAATCGGCTTAGCGGCTTCCGAGGAGATGTCATTTAAAAGTGTTGACGTCACCAGACGCAGACGACGGACAACTGCCTATCCTATAAGCTCCCCCGGAGCCTTTGGCTCCGGTGAGCTAATAATCGATTATCAGTCATGTCATTGCGATCGACAATCGATTAGTAATCACTTAGGTGTTTTTCATAATTTTACCAGTCTGGCTTTCTTCTTAGCATGACTCTACCATATGTTGCACTTTATCATATGTATATTTGAACAGACAGGCCTGAGCAAACATTGTAGACCCAGATGAGACGCCGCATTCTGTGGCATCTCATCAGAGTCTGCACTGTTTGCCACTCATCCAGCTATTTTAGGTATAACTTTGGGGAGTAAATTGTACCTATCAAGTAATCGATTAAAAGCAAATCAGCAATGATAATCATTTTTGTGGAATTAATCGATGGATTAATAGTGTCAGCCTTACATTCAACTGGGCTACCGAGGCTGGCGGAGCTACTGTAATGATCTCAAGTATTGGGACAGACAGGCCTGAGTAAACAGTGCAGACCCAGATCAGTCTGCTCCTGAACAGGGTCTACACCGTTTGCCATTAAAGGGTTCATGTAAACATGACTGGTAACTAATACTGTTCTTATTCTGATGAAATTTAATATGTTATTTTGAATCCATTTTTTGACCCAAAAAAAATCGAGTATGAGGGTTTAAAACGAATCTATTTCTTATTCAAAGTGGAGAGGCGTTGACATCTTGACCATGAATCCAATCATAATGAAGAGGGCTATGGCTTATTTTGACAGTAAAATAATCCTATAATTACTTCCTATTAGTCAATATATTCATTGAAGTATGACGAACATTACATCCCAATGGTGTACAGTAAGTTTTTTTCTGTATTTTGTTTGTGGGGTTGGGGGTGGTTGGGGTTGTTTTACAGCCCCTTTCAAGACAGTATCACTTATTTCAAGCCAATCTTTAATCAGAGGTGGACAAAAACAGTAGTACCTAAAGAAATGAAGCATAAAATTTGTCCTGCTCATAAATTTGAAAATTGTTGGCATGTTTTAAATTTATGAGCAGGACAAACAACAATCCACTCAAATGAGAGACAAAATTGTCTCCAATGGTTGTATTTAACCCACTGTATACTAGTGGACGCTTCCATTGCTATATGTTGGACTATTTTTTTTTTGTTTTTATTATATTTTTGACGGAAAATTCTGTTAGCAAATAGTGCAGGCCGTGATCAGACGCCGCGTTCTGCGGCATCTGATCTGGGCTTGCACTGTTTGTCAAGGTACCCCTTTACGGGCTTCGTGCATACAATGGCTTAAATATCTATAAGCAATGCAGATTTCAAGCTCAAGAAAGCTGTCAGAGCAAAAAATACTTTATAACCTTGTAGCCTGTGAAATGGCTGCAACAAAACCTACCTATTTCTGCATTATCCAAAGTCTTCCGACGACCAACCCTAGTATTTCTCTGTTTTCCCAGCTTCTGCAAAAGATACAAGAGCAAGTTGATACATCGTGGTGCTTCACCCATTCAGTACCAGAAACCCCAAAACGGGTACCCTGGCAAACAGTGCAGGCCCTGATCAGACGTCACAAAATGCGGCGTCTGATCAGGGCCTACACTGTTTGCAAAAAGTAAAGCCATTTTCCAAATCAATTTTGAAGAAAACACGACCGGACACCCCTAAATCATGAAGTGGACTCCTATGGCTATATCTAAGGTGGAAGATTCTATTTGGTACAAAAATGTTTTTATGACCCAGACAACAATACTGGGATGATCTGATCATCAAGAGCCCATCAATTGGCCCTCTAAAACATGATTTCCCAGGCAGGCTTAAAAGTACAGTCTTCGGATCATCAAGCAGATAAACATCCAACTAAGTCACCATGCTTTTCTCTCTGTTTTTTGTTTATATTGGAGTTTAATAGCCCAGTCAACACTATTTCGGTCATTTTTGAGCTGTGTGGTTTACATATTCACAGTTTTCCTTGGAAGACATATACATAAGTGGTTAACCAGTACAGTGCACAGTCTTTTAGTAGAAACTGATAACTGCCATTCATGAATCAGCGGAAGGGAGAGAATACTGTAGAAATGATTTCATGATCAATCTCCATGAAAGAATGTTTCCGACCCTGGCAGCTATAGAACCCGCATCTTGATTACAGCCGACTGAGCTACTGAGGCCGGCCTTTTCTCTCTGTATTTATATAGATACAGATTTATTAAAACAATAAAAACGAGTGGGTACATCTTGTAGGATTTTCAAAATGGTGATTTGTGAATATGCTATGTTATGTTGTAAGTTTTACATCCCAATCGACACTAAATAGGTTATATTGAGCCAGCCAGTTTACCTAACAATACTTTCCTGGGCAGGCTTTTACATAAACAATTAACCAGTAAGGCTGACACGATTAATCGATCGATTAATTCCACAAGAATGATTATCATTTCTGATTTGCTTTTAAAGGTTCAATATTGAGCTACCGGGTCTCAAAATTTTTTTCTGGTTTTTATCTTCAATGCATACTCCTTTGTCATGTGTACACTTTTGGAGCCAAATACAGCTTCAGAACTTTGTGAAAATGGTTGTTTTCATTCGTGTATACCCTTCGATCTGAACATGTGTTCGGAATTTCTGTTCTAAAAATATATCTGTCACTTTACACATTCATGGCGACAGTATCGTCTCTGAGTGTCGTTACTTATGGCATGGTATTCAGCGTCATATTTTTTTCCGATTCAGGCATGGCCAAAGCAAACAAGGCCAAAAATGAACGTCGCATAACGTCATATATGGAGATTCTATTTTTGTCACGAACTACAAATAGATCTAACTAGTGTTCGAAACCTAGTTAGGGAATCCCTCTCAAACTCGTTTACCTGTCATCACAATTGTTCCATTTTTGCATAAAATGCATTCATTTGTATTGTTTTAAAGAAAAATACCGACTATATGTATTTTATTTTTGGAAGCATTTTTTCAGGATAGCTCAATAATGCACCTTTAATCGATTACTTGATAGGTACAATTCACTACCCAAAGTTATGCCTAAAATAGCTGAATGAGTGGCTAACAGTGCAGACCCTGGTGAGATGCCGCATTATGTGGCGTCTCATCTGGGTCTCCACTGTTTGCTCAGGCCTGTCTGTTCAAATATATACATATGGTAAAGTGCAACATATGGTAAGAGTCATGCTCAGACAGAAAGCCAGACAGGTAAAATTATGACAGAAACCTTAGCGATTACTAATCGATTATCGATCGCAATGGTAAGACTGATAACCGATTATCTTTTCAGCTCAGATTAGCCAGCCCTATTAACCAGTACTGGGCACAGAAACTGACAACTGCCCTTCTTGAATCAGAGGAAGGGAGGGAATGAACATAGAAACTAGAAATGGTGTTTGTAAAACACTATGCACCCAACCATATGCTTGTCCATAAATGCCCAAATTTTCAAAAGGCCATCATCGCAAAAAAACAAGAGCACCGCATGCGGGTGCCAACGCTCGGCTGCAGTTTCTTTTAGTTAAACAAAAATTCTAAGTCGAAAAAGGGGCATAACTGTGCCAAATATATTTTAAGGGTCACCTCACCTATTGATATGAGTTCCCCTTTTCATAATGAACAACTTGTCCGAGTTTCAAGTAAATATGTTCAGTAATGACAGAGATATTACAAAATGTCCAAGTTTTTGCAAAAATTCTAAGTCGAAAAAGGGGCATAGCTGTGCCAAAAATATTTTGAGGGTTACCTCACCTATTGGTATGAGTTCCCCTTTTCATAATGAACAACTATTCCGAGTTTCAAGTAAATATGTTCAGTAAGGACAGAGATATTACAAAATGTCCAAGTTTTTGCAAAAATTCTAAGTCGAAAAAGGGGCATAACTGTGCCAAAAATATTTTGAGAGTTACCTCACCTAGTGGTATGAGTTCCCCTTTTCATAATGAACAACTATTCCGAGTTTCAAATTAATATGTTCAGTAATGACAGAGATATTACAAAATGTCCAAGTTTTTGCACGACTACGAAGCAGACGACGACAGAGCTATGACAATACCTCGTCGTTTTCTTTGAAAACAGCCGAGCTAAAAATTCAGATTTTTTTTTCAAATGTTAATCAGGTGATGTACTAGCCATTCCAAATCAGCATGTCAAGTTTTTAGGCAACAATTTAAATAGTTCTTTTAAATATCTTGCTACAAGAAAGAAACACAATTAAATGACCTGAAAATGCAAAGGGCAATCACTCCAACAAAATTTAATTAAATTGGTTGAAAATTTAATCAGGTGATCTCATCTTCAGCCCAAATCAGTATACCAAGTTTCAAGGCTCTAGCTCAAATACTTTTGAGATAGCTTGCTAACAAGATTACTATGTTATTTAATTAACAAGAGCACCGCATGCGGGTGCCAACGCTCGGCTGCAGTTTCTTTTAGTTAAACAAAAATTCTAAGTCGAAAAAGGGGCATAACTGTGCCAAAAATATTTTAAGGGTCACCTCACCTATTGGTATGAGTTCCCCTTTTCATAATGAACAACTTGTCCGAGTTTCAAGTAAATATGTTCAGAAATGACAGAGTTATTACAAAATGTCCAAGTTTTTGCAAAAATTCTAAGTCGAAAAAGGGGCATAACTGTGCCAAAAATATTTTGAGGGTTACCTCACCTGTTGGTATGAGTTCCCCTTTTCATAATGAACAACTATTCCGAGTTTCAAGTAAATATGTTCAGTAATGACAGAGATATTACAAAATATCCAAGTTTTTGCAAAAATTCTAAGTCCAAAAAGGGGCATAACTGTGCCAAAAATATTTTGAGAGTTACCTCACCTAGTGGTATGAGTTCCCCTTTTCATAATGAACAACTATTCCGAGTTTCAAGTTAATATGTTCAGTAATGACAGAGATATTACAAAATGTCCAAGTTTTTGCACGACGCAGACGACGACAGAGCTATGACAGTACCTCGTCGTTTTCTTCGAAAACAGCTGAGCTAAAAAGGAAATAATGCGAAAGGGGAGATAAGTCAGATAAGAAAAAATACGGGTCAACTATTTTTTTCATGAGGAAACCATATATGGAATTTCAATACACTAGCATACTAATTCTTAAGGCTGCATGATGCTTCCACGCAGAGCTGAATCAGACCGCACACGAGCCCTGGTGAACCACTTAGAGGATCGAAGTCTGCCCAGGCAAAGCGGTGGCGACTCGCACCGCATTGCCTGCGCAGGCTTAGATCCTCTAGGTTTACCAGTACTTATGTGCGGGTCGATTTCAGCTCTGTGTAGAAGCATCATGCAGCCCATCTATTTCTTTTAGCCCGCAATGGGCAGGGGCTAACAGCAAAATTGTACAAGAATGAATAATATGTGAAAATCTCACCCCAAGAAGGTAAATTGGTTCACAGTAAATGTGAAACTTACCTTCTCCGATGCTGATGTGCTTTTTCCAGCTCTTTCTGTAACAATCTTTGCCTGTATGGTGTCTGGGGTACATGGCAACAGGTCAACATTATGTGGTCCTCGGGGCGGTGAAACTGGAACAGAATATTGGGTAGAGCAAGTGAGCTATATAATGAGATTTCATACACTACAACCTTTTATACAGTTATTCTTGGGTCAAAAGCAGGAGCAGCGTTAGTCAATCCATCACAAATACACAGCTATATAATTTTAACCCCCTCGAACCCCACTTTTATATAGTAAAACTGGGTTTGCAGGGGTAAACCTTATTTTTCATATTTCTGCTCTAAAATATAGATTGTGGCTACTCATTAGAACCGCCTCGAGCGGCGGTTCTATCGAGTGGCCACAATCTATATTTTGAGCAGAAATAAGAAAAATATCAATTTTTCATCCTAAAACTTTCAATTTTTTCGGCAAAAAAGTTTACAATGTATTTGTATAGGCGTGTTTTCGTAATGACTCGTGTTATATCAAAACAAAAATACATGTATATACACAAATGTACATAGATAGAAAAATGACCATATGAATGGTCATTTTTCCATTCAATATGCAGTCAAACTTCAATAATTCGAACACCTCTGAGACCATAGAAATTTGTTTGAGATTCGGGTAGTTCGAATTACCTAGGTGTACTTAAAGTGCTAGGTCATGAGGTATAATGTGGATCACTATAAATTATAGGTCTGTTGTGTGTACTCATTAGAATGGCCTCTCATGCAATGCTCATGACTGTATACATCATACGATTTCAAGTTAAAACAAGAGTACCGCATGCGGGTGCCAACACTCGGCTGCAAAAAAGGGGCTTAACTGTGCCAAAAATATTTTGAGGGTTACCTCACTTATTGGTATGAGTTCACCTTTTCATAATGAACAACTAGTCTGAGTTTCAAGTAAATATGTTCAGTAATAACAAAGAAATTACAAAATGTCCAAGTTTTTGCACAACGATGCAGACAACAATGCCAGAGCAATGACAATATCTCGTCGTACTCTTCGAAAACAGCCGAGCTAATGAGAAAAAAATCCAAATCTTACCGATATCTGGATCTTTTGAAAATTGGCTCATGGGACTAGTTCGAATTAGCCATGGAAAACAACATTCAAGTTCGAGTTATGAAAGGTTCACCGTATATATTTTTTGGGATAAAAAATATCCAGATTACACAGAAAGATTATCAACAGTTTTATATGAAATGACCAAATGTGTAAGATTCTGTATACCAAATAACAATTTAACCCTTAATATGCCGACAAAAACTAGATCTGAAA
The DNA here is from genome assembly GCA_963580285.1 of Lucinisca nassula. Lineage (NCBI taxonomy): Eukaryota > Metazoa > Mollusca > Bivalvia > Lucinida > Lucinidae > Lucinisca > Lucinisca nassula. Next base: position 35,997,147 of record OY757025.1, on the reverse strand, counting down.
ATGTTGTCTGCTGATTTTTTTGCAAAAATTTTAAAACATATTTTTGCAAACAGTGTGAACCCAAATCAGACTGCTCCTGGAGGAGCAGTCTGATTTAGGGTGCACACTGTTTGCAAAAATGGCTTTTGAAGTAACCAGCAGACGACAATTGTCGTGATGACGACAATTTTCTTGATTGGCATTTTATTGATTAAAACAGGCTTTCAAGTGACTCCTGGTGAAAAAGTAGGAGAAAAGTAGGAGCCTGAGATATCAAAAAGTAGGAGAAAAGTAGGAAAAAAGTAGGAATCTGATATAAAAAGTAGGAGCTAATGGACACAAACATACCTTCATAAGTCTCACATTTTATCAGTTTTTCATTTTGGGCAGTTTTATTTGCGCATAAGAGTCTAATGTTTTTACATCAAAGTTAGCAGGCACCTGTAAAATGTTAGTGGCTAACCCATCTAGTACAGTTATTCATGCCTGCAGCCTGAACTTCCAATGCTTTTGTCAAGAGATTGCCACTGGCAGATATATATACCTAGTTATTGACATATGTCAAAATATTAATTCAAAAGAATTGATGAATTTTGAAAATTTAAATTTGTGAGAAGCATGAGCTACAAGATGTCCAGGTGAAGGCATCATAGCACTGCTACAATGAATTCCTGTCATGCAAAATAAGACAGCATTTTAGTTGCTCACTGAAGTGAAGGCTATAAAGCATTGCTACAATGCATCTCTCTGTCATGCTAAACAAGACAGAGCTCTAGTTGGTCACTTCAGTCATCACAGCATTGCTGCAATGAATTTCTGTCATGCCAAAACAAGACAGAGCTCTAGTTGGTCAATTCAGTCATCACAGCATTGCTGCAATGAATTTCTGTCATGCTAAACAAGACAGAGCTCTAGTTGGTCACTTCAGTCATCACAGCATTGCTGCAATGAATTTCTGTCAGAGCTCTAGTTAGTCACTCCAGACATCACAGCATTGCTGCAATGAATTTCTGTCATGCCAAAACAAGACAGAGCTCTAGTTGGTCAATTCAGTCATCACAGCATTGCTGCGCTGAATTTCTGTCATGCTAAACAAGACAAAGCTCTAGTTGGTCACTTCAGTCATCACAGCATTGCTGCAATGAATTTCTGTCAGAGCTCTAGTCGGTCACTCCAGTCATCACAGCATTGCTGCAATGAATTTGTGTCATGCTTAACAAGACAGGGCTCTAGGTAGTCACTTCAGTCATCACAGAATTGCTGCAATGAATTTCTGTCATGCTAAACAAGACGGAGCTCTAGTTAGTCACTCCAGTCATCACAGCATTGCTGCAATGAATTTATGTCAAGCTAAACAAGACAGAGCTCTACTTAGTCACTCCAGTCATCACAACATTGCTGCAATGAATTTCTGTCATGCTTAACAAGACAGGGCTCTAGTTAGCCACTTCAGTTATCACAGCATTGCTGCAATGAATTTCTGTCATGCTAAACAAGACAGAGCTCTAGTTAGTCACTCCAGTCATCACAGCATTGCTGCAATGAATTTCTGTCATGCCAAAACAAGACAGATCTCTAGTTGGTCACTTCAGTCATAACAGCATTTTAGTTGCTCACTGAAGTGAAGGCTATAAAGCATTGCTACAATGCATCTCTCTGTCATGCTAAACAAGACAGAGCTCTAGTTGGTCACTTCAGTCATCACAGCATTGCTGCAATGAATTTCTGTCATGCCAAAACAAGACAGAGCTCTAGTTGGTCAATTCAGTCATCACAGCATTGCTGCAATGAATTTCTGTCATGCTAAACAAGACAGAGCTCTAGTTGGTCACTTCAGTCATCACAGCATTGCTGCAATGAATTTCTGTCAGCGCTCTAGTTAGTCACTCCAGACATCACAGCATTGCTGCAATGAATTTCTGTCATGCCAAAACAAGACAGAGCTCTAGTTGGTCAATTCAGTCATCACAGCATTGCTGTGCTGAATTTCTGTCATGCTAAACAAGACAAAGCTCTAGTTGGTCAATTAAGTCATCACAGCATTGCTGCAATGAAGTTCTGTCAGAGCTCTAGTCGGTAACTCCAGTCATCACAGCATTGCTGCAATGAATTTGTGTCATGCTTAACAAGACAGGGCTCTAGGTAGTCACTTCAGTCATCACAGCATTGCTGCAATGAATTTCTGTCATGCTAAACAAGACAGAGCTCTACTTAGTCACTCCAGTCATCACAACATTGCTGCAATGTATTTCTGTCATGCTTAACAAGACAGGGCTCTAGTTAGCCACTTCAGTTATCACAGCATTGCTGCAATGAATTTCTGTCATGCTAAACAAGACAGAGCTCTAGTTAGTCACTCCAGTCATCACAGCATTGCTGCAATGAATTTCTGTCATGCCAAAACAAGACAGATCTCTAGTTGGTCACTTCAGTCATAACAGCATTGCTGCAATGAATTTCTGTCATGCCAAAACAAGACAGAGCTCTAGTTGGTCAAATTCAGTCATAACAGCATTGCTGCAATGAATACCTGTCATGCTAAACAAGACAGAGCTCTAGCTGGTCACTTCAGTCATCACAGCATTGCTGCAATGAATTTCTGTCAGAGCTCTAGTTGGTCACTCCAGTCATCACAGCATTGCTGCAATGAATTTCTGTCATGCTTAACAAGACAGGGCTCTAGGTAGTCACTTCAGTCATCACAGCATTGCTGCAATGAATTTGTCATGCTAAACAAGACAGGGCTATAGTTGGTCACTCCAGACATCACATCAATGCTGCAATGAATTTCTGTCATGCCAAACAAGACAGAGCTCTAGTTGGTTACTTCAGTCATCACAGCATTGCTGCAATGAATTTCTGTCATGCTAGACAAGGAAGATCTGCTGGCATATCACTGCAGTTAAGACATTGCATTACTGCTACTTTGAATTCCTGTCATCCTCCATATTTAAAGACAGATCTCAGATTTTTCACTACAGTTGAGGCATCCTAGCACTGCTTCAATGGTTTTCTGTCATGCTAAACAAGACACAGCTCTAGTTGATCACTTCAATTAAGGCAACATAGCACTGCTGCAATGAATTCCTTTCATGCTCAACAAGATGGAACTCTAGTTGTTCACTTCAATTAAGAAAACACAGCACGACTGCAATGAATTCCTGTCATGCTCAATAAGACAGAACTCTAGTTGGTAGCTTCAATTAAGGCAACACAGCACTGCTGCAATGAATTCCTGTCATACTCAACAAGACGGAACTCTAAATGGTCATTGCAGTTAAAGGCATCAAAGCATGAAAACAATGAATTACTTTTATACTTATCAAGACAATGATTCTAGTTGGTCACTGCATTTAAGGCAAATGTAAGCAGCACTGCTGCAATGAATTTCTGTCATGCTCAAAAAGTCAGAGCTCTAGTTGGTAACTCAGATAAGGCTCCACACAAGTGCTGCAATAAATTGCTGCCATGCTTAACAAGACAGAACCCTAGTGGGTAACTGCAGTTAAAGCATCACAGTACTGCTGCAGTGTATCCCTTTCATGCTCAAGACAGAACTATTTGATCACTGCAGTCAAGGCATCCCAGCATTGCTGCAATGAATTTCTATCTTGCTCAACAAGACCGAGCTCCAGTGGGTCTCTGCAGTTTAGTCATCAGAGCACTGCTGCAATGTATTCTGTCATGCTCAACAAGACATAGCTCTAGATGGTAACCACAGTTAAGGCATCACAGCATGGCTGCTACAATGAATTTCTATCAAGCTAAACAAGACAGATATCTTAATTTGTCACTGCAGATAAGGCATCACAGCACTGCTGAAACGAATTCCTCTTGTGCTAAAGACAGAGATCTAGTTGATCACTGCAGTTAAGGTGTCAAAGCAACTAAACAAGACAGAACTCTAGTAAGGCATCAAAGCCATGGTATCAAAGCATTGCTGCTATGAACTCCTGCCATGCTTCACAAGACAGAGCTTTAGCTGGGCAATGTGGTTGGGGCATCAAAGCATTGCTGCAATGAACTTTTGTCATGCTAAACAAGACAAAGCTCAAGCTGGTTACTAAAGTTAAGGCATCACTGCACTGCTATGTGAATGTTTGTCATTCTAAAAGTTATAGCTGGTCACTGCAGTTAAGGCATCACTGGACTGCTGTAATGAATTTCTGTAATGCTAAACAAGACAGAACAGTTTGTCACAGCAGTTAGGGCATCAAAGCATTGCTGTAGTGAATTTTCTACCATTCTCAACAAGACAGAGCTCCAGTTAGTCATTTAGTTAAAGCATCACTACACTACTGACTGCAAAAATTCTTGTCATGTTCAACAAGACAAAACTGTAGATGGTCATTGCAGTTTTGCTTTACATCAACATATTCCAGTTAGTGGTACAGCTAAAAACAGCAGATGAATATCGAGGATCATCAGTACATATATCATATAACAAGATGCATTCTACAAATAGTTTGAGATACATGCTAACATGTTATATTTTTAAATGCTTTATTTGTTTATTTGGGATCTTAGTTTTTGAACAAATCAAAAAAGTAGGAGAAGTAGGAGTTTTTCTGGAAAAAGTAGGAACAAAGTAGGAAGAGATCAAAAAAGTAGGAAAAGTAGGAAAAAGTAGGAAAAAGTAGGACTACTTGAAAGCCTGTTAAAACTGAAATTTATTGCTTGAGAGTTTCAGTAGAAAAACATAGGGTTGTCATGAGGGCATCGTGAGGATACGCGCCAGTAACCTTGTGTTATTATATGTGTGGTCATATGATTTTTATGATATGACATTATCCACTAAATAACATATATGATAATTTTTTTTTTGGTTTGGGTTTTACGGCCCTTTCAAGATTATTTCACTCATATCGAGCCGATCGTTAATCAGAGGTCGGCGAAAACCGGAGTACCCGGAGAAAAACCACCTGACCTTCCGTTGCAGAACTTGGCGTACATATATGATAAATATGTTATATGATAAAAGTGGTTATGTGTATCTCTATATGATGCATGTATAGCGAAAATTTGTCTCTGACAATGTTCTTGTAGAAAAGTCATACACTCTACATGATTAAAAATTGGGTTTGAATTCAATCCATCTTCACAGGCCTCCTAGTGGCCCATATTGAAAGTAAAGGTTTTTATATAGGTTCTTCTTGCTCAAAATTATATTTATTTACAGATTTTTAAATAGAAATATAGGTTAATAAAGGTTCTTCTAAACAAGTGTAGAAAACACATTTGATGAATTTTTGCACCACGATTAATCAGGAAAGTTGATTGGAATTTTACAAATAAAAATCAAAAATAAGTTCCTTTAAGAGCAATGAAAACATTCATAAGAAAGAAGATGGGTCACACTACATAGTTTCGGCTAATAAAGCCTCATCAGTGACCCTGTAATGATCCGGCAAAGAAAGCCAGAGGAAACATACTGCAATTTTGCGAATTTCGAGTAGGCAGTCGATACTAAGACTGATATAAATCAAAATGGGGTCCAAATAATGAAAAACCTGTCTAGAATATGAGTCTAAACCAATAATTTATTTCTGATTTCTCAGAATCTTCACGCTGATCTCAAAGGACCAAAAGTAAAATATAAACTGCACTATGGTTGATGTACGGGGAGACGTTTTACGGCCGCCACACGGCACAACACCAGCTGCAGTGAAGGCAAATAAAAATCAAAAATAAGTTCCTTTAAGAGCAATGAAAACATTCATCAGAAAGAAGATGGGTCATACTACGTAGTTTCGACTAATAAAGCCTCATCAGTGACCCTGTAATGATCCGGCAAAGAAAGCCAGAGGAAACATACTGCAATTTTGCGAATTTCGAGTAGGCAGTCGATACAAAGACTGATATAAATCAAAATGGGGTCCAAATAATGAAAAACCTGTCTAGAATATGAGTCTAAACCAATAATTTATTTCTGATTTCTCAGAATCTTCACGCTGATCTCAAAGGACCAAAAGTAAAATATAAACTGCACTATGGTTGATGTACGGGGAGACGTTTTACGGCCGCCACACGGCACAGCACCAGCTGCAGTGAAGGCAAATAAAAATCAAAAATAAGTTCCTTTAAGAGCAATGAAAACATTCATAAGAAAGAAGTCTGCGCGAGCAAGGACAAAAATAACAATGTCTTGACACTTGTATCACTTGTGTTTCGAACCAAGTGGTAAAAAATAGTAGGGCATTTTGGAGAAAAGTTTGGATTGAGTCGCAATTGGCTCAAAAAGTGAAAAATATAGGATTTTTTTTTTCATGAAAATACAAGCTTATTTAGGGTTTCTGGACAGAATAAAGGTTTTAAAGGTTTGGCACTAAATTATAGGTTAATATAGGTTTTGCTAGGAGGCCTGTTTGCTTCAAACTTTGGCAAGCACTTCTTCATTAAGAGCTGGCTCAAATGGAGTTTCATGCATGGTGTACTTACAGAGCATGCCTGTATCCGACTGGAAGGCTGCTATCAAACTCCGTACATTGTCAACCATCTGGCCCAACTGACTCCTGTCCATCAAACTTCTAAAAAATATATAGTCAACTTATACAGTTCAAGCTTATGAACATTAACAAATTGTATGAGGGGAAACCTCTAAAGGGATACCTTGGCAAAAGTGCAGGCCCAGATCAGATGCCACAGAATGCGGCATCTGATCAGGGCCTGCACTATTTGCCAACAGAATTTTCTGTCAAAAATGGAGTAAAAACGAAAAAATAGGCCTGACATCCCTTATATGACAAATGGACTTGTCCAACATATACCGGTAGCAGTGGAAGAGTTCACTTACACACAATGGGTTAATCATAATAGAGACAATAAAAGGATATCTCATTTGACTTGCCTCACTGAGGCAATTCTAATGAGTATACACAATACGTTTTCAAGAGAAAATCTCCATAAATTATCCTTATCTACCCTATTTATTGTATGTATGTGGACAATCAGGTCAAGGAAAACAGTGCAGACCCAGATCAGACTGCTCTGATCTGGGTCTACACTATTTACCATTCTTCAGGAGCAATCTGATCTGGGTCTTCACTGTTTTCCTTTCCATCTGCACTTTGATGACTCCTTGCTGGATCATGAAATAAATTTGTTCAAATTTTAGGAGAATTACAGCAAGTCCTCAAGGTGTCAAAAGTTTTTAGGGATCAGCTCAGAAAACGTGTGTACAGCTGATGTCTTCTGCCAATCAACGGTCAGCAGCTTGCCATGGTGCTACAGGAAGAATGGGACAACCTCACACAAGACCAGATACAGTGTTTAATTTGAAGCATGAGGCGTCAATGCCAAACAACACTTGGGTTGATGCTAATGGTGCACATACCCGGTGTTAGGATATGTGATTTTGGTTATTCGGGTGTGTGGACTTATTTGAGTCTCCGTAATTCTGCATCCAATGAAATGCTGTAACTGTATGTGGATAAATTACTGTGTGATAATTCATTAAATGTGATCAAATGCTGGAAATATAGTGAATCAATTAAAATTTGAAGTATAGTACCACTGGCACGTTTTCATTGAATCTGAGCATACATATAAACATAAAACTGAGGTTTATGGGGGTACACATTATTTTTCTTATTTCTGCTCCAAGATATAAGTTGTGTGTACTCATTAGAACCAACTCAATGACATGGTTATTACAAGCACCCACCACCTATGTTTGCAGTATAAATAAGAACAAGAGCACCACATGAGGGTGCCAACGTTCGGCTGCAAAAATTCTAAGTCGAAAAAGGGGCATAACTGTGCCAAAAATATTTTGAGGGTTACCTCACCTATTGGTATGAGTTCCTATTTCCATAATGAACAAATAATCCGAGTTTCAAGTAAATATGTTCAGTAATGACAGAGATATTACAAAATGTCCAAGTTTTTGCACGCTGACGATGACGCAGACGACAACGGCGTCAGAGCTATGACAATACCTGGTCGTTATCTTCGTCGAAAATAGCCGAGCTAAAAATGTCATGGATTATCATTAGAAAAGCAGCCATTTTGGAGATGTGAAAAAATGCACTATTTCACACAGGTGTGTTATCGTAATACTTACCATCCCCATATTCAGCCTTCATACTGAACTAGCTCTTCCATGCCTGAAAGGCCCGATTTTGAAGCCTCCTTAACACGATAAACATTGCCTTTGCAAACAGTGCAGATCCAGATCAGATGTTTTCAGAAGCAATCTGATCGGGATCTACACTGTTTGAAATGCAGTTTGTGAATACAATGAATACTTATATCAAGTAATTTGTTTTGCTGATAGACAGAAATGGGCGTGGCTAAATAAATTGATTCAGCAGGATAAGGATTAAATTGTCAATTCAAACAGAATAAAGGAGGAGAAATCAAAATCTAAAAGCCTGAAATCAAGAAAAAAATCAAGCGCTAAAAGCCTGAAATCCTGCAAATGCCTGAAAAATATGACGCCCGCATATTCAGATATTTACATACCTTTTGGTGATCATCTTCTTACACAGTGGACAAGGTACCTGCTTCTTTCCTTCTAGACATCCCATCAAACAGAACCTAAAATTTAGTGGAGACAGGTTGTGGTATCTTCAAAACTGATTTGGAAAATGGCTGAACTTCTTGCAAATAGTGAAGAACCTGATGAGACGCCGCGTTATGTGGCGTCTCATCTGTGCCTGCACTGTTTGCCAAGGTACCCATTTTGGGGTTTCTGGTACAAAATGGGTTAATTACTCCTAGAAACAAATGTTGTGGAAATTTGTTAGAATCGCCTCACCGAGGCGATTCTAACAAATATCCACAACATGTCTCTTGGAGTATTAAAAAAAAATTTGAATATTTCCAACAATCTGTCTTATCTTGAGCTAAGGATACATTGTACTGAAGGCCTAGGTTGCTCACGCGTCTGACTGGTGTTCAGGAGGATGCGAGTTCGATCCCTGCCGAGGTCGTTCTCTCCCTTACGCTGATTCAAGAAGGGCAGTTGTCAGTTTCTGGCGAAAGAATGTGCACTGTACTGGTTAACTGCTTACGTATAACCCTGCCCAGGAAAAGTGTGGATAGGTACATGTAAACTGATCAGCTCAAAAATGACCTAAATACATGTAGTGTTGACTGGGCCATTAAGCTCCAAATCAAACAAACAAACGTTCTACTGAAATTGTCGGTACAAGTTTTGTCGTTATATCGAATGTCGGTATAAAGAGGGTTGACTGTTTATGCATAGAATCAGGGTCCAGCCTGCTCAAAGCACAGTATGCTTAACCCTCACCCTGCTGAATACGTTAATTTGCTATTTTAATAATGTGGGTGTGTTGCATGATTCTAGTTCTTACCATGGATTCAGAAGCAGAATGGAAAACAGAGATCCTGATCAGCCAGAAGCCAGCTGATCTGGTTCCCAACTGTTTAAAAAAATGGAACCCTATATTTGCAGTATAAATTAGAAAAATATTACGAAATTTCTTCAGAAAAGTAGCCATTCTGGAATTATGAAAAAATGCACTATTTTGCACGGGTGTGTTATCGTTTTGGGCTACAGAGCGTACATGTATGAAACCAACATAATACATACCTGCAGAACTGGTGACCACAATTAGTTGATACAGGATTATTCATCATTTCAAGACTGAAAGAAGAAATCAACAGCACAATGTTTAACCCTTTTTGTACCAAATGGAATCTTCCTCCTCATATAAAGGAGGAGCCCACTTCAAAATTTAGAGGTGTCAGGTTGTGTTTTCTTCAAAATTTATTTGGAAAATGACTGAACTTTTAGCAAACAGTGGAGGCCCTGATCAGATGCCGCGTTCTGCGGCGTCTGATCTGGGCCTGCACTGTTTGCCCTGTTACCCATTTTGGGGTTTCCGGTACTAAATGGGTTAACCCTTGTCCTGCTGTGCCCAGATATGCCTTATCTTTGAAACAATGTAGAGCTAGATCAGATGGCTTCTGAAGAAGCCATCTGATCAGGATCTTCATTGTTTGCCACCCAGTTAAAGAATTTGTTGCAATTATTTCCATCAAGTAATCTGATTGGCTGATCATCAGTAGTGGGTGTAACACATTTAAATATTCAGCAGGACAAGGGTTAATGGTCTGTCAGCTTTTAAAACTAAGCTCATTAGTGATTAACCCTTTTTGTACCAAATAGAATCTTCCTCCTTATATATAACAGGAGTCCATTTCAAAATTTTGGGGTGACAGCTTGTGTTTTCATAAAAATTTGTCTAGAAAAAGACTGAACTTTTAGCAAACAGTGCAGGCCCAGATCAGACGCTGCGTTCTGCGGCGTCTGATCTGGGCCTGGGCTGTTTGCCAGGGTACCTGTGTTGGGGTTTCTGGTACTAAATACATGTACATGTAGGTTAAAATACATGTGCAGGGGTCACAATTTTCTTTTATACAAACTTGTCCTGCAGGACAAGTGCTCCTAAAATATCACTCGTCCTTACAAAAATCTAACTTGCCCTGCTTCTCTGGGGTGAAAATGAAAAAATTATATAAATAAATCATTACATTTTACAATGTGCAATCCCCATGTATAAATGCTTTTTGCAGCCAGATTTTTACTTTCACTTTCATTTTCACTAATTTCTGGTATGACAGTTTTGCGCCCAATTCAAATTCGTACTGAGCGTTTTTGTCCTTTTCCTGCTCAGTTCAAGATAGGATGAGAATAATATCCCATACATTATTTGCAATTGCCGTTTTCGGGCGTGGTGTGTCAACCGCATTTGCGCCCTAGCCACACCCCCTTTTTTTTCGGGATCTGGGGGGAAAACAAGCTGTTATTCTGTTGTATTACCCGAATGGAACATTTGCTGAAATTTTGGTGGAGTGGTAAGAGAGAAAAAGTAAGAATTTGGCCAGTTTTTGCAACACACAACAGAACGCGCGATCGTCCGCAAAAGGCAGGAAAATGCATGTGAGTGCGAGTATCACCAGGAAGAATGTATTTTACATTATAATATTAAAAAAAATATTTACCTGTTCACCCTTGTAATCCCTTGTTATTTATTTATTAACCAAAATGTGTCGGCGGCGCTTTTTGGCACATCGGCAAACAGTGCAGTCCCAGATCAGACACCGCAGAAAGACGTCTGATTCGGATTTACGCTGTTTGATGATTTATACAATTTCATTTATGAACCTATTGTTAATCCCTGTCATATAATTGCCAATTAAAATTACCCTGCGGTAAATGTCTACCATTTCATTTGCGTGACAAGGTGTGAAAATATGGTCATGTCTCTAATTTTTATTCCCAAATCATAAAATTTAATCCACAATCAATGTGAAAATTATAACTGCTCCTAAGACGAGTTGCTATGTATGCATAATAAAAACGGACTATTCCACTATCTCGGGAATGGTAATTTTTGGCGACAAATAGCAGACACTTGGCTGTAAAAGTCGAACGCTTTAATTTGTGTTAACACATCTGTATGCTGTGGTTGGTTATTGTTTTTTCACCGTTTCCAATCAATATTTTTATGGAATTTTTACCGTTTCCAAGCAATTTTTTATGAAAGAGATATGCGCCATTAAGATGAAACAATAGACACATGTGGGGGTGCTGGGGTCCGATGACGTCATTTACCGATCGCGTGCAGAAAAACTGCAGCGGTGGTTTGTGCACGACGATTTGGATGCCAGAAAACTTTGATATTCGCATTGAACTTGCTCGGTTATTATGTTTAGAATCAGAGTTTTAGGAATAATAAGCACAAAATTGGGCTTGCTAGTAATGGAGATTGTTATATTACACATCTGTAAGTAAAACTGAGTCGACAATTAACGTTATTTATGCCGGGAATCGTAAAAGGATATAGCATAACATTTGATGCATCATATTTTCAGCTGACAAAAGTAAAAAAAAGATCATTAGCCATTCCTACTTGCAATAAGTTATTTTCAATCTCTATTTCCGGATTTGGAAACAAGATGTGGAAAATATTCACAGTTCATGCATTTTGCTTCACATTCAACATTTGTTTGCTTAATTTGACAGTTTGGAAAACGCTTTCACTGAACGGCAGGATTAGACATTTCCATGACAGAAAACGCACTCGTCCTGCAGGGCAAGCCAGTAACAATTTTCACTAGTCCTTACAGACAAACTACTCGTAAATACGAGCGGACGAGTGAAAATTTTGACCCCTGTTGTGTTGATGAATTGTCTCCAAAAACCTTGTTGATGAGTTGTCTTGTCAATGAATTGTTTCGATTCCACGAGAGTCCCTGCACAGGGGCCTCCAGTTAACATCCCGATCCAAAGGACGGTCACTGTTTGACATTCATCCCTGTATGATGCCACAGGGATTTTCCTAGTGCAAATTTGGGGCTGGTAATCGGTCCCTATGTTTCCCAATTTAGAGACAGATATTCCCAAATTTTACAACAAATTTCCCAATTTCTGATTTTGTGCTACATTTTGATGAAAATTTCATGAAAATTGAACCAAAATTGACAAAGTTACAACTGATATATATTCCCAACTTTACATATTAGTGAGCTGTTTTTCCCAAACCCAACGGCCCCTGGACCCTGATTATGAAGGGTAGGAAAATCCCTGTGCCAATGGAGCGTCTTCGGACACCGAAATAATCACTGCCGCCAGGGGTCGACCTTGAGGCTCAAGCTTTTGAGGCAAGTGTGTGTGAATTCAGGTTTAACGTCGCTTTCAACAATTTTTCAGTCATATCACGACGATGTCTGGTTGCGGCCGGGAGCTCAATGCTCACTTGTTTAGTGCTGCCTCACCAAAGAATCATGTCCCTGACACATTACATGATACCACACCCAGTCACATTATCCATACACTGGGTCAACCAGTCCTAGCTCTACCCCGTAAATTTTTGGCGACAGGGCTTGAGATGTCATTTCATCTCAATGTCGGGTAAAAGTCCCACAAAATTGGAAGCAACGTTTCCAAAATGACCTTCACAGTGTTGACGGGGATGTTAAACCTCAAATCAAACAAACAAAAAAAAAACATAAATCTGAGTGCCAAGCGAGGAGCAGCTAGTACCATTCTTAACAACTTTGGTAGGTCGCGGCCCGGGATCGAACCCGTGACCTCTCGTTCCCCGGAGCGGACACTCTACCAACTGAGCTATCGGGGCCGGTTTTTTGAGGCAAGTACACTAACCACCGAGCTGTCACACTCATGCTGCCAATCTGAACACCAACATTCTGTCATATATGATCATTTTGAGAAACTTAACGTGACATTTTTTTTCAGGTTTACCATATTGAACATTCCAGGTTCTTTTGCATCAGACCTATCACCTCTTGGATTCTGCGTCTGCAATTTTCAGCCATTGTTAGAGAGAATGACAGCTGACTAAGGAGACTGATCGCAATGAAATAGCATGGGCTTCATTCACAACAAAAGGTGAAAATTCCTGGTTGTGTATCTTTGACTTTTGATCATGTTTTCATCATGATTTTTCTGTTTCGTAACTTTATTTCCGCGTCGTATTTCCCGCTGGTGCATTTTCTAGTTTTCAAACATCGGAGAGTATTTGGTGACCTCCAAAACTATGATTTCGTTTAAACATTATGGACGAAAAAATCCTCGGCCCTCGGGTCGTTGCGCTCCAGTGTCGTTTCGGCCCGATTTTGTTTCTAACTATTTTTTATAGCAAAGTCACCATTTTTGCTGGCTCCCAGCTTACACTTTATCAATATGGTAACACAGGTAACCAGACCCCCTGACCTATTTTCCCAACATTGATAATCTTCAGACTAGGAACCTATCTATCTATCTATCTATCTATCTATCTATCTATCTATCTATCTATCTATCTATCTATCTATCTATCTATCTATCTACTGATACTGCGTCGGTCACATTTGACCATTACCGCAGGTGTACATTACATACACTCCAGGTTTGCAGGATGAAAGCCTACACAGTAATCATGTAATTACGGCAGGGATCTTTAACCTGCACAGGGACTGGTTCTCCCTGCACAGGGGGCCTCCAGTTAACGTCCCGATCCGAAGGACGGTGCACCTTATGACATTCATCCCTGCAAATGATGCCAATGGAGCGTGTTCGGACACCGAAATTTTATCGCCGCTTCCGGGGATCGAACCCGGGACCTCTAGCATCAGAGGCAAGTGCACTAACCACTGAGCTATCACGCTATACGGTGAATAGCGCGCGTGATTTTATCTATCTTCTTATACTGAGTCGGTCATATTTGGCCATTACCTCAGTTGGGTGCGTAGCTAAATTTAGAATTTAGCTAAGCTAAAAAAAAAAAAGGAATCACTGGATGAGTCCTCAAAACTATTCACAATCTGAATAACAGAGTATAGTAAAACGCATACCTCCTATCTATCTATCTTCTTATACTGAGTCGGTCATATTTGGCCATTACCTCAGTTGGGTGCGTAGCTAAATTTAGCTGAAAAAAAAAAAAAAAAAAAAAAAGAGAAGTCACTGGATGAGTCCTTAAAACTATTTACAATCTGAATAACAGAGGTATACTAAAACGCATACCTCTGAGTCTCAATCTTACACTGTATGGGCTTTGAACTCCTCTGCAGTCTTAGCATTCACCACAGAAGAGGGAAGACTATTCCACTGGGGAATAGTTCTAGGGAAGAAGGAATTTTTCAGGGCATCACTGTAGGACTGGTACCTGTGATACTGTGAGTTGTTTACTTTTGATGCCCTTGTTCGAGTTGAAACTGTCACAGTATTTAAGTCAAGTATTTATCTTTACTAAAGGCCACTGTACCTGAATGTATCTTATAGAAGAAGGTTAAAGAGGACTGCTCACGACGGGCCTCTAGGGACGGCCATTCTAGCTCGTTAAGCATGTCACAGACGCTGCTTCTATTGCGCCATCGTCGGCAGGTCCATCGAGCAGCTGTCCTCTGCACCTTCTCCACCTGCTGAATCTGAGTTTTAAGATAGGGATGCCAAATGGGTGATGCATATTCTAGCTGAGGGCGAACCAATGTTTTATATGCAACATCCTTTGTCTGCCTAGGTGCAAAAGCCAAGTTTCGTCTAAGAAATCCTAAAGTCCTAGTTGCTTTTGATGTAATTTCTGAAACGTGTTGACCCCAATCAAGATCATCAGTGATGGTGATACCAAGATATTTGGCGGATTGAACCTGCTCCAAGATTTGCTGGTGTAGTTTATAGTCAAACTTAATTTGTTTGTCAGGAGGGTGTCGCGACTACCTCATCGAATGACATTTGGCCACATTGAACTTCATCTGCCAATCGGCCTCCCACTGTGCTAGTTGACTCAGGTCATCTTGTAGAATAAGACAGTCAGAAGAAGAATATATATTCCTATAAAGGACACAATCATCAGCAAACAAACGGACAGATGACCTGATGTTATCAGGGAGATCATTAATGAATACCAAGAAAAGGACCGGTCCAAGGACCTAACCTTGGGGGACACCAGATAAAACAGGGACTGGATCAGACGCTTGGCCATCAAGTACAACTTGTTGTGAGCGCCCTGAGAGCTATGAGCTAATCCACCTGTGTTTGGATCCTCTTATCCCATAGTAATCCAATTTATACAATAGCCTCCTGTGAGGTACCTTGTCAAAGGCCTTAGCGAAGTCCATGATAATCAAGTCAGTCTGTTTGTGGCCACGGTTTGTGGCCCCATCCAGATTGCTCACAATGTCATGGTAAAACTGAACTATTTGAGTTTCGCAAGACCTTTGACTTCGGAAACCATGTTGACAGTCAGCAAGAATGCTCTCAAAGGCTAGGTGCTTGTTGATGTTACTAACTATTATATGCTCCAGGGTTTTGCAACAGATGCATGTTAGCGACACTGGTCTATAATTTGCTGCATCGTATTTTTCTCCTTTTTTATAGACCGGGGTAACATTAGCTTGTCGCCAGTCATCTGGTACAGTGCCCTGGGCGAGTGATTCATTGAAGATAAAGGCCAGCACAGGTGAAATTTCAGCACCGCATTCTTTAAGCACCCTGGCATTCAGGTCATCCGGCCCAGATGCCTTATGTATTTTGAGCTTACCTAACAGTTTGGCGACCCCGTTTGGGTCAACTGTTATGTCCCCCATTGAGGGGAACTGACTATTACCTTTAGTTAGTAGCTCACCATCAGTTTCACGCGTAAATGCAGATTGAAACTGTTTGTTACATATGTTGGCCTTATCACGCGAATCTGTTTTGAGAATACCGTTATCTCTTAACGAAGTGATCCCAAAAGCTTCCTTTTTCAGGGACTTTACAAATGACCAAAACTTTTTTTACTTTACCATTCTTCTGGGGACTGTCGGGATCTGTATTATCATCCTCAAAGGTGAAGATGCTGGAAACATGCTTCCAATATGCATCTCTTATTACCTTTTGTACATGTGCTCTGAACCTTTTGTAATGGCTCTTAACGTCAGGGCTACTAGACTTACGAGCACGAAAGTACATTCGATTGCGTCTTCTAATTAGATGCTTGATCGTGTTGTCGATCCAAGGCGCACCTCCGAGTCTCAATCTAAAACTTTACGGGCTTTGAACTCCTCTGCAGTCTTAGCATTCACCACAGAAGAGAGAAGACTATTCCACTGGGGATTAGTCCTAGGAAAAAAAGAATTTTTCAGGGCATCACTGTAGGACTGGTACCTGTGATACCGTGAGTTGTTTACTTTTGATGCCCTTGTTCGGGTTGAAACTGCCACAGGGGTCAAGTATTTGTCTTTATTGACGGCCACTGTACCTGAATGTATCTTATAGAAGAAGGTTAAAGAAGACTGCTCACGACGGGCCTCTAGGGATGGCCATTCTAGCTCGTTAAGCATGTCACCGACGCTACTTCTATTGCGCCATCGTCGGCAGGTCCATCGAGCAGCTGTCCTCTGCACCTTCTCCACCTGCTGAATCTGAGTTTTAACATAGGGATGCCAAATGGGTGATGCATATTCAAGCTGCTGAGGGCGAACCAATGTTTTATATGCAACATCCTTTGTCTGCCTAGGTGCAAAAGCCAAGTTTCGTGTAAGAAATCCTAAAGTCCTAGTTGCTTTTGATGTAATTTCTGAAACGTGTTGACCTAATCAAGATCATCAGTGATGGTGATACCGAGATATTTGGCGGATTGAACCTGCTCCAAGATTTGCTGGTGTAGTGTATAGTCAAACTTAATTTGTTTGTCCGGAGGGTGTCGCGACACCCTCATCGAATGACATTTGGCCAGATTGAACTTCATCTGCCAATCGGCCTCCCACTGTGCTAGTTGATTCAGGTCATCTTGTAGAATAAGACAGTCATAAGAAGAATATATATTCCTATAAAGGACACAATCATCAGCAAACAAACGGACAGATGACCTGATATTATCAGGAAGATCATTAATGAATACCAAGAAAAGGACCGGTCCAAGGACTGAACCTTGGGGGACACCAGATAAAACAGGGACTGTATCAGACGCAATTGGCCATCAAGTACAACTTGTTGTGAGCGCCCTGAGCTAATCCACCTATGTGTGGATCCTCTTATCCCATAGTCACCCAATTTATACAACAGCCTTCTGTGAGGTACCTTGTCAAATGCCTTAGCGAAGGGTAACTGGTCAACTCGTACCTAAGTCAACTCGCACCTTAGTCAACTCGTACCTGTTTTTGGTCAACTCGTACCAGTTCTCTGGTCAACTCGTACCCCAAGTCAACTCGTACCTATTTTGGTTAACTGGTACCCCGGGTCAGTTTAATTTGGGGATAAATATATACAATTTTTTTTTTTTTTTTGGGGGGGGGGGGGGGGGTGGGGTATGCTAGAATTTGCAGATATTGTTTGGGGGTATTGATGACATACTGGGTTGACATTTTGTTCAAACATAGTACTGTTGCGTATCAAATCAAAGGTTATTAAGAGTAGAATATAGTAGTGCAAAAGTTTGCCCGAAACATGTCTTGGGGTACCCGGAGGTCAAAAAGAAGTATTTTGGGTCTTTTATGATTTTGTCGATGTGTGGCGGTTTTTGGTTTGCAAAACCTAATAACACGCAGGGATTTTAAGGTCAAATGTATGTGGTAAGGTTATTGAAGGACGTCAGCATGCCTACGATATCTTTGACCGTTGACAGCATCGTCTTTGCGGACATGTAATCTGTTTGTTTGTGTGATTTGAGGTTTAACGTCCCCGTCAACACTATAAAGGTCATTTTGGAGACGTTGCTTCCAATTTTGTGGGACTTTTACCCGACATTGAGATGAAATGACATCTCAAGCCCTGCCGCCCATTGAAACCAATAGGGTTTATAAGCATGGACGGACCGACTCGCACCGCATTGCCTGGGCAGGCTTAGATCCTCTACACGGATTACCAGTACTCGTGTGCAGGTGCGTGTAAGCATCATGCAGCCCATCCATTTCTTCAAGCCCCGATCGGCGGGGGCTAGCGGGACATGAGATACAATTTTAATCTATTAGCTATATTTAGACTAGTGAACATTTATTTAGTTATATATATAAGTCCGTGTAATGAACACCCCTCTGAGCCCCACTTTGTGCAAAGAAAACTAGGGCACAGGGGTATGCTTTGTTAATACGAAAACAAGTGTATTCAAATACGAGGTGCAGTCGAAAAGTTCCAGGGCTGCCTTTGTAACTTTATTATTATTGGCAGTAGAATAATAAGAAAAAGGATCAGTATAAAAACAAATCTTTTTTCTACAGCACAGTATTAACATTTTATCACAATCATTCACCAAAACAGCACCGTTTGCATTGCAAATAACAGTACGTACGCCAAACGGAGCACTTATGACGTCAATGACGTTATCTCTGGAAATGACGTCAGGATTGACGCTTGTAAATGTCAGTCATTCTTTTTCAAAGTATTCTCCCTGGTGTTCAATACACTTTCTGTGGCGATGTACCCAGTTTTGATAAATGTTCCTGTACCACTCTGTGCCATAGTGCGTACCGCTGATCTGACGGCAAATTTTGTTTCCTCTTCCGAATCAAATCTACGACCTCGTAAGTCTGCCTTTAACCTCGGAAATACACAAAAGTCCATAGGGGCAAGGTCGGGACTATAGGGCGGATGTTGCAGTCTTTCATATCCCAGGAAGTCTATTGTCAGTAAAGTATCTGCGGCTCGATGTGCTGGGGCGTTGTCTTGATGGAATATCAGATTCTCAATCTCGAGGTCCGGACGTTTTTTTTTTTTCTCAAGGCATGTGTGAGATGCCTCTGCACGACCTAAAATGGCAATGAAAAGGAAATGTTTACTTTCAAATGAACGGTAAAATAAAAATGATTGATTGATAATACATAGACTTCGAACATATCTTACAAGCATAGTTTTATGGCTTAAGATATAAGATATCAAACGAATGTGTAACAGGTAGCTTGCCTTTTGATAATATCCTTTGTTCACGGTTTCGTCCCTGGGTACTGCGTGCTGAAGGAGCATGCCCTGGCTGTCCACGAAGAAAATGTACATGATCTTCTTTGATGATTTGGAGGTTCTAGCCTTCTTAGGGGTAGGGGACGACTGCCGTTTCCACACCACGGACTCTCTCTTTGTTTCAGGGTCATAAAAGTTATCACGTTTCATCTGTCGTAATGATACGCTTTAGGAAGCGATCGCCTTCTTTTCTCCAGCGCTGAAGAAACTTTTCAGACGCTCCTATCCTGGCTTTCTTATTTTCGATTGTCAAAAGGCGAGGAATCCATCTAGCACACACTTTATTCATTCCCAAGTCCGTTGTCAGAATTTTATGTACGGTCCCATGGCTCAATCCCACAATATCTGATGTAATGTCAATCGATTTCCGTCGATCAGAAGAAATGGCGCTCTTCACTTTGTCAATGCTGCCGTAATACTGGGGTCTACCGCTTCTATTATCGTCCTTAGTGTCATCACGACCATCCCGAAAACTTTTGTGCCAATCAAAAACAATCGTCCTCGAACACTTCTTTACTCTATCATTCTGATTTAAAAATTTCCAAGTGTCTGTTGGTGTCATTCCAGCCCTCGCACAGAATTTAATGACTGCGCGCTGTTCCGTTCGATCGATTGACGTCGACGTTACCGCGTCGCAGATTTTGTCCATTGCTGAATAATTTGCGCATAAATCCGTTAATTCTTACGCGATGACGTTGTTTTTTTAAGTTGTTTTGAAATGGCGTTGTCGTGACGTCATATGAAATTTCACGACGAAATAGCGCCAATTAATGAAAGAAATGGCGCTAAGAACAGGGGTTAAAACTCGGACTTGTCAACTAATTTGAAGTGCCCCGTAGCGGTGTTAATAAGTAATGATAAATGATTTGTTAAAAAGAAATACTGGCGCAATGTCAATAAAATGTTATGAAGTTTCAGCAATGAAATCAAAATATTTGCATGGCTAGTTTCAACATGGTCGGACGTCAGAAAAGTGTGATAGATGACCAGTCCGGGAACTTTTTGACTGCACCTCGTATAATTGAAAATTTTACCAAACCCCCCCCCCCCCCCCCCCCCCCCCAAAAAAAAAAAAAACTGAAGATTTCCAGATGAAGAAAAAAACTGACATTTTTCACATATCTGCTCAAAACATAGATTTTGCGTGCTCGTTAGACAAGCCTCGACGAGGCGGTTATAACGAGTACCAACAATCAACTACATAGTGCAACGAGGTTAACAAATCAGTATAATGTACACCCATGTCTTGATATAGAGAATACTGGGGTTTTCAGAAACTATCATCATAGACGTCGATAGAAATTAAGCCCTATAGGACTTGTTGAGAACAGGGCATTATAGATTGTACGCACTCGTTAGAACGGTTCAAATTAACGAGCACCCATAAACTATGTCTATAATACAATTCAGAAAATAAAAATCATGGCTGCATGGATATAATTATGTCCAAACATATGAAAGGCGCCATTTTAGCGCATGGTCAAATTATCGTATTAAATGCACAAACAATAAATCGTCTTCATCGTCCGGAAAAGGGTCAGGAGTCTTCATAGATTCATAGATTGTAAAGTTGACCTGTATATAGGTGTACCAAAGTTCAACCAATCAAAAATAGATTTTTTTAAACTGCGGTACGAGTTGACTTAGGTACGAGTTGCCTAAGGTACGGGTTGACCAAAACAGGTACGAGTTGACTAAGGTACGAAATGACTTAGGTACGAGTTGACCAGAAACCCAGCGAAGGCCATGATAATCAAGTCAGTCTGTTTGTGGCCACGGTTTCTGGCCCCATCCAGAATCCTCACAATGTCCTGGTAAAACTGAACTAATTGAGTTTCGCAAGACCTTTGATTTGTCTACTTTCAACTGACCGACAAACTGTGATTTATTACTCAACAAATCATAAACTAGAGCTGATCTATTTCGATTCTAACAGGCTGAAAATCGGCAATATTGCTGTTGTTTCCTCTAAAATCTCACAATTTTTCGCCATTGTTAGAATAAATCCCGCTAAAATTAGCGACTGAAACTCATGCATTTATATCCTTTCCTAACGTTTTCGATGCGAGCAAATAACGTTACACCGTCTAACGTCAAGGAAATCGACTAGTGACGTCATAAATTGGCAGTTTTTAATGACGTCACTCGTCACGCTCTTCCTTGGCGCGATTTTTTGTAGGATGAAACACAGTTATTTTCCATTGTCTATATAGGCGCGCTGTGTTAGAATAGTGCAGAAAGCATAGACGACTCTTTCGAATCTCAAAGACTCTGATCAGTGGTGCGTTGTAGCTAAGTGGTTGCCTATGCCAGGTGCTAGAAGCCCCACGCCCGGTTCAAATTATTACTGCATGGCAGTGTTATCGATAATAAAATTGCGGTGTCCGAACACACTCCACTAGCATAATTTGAAGTCTCGCAATCCCGACATTAAGAACCATTGCAAAAGGTTCAGAGCACACGTAGAAATGGTAATAAGGGATGCATATTTGAAGCATGTTTCCAACATCTTTACCTTTGAAGACGACAATAATGATCCCGATGGTCCCCAGAAGAGTGGTAAAGCCACAAAGTTTTGTCATTTGTAAAGTCCCTTAAAAAGAAGCAGTTGGGATCACCTCATTATTGGAAAATGGAATTATGAAAACTGACGCGCACGATAAGGCAAATATATGTCATAAACAGTTTCAGTCCAATGTCTTTGGTCGGGCCTATCGGAGTCTAACTGTTGGTTTTCTTTTGCTCCAGCATTTCAGTGGTTTCTTGCTGTCGAGTCCTCACCGTTGTCTCACCCCTGTAGTTCTTTGATTATTTGTGTTCA
Source organism: Lucinisca nassula (assembly GCA_963580285.1). Taxonomy (NCBI): domain Eukaryota; kingdom Metazoa; phylum Mollusca; class Bivalvia; order Lucinida; family Lucinidae; genus Lucinisca; species Lucinisca nassula. Next base: position 35,974,942 of record OY757025.1, on the reverse strand, counting down.
CGGAGATGTTGCACTGATGAGTTAGGAGGCCTTCATGCGGACTGAACAAATAATTTGTCTAAATCGCGACGGAAGTAAGGGCGAGGATTGTGGCCACGTAAAATCGATTTTAAAAGCCCCCCCCCCCCCCAGTGGAAATCTTTCAACCGACCGTTCCAAGGCGGTTCTTCTGTGGCGATTTATTTATGTTGTTGTTTGTTACTTACTGTGTGGATCACTTGCGTCCTTTTATTTATTTTGGATGGCCATATGACCATTTTGTGGGAAAGTAACTGTCCTTATGGCCTTCCTTTGTTTAGGTTTCTATTATGGTCTGGTCGCTTAATGTTTGTGTTTCTTTCCCTTTGGTGTCTTTGATGGGTGGAGTAAGTTAATTGTATCGATTCCTGATCTTTGTTTTACTTATACTTTTCATTTACTCGCGAAACTGAAAGTGAGCTTCCATCCAAAGGTAGTAGCCCGTTCCCCTCTACGGGGTACATACCAGTTGGCCCCAAGGGAGTCGATAAACAGTTGGATAAGCTCAAAATACATAAGGCATCTGGGCCAGACGACCTGAATGCAAGGGTGCTTAAAGAATGTAGTGCTGAAATCTCTCCTCTGCCGGCCTTCATCTTTAACGATTCATTTGCTCGATCAGGGCGCTGTACCAGATGATTGGCGAAAAGCATATGTTGCTCCGGTTTATAAAAAGGGGAAAAATATGCTACTGCCAATTATAGACCAGTGTCGCTTACATGCATCTGTTGCAAAACCCTAGAGCATATACCAGTTAACAATATAAATAAGCACCTAGCATTTGAAAGCACTCTTGCTGACTATCAACATGGTTTCCGCAGTCAAAGGACTTGTGAAAAATAGAAGTGGAGGCAATAATCGGGAATCGACACAATTAACCCACAGCTCCCATCAGAGACACCAACGGGAAAGAAACACAACCATGAAACAACAGACCCTAATGGAAACATCAAAAGCGGAAAACCAAAAGGACAGTTACATTCCTACAAAATGGCCAAGGAAATATAGTCTTCCCTCCTCTACGGTGAATGCCAGGTCCACAGAGGAGTTCAAAGTAGAAGTAAAACAAAGATAAGGAATTGATACAATTAACTTACTCCACCCATCAAAGACACCAAAGGGAAAGAAATACAAACATTAAGCGACCAGACCATAATGGAAACCTAAACAAAGGAAGGCCATAAGGACAGTTAATTTCCCACAAAAGGGCCATATCGCCACCCAAAATTAAAAGACACAAGTGATACACACAGTTAGTAACAAACAACAACATAAATAAATCGCCACAGAAGAGCCGCCTTGGAACGGTCAGTGGAAGATTTCCACTGGGGGGCTTAAATCGATTTTACGTGGCCACAATCCTCGCCCTTACTTCCGTCGCGATTTAGACAAATAATTTGTTCAGTCCGCATGAAGGCCTCCTAACTCATCAGTGCAACATCTCCGTGAACACAAAAATCAAAGAACCACAGAGGTGAGACAACGGTGAGGACTCGACAGCAAGAAACCACTGAAATGCTGGAGCAAAATAAAACCAACAGTTAGACTCCGATGGGCCCGACCAGAGACAGAGCATCAGGCACCAACCAACATTACCTTGAATTAGATCTCTCTAATTCTCAATAAGCCTTTACGTTGGAGCCGTCATAGAATCTGAGGCCTGACCCTATCGGACCAAAAGACACAAGTGATACACACAGTAAGTAACAAACAACAACATAAATAAATCGCCACAGAAGAGCCGCCTTGGAACGGTCAGTGGAAGATTTCCACTGGGGTCTTAAATCGATTTTACGTGGCCACAATCCTCGCCCTTACTTCCGTCGCGATTTAGACAAATAATTTGTTCAGTCCGCATGAAGGCCTCCTAACTCATCAGTGCAACATCTCCGTGAACACAAAAATCAAAGAACCACAGAGGTGAGACAACGGTGAGGACTCGACAGCAAGAAACCACTGAAATGCTGGAGCAAAAGAAAACCAACAGTTAGACTCCGATGAGCCCGACCAGAGACAGAGCATCAGGCACCAACCAACATTATCTCTCTAATTTTCAATAAGCCTTTACGTTGGAGCCGTCATAGAATCTGAGGCCTGACCCACCGGCGTGCAATTAAAGAGGGAAGCAAAGTTGCCAACCGTGATTGGGTTAACTACCATGCATGCAGTCTGTCGTATAATATCCATGTTGTACCCAATCTTTTTATATCGAAAAATGATTTTACGAAATTGAGTGCTGAAGTCATTGAGGTTATATATTTTTCTGAATTTATATACTAAGTCACCATAAAATTCGGGTTCCGATAGACCTTGTTGCAGAAGAGATTTAAGTCCAATATTGAATTTTGAAATTAAATCAGAATGGCGTCTATAAAATTTTGAAAAGGCTTTGCGTAGTTTATGGTACCGATAACCCTGATTAAGGAGTTTAGCCGTTAATAATTTATTACGAGTGTTGAAGTCAGTTACATGACTACACACTCTAGCAAATCGAATTAATTGCGAAATATAAACGCCATAGGATGGCGCATGAGGAACATCACCATCCAAAAAAGGAAAATTTACAATCTCAAAATCAAAGTCATCGCGTTTATCATAAATTTTGCACGAAACAAATCCATCCACAATAGAAAGATGTAAATCCAAAACCGGGGCCTCGGTATCAGAAGAATTTGCTTTATTTAACCGAAGTTCTAGGGGGTAAATCTGACTGATCAAACCATCAAAATAGGTATTATCAATATTTAATAAATCATGTAAATATCTAGAAGTAGAGCTAAAAGCTTCAATAATTTCAGATTGGTTATCAATGGAAAGCGACAAAATGAAGTCTCTTTCATAACAATACAAGAACAGATCAGCCACAAGAGGTGCGCAATAAGTACCCATCGGAATACCCACAATTTGTCTAAATAACTTAGCACCGAATCTAATATAAATATTGTCAAGTAGAAAGGTGAGGGCATCACACACTTTCTGACATGACCAAAGTGTATAATTCTTATGCTCTTTAGAAGTGAAAAATGCATTGGCAAAAATATCCATATATTATATATCCAAGCCCACATTGGCAAAAATATCCATATATCACAATTTCTTTGAGCAACCATGCCATTATTGATCCTACTACTATAATATTTTGAAAAACGTTCACCCTCAAATGCGAAACTGTCCCCTGATGCCTAAAGCTAAACAAGATGGCGGCGAAAAGTAAGAAAATCTGATGGCTCAAGGGAAAATAACATTTTAAGTGTTGTTAAAGCATGTTTATTTGTAAAAAGGCGATATATATGCACAATATGAAAAATAGAATCGGCACTGCCATTTCTGCAGTGTTCAAAATGGTGATTTTCCTCGTCGCCCAAAAATTCCAATCGTGACATGGGGGCTGCCATGTTTGTTTACCAAAGATATACCAGAGGTCGTTCGATCACACCGCCGAAAGAACATGCGCAGTTTGACTTCCTGTACCATAGTACGGTCGATGATCGAACTGGCAATGTATTTGAGCGTTGAACAGTTTCTAACAGTATAGCTCTGTAATTGTTTCTATAAAGCCACTGAATTGTTGTGCAGCAAGGAAAATGAAATCATAATTATCCCAACGCTTTTCGAAGAAAAAGTGGGGATATTGTAATTGTCTCCGTCGTCCGTAGGCATGTCCGTACGTACGTCCGTCCGTCCGTCTTACCGGACAACTCCCCCCACACTTTTACGGCTAAAAACTTAAAACTTTGGGAACTGATAGAACTTTGGTCTGAGGAATGCATGACCCTTTCGGAATTTTGATTCTACCCCTAGGGGCCAGGCCAGGGGGTGGGGTGCCCCGGGGGTAAAAAATCAAAGTTTTCAGAACCTTGTCGTGTGGCATATCAAATCGAACGGCATAATGAGTAGAATAAATAACAATCAAAATTTGACCCCTAGGGTCAGGTTTGTGGTCACCAGAGGTCAAAAACTTGGATTTTCACCCACATAACCCCCTTTTTAACGATTACCGGATAACTCCTCCTACGCCGTTTCAGATAGAAACATGACACTTTGGGAACTGATAGGTCTTTGGTCTGAGATGTGCATGACACTTTCAGAATTTTGATCTTAAGATTGGGTGGGAGTTGCAATTGACAACTTATATAGTGGCGTATCTATAAAAAAGCGTGGGGATATGCGATGGCGTGCCATCGACTGCGCGATTCTAGTTAAAGCAAGCTCTAATATGAGTGATTTAATATGTCAACAATGCGCATTAAGCATGTTAAGCGAAAAAAAAAAAAGAAAAAAAAAAGATAGTTAGGTTTAGAAGTGACCCCAAAATATCTGCTAAACGGCCAAACCCAGCTTTTTCCTAAAACCCCCCAAATACTAAAATTTAAAACTCTTAACCCCCACCCCCCAAAATAGTCCCAGCCTCAAAGTACAGACCCCCCCCCCCCACACACACACACACATACACATGGGCTTTTCTCCCTACTGTGACGAGAGGCTGAACTCGTGCAAATGAATGTAACAACTGCAGACTCGGACCACTTCTATTTTGGAGAGAGAGACCACTCTGGAATAACTCCTACACTTGAGGTCCGCTTGCAGGAAGCATGGTATCGGTATTTGTCTTCAGAACTTCCTCAAGACAGTCAACACAATCTGTACGGTCCAGTAAAAACAATATAACAATGAAAATGTGCTCTGTGAAATAAGAAAATAATGATATCAATAAACAAAAGAAAGGAAAAAGAAAGATACAAAAAAGAAACAAAAGAGAAACAACAACCAACACAACAACAACAAATAAAATAAAATAAATAAAGGTACGGAACCCGGGAAGGGACATGATTTTTTATTTTTTATAAGTTGTGCGCACAAGGTTCGGACAACATATTATCTTGTGCGCACAACATATTATCTTGTGCAGACATGATATGATCTTTTTCGCACAACATATTATTTTACATGTGGGTTTACGGCGTCCCGCAAACCCCCATGCTGACAAGACAACCGAGCGTGATCTCTGACAGGTGTACGGGCAGCTGTGGGGTAAGGCACAAGAAAGATATTAGATGAATGACATGAATTATTCACAGTATCTATATACAATACTTACTAACACAAAACATCACAATTTGTTGCTTCTGTAGCCAACTCACGACGTCCGCCCCGAAGGCAAAACAATGTTCTGTGCTCGGAACGGGTGACGTGAATACCTACAGAAGCAAACAACAAAAACAACAACAAAATAAAAAGAAACAACGCAATACGCGACTGGCCAGTTTATAACTTAGGGTGAATCCCCCTCTCGCGTGAATCTCCCTCTCGCGAACTAGTGTAAACTAGTCTGTCGACATTGTTGCCGACCACAGGTTGATAGGTTCTATCTAGCAATCGTGCACGAGCTTGATTCGCCTGAATCGTCTGCAGGTTATTTATTGGACCTATTCCATTTGAATGGTTTCACATTCGTTCACGTTGGTATGAGCTGTTTATGGTGGTTCGTCCGCCCTTGCTGGACCCTAACCCCCAGCGTTGTACCAGTACCTGCTGCTATAATGCAGGGAGCAGCAGGTCACCACACATTGTTGTGCCTGCAAATTACGATAATTGGACTAAGATACAGTTCATAAAACATACATGCTACATCATGATCCCCCTCCCGGAGAAGTAAGAATATGTTCATGCATATACCGTTATTGCGCATGCGCCGACCAGACATACAGGCTGATTAGTGCATGTGACAAATAACCGTACAGCAGGACTCAACTTGACTGTGCATCAAATTATCAGCACCCAGCGCTTGACACAATAATACTCAAAGTTCATGTTTCCCTACTGAGCACTACAGAAATCAATTAATGCTCACTACTACTGAGCATAAGACTCATCAAATTTGTGCTCACTACATTATCACAAGTAAGAGGCAATTGAACAGACCACGCCTTTGCGCTACCTGGTCAGCCGCCAATTACAGGAAAAATAACAAACTCTATTTCATATCCTTCTCCGCGACACGGCTCACAAATATAGCTATTCAGAAATTCATTACATTAACAGCAGATAGAAACTATAAACAGAAGATTTTCATCTATAATCCACAACATTTGTTAGTGTCTCATATTGGCCAACACTGTTTGCCGTAAACTCTCTCTGTATTTGGTAGGCACCCCGTCATAACCGTTCTTGCGACGCCGATGATGCAGCTGACGTCATCCCCGCCGCTCAGGCCGTAATGACGTGTGGCGACCAAATACTCCCACTTATCATCATCACGTTCTTTATATGTACATACATGCACAAACTGAGTTATCAGACAAAAACGGCATCATTACAAAATGAACTTATAATTCTTCTTGAACAAATTTTTTTCTACTCAACATGAACACGCTTGTAAAATAAAATTTATTACGGTTCATCATCACGGATAACCCGACAGTTTCATGTAAGAGTTTGCCCTGATGATGAAGATATGGTCAAACCCGTCTTAATTTTACGTCCCCTCTACACCTAATATCATATAGAGACGGGACCACGGTTTTCTAACCACAGCTAGTCAAAGTCATGGATCAAACAAGTGACCCGGCGTTTATTAATTACATTCTAAAAAAGGGGTCTAAAAGCCTAAATGACTCTAGAATGAGCGGGTGTCCAAACTTTACGTCTCAACAACATCTAGGGTCAGAATGAGACAGGACCTCACTTAGAAAGACTCATTCAACCTGCGACCTCTAGCTGGCAAAGCTAGTAGCCTAATCACTACAGGCTTCAACAGTGAATTCAGAATAGGCTTCAGAAAGTTGGGGTATACTAGAAGTAAACCCCTCCAAAACCTACAAGCATGTTCATACAAAAATAATACTAAATATAGATTTAACATACCTGTCAATATACTTTCACTTTCCCGTCTCAATGTTGTGGGTTTTCGTTACCACTTGACCTGCTGCTAAAGTGTTCTTTTTTCTCAGGGTTTTTATATCTATGAATACTACCGGAAAATCATGCATACTCATATTAGCTTGCTAAAATCGTGGCGAGGTGGAGATACCGTCCACAATTGAAGCTAGATAGCAAAAATTGAGTAGATAATGGATTTGCGTTCAAATAGTATATTTCCCATAGGAAAAAATGATGAAGCGACCCTATAAATCAATGCCATGACTCCTGTCAAAACGAACACCACCCAACACTCGACGGGAATGAAAATCATATATGGCTCAATTTGGCGGTTGGCGATTTTTAGGCAAATTTTATAGAACTCAGCCTTATAGCGGCCCCCTGTATTGTAAAACAGATCTCCACAAACCACTCATGCATACATCGTAGGATATGTGCATGACTTGTGCATGGAGCAGCACATTTTGCCTACCATATTTCACCTAAAATATTTCACTCGCACCGCCCTACCATATGTCTACTAAAATAATTTAGATGTGCATAAGCACCAGAGAGGTTTCCCATTCCATCTCGTAACAAAGGTTTCCCCTTTTGGAGAAAAAACAATCAGAATTTTTTTTTCTTTGTGTACAGAGATGGAATAGGATGAAACCTATCTAAACAAGACAGCTATTTACACAACAAGCGTGCGAAAATTACCTGCTAAGGTAGTCTGCACCCAAATTTTCTTGGCCCCGAATTGCAATAATCCGAAATCTATACGGCTGTAGTTTCATTGCCCAACGCATAATTCGAGGATTGAGAACTTTTGCTGTTTGCATATAAGACAAGGGCTTGTGGTCTGTCTCAAGCAAGAATTCTACTCCGTAAAGATACTTGCGAAATTTCTCAACACCCCAGATAATAGCCAAACATTCACTCTCTGTCACAGAATAGTTATTCTCACGAGGCAAAAGTTTCTTGCTGGCATAAGCAATGGGAAGTCGTCCTTCCCCTTCAAATTCTTGGAGCAAAACGGCTACTATACCAACATCAGAAGCGTCCGTCCGGAGTATGAACGGATTCCCATCATGAAAGATAGGGAGACGAAGAATAGGACTAGACGTGAGTCTATTGTTCAGGGTCTGGAAAGCCTTTTCATAATGGTCCTGCCAGTCTGTGATCTTGTTTGGTCTACTTTTCTTAGTCAAATCTGTCAAAGGGGAAGCAATAGACGAGAAATTTGGAATGAAACGGCGGTAGAAACCGGCCATCCCAAGAAATGACTTTAGTTGTCTCTTAGTGGAAGGTCGAGGAGCATCCTTTATAGCTTGTATCTTGTCTTCTTGCGGTCTAACTGACTGAGCAGCTACACTGTGACCAAGCCATTCGATACTGCTATACCCAATCATACACTTGGAAGGTTTTGCCGTCAACTTGGCTGTCCTAAGTCTATCCAAAACTTCACGTAATGACGTCAAGTGATCTTTCCAAGTTTCGGTAAAGATCCACATATCATCGACGAAGCTATCAACGTTAGAAAGTTCGGACAGAATCTTTCTCATCAGCCTGCAAAACGTTGCTCCTGAGTTTACCAAACCGAAGGGCATAGTTTTGAATTGAAACAAGCCTTTGGGGGTTTCGAACGCAGTTAAGGGTTTTGCCTTGGACGTCATTTTTACCTGCCAATAACCTTTTGACAAATGTAATTTGCTAAAGTATTTGTGCCCCGACATTCTATTTATAACCTCCTCCATATTTGGCATTTGTTCTGCCTCGAACTCCGTCACTTTATTAAGTTTTCGGAAGTCAATGCAGAACCGCACCGAACCATCTTTTTTAGGGACAAGTACTACAGGGGATGATTATGGAGATATTTATTGCTCAATAACTCCTAAATCTAACATATCTTGAATTTCTTTTTCCATTACATCCCGTACTTTATATGGTATGGCATAACCTTTTGACCTCACTGGTTCCGACGTCAGCAACTTTATGTCGTGTTCTATTTGGTCAGTTCGTCCAGGTACACTGGACAGTACGTCCGGGTATTCTTTTATCAACGTCTCTATTTCTTTACGCTGATCCTGCGTTAACATTTCTGAAATATTGACGTCCTTAAACGTCTCTGGTTGCTTTGCAGTAGGAAAAGCGCAATCTTCCAATGAGAATTCGTCAACGTCATCATTTTCAGTTTACGGAATGGACTCTACAGAAAGCAAGCAATGTGACGTCACATTTTGACGTTCTACATATTGCTTCAGTATCTTAGCGTGATATTTGTTAACATTTCCATTGACGTCAATCTTATAATCCATTCTGTTCACTACCTCAACCACTTCATAAGGACCTTTCCATTGAAGCAATAATTTATTACTGTCTGTCGGTAGTAACAACAGCACTTTATCGCCGACGTCAAATTTACGCGACCTCGCGCCTTTATCATAATAAGCTTTCTGCTTAATCTGAACCTTCTTTAAATTATGACGCGCTAATTTGCATGTCTGCTCTAACCGTTCCCTTAGTTCAATAACGTACTGATACGTCGAAAGAACTTACTCATCGCGTACCTTTTCAGCCCATAATTCTCTTAATATTGCCATTGGACCTCTGACGTTACGTCCATATAACAACTCAAAAGGGGTGTATCCTAAAGACTCTTGTGGGACTTCCCTAACCGCAAATAATAAAGCTGGAAGATATTTATCCCAATCTTTTGGACGTTCAGCACACATGCGACGTAACATCTGCTTTAACGTAGCGTGGAAACGCTCAATCAAGCCGTTGCAAATTGGGTGTCTCGGACTACACGTTAACTGTTGAAGAGAAAGAAGTCTGCTGACTTCCTTCATTACCTCAACAGTAAACTGTGATCCACAATCAGTCAACATTTCATCAGGAATGCCAACCCTACTAAACATTTCAATAAGCGCTTCAGCGACACGTTCCGTCTCAATACTCGGTAAAGCTATCGCCTCTGGATACCTTGTCGCATAATCTATCATGGTTAAAATATACCGAGATTTCCTATCAGATCGAGGCTCAAATGGACCAACTATGTCCACTGCCACCCTCTTAAATGGCGTATCAATCAATGGCATTTTTCCTAGAGGTACTTTAGTGACCCGACCTTTCTGAATGGTTCTCTGACAAATATCACAAGATTTACAAAATCTAGCGACATCACCGCAAATACCGGGCCAGTAAAACTCAGTTACAACTCTATCCAATGTCTTCCTAATACCCATATGTCCAGACATAAGCGTTTCATGAGCCAGTTTAAACACCTTTCCTCGGAAACTTTGAGGGACCACAAGTTGGAAAGAGACTTTGTTACTCTTGGTGAACTCCCTATATGCCAAACCCTTTTTCTCAATAAACCTAGTTTCACCTCGGTTTAAACCACGACTCACAGTCTTGTTCCCAGATACAACCCTTTTCCTGATGTTTTCCAAAGTTGGATCATCAACCTGAGCTTGCTTTAAAGCCTCCTTGTCATCGTTAATGATCTGATCGGGAACCTTAGGTTTTCTGTAAGGCTTCTCATCCTGCCTAGTTTAAGACCTAGTTACAGCCGCAGCTGAGAAATGAGACATATCAGGAAGTTTTGATCCATCAATGTTACCGATAACCAAATCGTACAACGTATCATCCATACACAAAGCTTCAGTTTTCCCAGTGAAAAAAGGACAATCAATGTCAATCATTGCCAAAGGATACCTTTGTGTGGATTCATCAATCAACGTAACATTTGATTCCTTTCCTATTAACTGACTATCCGAAACCAAACTTCTCCGAACAACACAGCCTGTACACCCAGTATCTCTTAATACAACCACCTTTTTATTATTAACCAATCCTTGTGCCGTCGGTAACCTTGCCTTTAAGAAGTAACAGACACCTTCCCTAGTTTCCTTACTACACTCCTCCCTATCCGAAATCAAAGGATCACCAACCTTATTTTCAAAAATACTTCCAATCTCATCACCTTTCCTAGTTACTTCCGTTTGACAAAAACTAACTTGGTGTGCTGCGCCACGTGGTGTGCTATTATTCTTACCGCGTCCGCGAAAAGACCATCTAAAATTACCACGACCACGTGTATAACCACGACCTACACTCTGCATATTCTCATTCTTAACCTGAGAACCTTGAGTCTCTACGCGCGTGTTAAAATTGTCCTTAACACCGCTATCCCAGTTGCTCTTACCTCTGCGCTATATAATTGTTTCCTGTCGGGGTTCTTAAAACATTTAATTGTTAAATGCCCCTTACCGCATATGCTACACTTGATATCCGATCTACCACTCGGTTTTTGCGAGTCAACTTTGTCCTGTTTACCCTGCGCTGCGCCTCTATTATCGCGTTGCCCCTTATTAATGCAACTATACACGCCCCCGCGCGCTTTTGCAAACAAATCTGCCTCCCTAGCCATTTCATCTAAATTACCAAACTGTTTTGGCTTAAGATGTACATACAGTTCTCTATTACATGACTCCAGGAACTGATCCCTTGCCATGAAATCACAGACAGCCGGAAAAGATTTTTCTACCTTTGTGCCATATTAAGCCATTTTTCTTAATAACTTCTCAATCTACTAATGAACTGTATGAACTTTTCTGATTTCTCGAGCCTACCATAACGAAACTGCTTCCTAAATCCGCGCTCTGTCATGTCAAAATTCTTTAATATAAAGCATCCTTTAACTTATCATAATCCGCCGCATCCTCATTTGACAACCGGTCATATACGTCAAGTGCGCGCCCTTTGAGCAATGCACTTAAATACGCGGCCCAAACACTCTTATCCCATTTATTAGCCGTAGCATATTTCTCAAACCTAGATAAATAACTATCCATTTTATCTTTACCCTCTTCAAAATAAGGTAACTTAGGATCCCGGGCATGAGCCACCTTCTCAGCTTTTTGCTTTTCAAATTCTAGCTCGAGCTTCGTGCTCTGCATTTCTAATTGGTTCCTTAATTCTTGGTGCTGTAGCTCAAACCCATGTTTTATTTGTTCTAACTGGGCCTCACTTATCTCTTTTGCCTCCCTTTCACTCTTAATGCGTGACATTTTAAGTTCCTTATTAACATTCAACATAGCTAGTTCATGTACCCTTTCCTTTTCCTTTTCCTCATACCTTAACCTTTCTAAATCCCTTTGCTCTTGCCTTTCTGCCCGCTCAATATCTTGCTGCTCCTTAACAAAACCTTGTAACTTCTTCCCCTCATAACCTAACTCCTTTCCCATTTGCATTAAACGCTCCATTATTGATAACGTAAATCTCACGTTACTATCAAAACCACTATAAACTGATCAGTTATGATCAGTGATGAATAAATGGGCTTAACTAAAACGTTAAGATATGTATTATACGCGTTAATCTAACTAAAACGTTAGTTATTTAAGCACACGCGATTTGAAATGTCAAATGCTTTCAGCAAAGTATGACGTTGCGCACTGGTAGTCTAATATGACGTCATAAAATGACGACGTTTACAGTAAAATGCTACAATCCGAAGTTTCATCACATTACAAAACTCCGTTCATAACAAGTCACCATTAATGTTTGTATTACGTCATACCTAACCTCAAGCCACAGCGTAAATATTAACGCTATCGTTATGTCAACGTCAGTAAATTGTTAACGTCTCTACGTCAGAACCATGTGTGGGTAAGATCAATTAGTAACTCCAGTTTAACTTAGTAGAATGTCAGGTAACACAATTAAGTGGGGTCTACTTAAATTTTTCGTTACCAAGAAAAAGTGGGGTTTGCCTTGCCTTCCTGCTCAGAAATTATAAACTTGTCAGTATCCATTTAGTTGAATACATGGGTTTCGCACTTCATCCACGCAGGAAGGAAGATTCAAGTTAATTTCTAAATGTGGCTGTCAATGCATTTTTTTTTTGAAATTGATGTTTCAGAGCATCAATGTACCGTTCCACAGCCGGGAACACCAGCCAGAGATCAAATCCCACTTCTGACACCAAATGTTACATGTGGGTTTACGGCGTCCCGCAAACCCCCATGCTGACAAGACAACCGAGCGTGATCTCTGACAGGTGTACGGGCAGCTGTGGGGTAAGGCACAAGAAAGATATTCGATGAATGACATGAATTATTCACAGTATCTATATACGATACTTACTAACACAAAACATCACAATTTGTTGCTTCTGTAGCCAACTCACGACGTCCGCCCCGAAGGCAAAACAATGTTCTGTGCTCGGAACGGGTGACGTGAAGCAAACAACAAAAACAACAACAAAATAAAAAGAAACAACACAAGACGCGACTGGCCAGTTTATAACTTAGGGTGAATCCCCCTCTCGCGTGAATCTCCCTCTCACGAACTAGTGTAAACTAGTCTGTCGACATTGTTGCCGACCACAGGTTGATAGGTTCTATCTAGCAATCGTGCACGAGCTTGATTCGCCTGAATCGTCTGCAGGTTATTTATTGGACCTATTCCATTTGAATGGTTTCACATTTGTTCACGTTGGTATGAGCTGTTTATGGTGGTTCGTCCGCCCTTGCTGGACCCTAACCCCCAGCGTCGTACCAGTACCTGCTGCTATAATGCAGGGAGCAGCAGGTCACCACACATTGTTGTGCCTGCAAATTACGATAATTGGACTAAGATACAGTTCACAAAACATACATGCTACATCATGATCCCCCTCCCGGAGAAGTAAGAATATGTTCATGCATATACCGTTATTGCGCATGCGCCGACCAGACATACAGGCTGATTAGTGCATGTGACAAATAACCGTACAGCAGAACTCAACTTGACTGTGCATCAAATTATCAGCACCCAGCGCTTGACACAAAAATACTCAAAGTTCATGTTTCCCTACTGAGCACTACAGAAATCAATTAATGCTCACTACTACTGAGCATAATACTCATCAAATTTGTGCTCACTACATTATTACAGGTAAGAGGCAATTGAACAGACCACGCCTTTGCGCTACCTGGTCAGCCGCCAATTACAGGAAACATAACAAACTCTATTTCATATCCTTCTCCGCGACACGGCTCACAAATATAGCTATTCACAAATTCATTACATTAACAACAGATAGAAACTACAAACAGAAGATTTTCATCTATAATCCACAACATTTGTTAGTGTCTCATAAGGGCCAACACTGTTTGCCGTAAATTCTCTCTGTATTTGGTAGGCACCCCGTCATAACCGTCCTCGCGACGCCGATGACGCAGCTGAGGTCATCCCCGCCACTCAGGCCGTTATGACGTGTGGCGACCAAATACTCCCACTTATCATCATCACGTTCTTTATATGCACATACATGCACAGACTGAGTTATCAGACAAAAACGGCATCATTACAAAATGAACTTATAATTCTTCTTGAACAAAATTATTTCTACTCAACATGAACATGCTTGTAAAATAAAATTCATTACGGTTCATCATCACGGATAACCAGACAGGCTCTTGTAAGAGTTTGCCCTGATGATGAAGATATGGTCAAACCCGTCTTAATTTTACGTCCCCTCTTAACCCTAATATCATATAGAGACGTGACCACGGTTTTTTAACCACAGCTAGTCAAAAGTCATGGATCAAACAAGTGACCCGGCGTTTATTAATTGCATTCTACAAAAGGGGTCTAAAAGCCTAAATGACTCTAGAATGAGCGGGTGTCCAAACTTTACGTCTCACCAACATCTAGGGTCAGAATAAGACAGGACCTCACTTAGAAAGACTCATTCAACTACTGGAGAAGCCTGGGATCGATCCTGCGACCTCTAGCTGGCAAAGCTAGTAGCCTAATCACTACAGGCTTCAACAGTGAATTCAGAATAGGCTTCAGAAAGTTGGGGTATACTAGAAGTAAACCCCTCCAAAACCTACAAGCATGTTCATACAAAAATAATACTAAACATAGATTTAACATACCTGTCAATATACTTTCACTTTCCCGTCTCAATGTTGTGGGTTTTCGTTACCACTTGACCTGCTGCTAAAGTGTTCGTTTTTCTCAGGGTTTTTATATCTATGAATACTACCGGAAAATCATGCATACTCATATTAGCTTGCTAAAATCGTGGCGAGGTGGAGATACCGTCCACAATTGAAGCTAGATAGCAAAAATCGAGTAGATAATTGATTTGCGTTCAAATAGTATATTTCCCATAGGAAAAAATGATGAAACGACCCTTTAAATCAATGCCATGACTCCTGTCAAAACGAACACCACCCAACACTCGACGGGAATGAAAATCATATATGGCACAATTTGGCGGTTGGCGATTTTTAGGCAAATTTTATAGAACTCAGCCTTATAGCGGCCCCCTGTATTGTAAAAACAGATCTCCACAAACCACTCATGCATACATCGTATGATATGTGCATGACTTGTGCATGGAGCAGCACATTTTGCCTACCATATTTCACCTAAAATATTTCACTCGAACCGCCCTACCATATATCTACTAAAATAATTTAGATGTGCATAAGCACCAGAGAGGTTTCCCATTCCATCTCGTAACATGATCTTTTTCGCACAACATATTATCTTGTGCGCACAAGATATTATCTTGTTCGCTCAACATATTATCTTGTTTGCACAACATAGATCTTGGGAAGTTGTGCGGACAAGATATATTTTCTTGTGCGGACAAGATAATATCTTGTGCGGACAAGATAGTATCTTGTGCGGACAAGATAATATCTTGTGCAGACAAGATAATATCTTGTGCGCACAAGATATATGTTGTGCAGACAAGATATTATCTTGTGCGGACAAGATATTAAGTTGTGCGAACAAGATAATATCTTGTCTGCACAAGATAATATGTTGTCCACACAAGATAATATCTTGTGCGGACAAGATATTATGTTGTGCGGACAAGATATTATCTTGTCGCACAAGATAATATCTTGTCCGCACAAGATAATATCATAAAATCTTGTGGGGACAAGATATTATGTTGTGCGGACAAGATATTATCATTATCTTGTCCGCACAAGATAATATCTTGTCCGCACGAGATAATATCTTGTCCACACAAGATAATATCTTGTCCGCATATTATCTTGTGCACACAACTAATAAAATAAAAAAAAATCATGTCCCTAAGAAAAGGAAAAAAAATGAAATGAAAGTATCAAAACATTAAATAAATAAATAAGTAAATAAATGAATAAATAAAAACAAATAAATAAATAGAGGATTTTACATGAGTGCTCATGTATTATTGAATTTTTTAACGAGTTGAGGAAAAGAGATAAAATGCGATCGAGGCTTTGCAGAGCATTTTATCTCTTTTCCTCACCGAGTTTTAAAAAAAAAAATAATAATACATGCGAATGCAAGATTCTATTTATCATATGACATTTAAAACTCACTTTATTCACGATTCCTTTCCAACATGTCAGTATTCAGCCATGCGTAAACGCGACCTTACGGGGCGTAGCTAACTGCAATGTAATTTGCATATTTAATCCACTAGTGGATTACGCAATTTATTACATGGCGTTATTACACTCTCAGACGTGACGTCAAAACTAAAAAACTAAACTAAACTATAATAATAATAATAATCAAAAGGTAAGCGAATGATTGTTGTCCAGGATACAACTTTAAAATTGTTTTCGGACAACTAAAATACCAAGAGTCGAGTTGGTGCTAAATTTTTTCCCAAATGAAAAAAAGAACAGGGGACTGATACGCTTTAATAAACTATAAATGCTACATATGTATGATTTGCGTATCATTAAAGCGTATATTTTCACATGCAAATGAGCTAACCATAGGGTCTAACAAAGTACATGCAGATACAATACGCTGATATGATACGCCAACAATACGCAGTAGCAATACGCTTTCGATACATTAGAAGCCATATACTAATAATACGCTAACCATACGCAGTAGCAATACGTTTTCGATACGCAAGAAACCATATACTAATAATACGCAGAACGAATGCATGAACAGCATACTCATGACAATACACAAACAATAAATAGTCATGTCAGCAAATATTTACACATGCATATGTGGCTGCTTGTGTTTACTGTGTATTTTAAATCGCATTTGTTTGTATGATTAGCTGAATAAAAAAATCATTGCTTCTTGAACTTTTTAGTGAATGTCCATGCCTGTGTCCATGACTGAAAGCTTTTGCTCCAGCATTTCAGTGGTTTCTTGCTGTCGAGTCCTCACCGTTGTTTCATCTCTGTGGTTGTTTGATTATTTGTGTTCAGGGAGATGTTGCACTGATGAGTTAGGAGGCCTTCATGCGGACTGAACAAATTATTTGTCTAAATCGCGACGGACGTAAGGGCGAGGATTGTGACCACGTAAAATCGATTAAAGCCCCCCAGTGGAATTCGTTTCCGCTGACCGTTCCAAGGCGGTCCTTCTGTTGCGGTTTATTTTTGTTATGGTTTGTCTTTGGGTGTTTGTGTCGCTATATTTTTTTATTTTGGATAGCCTATTGGCCATTTTGTGGGAAAGTAACTGTCCTTTTGGCTTTCCGCTATTAATGATTCCGTTAGGGTCTGTTATTTCATGTTTGTGTTTCTTTCCCTTTGGTGGCTCTGATGGGAGCTGTGGGATAATTGTATTGATTCCTGATCATTGCCTCCACTTCTGTTTTACCATAGATTGCCATTTAAATTACAATTATGCAGATGCGTTAATTAATTTCGGGGTAAATTTGGGGCATGCTGTATATAAATGTCAGTTTTTTTTTGTTGTTGTTGTTGTTAACATTATAGTTTGCGTGTCAGAAGGGCTTGCAATAATCAATAAGTGGAGCTCTAATGCCTTCACCCAGCTGAAGTCAAATACTAATTTAACAAGAAATGAAAATTCAATACTTACTTTTGCTTGGTATATATCCTTTGATTTAATTAAAATTTAAACAAAACAGGCATTCAAATCAAAACCCCACCATGTGGACTCTACACACAGATTCCCTCCAGTATATTTGAAATACAGGAAGTGAGTCAGCTTGATTTCTATTACCTATTGGTGGTAAAATTTTCAAAAGCAATCATACGCAAACAATACGCAAGTCTCTGAGATCTGCAAACAAACCATGAATGGTACACAAGTTTATGGGATTGTCTTAAATGATTCACAAATCATACGCTTTTTCCTCAGACTACGTTTAACAATACGCGAATGAAGTATATTGTTATAATCAACGTGAAATGATACGCAAATGATACACTTTAACTGTTTGCGTATTGAAGGTGGTTTGTTAAGCGTATCACTTTCATACGCTGTAACAACTCACAAAACTGCGTATTGATAGTATATCATTTATGTATGGTTTGCGTAAGGCTGAATTTTTTTTTTGTTTGGGGTCGTTTTGATTAGAACTTTTAATATTTGTTAATTGGGCTATCATAACCATGACATACGTGACTGGGCGATGTAATAATTTACCGAATGTACGCAATAATTTATATTTAATATGTACTTGATGACAAAATTCTATCCATTACGTAAACACGCCTGTACAAATAGATCGCCACCTTTATCGCCGAAAAAATGAAAATTTTAAGATGAAAAATTGTGATATTTTTCTATTTCTGCTCAAAATATAGATTGTGGGCGCTCGTTAGAACCGTCTCATCGAGGCGGTTCTAACGAGCGCCCACAATCTATATTTTAGAGCAGAAATAAGGATGAGGCGGTTCTAACGAGTGCCCACAATCTATATTTTAGAGCAGAAATAAGAAAAATAACGTATACCCCCGGAAACCCCAGTTTACTATATAAAAGTGGGGTTCTAGTGGGTCAAAATTATATAGGCGTGTTTTCGTGATGTGATTAGGCTTAAAAAAACGGTGTTTCCGCTAACATGCTGAAAAAATTATGATCGGTAGGTCGATTAAACTTTTATTTTTTGTCAACTTTTTATTTGATGGAAAAAAGAGCGAAAACCTTTAAAAGGGCCATATTACCAGGAAACATCCAAATAATGAGGATTAGAGCCCCAAGAAAGCAAAAGAAAGGGATTTTAAGTATTAGTTTTGCTTTACTGACAGTTTTACGATATTTTATTAATTGACTATCCTGTATTGTTCGGAGGTCATGCGTATTACTTCTGAGGTCAAAAATAAATAATCATGTTTTTAATGGTGTCAGTTAATAAAATTGTCTTTAATCAAGTATTTTCGTATTGGCCAAGTTACAGGTCCTCGGTCAGCTGTATTGGCCTCGGCCTCCGGCCTCGGGCCAATACAGCAGACCTCGGACCTGTAACTGGGCCAATACGAAATTACTTGATTAATAATATATTATTATCAAAAGTACTAGAAAATATTAAGGTCGATGGAGAAGAAAATCTTTTTATTTTTTTTTTTCTGGATGGCCATAAAAACTGCAAGATCGGCACAAAAATATCAGGATCGGTCGGGTTATCGGAAACACAGCTATGTTTTTAAATTTATTTTAGGCATAATCACGTGAACAAGTCCGTGAAATAAACACCCCACTAAGCCCCACTTTATATACAGAAAACTGGTGTTTACGGGGTATACAATATTTTTTCTTATTTCTGCTCCAAGACATAGGTTGTGGGTACTCGTTAGAACCGCCTCATTGAGGCGGTTCTAACGAGCACCTACAGCCTATGTTTGCAGTTCTAATAAGGAACAAGATGTGTTTGTGAAACTCGAACATGTCCCCGGGCATGGTCATTTTTTTTCAAAGTTGGTCACAGTTCAAAGTCAAGGTCACAGGTCAAGATTTTTAGTTTGAATAGGAAGCCATTGGCACAAGGAACTTACATGCCAAAAATGAAGGCTCTATCTTAAACGGTTCGAAAGTTATGAACAATAATATTTTTTTTCTTTAAATTTAGGTCATAGGCCAATTTGCATGGATTTTAAGCTCATGTCACAAGGAACCTACATGCCAAATATGAGGGCTCTATCTTAAACGATTCAAAAGTTATGAACAATTTTATTTGTTCTTTTAAGTGGGTCAAAGGTCATGGTCAATTTTTTTGCATTAATGTAAAGCTCTTATCACAAGGAACCTATATGCCAACTATGAAGGCCCTATCCCAAAACGGTTCGAAAGTTATGACCAAAATGTTATTTTTTTCTTTTAAGTAGGTCAAAGGTCAAGGCCACAGGTCAATTTGTTTGCATGAATGTAAAGCACTTGTTACAAGGAACCTACATGCCAAATATAAAGGCTGTGTCTCAAACGGCTCAAAAGGTTATGACCAATATTAACGTTTTCTTTTATGTAGGTCATAGGTCAATGACACAGGTCAATATTTTGTGTGTGAATGAAAAGCTCTTGTCACAAGGAACCTACATGCAAAATATGAAGGCTGTGTCTCAAATGGTTCAAAAGTTATGACCAAAATGTTATTTTTTTATTTTAAGTAAGTCAAAGGTCACGGTCAAGGTCACAGGTCACTTTTTTACATCAATGTAATGCTTTTGTCACAAGGAACATACATTCCAAATATGAAGGCTGCACCTCAAGCGGTTCAAAAGCTATGACAATGCTATTTTTCTTTAAGTAGGTCAAAGATCATGGTCAAGGTCATAGGTCATTTTTTTGCATGAATGTGAAGCTCTTGTCACAAGGAACCTTCATGCCAAATATGAATACTCTACCTCTAACGGTTCAAAAGTTATGACAAACGTTAAAGTTGTCCACGTACAAACCAACAAGCAAACCAACAAACAAACAGACAGGGCAAAAACAATATGTCCCCGCTATCGCTACCGTGGACATAAAATGTCACGGATTTTCATCAGAAAAGTAGCCATTTTGCAGATGAGAAAAATGCACAATGTCGTATGGGTGTGTTGTCGTAATGAAACGACCCCAACGAAATAGCTGAATTGACCAAGTCCAAACGACTCAGGACCGAAATATCCCTCAGTATGCCGACGCAGTCATATTTGCGACGGTTGGTGCTGGTCAAAGAGAGAGTGAAGAAATAAAGATAAAAGAGACAGAAAAGACAAACTAGACAGAGGTTGGTATTGCTGCTGTTATTATTATTATCATGTTAATAATCATCATCATCATCATTGCCGCCACCGCCACGACGACGATCATCATCATCATCATCATCATCATCATCATCATCATCATCATCATCATCATCATCATCATCATCATCATCATCACCACCACCACTACCATCGTTATTTCTTCTTCTTCTTCTTCTTCTCTTCTTCTTCTTATTGTTGTTGTTGTTGCTGGCAATTTACAGCTGAAAAGATAATCGAGTATCAGTCCTGCCATTGTGATCGACAATCGATTAGTAATCACTGAAGATCCCTGCATACTTTTACCGTTCTGGCTTTCTGTCTGAGCATTACTCATATGTTATAGTTTTATGATATTTTATCAAAAGTACTAGAAAATATTAAGGTCGATGGGAAAGAAAATCTTTTTATTTTTTTTCTGGATGGCCATAAAAACGGCAGGGTCGGCACAAAAATATCCGGGTCGGTCGGATTAGCGGAAACACAGCTATTTTTTTAAAATTTATTTTAGGCCTAATCACGTGAACAAGTCCGTGAAATAAACACCAAACTAAACCCTACTTTATATACAGAAAACTAGGGTTTACGGGGGTATACAATATTTTTCTTATTTCTGCTCCAAGACATAGGTTGTTGGTACTCGTTGGAACCACCTCATTGAGGCGGTTCTCGCGAGCACCTACAACCTATGTTTGCAGTACTAATAAGAAACAAGATGTGTTTGTGAAAACGAACATGTCCCCGGGCATGGTCAGTTTTTTCAAAGTTGGTCACAGTTCAAAGTCAAGGTCACAGGGCAAGATTTTTAGTTTGAATAGGAAGCCCTTGCCACAAGGAATTTACATGCCAAATATGAAGGCTCTATCTTAAACGGTTCGAAAGTTATGAACAATTTTATTTGTTCTTTTAAGTGTGTCAAAGGTCATGGTCAATTTTTTTGCATTAATGTAAAGCTCTTATCACAAGGAACTTATATGCCAACTATGAAGGCTCTATCCCAAAACGGTTCGAAAGTTATGACCAAAATGTTATTTTTTCTTTTAAGTAGGTCAAAGGTCAAGGCCACAGGTCAATTTGTTTTGCATGGATGTAAAGCACTTGTTACAAGGAACCTACATGCCAAATATAAAGGCTGTGTCTCAAACGGCTCAAAAGGTTATGACCAATATTAACGTTTTCTTTTATGTAGGTCATAGGTAAAGGACACAGGTCAATTTTTGTGTGTGAATGAAAAGCTCTTGTCACAAGGAACCTACATGCAAAATATGAAGGCTGTGTCTCAAATGGTTCAAAAGTTATGACCAAAATGTTATTTTTTTATTTTAAGTAGGTCAAAGGTCAAGGTCAAGGTTACAGGTTAATTTTTTTGCATCAATGTAAAGCTTTTGTCACAAGGAACATACATTCCAAATATGAAGGCTGCATCTCAAGCGGTTCAAAAGCTATGACAATGCTATTTTTCTTTAAGTAGGTCAAAGATCATGGTCAAGGTCACAGGTCAATTTTTTGCATGAATGTGAAGCTCTTGTCACAAGGAACCTTCATGCAAAATATGAATACGCTACCTCTAACGGTTCAAAAGTTATGACAAACGTTAAAGTTGTCCACGTACAAACCAACAAGCAAACCAACAAACAAACAGACATGGCAAAAGCAATATGTCCCCGCTATCGCTACCGTGGACATAAAAATGTCACGGATTTTCATCAGAAAAGTAGCCATTTTGCAGATGAGAAAAATGCACAATGTCGTATGAGTGTGTTGTCGTAATGAAACGACCCCAACGAAATAGCTGAATTGACCAAGTCCAAACGACCCAGGACCGAAATATCCCTCAGTATGTCGACGCAGTCATATTTGCGACGGTTGGTGCTGGTCAAATAGATAGTGAAGAAATAAAGATAAAAGAGACAGAAAAGACAAAATAGACAGAGGTTGGTATTGCTGCTGTTATTATTATTATTATTATCATGTTAATAATCATCATCATCATCATTGCCGCCACCGCCACGACGACGACGACGACCACCATCATCATCATCATCATCATCATCATCATCATCATCATCATCATCATCATCATCATCATCACCACCACCACCACTACCATCGTTATTTCTTCTTCTTCTTCTTCTTCTGTTCTTCTTATTCTTCTTCTTCTTCTTCTTCTTCTTATTGTTGTTGCTGGCAATTTACAGCTTAAAAGATAATCGAGTATCAGTCCTGCCATTGTGATCGACAATCGATTAGTAATCATTGAAGATCCCTGCATACTTTTACCGTTCTGGCTTTCTGTCTGAGCATTACTCATATGTTATAGTTTTATGATATTTTATCAAAAGTACTAGAAAATATTAAGGTCGATGGGAAAGAAAATCTTTTTATTTTTTTCTGGATGGCCATAAAAACGGCAGGGTCGGCACAAAAATATCCGGGTCGGTCGGATTAACGGAAACACAGCTTTTTTTAAATTTATTTTAGGCCTAATCACGTGAACAAGTCCGTGAAATAAACACCAAACTAAACCCTACTTTATATACAGAAAACTAGGGTTTACGGGGGTATACAATATTTTTCTTATTTCTGCTCCAAGACATAGGTTGTTGGTACTCGTTAGAACCACCTCATTGAGGCGGTTCTCGCGAGCACCCACAACCTATGTTTGCAGTACTAATAAGAAACAAGATGTGTTTGTGAAAACGAACATGTCCCCTGGCATGGTCAGTTTTTTCAAAGTTGGTCACAGTTCAAAGTCAAGGTCAAAGGTCAAGATTTTTAGTTTAAATAGGAAGCCCTTGGCACAAGGAACTTACATGCCAAATATGAAGGCTCTATCTTGAACGGTTAGAAAGTTATGAACAATAATATTTTTTCTTTAAAGTAGGTCATAGGTCAATTTGCATGGATGTAAAGCTCGTGTCACAAGGAACCTACATGCCAAATATGAAGTATCTATCTTAAACGATTCAAAAGTTATGAACAATATTATTTGTTCTTTTAAGTGTGTCAAAGGTCAGGGACATGGTCAATTTTTTTTGCATGACTGTAAAGCTCTTACCACAAGGAACCTACATGCCAACTATGAAGGCCCAATCCCAAACGGTTCGAAAGTTATGACCAAAATGTTAATTTTTTCTTTCAAGTAGGTCAAAGGTCAAGGCAACAGGTCAAACTTTTTTGCATGAATGTAAAGCTCTTGTTACAAGGAACCTACATGCCAAATATGAAGGCTGTATCTCAAACGGTTCAAAAGTTATGACAAATATTAACGTTTTCTTTTATGTAGGTCATAGGTCAAGGTCACAGGTCAAATGTTTAGTGTGAATGTAAAGCTCTTGTCACAAGGAACCTACATGCAAAATATGAAGGCTGTATCTCAAACGGTTCAAAAGTTATGACCAAAATGTTATTTTTTATTTTAAGTAGGTCAAAGATCAAGGTCACAGGTCAAATTTTTTGCATGAATATAAAGCTTTTGTCACAAGGAACATACATTCCAAATATGAAGGCTGTATCTCAAGCGGTTGGAAAGTTATGACCAATGTTATGATTTTTAAGTAGGTCAAAGGTCAAGGTCACAGGTCAATTTTTTGCATGAATGTGAAGCGCTTGTCACAATGAACCTTCATGCCAAATATGAATACTCTACCTCTAACGGTTCAAAAAGTGTGACCAACGTTAAAGTTGTCCACGTACAAACCAACAAACAAACCAACAAAAAAAAAACAGTCAGGGCAAAAACAAAATGTCCCCGCTATCGCTACCGGGGACATAAAAATGTCACGGATTTTCATCAGAAAAGTAGCCATTTTGCAGATGAGAAAAATGCACAATGTCGTATGGGTGTGTTGTCGTAATGAAACGACCCCAACGAAATAGCTGAATTGACCAAGTCCAAACGACCCAGGACCGAAATATCCCTCAGTATGTCGACGCAGTCATATTTGCGACGGTTGGTGCTTGTCAAAGAGAGAGTGAAGAAATAAAGATAAACTAGAGCCAGTGTTTATGAAACACAATGCCCCCAACTGCTTGACCCTAACACTGCTTGTCCCTAACAGTAATTGAGATATCTTGTTTTTATGTGGCTGTAATGCTGAAATTACACAAGAAAAGCTGTAGTTAATCAGGTCGTTTATTTATCACCCCCTACTAGTTTTTTAAGTTACAGGATAATAGCTCATACAGTTTTAGAGATACAGTCAAACTTGTCTTAGTGGCCACCTTTATTAAGCGAGCAACCTGTCTTAAGCAAGCATGCATTAAGTTCCACAAACTATTCTTCCGCGAAAAACAAAGAAGCATAATACCTTGCATCTTTTATCCAGTGTTTTTCATGTAACTGTAATGCTCTAAGATACTGTTCATGAACTATGGGTCCAAATTTGTATGTGGTCATCGTTGAATCAAATCCTAAACCGTAGTATAGTGGATATGGAGCAATGAGTTCTCCTTCAGAAATGCGTTGCAGGATCTCATCTGCATTTGGAATCGAACCCTTGCATGTGGAGGACAGTTTCACTGTGATTGGGTTCTTTCTCTCCTCTCGAAACACCATGAGCTTTTCGAACTTTCGTCACTTTGCATTGTAAATGATTTTAGTGTGGTATGTAATGGCTTTGGAATTGATATCTATCCCATAGATAGTGTTCTCCCAACATCTAGAGACTGGAAATATTTTGATTGCAGGAATAATGAAGCTTGCACGTGTACAAATTTCGCTTGAAAGCTTGTAAAGTTGCAGGGCAATCGCTCAAACAATTATTGAGATATCTTGCTTACAAGCTGAAAACACGAAAAAAATCTAAGGGCCATAACTCAAGAAAAAAAATCGGATTTTTTTCAAAAGTTGATCAGTTCATCTACTCATCATCCCCGACAAGTCTGTGAAGTTTCGGGGAAAAACCTCAAATAGTTTTTTTAGATATCTTGCTTACAAACTTAAAACGCGAAAAATTTCAAAGGGCCATAACTCAAGAAAAAAATTTCGGATTTTTTTCAAAAGTTAATCAGTTCATCTACTCATCATCCCCAACCAGCATGTAAAGTCTCAGGGCAATAGCTCAAACAGTTTTTGAGATATCTTGCTTACAAGATTTCATAGTATTTTTTGCAAAGGGGCATAACTCAAAAAAGGGGCATAATCCTGACGAGAAAAAAAACACGGGTCAATTATTTTTTCATGAGGAATCCATATATGAAATTTCAAAAACCTAGCACCCATGGTTCTAAAGTTATGCTATGCAGTAAAAGGTGGGACGGACGTAAGGACGGAAGGACGGAAGGACGCCAAAACGCGAAAAATTTCAAAGGGCCATAACTCAAGAAAAAAATTTCGGATTTTTTTCAAAAGTTAATCAGTTCATCTACTCATCATCCCCAACCAGCCTGTAAAGTTTCAGGGCAATAGCTCAAACAATTTTTGAGATATCTTGCTTACAAGCTGAAAACACGAAAAAAATCAAAGGGCCATAACTCAAGAAAAAAAAATTGGATTTTTTTCAAAAGTTAATCAGTTCATCTACTCATCATACCCAACCAGTCTGTGAAGTTTTGGGGAAAAACCTCATATAGTTTTTGAGATATCTTGCTTACAAACTTAAAACGCGAAAAATTTCAAAGGGCCATAACTCAAGAAAAAAATATAGGATTTTTTTTCAACAGTTAATCAGTTCATCTACACATCATCCCAAACCAGCTTGTAAAGTTGCAGGGCAATCGCTCAAACAATTATTGAGATATCTTGCTTACAAGCTGAAAACACGAAAAAAATCTAAGGGCCATAACTCAAGAAAAAAAAATCGGATTTTTTTCAAAAGTTGATCAGTTCATCTACTCATCATCCCCGACAAGTCTGTGAAGTTTCGGGGAAAAACCTCAAATAGTTTTTTTAGATATCTTGCTTACAAACTTAAAACGCGAAAAATTTCAAAGGGCCATAACTCAAGAAAAAAATTTCGGATTTTTTTCAAAAGTTAATCAGTTCATCTACTCATCATCCCCAACCAGCATGTAAAGTTTCAGGGCAATAGCTTAAACAGTTTTTGAGATATCTTGCTTACAAGATTTCATAGTATTTTTTGCAAAGGGGCATAACTCAAAAAAGGGGCATAATCCTGACGAGAAAAAAAACACGGGTCAATTATTTTTTCATGAGGAATCCATATATGAAATTTCAAAAACCTAGCACCCATGGTTCTAAAGTTATGCTATGCAGTAAAAAGTGGGACGGACGTAAGGACGGAAGGACGGACGGACGAACAGGGCAAAACCAATATGCCCCCACAACTTCTTCGAAGTTGGGGGCATAAAGAGACAGAAAAGACAAAATAGACAGAGGTTGGTATTGTTGCTGCTGTTATTATTATTATTATTATTATGTTAATAATCATCACCATCATCGCCGCCACCGCCACGACGACGACGACCACCACCACCATCATCATCATCATCACCATCAATGCCACCACTACCATCATTATTTATTTCTTCTTCTGCTTCCTCTTCTCTTCTTCTTCTTCTTCTTCTTCTTCTTCTTCTTCTTCTTCTTCTTCTTCTTCTTCTTCTTCTTCTTCTTCTTATTATTATTATAATTATTATTGTTGTTGTTGTTGCTGCTGGCAATTCACAGCTGAAAAGATAATCGAGTATCAGTCCTGCCATTGTGATCGACAATGGATTAGTAATCACTGAAGATCCCTGCATAATTTTACCGTTCTGGCTTTCTGTCTGAGCATTACTCATACGTTATAGTATACCGTGTGTTTGTATTCGGAGAGACAGGCCTAAGCAAACAACGTAGAACCTGATAAGACGCCACAGAATGCGGCATCTCATCTTTGCCACTCATCCAGCTATTTTAGTCACAGCATTGGGCAGTAAATTGTAGTTATCAAATAATCGACTGCTAGAAAATCAGTAACGATTATCATATTTGTGGAATTTATTTATCGATTATTCATTTAATCGCGCCTGCCTTTGTTGTTGTTGATGTAATTCTTGTTGCTGTGGATAATATTAACGCATTTTGTACCGGAAACCCCAAAACGGGTACTTTGCAAACAGCGCAGGCACCAGATCAGACGCCGCAGAATGCGGCGTCTGATCAGGGCCTTCACTGTTTGCAAAAACATCAGTCATTTTCCAAACCAATTTCGGAGAAAACACAACCTTACACCCCTAAATGTTAAAATGGACTCGTGCGTGCTATTTAAGGAGGAAGATTCCATTTGGTACAAAAAAGGGAGTTAACATCGGGTGCCCTGAAGGCTTAACAATAATATCCATTGAAACTTCCGTTTGAGCTTGACAGCTTTGAGCCGTGTCCTGATTAAAATGCTTTATAATAACATGGAACAGACAGTACCAGTACGGAACAGACTGCTAACGAAAGGATTTGGGCATGTCAGAAAGCACCGTTGTCACATTTGGTGATTTAGCCTAACATATTGGTTGGAAACGGAGACGGTACAAGAATATTTGAGATAGTCAAACTATGACATTGTTTTCTACGTGACTGGACTGGTCAGTTTTTCAGCGTTTTCAGCTTTTGCGGCCTGAGTACTTGCTGGAGTACAGAATTTGTGTTTTTGGATTTGAAAAAAGGTAGTAGACTTCTTTCTTTCTTTCTTTCTTTCTTTCTTTCTTTCTTTCTTTCTTTCTTTCTTTCTTCTTTCTTTCTTTCTTTCTTTCTTTCTTTCTTTCTTTCCTTTCTTTCTTTCTTTCTTTCTTTCTTTCTTTGTCAATAATATAAATCATGCTAGTTTTTGTTCTTCTCAGAGAAGTCAAGTCTTCTCTTCTTTTCTACATTACGCAAACACGCCTATACAAATACAGTGTTACCTTTATCGCCGAAAAAATGAAAATTTTATGATGAAAAATTGTGATTTTTTTCTGATTTCTGCTCAAAATATAGATTGTTGGTACCCGTTAGATACTCGAGGCGGTTCTAACGAGTACCCACAATCTATATTTTAGAGAAGAAATAAGAAAAATAAGGTATACCCCCGGAAACCCCAGTTTTACTATATAAAAGTGAGGTTTGAGGGGGTCAAAATTATATAGGCATGTTTTCGTGATGAAAAATGAAATAAATATAATAGCAACAATTAACTCGTTCGAGGTTTGAATAAAATCATATCGACAAAGCCAAGTGAAATTGTATCTTTCGCATCCGCACAGTCTAATCCCAGCATGCACTCAACGTTGAACTAACGTTGAAACAACGTTGAAAACGTTGTTTCAACGTTAGTTCAATCAACGTTGTTTCAACGTTAGTTCAACGTTGAGTCAACGTTTTGTGCCTGCAGGGTTCATAGTCTTCACCGTGCAATCTAAAGGTACTTTTTTTTCTACAAATTCTTCTTCACCTCTTTATCATTAGGTCTTCCACCGCTGTGGTTCGAACCTGGCTCGGATCACATGTAAGACGCCAAGTTCTGCAACAGTAGGTTATGGGGTTTTTACTCCGGGTATTCAGGTTTTGGCCGACCTCTGATTAACGATCGGCTCGAATATGCGTGAAACGATCTTGAAAGGGCCATAAACTCATTACGATAACATACCCGTACGCCATAGGGCATTTTTTCACTCCTCCAAAATGACTACGTTTTGATGAAAATCCGTGACATTTTTCTTATTTATACTGCAAACATAGGTTATGGGTGCTCGTTAGAACCGCCTCATTGAGGCGGTTCTAACGAGTACCCACAACCTATGTCTTGGAGCAAAATAAGAATAATAATATATACCCACGTAAACCCCACTTTTCCCTATATAAAGTGGGGTATAGGGGGTCTTCATTTCATGGACTTGTTCACGTGATGCCAAAAAAAAACAACAACAAAAAAAAAACAACTAAATAATAATAATAATAATAATAACAATAATAATAATAATAATAATAATAATAATAATAACAATAATAATAATAATAATAAAAATGATAATAATAATAATCTTCACGGAGTCAAGGAAGTCAGTAACTGTAGGACTGACAGCGCATGCTGACTTATGTGTTCGCTGTGCGCACTTAGAAAAGAATCATTACTAAAACACGCCTATACAAATACATTGTAACCTTTATCGCCGAGAAAATGCAAATTTTAAGATGAAAAAAATGTGACATGTTTCTTATTTCTGCTCTAAAATATAGATTGTGGATACTCGTTAGAACCGCCTCATATATTTCTGCTCTAAAATATAGATTGTGGGTACTCGTTAGAACCGCCTCGCTGAGGCGTTTCTAACGAGTACCCACAATCTAAATTTTAGAGCAGAAATAAGAAACATAAGGTTTACCCCTGTAAATCCCAGTTTTACTATATAAAATGGGGTTTAAGAGGGTTAAAATTATAAAGGCATGTTTTCGTGATTGACTTTATTGCTTGCCGTTGATAATACTGTCTTTGATTAGGATAACACATTCGTGTCCTACAATGGCGTCTTAAGACTCACAGATCTCAAAAACTAGTATTTGTTTTCATATATAGTGCGTGCTCATCAGAACCGCCTTCAAACGAGTACTCACAATCTACGTTTTTGAGCAAATATAAAGAAAATAATGTAAAGCCCTGTACCCCCTCCCCTCTTCCCTCTATATAAAGTGAGGTACGGTAGGGTTTTCATTAGTCGGACTTGTTAACATGGTGTATGTAATTCAGAAAGTTTAACTAAACAGTGCATATTGGAACATTATTTCCGTAGTTAACCCTTATCTTGCTGTTCACAACAACCCCTATCATTGCAAACAGTGTAGATCCAGATCAGATGGCTTCTGAATCTGATCGGGATCTACACTGTTTGGCATTGAGTTTATAAATTTGTAGCAATAAATTACATCAAGTAATTTGATTGGTTGATAGACAGAAATGTGTGTGGCTTAAATGAATATTCAGCAAGATATGGGTTAAGTTTTTCGATGCCTGCAGTTTGATAGTCAGCGAGTCATCTGTGTTCTAGTTACTAAAGTTTCTTTGTATTTTGCAGATAAGAAGGTCGTTCTCTCGCTCTAATCCAGACTTATGCAGCGTCAAAGAAGAACAATATGTCTATCTGTACTCGCACTATTCGTGTGGGTATCAACCGTCATCTTCATTGGGGAAATTACTTTGTTTACATCCCCAAACAAGACGCCGAAACAGGTAACACGCTCAGCAAAGCTGCCACCGGTCTTCAGAAGGCTAGCTGAAGACAAGATATGGAGAGAAAGAATCATTTATAGCATGTTAAGTAAAAATAGTAACAAATCTACAGATATGCCGAATGAGAAGAAACAAACAAAAATAAACAAACAAGTACACGCGAAAGCTCTTCCGGTGCAGAATGCGGAACCAATCAGAACAATACTATCAAAAGACTCCAGTGTCAAAAGAAATAGATCAAAAACACTAACACGTTCCGATACAGAGCTAAGCATAACGAAAATTGCAGCCATTGACAGAATTAATATTTCTGCACACGCAGAAACAACAGCAAAGACAGTGGTTGAAAAAGCGAGAAATACGAACACGCATAAAGTCTTTAAAGATGAATTGAATTCTAGTGATTCTTTAGCATCGATAATTGACGATGGAACAGGCAAGGGCAATCATATTCATTCCATTGCGTCAACAAAAAGCCCGAATATTGGTGTGTTCAAGGTGAATACTCATCCCAGAAAACAAAATCAGACATCAACAGAATTCAACACCGGCATTCAGAAAACCATCGTTTTAAACGGCGCTAGTATGAAGACCAGAACAGGTGCTTACTCTGTGATAAAACCATACAATATAAGTAACAGTTTGATATCATCAAATGATTCAGTCACACGCCGCAAAGGTGACGTAGTCAAACTACATTATCGTTTAGATAACAAGAAGAACAGATCTTATGCTGCAGAAAATCTGACTGCAAAGCACAGTGCTAACATGTTCAGTAAAGATTATATTCCTAAAATTTATAGAAATAACACTACATTTAAAGAAACTATTCATTTCTGTGTCATAGCAGCGAAGGCAGAAATAAGCAAAGAAGTTGAAATTCTGGTGAAATCAATCATTCTTCATGCTAGAAGAGCTGATGTTATGTTCCATTTTGTTACCGATGATGGTCCAGATGCATACATAGCTAACACATTTGAACACATAAATCTTTCGTTTGTAAATGTATCATACGAAATTATCAAAACCGACTTGAAGACGTACCTACACAGGAAACTAAACCACAATGTGCAGATAACACATCCACAGTCAGGAATATATGGAATAGGAAAAATCTTCATGTATGATTTACTTCCTTATGTTGACAGATGTATAGTTGTAGATACTGATGTTTTATTTGCCACTGATCCAGCTTTCCTGTGGCATGAGCTGCGTTCAAGGCTCCAGCCGCCAGTTGCGGTAGCGGTTACAATGCAGAAGGGAGATCAATATTTTAACTCTGGTCTCATGCTACATGACCTCGCTCTGATGCGGAAGATCAAATTTGGCAGTCTATTATCCATGGAAAACTGTGAAATGGTTAAAAACAAGACAAGTGAAATATATAGATGCTATCATGATCAGCTGTTACTAAATGCTGTAATGAAACACTATCCAGAACTGTTTGATATATTTACAGTATCTTGGAATTTGGGACTTTGTTTTAATTTCAAAAACTTTACTTTCAAGTCATTTGAAGAAGAAACTAGCGGACTGTTCTTTGGTGCTGCCCACCTTTCATGTCTGAAACATATTAATGCTATTCAAGGAATCAAACATGTTCCAAACTGGAAACATCTTACAGAATATGTACACTATTTAGAAGAGACTGAAGTTTAGCTTAAAGTGAATGACCACCGCTATAATAAAATCACTTCATTTGCAAGAAAATGTTACTGTAATGATTAATCTCTGAATTTTATTGCCAGTTGAAATCTGCTAAGGTAATTAAATACAAATTTAATGGTTTCAGTGAAGCCTTCTGGCCGCGGCCATATTTTCCCCAAGGTAATCCAAATGTTTCCCAGCATTCTACTTGTTTGCTAAAATCCTGACCTCATGGAGCCCATTGAAGCTCTATTTCTCTCTATGTAGCTACTAAAGGAGAAGTAATGAGGCTCTCTAATCAGGTTGCATTCTCAAAAATCCTACGGTAGGCTGTCAGTTCAGGATCTTACATACAGACTTCATTTTGCCTTTGGATGAAAATAAAGATTTTGAAGACAGTTTTCCTGAGTTTGGTGTTGTTGGTTTCATTGGGTGGCATTCATCTCATTGTCTCGTAAAAGTCCCACAAAATTGGAAGCAGCATCTCCAAAATGCCCTAAATAGTTTTGATGGGAACGTTAAACATCAATTCAAACAAACAAAACCTGATCTACCTTCAATTTCCTGCAAAACAATTGTTTTCTGTAATCCTTGTCTGATCTACAGTTAATCACTTTGTATTCCAGACCTTGTATTTACAGTTCCTACACCTGTACACTGTTTGCATAAAATGAGGGCTTTATGTGAAAATGAAAACATAAATTATGGGTACTCAAAGGAATCGCCTCATTGAGTACCCACAATCTATGCTTCAAACTGAATTAACCCATTTAGTACCAGACACCCCAAAACAGGTACTCTGGGAAACAATGCAGGCCCAGATCAGACGCAGCAGAAAACGGCGTCTGATCAGGGCTTACAGTGTTTGCAAAATGTTCAGCCATTTTTCTAATAAATTTTGAGGAAAACACAACCTGACAGCCCTTAATTTTGAAAGGGACTCCTGGTATATATAAGGAGGAAGATTCCATTTGGTACAAAAAGGGTTAAGAAAACTATCACAAAATACCATGTGAAATGCCATGAAATATTACCTAAAATTGTCGAGGCGTGTTAATATAACGATTGGTTCAATTGTACTGATAGGCATTAATTAATGAAGAAAAGAAAGGAAACAAGTAATCAACAAACTGAAAACAGCTATCTTCAAAATGTTTAGCACAAACAACAAATGTCTTGATGTTGAGATTCTCTGCTCCAAGATTATGCATCAATTTTTCACATAACTCTCTATTTTTCTCAGGGTCAGGGATAGCAAAACAACTAATTCCTTGTCCTCTTATCACAGTGCAGTATTTGGCCTTACAAGAAGGCATTTTTATTTTAAAGTTCATTTTCTCCTCTAAAATCCGCAGCTGCTAAAATACCAAGGTTAGCTAACAGAACATGAACTGAACGGTTTCCATGAGGTCACTGCAGGAGATAGAATCTGTAAAAATGTCTGACACCCTATAAACAACTTTAATGAACCATTACAGTTAATTAGAGAAACAGTTTAGGCGAAGAATATGATTTTATCATTCCTCAATGTTGTAATTGAAAAATGGATCTGAGAAAAAAAATAAAGGTGGTCATTCACTTTAATTACGATAACACGCCCGTGTTCTAAAATGGCGTTTTTCTTATCGCTAGAACAAGGATTTTCAGATGAAAATGTTCCATATTTATGTATTTCTAGTCCTTATATAGATTGTCTATGATTCTGATCAAAAATAAGGAAAATAACTAAAACTCCCGTAAACCCACCTTTTCTCTGTAAGAAGTGGGGTTTAGAGGTGTCTTGTTAACCCGATGAGATTGAAATAAAAATGATGAAAAGAAATTTATTTAATCATTTTAATTTGAGTTCCACCGCGACCAACGCCACTTTATATCCATAAAGTTAGGATTTGCAAAGCTATTCTTTTTGAAAGCATATTTAAGAGGTTTGAAAGTTTCAGTTACATTGTCTTTGTGTTTTCAACATCCACTATGTTCTTGGGCGCTGGAGGGGGTTGGGGGTGGGGCATACACCTTTGGGCTTCCACTTTTGAACATCCAAAAGTGATCTTAATATAGGAACTGTACAGTATTTCTTATTTCTGTGAGGCGAGGCTTTTCTTACGAACATCTGCAATCCATTTTCAGTTCACAATAAGAAAAAATATCATAGTTACCTGAAAGATGTTATACTTTTTCTGATGAATAAATTAAATTTCTGCCTATCAACAATTAAACTACTTGGCACAACAACGCATTTGTTCAATTCACAAACTGAATCACAACTGGATATACACAGTTTTGAAAGCTAGGGATTGTCGTGCTCAGTGCGACAAGGGTAAATTAAAATAAATAAAAATGAAAAAAAAAAAAAAACAACAAAAAAAAAAAAAAAAACAAAAAAAAAAAACAAAAAAAACAACAACAACAACAAAAACAAAACAAAACAAAAACAACAACAACAACAAAAAAAAAAAAAAAAACAACAACAACAAAAAAAAAAACAAAAAAAAATACGCATATGTGAGATAATGCTGTCCTTCCTCGCCTTGAAAATTCATTTTTTTATGATTTTGTTACTAGAAATATATTCAGCGGACACTTGTACTTCAAACATACATGTAGATTGTGGTTTCTTTGTAGTACTTACAACCCTTCAAGCACACACCGATGACTCATTGTGGAATCAATGTTCTTGCATAAAATTCTGTGGACAAAGCTATTTGAAGCTATTCTTGAATGGGCCAGAAACCGAGTTCAGTCAAATCATGAAGTCTAAGTGCTGTTTGAACATGGGTTTTAATAGCAAAAGATGGGTCTCGTCTTGTTTAGAGTACGTTGAACGACATAATGTGTCGCCCAGTACGTAGCGTTTTATAGAGGATCTTACACGAGTGGTCATTTCATATGAAATTTATTAAACGAGCCTTTGGCGAGTTTCATAAATTTCATATGAAATGACCACGAGTGTAAGATTCTGTTTATCATATGACCACTTTAAATTGGATTTTATCGCCGTTAAAGTTGAAAAATTCTCCACAAAAAATGCATGGTTGACATGGACGTCGTCATAACGTTACTTAATCGCGCCAAAGTGTTATTACACGTGTGGTCATACGATTTTTATTACACGACGTTATGCACTGCTCATCAGCGACGTCATATGA
Source organism: Lucinisca nassula (assembly GCA_963580285.1). NCBI lineage: Eukaryota > Metazoa > Mollusca > Bivalvia > Lucinida > Lucinidae > Lucinisca > Lucinisca nassula. The sequence goes on along the minus strand of OY757025.1, from coordinate 35,939,113 downwards.
TAAGATATTTTGTGACGTCGAAACGTTATTGCGCAGCGTTCTTAACTAGCCGTTGGTTTTACGGTCGCATTTGAAAAGTTTTTATGGAGTTTTGAGAAGTTTCCATCACACTGGCGATGAAATCGTAAGTCATACAAGAACAACCATCATCCATGGTAACATTTGCAGGGTCCCTCGGAAGATATTTAAACACTCGGCTTGTCAGCCCCGTGTTCAAACAGCTTCCCCGGCACACAGCAACTCATTACGAAAACGCCTATTTAAACTGTATTGAACATTTTACCACCGAAAATGAAAATTTTCAGATAAAAATTCTGATATTTTTCACTTATCTTCTCAAAACATAGATTGTGGATACTCGTTAGAACCGCCTCGCTGAGGCGGTTCTAACGAGTACCCACAGTCTATGATTTTGAGCAAAAATAAGAAAATAACGTTTACCCCGATAAACCCCAGTTTTACTAAATAAAAGTGGGGTTAAAGGGGGTGAAAATTATATAGGTTTTCGTGATGTGTTAATACCATGGGCGGTCACTATGTTGAAACAAAATCAAAGTTATCGACCTTTTTTCAAAGTTTATCCCAACTGTGATGGCCATTCAGAACCTATTCGGAGTCTAACTGTTTGTTTTCTTTTGCTCCAGCATTTCAGTGTTTTCTTGTTGTCGGGTCCTCACCGTTGTTTCATCTCTGTGGTTGTTTGATTTTTGTGTTCTCGGAGATGTTGCACTGATGAGTTATGAGGCATTCATGCGAACTGAACAAATTATTTGTCTAAATCGCGACGGAAGTAAGGGCGAGGATTGCAGCTGCGTAAAATCGACTTAAGCGCACCCCCACCCCGGGGGGAATTTATTTCACTGACCGTTCCAAGGCGGTTCTTCTGTCGCGGTTTATTTTTGTTAGGTTATTTTTGCAGTTTATTTTTGTTATGTATTTGAGTGTTTGTATCGCTTATATTATTTTGTTTTGGATAGCCAAATGGCCATTTTGTGGGAAAGTAACTGTCCTTTTGGCTTTCCGCTATTGATGTTTCCATTAGGGTCTAGTTCTTTGTGTGTTTCTTTCCCTTTGGTGTCGCTGCTGAGAGCTGTGGGTTGATTCTATCGATTCCTGATCATTGCCTTCACTTCTATTTTCTTTGAGCCAATATAATACAAAAAGCAATGCATCACGAAAAAAAAAAATAAAAAAAAAAACGCCTATATAAATTTGACCCCTTGAACCCCATATTTATATACAGTCGAACTTCGATGGCTCGAACCCCTTCGGGACCCTAGAAATTTATTCGAAACAGCGGTAGTTCGAGCCACTGTTGCATACTTCCAGAAAACAAAACAGGGGTATTTTGGACTTCTTTTCGGTGTTCTGTAACATAAATGTATGCTGTGTGTACTCATTAGAATCGCCTCATTGAGGCGATTCTAATGAGTACACACAGCATACATTTGCAAGATAAAAGTCGAAAATCTCCTTATTTATCCCACACTTTTTCTTATGCAGAGGAATTCCCTAGGGACTCAAAAACGGGTTCGACTCAGCCATGGTAAACGAGCCATCGGTGTTCGAGCAATCGAAGTTCGACTGTAGTAAAACTGGGATTTATAGGGGTAAACCTTATTTTTCTTATTTCTGCTCTAAAACATAGATTGTGGGTACTCGTCAGAACCGCCTCGATGAGGCGGTTCTTACGAGTGTCCACAACCTAAGTTTTGAGCAGAAATAAGAAAAATATCACAATTTTTCATCTTAAAATTTTCATTTTTTCGGCGATAAAGGTTACAATGTATTTGTATAGGCGTGTTTTCGTAATGTTTAATATTCATTATACACCAAAGTTCTCATTATGAAGTGGGCATTTTAGAAGTGTTCATTTCACGTACTTGCGAACATGATTTTTATTTTCGAACTTGACTATAGTCCCGCTTTGAAAAGGTGGGGCTATACTGGATTTGCCATGTCTTTCCGTGATTCCGTGACTGCAAAATTAACATAACGAAAACACGCCTATATAATTTTTACCCCCTTTGAACCCCACTTTTATATAGTAAAACTTGGGTTTCCGGGGGTATACCTTATTTTTCTTATTTCTGCTCTGAAATATAGATTGTGGGTACTCGTTAGAACCGCCTCGATGAGGCGGTTCTAACGAGTGTCCCCAATTTATATTTTGAGCAGAAATAAGAAAAATATCACAATTTTTCATCTTAAAATTTCCATTTTTTTAGGCGATAAAGGTTACAATGTATTTGTATAGGCGTGTTTTCGTAATGTTTAATATTCATTATACATCAAAGTTCTCATTATAAAGTGGGGATTTTAGAAGCGTTCATTTCACGTACTTGCGAACATGATTTTTATTTTCGAACTTGATTATAGTCCCGCTTTGAAAAGGTGAGGCTATGCTGGATTTGCCATGTCTTTCCGTGGTTCCTTGACTGCAAAATTAACGTCACGAAAACACGCCTATATAATTGTGACCCCCCTTGAACCCCTCTTTTATATAGTAAAACTGGGGTTTCCGGGGGTATACCTTATTTTTCTTATTTCTGCTCAAAATATAGATTGTGGACACTCGTTAGAACCGCCTCTGCTCTAAAATATAGATTGTTGGTACTCGTTAGATTGTTGGTACTCGTTAGAACCGCCTCGATGAGGCGGTTCTAACGAGTGTCCACAATCTATATTTTGAGCAGAAATAAGAAAAATATCACAGTTTTTCATCATAAAATTTTCGTTTTTTCGGCGATAAAGGTGGCAATGTATTTGTATAGGCGTGTTTTCGTAATGGAGTGCATTTTGCGTAATGTGGCCTTTTCGACACTTGGACTCGAAGGTAAGGAATGTGGAGATGCAGACAAATGACGAAGGGCCCAAAACATTTTGAGTTATGTTCTGTGGCAGGTTTTCAAATTTTGCCATTCTTGAAAATTTTCGTAACAGATTTCTGCCGAACTATGAAAGCTTTAAAGCTGAAAGATTGTATAAACATAGACAATGACTGGCTGTATCGTGTGTACTTGAATAGAGGTCAATGGTCTATAACTCCTGGAGACTACGCAGAGCTGAAACCGACCGAACATGATATCTGGTTCGGTATCAGCTGTAAGTGCACTTCTTGCAAAACCCGATTTCTTTTATTACGCTGTTTAAAGTTACATTTTAAGGGGAATGGGAACACCTTCAGGGGAGGCAACTCCTGCAAAAGTATTTTTGTCTCCCATGTCAATAGGGGTCAACTCTCAAAGGAAAGAATTTGCTCCTGAGGAGCAAATTTTTGTCCCCGGTAGCGATAGCGGGGACATATTGTTTTTGCCCTGTCTGTTTGTTGGTTTGTCGGTTTGTACGTGGACAACTTTAACGTTGGCCATAACTTTTGAACCATTTGAGATAGAGCTTTCATATTTGGCCTGAAGGTTCCTTGTGACAAAACCTTCACATTCATGCAAAAAAATTTGACCTGTGACCTTGACCTTGGCCTTTGACCTACTCAAAATAGAAAAAATAACATTTTGGTCATAACTTTTGAACCGTTTGAGATAGAGCCTTCATATTTTGCATGTAGCTTCCTTGTGACAACAGCTTTACATTCACATAAAAAATTTGACCTGTGACCTTGACCTTTGACCTACATAAAATAAAAAGTTAACATTGGTCATAACTTTTGAACCGTTTGAGATACAGCCTTCATATTTAGCATGTATGTTACTTGTGACAAACGCTTTACATTCATGTCAAAAATTTTGACCTGTGATCTTGACCTTGACCTTTGACCTACTTAAAATAAAAAATAACATTTTGGTCATAACTTTTGAATGGTTTGAGATAGAGCCTTCATATTTTGCATGTAGGTTCCTTGTGACAAGAGCTTTACATTCACACAAAAAATTGGACCTTTGACCTTGACCTTTGACCTACATAAAAGAAAAAATTTAACATTGGTCATAACTTTTGAACCGTTTGAGATACAGCCTTCATATTTAGCATGTAGGTTCCTTGTGACAAATGCTTTACATTCATGCAAAATTTTGACCTCTGACCTTGACCTTTTACCTACTTAAAAAAATAAACATTTTTGGTCATAGCTTTCGAACCATTTGGGATAGAGCTTTCATATTTGGCATGTAAGTTCCCTGTGATTAGAGCTTTTCATACATGCAAAATGTTTGGACCATGACCTTGACTTTTGACCTACTGAAAAGAAAAAATAAAATTGTTCACAACTTTTGAACCGTTTAAGATAGAGCCTTAATATTTGGCATGTAGGTTCCTTGTGACAATAGCTTTACATTCATGCAAATTTTTTTGACCTGTGACCTTGACCTACTTTAAAGAAATAATATTATTGTTCATAACTTTTGAAGCATTTAAGATAGAGCTTTCATATTTGGCATGTAAGTTTCTTGTGTCAAGGGCTTTCCACACAAACAAAAATCATGAATAGTGAGCAACTTTGAATAAAAAATGACCATGCCCGGGGACATGTTCGTGTTTCACAAACACATCTTGTTTCCTTTAAGAGTAGACCCCTTTTTCCGTGGCACAGGGCTTATAGAAATGCGAACAGGAAGTCCCGAAAGTTGTCTCCCTTTGAAAAATGGTTGAAAAATCAGCCAGGTGTTCCCATTCCCCTTAATTCCTTGCTCAGTTTTATGTTGTTTTTTTTTTCTCCTGTTTTATTGTTTTTCCTAAGCGGTCATATTGTTAACTGTTCTAGCATGTACAATATCGAAAATTTTGTTATTTTTGCTGAAAAAATGTGAGCAGCTTTTGCATCACATTTTTTCAGCAAAAATATTAGCATATTTGCCATATTTAATGATCAAAATTTTAACGATACGTTAACTAACGACGTCGTTAGTTTTGAACATTTGGCCCCTGGTTATTAATTACTTTATACAGCGTCTGTTAACTATACTTCTCTTGGCGGGTCTGCAGAGTTGCCTCCTCCTTTTCTCATTCGTTTTTACAGGGTTGTTCTGAATCTCATCAGTTTAAGTTATCTCTTTTTTCGTGGAGATGAGATGATAACGTATAGATTTCCACGGGATTGTGATTGGGGGTGGGGTGCATTAGTAGGTTTTTGGTAGCTTTACTGGTATTTTCTTCTGGAATTTGTACTAGAAGAGATTTTCAGTCGCCCTCCCTAATGCATTTATTATTTTTATTATTATTACTTATCATTATATTATTATTTTTTATATTATTTATTATTATTTATTTTTTTAATTCTGTAACTTAAGAAGCCAGAACACTCTTGTGTCGTGTGGCCTAACAGATGCCTTCTTTCTGAACAATAATATTTAATACTTTAATATAAGTATAGATCAAGTCGTTATGTAATATATGTACAAAACCTGCATGCTGTGATATCTGTTGTAATTACTTTTATGTTTTCATTATTTATGTGTCTGCATGTGGTATTATTTTGTTGATTTACAAATGTTTTGTAGAAGTACAAGCCCATAAGGGCTTATGTTATATATTAAGATATAATCGACAAAAATAAAATTTCTATGTCTATGTAACACGAGTTCTGGTAAACCGCTCAGATCTAAGCCAGCCAAGGCAAAATGGTGCGAGTCGTACCGACCTTTTATATATATGAACCCTATTGGTTTGTTGGTTGGTAGGGCTTGAAATGTCATTTCATTTCAATGTTTAATATCAGTCCCAGAAACTCGGTAGAAAAGTCAACGTCCCTAAACAGACGGGGGACGCAAAACCTCAACTCAAATAAAGAAAAACCGGGGAAGGCAAATTACTTTCAATTCGAGTTTTCTCCCTTTGAGCATGAAAATACTATTGAGTCGCGTCTTTACGCGATTAGGTGCAGATCGACCTGTGAACCCACGCAGTCTGATCAGCACTTTTGCTTTCACTGTTTTGGATAGTACAATACCTCTAGGGCCAGTGGGTCGGCCCCGCCAACCGGCGCTTGAAGAAATAGGTGGGCTGCACGATGCTTCCACGCAGAGCTGAAACCGACCGCACTCCACTCAGAGGATCTAAGCCTGCCCAGGTAAGCGGTGCGAGTCGGACCGTCCATGCTTATAAACCCTATTGGTTTCATTGGGCGACAGGGCTTGAGATGTCTTACCATCTCAATGTCGGACAAAAGTCCCACAAAATTGGAAGCAACGTCTCAAATATGACCTATACCGTGTTGACGGGGATGTTAAACCTCAAATCAAACAAACAAACAAAACGTATTGTTAAAACTTTGATCATTAAATATGGCAAATATGCAAATATTTTTACAGAAAAGAATGTGAGCAGCTTTTGCAAATGCAAAAGCTGCTCACATTTTTTTCAGCAAAAATACCAGAGTAATAGATACTGTAATTGCCAGAACTGTTAACATTTGACCACTAACGAGATCGTTAAGCTAACAATGCCCTGAACAACTGGCCCCATGTTTCTATCACTAGACTGTTACAAGTCTGTGTAGCCGAGCCGGCTGGTTTGCGTATTTCCTGGTCGCAAGCCACGAAGACAGGTTTACCTTTGACAAGGCTCAATACAGGAAACTTCCTGGATTAGGACCACCTTTGGGACTGTTCAAAAACTGGTCTTCAAGACCACTTTTGAACAGTTCAATAGGCGGTCTCTTGTTAGAGGACACTTGGTGTGGAAAACGCACAGAATAAGTTTTAGTTTTAGGTGGTCTTAATAGGGGAATTCTACTGTATTTTTGGTGTTACGGCCCTTTCAAGATTATTTCACTTATAAGAAGTCGATCTAAGCGGTTTACCAGTACTCATGAGGCCCCTGCCCATCGGGGCTTGAAGAAATAGATGGGCTGCATGTTACTTCCACGCAGAGCTGAAACCGGCCGCACACGAGTACTGGTAAACTGCTCAGAGGATCTAAGCCTGCCCAGGCAAATCGGTGCGAGTCGGACAGTTCATGCATAATAAACCCTATTGGTTTCATTTGGCGACAGGGCTTGAGATGTCATTTCATCTCAATGTCGGGTAAAAGTCCCACAAAAACGTCTCCAAAATGACCTATACAGTGTTGACGGGGACGTTAAACCTCAAATCAAACAAACAAAACCAGCACTCATGTGCGGTCACTGTTAGCTCTGCGTGGAAGCACCATTTCTCCAAGGAAAGTAAATAAGAATTAAAATCTTAACAATGTAAATCTTTATTGTTCTCAGACGATGCATATGATCAATAACAACAAAAATACATGTAATATATGGGCCCCGTCAAGCGATTTTGGTACTTATCGCCTATGCGAGCAGCGAATGTTCAGGCGAGCCTGCGCATCCGCGCAGTCTCGCCAGAACCTTCGCTGCTCGCTCATACAAGCAGTGAATCAAGAGGAACCTTCAGACAGAAAGCCATATCCCTGGCCCCTCTGAATGGCTGGGCATGCGCAGTTAAAATTTGTCATGACGGAATGCTCGAAGACACAAATTCGTTTGGCGGGGCTCATATTACGCATTGCACAAAGCCCCTTTCTTACTGAAACGCTTGACCCATATATGCCTGTTGGCATATTCATTACGAAAACACGCCTATACAAATACATTTGTTACAACGCATAATGTAGTAATGTAGTAATTTCTTCATTTTGAAATTTTTACTACATTATGCGTTGGCATAGTCGACGCGAAATGAAATAAAATGTCGTTTTTACTTCATTATGCGTCGATACTAAGAGGTTTGAGCAAAATGAAATAATTATTTCATTTTGCGGCGATGGGTGGCATACTTAATTTTACTTCATTATGCGTCAACAGTTTGTTTGTTTGATTTGAGGTTTAACGTTCCCGTCAAGACTATTTAGGTCATTTTGGAGACATTGCTTCAAATTTTATGGGACTTTTACCCGATATTGAGATGAAATGACATCTCAATCGCTGCCGTCCAATTAAAAGCAATAGGGTTTATATGCATGGATGGGCCGACTCGCAGCAGTTTTCCTGGACAGGCTTAGACCTTCTAAGCAGATTACGAGGACTCATGTACGGGCGGTATCAGCTCTGCGTGGAAGCATCGTGCAGCCCATCTATTTATACCCCCGGCATACGAAGTATGCAAGGGGGTATATAGTTTTTGTCCATTCTGTCTGTCTGTCTGTCTGTCTGTCTGTCTGTCTGTCTGCCTGTCTGTCTTTTGTTTGATTTGTTTGATTTGAGGTTTAACGTCCCCGTCAACACTATTTAGGTCATTTTGGAGACGTTGCTTCCAATTTCATGGGACTTTTACCCGACATTGAGATGCCGCCCAATAAACCTTTTTCTTTGTGATTTTGACCTTCAGTGTGCTTTTGTGGAAGACCGTCTTTTGGACTGTTCAACTGTGGTCTTAAAGACCACTTTTGAACCGTCTCAAATGTGGTCTAAATTGTAGGAATTTAACTGTATTGCTTCCTAAGTCTTTTCGAAGACAGCTATGTTCTACCATCATTACTTCATTATGCGTCGATATGGTGCATATCAACGCGAAATGAAATAATTTTTTTACTTCATTTCGCGTCGACTATGCCAACGCATAATGTAGTAAAAAAATCAAAATGTAGTAATTACTACATTACTACATTATGCGTTGTAACATACATTGTAAATTTTACCACCGGAAAATAAAAATTTTCAGATGAAAAATTGTGATTTTTTTCTTATTTCTTCTCAAAATATGGATTGTGGGTACTCGTTAGAACCGCCTCAACGAGGCGGTTCTAACGAGTACCCACAACCTATATTTTAGAGCAGAAAAAAGAAAAATAAGGTTTACCCCTGCAAACCCCAGTTTTACTATATAAAAATGGGGTTCAATGGGGTCAAAATTATGTAGGCATGTTTTCGTGATGTTTGGGGCACTGTAAAACAGTGTAGTTCCAGATCAGACGTGGATCTACACTGTTTGCTAAAACTTCAAATAACCTACCAGAAATGGCCCTCCGTGGCCTAGTGGCTAAGAGCGCTGACTCTTAATCGTTAGATCTCTCACTGCTTTGGGGTCGAGCCTGGCACGGGTCACGCGAGACGCCACGTTTGCAACCGAATGTCAGGGTGCTCCGGTTTTCTCCCACCCCTGATTAACGATCGGCTCTGTGTAAGTGAAATAATCCTGAAAGGCCCGTAAAACAGCAACAAAAATGCCTACCACAAACAAAACATATATGACACCCCTATATTTGGAAATCGAGCCATCCAAACTACATACGTCATATGAGTTAATTTTCTGAAATAAATATACATTTCTACTCTGAAACAAAATATATTGGCCACGTCATGACAAAACCTGTTTTCGCCATATGCGAACGACAAAGGTGCAGATCAGCATGTACATTTACGCAGTCATGCGCACAGTTTAGCAACCTCTGACGTAATAAAACGCCAAATGTAATAGATGAGGCGTTATTGTATCTGGCGTTGTATTACACTAGAAGTTGAGTTGCTGGCCCCCGCCGATCGGGCTTTTGAGAAATATATTTGGCTGCATGATGCTTCCACGCAGAGCTGAAATAGACAGCACATGAGTACTGGTAAACTGCGTAGAAGGCTTAAGCTTGTCCAGGTGAAGTGGTGCAAGTCTGACCGTCCCTGCATATAAGCCCTATTGGCTTGTTTTGGCGGTAGGGCTTGAGATGTCATTTCATCTCAATATCGGATAAGTCCCATAAAATACCTAAATAGTGTTGGCGGGGACATAAAGCCTCAACCGAAGCAAACAAAAGGACAGTTTGATCAGCACCTTACTATTAACAGCTTCGATAGTACACTTCCTCTTGTTTCCAGGTATAAAACTTCAAACAGCACGAAAACACGCCTATTCAAATATTATTGACAATTTTAACACCAAAAATGAAAATTTTCAAATAAAAAATCCTGATACTTTCCTTATTGCTGCTCAAAATATAGATTGTGGGTACTCGTTAGAACCGCCTCGACGAGGCGGTTCTTACAAGTACCCACAATCTATGTTTTTGAGCAGAAATAAGAAAATAATATATACCCCTGTATACCCCAGTTTTTTTACTGTTTAAAAGTGGGTTTCAGGGGATCAAAACCATATAGGCGTGTTTTCGTGATGAGAATCTTGCTAGCATATGTATGTATGTAAAGTTGTGTTTTTCCTGGTCAAACATTCCGAGTTTTCGTGACGGGGCTCCTCATAAAGTTGGAGATTGTGGTTTAAGAAACTTATTTTGCAAAAAGGAAAGGTTACATATGGCTAACAAGTTTTAAAATACCAGGAAATAAAGTTTTTTTTTCATGCTCAGATCAGCAGAGAATGAATTTAATCCTGCTCATAAATATTAAGATGCCAACCGTTGAGAGAATGGAATTTGTCCTGTTAATAATAAATATTGAAATACTAACGTTTGAGGGAATGTTTGTTTTGTTTGTTTGTATTGGAGTTTAATGGCCCAGTCAACACTATTTAGGTCATTTTTGAGCCGGTCAGTTTACTTATCAACACTTTCCTGGGCAGGCTTATACGTAAGCAGTTAACCAGTACAGTGCACATTCTTTCGTCAGAAACTGACAACTGCCCTTCTTGAATCAGTGGAAGGGAGAGAATGACCGTAGAAAAGATTTCATGATCAATCTCCACGAAAGAATGTTGCCGACCCCGGCGGGAGTCGAGGTTGAGGTAATGTAACCTGTCCTGTGTATAAATATTTAAATGCCTGCTGTTGAGGAAATTGACTTTATCCTGCTCATTAATAAAAGAAAATGCCAACCGTTGATGGAATGGTATATGCCCTCCTCATAAATAATAAAATGTTACCATTGAGGGAATTTCGATGTCGGATAAAAGTCCCACAAAATTGGAGGCAATGTCTCCAAAATGACCTAAATGGTGTTGACGGGGGATGTTAAACCCCAATTCTAGAAAACAATATAAATAATCCTTAATCAAGCAATTCCCTGACTTTCATTAGATGTCGACCAAAATTCATTGGTAATTGAAAAGAAAACACCTAACAAGATTCCCCTGCGTTTCTTTATCCTGCAAATGCTTTTCAATATCAAGAAAAATACAACAAAGGGAGGTTTTGTTTGTTTGATTTGAGGTTTAACGTCCCCGTCAACACTGTAAAGGTCATTTTGGAGACGTTGCTTCCAATTTTGTGGGACTTTTACCCGACACTGAGATGAAATGACATCTCAAGCCATGTCGCCTAATGAAACCAAAAGGGTTTATTAGCATGGACGGTCCGCCTAGCACCGCTGTTCCTGGACAGGCTTAGATCCTCTAAGCGGTTTACCAGTACTAGTGTGCGGGCCGGAGTCAGCTCTGCGTGGAAGCATCATGCAGCCCATATATTTCTTCAAGCCCCTATGGGCGGGGGTGGGGGGGGGGCTAACAAAGGGAGGTAATTTAAATATTTATGTATTTCAAGTTTTTGTTTATTTAAAAATATACAGATCTGTAGGTCTCAATAGGAATAGATCTATACTGGACGGCACAGAATGCGTCATATTTAAAAACAAAACAAAAAAAGTAACCTGAGTTTACCATTTGCAAAAAAACAAATGTGCAGATTAGACTGCGCGTCTGCGCAGGCGCAGTGATCAGCACCTCTGTGTTCGCTGTTTAGATAGTTGTATCACATTAACAAGTCCGTGAAATGAACACCCCGATAAACCCCACTTTACATAGAGAAAACTGGGATTTACAGGGGATATACCTTATTTTGCTTATTTATACTCCAATACATAGGTATTGGGTACTCGTTAGAACCGCCTCAATGAGGCGGTTCTAACAAGCACTCACAACCTATGTAATAAGTTTAAATAAAAAAAATATCACATCTTTTTATCAGAAAAGTAGCCAGTTTGGGGATATGAAAGAATGCACCATGTCACACGAATGTCTTATCGTAATGCAACCCATTATATGAAATTTCAAGTTTCTTGCCAGTTTGTAATGCTGAGCAAGGGGAAAGTATAAAACCCGGGAGTAACGGCCGGGAGTAAAATCCGGGAGTAAAATTTGACAATCGAATAAAGGTACTAAACATTCACATATCTGGATGAAATTTGAATCAAAAGTAGAATATAGACGTTTCTTTAAAATGCACATACATGTAAGTGTTAACATTATTACCATGTACTTTTCAAGATATGAACCGAAATGTACGACCACGTCGCAAAATTTTCGCCCGGGAGTCACTTTTGCGGTATTGACGATGTCAAGCATTTTGCAAAATATGTTCAGTCTGGGGGTTCAACAAGAATTACTTTATGTGTTATTAATTAAAAACAAGTCAGAAATTAGAAAAAAATGCAAAATTAAAGTTATTTCATCGCTCCGCCTGGTAAATAATTGACCGGGGAGTGGGCCGGGAGTAATTTCTGGGTTGAAATCGGCGTTTATTTGCCTTATTCTCGGCCTTATTGCTTCTATCACATACATTGTATTTCTTAAACGTTTGTCAGAAGAAAAGCTAAGATTCAGCATGGAGGACATGAATTTATTTACTTGTCATATCGGGACTCGACACACATCCAAACCCCCAACCCAACTCACGCCCTGCTCCTGCGCCTATGATTTTATGTGACCGGGACATTTATATTTGACGCTATTTGTTTTATGGCCGTATAATGTGGAAACGATGACACAATTACCTCCACAGTCTGATCAGTGCCTTTGCTATTAGCTGTCAGTGTAGTAAGACTACGTTTAATAAATACAATATATGTGACATAGGCAATAACGCCAATAAACGCCGATTTCAACCCAGAAATTACTCCCGGCCTACTCTCGGGTCAATTACTTACTTCACGGAGCGATGAAATAACTTTATTTTTGTATTTTTCTAATCTTTGATATGATTTTAATTGATAATACACAAACTTATTCTTGTAGCAATCCCGGACTGAACATATTTTGCAAAATGCTTGACATCGTCAATACCGCAAAAAGCTACTCCCGGGCGACTTTTTTGCGACATGGTCACATATTTCGGTTCATATCTTGAAAAGTACTCAATTATTAATATAAAACTTATATGCATTTTTAAGAGGAGTCTATATTCTACTTTTGATCCAAATATCATCTAGATATGTTAATGTTTAATACCTTTATTCGATTGCCAAAATTTACTCCAGGAATTTACTCCCGGCTCCCGCTGTTACTCCCAGGTTTTATACTTTCCCCTGAGCAAGCAGGTCGGTTATTGTTTTACCTGGTCGCATCCCCGAATACAGTTTTTTTTCCGTGAAGAGACTTAAATCTTAACTCCCCACTTATTTGGGTCTTTACTGGTGAAAACGAATCGGCTTCACTACCAACAGTATCAGATACAGATAACGGTCTAACGTAGGGAACAGGTTTGATTTTGTTTGTTTGATTAGAGGTTTAACGTCCCCATCAACACTGTAAAGGTCAGTTTTGAGACGTTGCTTCCAATTTTGTGGGACTTTTACATTGAGATGAAATGACATCTCAAGCCCACCACCCAATGAAACCAATAGGGTTTATTAGCATGGACCGTCCAACTCGCACCGCTTTGCCTGGGCAGGCTTAGATCCTCTAAGCGGTTAACCAGTTCTCGTGTGCGGTCGGTTTCAGCTCTGTGTGGAAGCATCATGCAGCCCATCTATTTCTTCAAGCCCCGACGGGCGGGGGCGTAACGTTTTGCTGTTTAACCATCGGAAGAGAGAGAGAGAGACCTTTCAGTTACTACGTTTTTCATTTGCTCCAACGTGTGGCTCGAACCGGCCACATGCAGCACTGAAATTGCAACAACTTTATTGGGGAGTAAACACTGCATTGTTTGCGAATCCTACATGTATATATTTAGTGATACAGGTACCACGATATCACGAAATCAAATCTATTTTGTGATAGCACAAAATCGAATTAGTGATTTCGCTAAATCGATTTTGTGATAAATGTATCACCAAATATATAAGATTGGTGAACAATGCAATGTTTACTCCCTAATAAAGTCAACGTCATAGTGATATTTCAGCAAACATTCATCAGACTATGCTTTGAGACAGATGATTTAGACGAAGGCGGTGTTTAAACGGATGACAGATCTGCAAATTCTCCATATTAACAAAAGTCAGCCTGTTATTATTATTATTATTTTTTTTATTATTATTATTTTAATTAATATTCCGCAATACACGGACTTCTATTTATAGATCTGACATGTAAGCGAGATTTGCCTAAATACTGAGAAGTGCAGTGACTTGAATTACTTGCATCGGTGCTCGTCTCCGAATTTACTATTCATCACGTGATCAAGTCCACGAACTAAACCCCATTTTGTATACAGAAAACTGGGGTTTTCGGGGATGTACGTTATTTGCCTTATTTCTCTTCCAAGACAATGAGGCAGTTCTGATGAGCACCTATGTTTGCAGTAAAAATAAGAAACTATTCACGGATTTTCATCATAAAAGTAGTCATTCTGGAGATGAGAAAACATGCACTATTTTGCACTGGTGTGTTATTATAATGATTCCCAAAAACATCGTGAGCCACCATAATTCCAAAAATATGTCACGATCGATTTAGTGTTTCAATAAATGCATTCATCTTTAGGGGTATCACACAGTGGAATAACATCATTGTCACAAAATCGATTTAGTGAAATCACTAGGCACAATTATTGATATCACAAAGCAAATTCGAATTAGTGATATCATAAAATCATGCCGATTTTGTGAATCAGTAATTCGATTATGTGACATCACTAATTTGAGTTCGTGTATCGTAAATTCAGTCCTTCCTTGTCATATTACAAAAGCGATTTTAAGATAACTCAAAATCGAATTAATGATATCACAAATTGTGATTACACAAAACAATTGTGATATCACATAACAATAAGTGATATCACATAATAACACCACATAATAATTAGTGATATCCCAAAATAGATTTTTTTTATAAAATCACAAAATAGGGGACGTCGTATCGATATCGGTCCGACGTTGGTCCGACAGTCTTTGCGGACTGGGAACATACTTTCCAAGTACATGTCTAAAACAACGCAACTCTAGATGCCGAAATGGACTCCTGCTGTATTTAGTGAGGAAGAGATTAGGTTATTCACGATCACATATAGGTAACACAAAATCCCCAAATATATTTAGTTCAAACAGACAAGACACGGTGATGACAGCCAAGTACACAAGCAGACAAACTCCTCCGAAAGGTTTTGTTAAATTCCATTTTGAAAGGTTTACGCCGACCAATAAAAATGCAACAGTGGACAACAATATAAGTGCGGAGTAAATAATTCCTCCACTTCTGATTGGTAGATGTCCCTCATCTTCTATGAAGGCGCTGCTGAGTAGCCATGGCAACCCAAGACACATCAGAATGTCAAATACGTTACTGCCTATAGAATTGGAGACGGCCATATCGCCATAACCTGCAAGAGATCAAGAAAGTTAGCAGTAAGTCTCCACTATTAAAGGGAATGGGAGCACCTTCAGGGAAGGCAACTCTTGCAAAAGTATTTTTGTCTCCCATGTCAAGAGGGGTCAAGTCTTAAAGGAAAGAATTTGCTCACGTGGAGCAAATTCTTTCCTTTAAGAGTAGACCCCTTTTTCGGTGGGACTTAGTATATAGAAAAGCGAACAGGAAGTCCCGAAAGTTGTTTCCCTTTGAAAAATGGCGGAAAAATCTGTCAGGTGTACCTATTCCCCTTAAGAAAACTTATTCTTCTCATAATATATGATTTCCTTCCAGAAGATACACTGTGATATAGTTTGTCTTAATAAAGATGATTATTTGACCCCTGCGAAAGAACGGGCGTTGTCCGTGTCAACATTTTAGCTGGCCTAAACCTGCCCGGGAAAGTGTGGCTAGGTAAACTGACCGGCAATATTGTAGACTGGGCCGTTGAACTAAAAAACAAATAATCAATCCATCAGCACTTCCTTTATGTCTAACTCCTCCTTAACAAGAGGACCATGATGGTCCTATATCGCTCACCTGCGCTAACAGATTCAAAGTTTCAGGAAGTTCCAATCTTTACCAAAGGATTTATGTTGCTGAAAAGGTCAAAAACGGGTATTTTCAGCATTCAAGGGGGCGTAACTCTGAGAGATTGGCAGGCAGACATCACCAGTTTTCAAACTCAATCCTATCTCTCAGAGTTGCGCCTTCTTTCATTCCCAAACTACTTATATGCTACTTTCAGGAAGATTCTATCAAAAATAAAGGACATATTATCCTGCTGTTCATGACAACCCCTATCTTTGCAAACAGTGTAGAAGCCATCTGATCAGGATCTACATTGTTTGAAGTTCAGTTTACTAAATTCCTACAAATTCGTAATCTGATTGGTTCAAAGTCATAAAAGGGTGTGGTTAAATTGACTATTCAGCAGGATAAGGGTCATCAATTGACTGTTACCCTCAGTTCACCATGCTGAAGATTCCAATATGCCACACTCCTCCCAAATTTACAACCATTTGTGTTGCATTATTTCAATTTTTACCATGGCTTCAGAACTTCAGAAGTGGAATGGAGAACAGTATAGATCCTGATCAGCTGGCTTCTTAGAAGCCACCCGGACTGGATCTTAGCTGTTAAAAAAACAGAACACTGTTCAAAAAAACAGAACACATGTATATCTGGGTTCAGCATGGTGTTTGTTTTGTGGTTTTATGTCCCTGTCAACACTTTTGGGTCATTTTATAGACTCCTACTGATTTTGTGGGATTTTATCCCTACACTTATGCCTACATTGTAATGAAACAACATCTCTAGTCCTACCACCCAAAGAAAAGGCTCTAGGGTACTTAGTACTTACACCACTTTTCATGGGCAGGCTAACACTTTCTCAGCGGTTAAAGGTTAGCTGGTTTCAGCGGTGCATGGAAGCACCATGCTTCAATGGGCGGAAGTTAAGGGAGGGGGGGGGGGGGGGTGGACACAAGTGAGCATTAGTGTGGTATTAAAATGCCAAAACAAGCAAAATCCTAAAAAGGCACAGAATAGACAGAGACAGCAGGCAAACTGGTGGGAAATCAAGAATAAGATTAATTAAAGCAAACAAAGGCAGAGAAACACAAGACCTGAACACACAGTCGCCATTCCACTAGGGTATCACACAAGTCATGTGCCATATAGAGCAATATTTTCATGGTCCCAAAACTTATATTTGTCTAAAACCAGAGGGCCACGGTTCGCTCACCTGAGTGTCACTGCCTCGAGTACAATCTACTTTTAGCTCTGGTGGCCATCTTGTTCATCAGCAGAGTGATTTTAGCTTTTTTTGGTAGGGAGTAACCTAGGCAACACACCTGTGAAGTTTTAATCAAATTTGTCTAAGGTTTTAGGAGGAGTTCATGTTTGAATCATATTTACAATAGTTTTCTATTTTTAGCTCCCGTGGCCATTTTGTACATCTGAGCAGGATTGTTTTAGCTTTTTTGGTAGAGTGTCATCTAAGCAACATCACTTCAAAGTTTAAATGAAATTGGTCCAATGGTACTGGAGGAAAATTTTTGCGTTTGAAGATTTTTTTTTATTTTTAACTCTGGCTGCCATCTTGTTCATCAGAGTAGAATGAGTTTACACTATTTTGTTAGGAGTCACCTAGGCAATATTTTTGTGAAATTTGCATCCAATTGGCCCAAGGGTTTAGAAGAAGTTCACATTCGAAGCAAATTTACCATGTTTTTCTATTTTTAGCTCTTGTGGCCATTTGTTAATCGTTTATGCTATTTTCCTAGAGGGTCATCTACAAAACACTCCAATGAAATTTAGAAGCCTTCATGGTGAAGTGGTCATGTTTCTTGCCTTGTAAACCAGGGATCCATCCCGGGCTTCTCCAGACTTTCAAATGAGTCTTTTTTAACCGAGGTCCAGTCACCGTATGACATTAGCTGTTGGTAAGACTTAAACTCAAACACTCACTCCTATGATGTTTGAATGAAATTGGCCCAAGGGTACAGGAGTTGACGTGTGAATATTTTTTCTATTTTTAGTAAAAAGGGGCCATCTTGTTCATCAGAGTGGAATGATTATAGCTATTTTGGTATAGAGTCACCTATGTAACATCGCTGTGAAGTTTGAATAAAACTGGCCCAAGGGTTTAGGAGGAGTCCGTATTTGAAGAAAATTAACAATGTTTTTCCAATTTTAGCTACGGGGTAGACGGTCATCTAAGCAAAACTCCTATGAAGTTTGAATGAAATTGGCCCAAGGTTACAGGAGGAGTTGGCGATTGAAGATGTTTTTTTTAGCTATGGCAGCAATCTTGTCCTTCAGAGCAGAAAGATTTCAGCTATTTTGGTAGGGAGTCAACTACGTAATATTCCTGTGAAGATGGCCCTGTGTTGCTCATCTGTGTACAAGAAAATCATTACTGATGTTTAGAAAGGAATAAAACTGAGATGAAAAGCAAGATATGATTGTTTACCTGAGTGATATAAATATCTTCATAGATCCAGGGTTGTCAATATAGTTGTACATCCGTTGAATCAGGTGAACTCTTCAGGATGAAATCTTGAAGGGCATGGTGGTGCACAAGACTTGTTGAATCTATGCTGTAATTCTATGTTCATGATGAAGTCATAATTTGACAAAGAAATCAATATCTGTAACTATGATTTCCTTTTGACACAGTGGTTAACAGTAGTATTGCATGGTATAACAAAATTTACATGAGAAACACAGCTGACTTGAAATATAGCTGTTTACATATCAAAAGTGACACATTGAAGTTTCCCAAGTTTTGTACGACCTGTATCTTTGATGCTTATATAGATTAAGTTACCTTTCTGCCATAAACATTGTGGTTCTTACATCTATCTAAAAGCCACAAAGAATTAATTCTGATACAGTGGGCATAAATATGAGAATAAGGAATAAAATATGACAGATAAAGATCTGTGGAATCTATGAGGCGATATATGCCAAATAGAAACTTAAGGAGCACAAAATCGGATATAAAGAACAGGTAAAAATAATGTGAGTCTTTCCACAGAATACAGATGCATCAACTTATTCTCTTGAATTTCAACAAAGCTTTTCCTGATCTTGCAATAATCTAGAAAATGGTAACTTGGAACATTTTAAGGAAAATCTAATTTCAGCCTTTACATGTAACAATGGATTTCCTTTTCAAAATATTGTTGCAATTAAGAAAACAATAAAATATATTATTTGACAGAACCAGTGCTTCAGCTGAAGTGCACGACCCGCCGGATGCTTTTAGCTTTATGAGTTTTACCATATATGGGTATGGCGGCCATTTTGGTCATGTGACCTGGACATAAAACGGTTCCCCCAATAAATGCGCCTTATCGTCAGGAGCAAAAATATATCTTATACTTTAGTACTGTATTGTGAATCGTTTGCAGGATAAAATCCAACACAAAAGCATATGTGTCAAAGTTTGACCTAGGCACAAAGAAGGTCAAGGTCAACCCAGGGTCACCATTTTAGCAATTTATGATGGGCCTACGTTCCAGATGCTATTTATCAAGTTTCGTGGAAATCTGCACAGTGGTTCTGGAGAAGACTATTTTTGAAGGGTTTTTACCAAATATTGCTTGGCGGCCATTTTGGTCATGTGATCTGGACCCCATGAGGAAATTTTGGTTTCCCCCATCCCGTAGAGGCTCCATATGAAATTTGACTTCAATCGGCCCAACAATTTCCGAGGAGAAGCAGTTCGAAAATTTTCACATTTTTCGCCTCGGCGAGGCTGTACTAAATGGAATGTAATATTTCGCAAGTTCATTGATAAGATCTCATTGATATTTTTCAGTATGCCAAAAATTGTTTAAATATTCCAAGCGGTTAAGTCACCATCACCAGTTTTCACAAACGGGTTACGGACGGACAGATAGACAGACCATATATGGCTTGGCGGCCATTTTGGTCATGTGTCCTGGACCCCATGAGCAATTTTTGGTTTCCCCCATCCCAAAGAGGCTCCATATGAAATTTGATTTCAATCGGCCCAACGGTTTCCGAGGAGAAGCAGTTCGAAAATTTTCACATTTTTCGCCTCGGCGAAGCTATACTAAATGGAATGTAATATTTCGCAAGTTCATTGGTTAGATCTCATTGATATCTATCAGTATGCCAAAAATTGTTTAAATATTCCAAGCGGTTAAGTCACTATCACCAATTTTCACAAACGGGTTACGGACGGACAGACAGACAAACCATATATGGCTTGGCGGCCATTTTGGTCATGTGACCTTGACCCCATGAGCAAATTTTGGTTTCCCCCATCCCATAGAGGCACCATATGAAATTTGACTTCAATCGGCCCAACGGTTTCCGAGGAGAAGCAGTTCAAAAATGTTCGAAAATTTTCACATTTTTCGCCTCGGCGAGGCTAAACTAAATGGAATGTAATATTTCGTAAGTTCATTGGTTAGATCTCATTGATATCTATCAGTATGCCAAAAATTGTTTAAATATTCCAAGCGGTTAAGTCACTATCACCAATTTTCACAAACGGGTTACGGACGGACCCAAAGAAGGTCAAGGTCAACCCAGGGTCACCATTTTAGCAATTTATGAGAGGCCTACATCCCAGATGCTATTTATCAAGTTTCGTGGAAATCTGCCCAGTGGTTCTGGAGAAGACTATTTTTAAAGGGTTTTTACCATATATGGCTTGGCGGCCATTTTGGTCATGTGACCTGGACCCCATGAGCAAATTTTGGTTTCCCCCATCCCATAGAGGCTCCATATGAAATTTGACTTCAATCGACCCAACGGTTTCCGAGGAGAAGCAGTTCGAAAATTTTCACATTTTTCGCCTCGGCGAGGCTATACTAAATGGAATGTAATATTTCGCAAGTTCATTGGTTAGATCTCATTGATATCTATCAGTATGCCAAAAATTGTTTAAATATTCCAAGCGGTTAAGTCACTATCACGAATTTTCACTTACGGGTTACGGACGGACAGACAGACAAACCATATATGGCTTGGCGGCCATTTTGGTCATGTGACCTTGTCCCCATGAGCAAAGTTTGGTTTCCCCCATCCCATAGAGGCTCCATATGAAATTTGACTTCAATCGGCCCAACGGTTTCCGAGGAGAAGCAGTTCAAAAATGTTCGAAAATTTTCACATTTTTCGCCTCGGCGAGGCTATACTAAATGGAATGTAATATTTCGTAAGTTCATTGGTTAGATCTCATTGATATCTATCAGTATGCCAAATATTGTTTAAATATTCCAAGCGGTTAAGTCACTATCACCAATTTTCACAAACGGGTTACGGACGGACAGACAGAATGACAGACTGACAGAATGACAGAATGACACGGTGATTTTAGGGCACTCTTAGAAAAAACCGACTTCAGTCGGTTGCTTTTTCTGCGGGTCGTGCAATTCAAAATACTGGGGTAGCCTGTTCTCCATATAAGGAACAACAGATTCACATGACAAAACACAGTCGTAAATAAGAATACAATACACTATGTTTTAGACAGAATTAAAAATATCCTGACAAATCTACAGAATGTACAAGTCTATATTCCCTTAAAAAGTGTCATGTGAGAGGTTTAATATGAAGGCAACAAAACTTGTGTATAAGGAAAGAAATTAACCCATATCCTGCTGAATATTTAAATTAGTCATCCCCAGTTCTTACTATCAGCCAATCCGATTACATGATATATTGTTTTCATTCAAATTACGAAACTAAATGACAAACTGTGTAGATCCAGATCAGATAGCTTTTTCATCTGGATCTATATTGTTTGCAAAGCAAGGGATTGTTGTGAACAGCGTATAAGGGTTAATACACTTTACAATTATTTTGCAATACACCTGACTGAATCCAGTAGTAATTACCATTAACCCATATACGACAATGGAATCCCCCACCAAATTAGTTTGGGGTGGTCCATTTCCGATTATAGGGGTGTAAGGTTTGTTTGGAGGAAGGTTGTCAACAATGCATGTACTTTGAGCAAACACTGTACACCAGATCAGATGCCACACTCTGTGGTGCTGATCTGGGTAATCACTATTTACCCATGTCTGATAAAAGGGTGGCTAGGTGTATATGGGTTAATATTACCAAACCAAAACATGCATCAATAACATGCCAGCCTCAGTAGCTCAGTCAGATGTGCGTCTGACTGGTAATCAGGAGGACGGGAGTTCAATACCTGCTGACGTCAGCAACATTCTTTCGTGAAGACTGATCATGAAATCTTTTCTAGTCATTGTCTCCCTTCCGCTGATTCGAGAGTTGTCAGTTTTGGGAAAACGAATGAGCACTGTACTAGTTGACAGTTTACGCATAAGCCTGCCCAGGAAAAAGGGTGGATAGGTAAACTGACCGGCTCAAAAATGACCTAAATAGTGTTGACTGGGCCTTTAAATATGTTCTATAAAAGGGTTATCCTTTGGAAGCAAGGAATACACCGCAAAACTGGAAAATATGGAGTGTACATACTTTCTGGGCCATACTAGCCTGTACAAAACAGCATACAAAGTCTATTTTTGAGTGAGAAAATGGGAAAAAGCCCTGTAAACTCCACTTTTCTCTAGATAATGTGGGGTTTTACAAGGCTCTTCATTTCCTGATGTCAGTCAGTGGTGGCCACCCTTATCATGCACAAACAACCTTTAAGGGGTAGGTACTGCATTGTATATGGCGGGTGAGTATACTTCAAAGTAGCATAGACAATCACGTGATACAATTTCCAAGTTGTAAATCGAGACAGTGAAGTACACAATGATCTGCCCAATAGATTCCTCCATTTCAATTTCACCAAGACAATGAGTAAAAAACAACAACCTTAATTTGAAAAGCTGGTATTATACATTCAAAACTGAGCGGGTGACATGTGTTGAATTATGTGGATTGTAAGTGTAGAAAAACTATTTTGTGGTCTGACCAGTATGTCTCACATGTCCCAACTGCACCATCAACATCTGATAAATCAAAATTCGAAAATATCAAATCAAGCATTGTCATATGATCTGTGGTACATTCATTTATTAGCATTTTGCTTGAAAACTTTTCACTTAATTTCTTAATGATGTTAGGTTTTAGCAAAATGTCAATATTGAAATCTCCAATTATCACCAATGGCTTTGATGGTGTAAAATATGGAATGAGTTCCTTGTTCAGACAAGAAAGAAGATTACTGTCAGACATTTGAGGTGACTTATACAAAAATACAATCTGACTTTCAATTGAGACATGCCTGGCAGTTATCATAATGAATTCCAATGTATCAGAACTATACTTTCTATCCTGTGTTATAATGGTATCATCTTTAGCATAAACTGCTAATCCATGAGGAGGTCTTTTGGAAGAATTGTATCCAATCTGGTCATTTCGTATCAAACAATAGCCTTGTATTGCATAATCACTATCATTATCAGTCTGGTGTAGTCGTGTTTCTGCTAATCCAAATACGTGGGTTGACAACAGATTTTTGTCATGTCTAATATCATCAAAATGAAGATTCAAGGATCTACAATTATTGAAAGCAACTTTGAAATGTGAAACTGGATCTATCAATTCTAAAGAAGTATTGCAGAGTTGAAGCATTGCTGTTTCATGCAGTCGCTGCATTTCGGCCTTAACTTGATCATCAACTTGTAATGCTTTTTCATTATAGTTAAGGATTTGAAGTTTTTCTATCGACCTTACTCTGCTAAGTGCAACATAGTGTAAATATGGAACTTTACGGATTTTACGTTGCGATAAGTCAATGGCAACTCTTTCAAGGGTACTCCCCTGGGCTCTATGTACTGAACGCCCTGCAGAAGGTTGCAAAGGGAACTGAATTCTCTGAAATGTCTTTCTGTTGTATGTAAATGACCTGTTGACATCAAAAATTGGTGTCCAATTAGCATCGATACCACTATGATAAAGTCCCCTGTTTCTGTATTTGATTCTTGTTTCCATTCCTGCTTTCTTGTCATCAAACTGAACCCAAATTATACTTGGGCGTCGTGTGGTTTGTAGTTTATACTCAATAAACTTAACAACACATGAAGCTCCGTTAGCTAGTCCATCTTCTGTTTTTATGTTTATTGTTAAATCATAAAGCATGTCGACAACAACTGTTAAAGAGCAATGTAAATTTGCTGTTTGGTTTGAATCTGTTACATTCTTAAGGTTCTTAAGGGCACAGTCTATCTTTTCTTTTGATAGCTTAGGTGAAACATATGTATCCATGCATGGTATTTCAACTTTTTTTGTTGCCATACTTTTTATAATTTCATTATTAAAGACATGCATGAAATAGTTTTCTGCAAAGAGGTGAGGTGCATTTTTCTGATACTCAACATCATTTGTAGTAATTTCACACTGCTTAAATCTAGTCTTGTCTTCAGCAGTCAAGGAATTGGTCCTTAATCTATTTAACAATTCTGCAAATTGAAGGTCATCTTTCTGTCTCATAATTTCTGTTAATTCAAACATAGTAAATAAGTCTTTCCACAGATTTTGTGACAAAGCAGCCGCATCATGTTTCATGTCATTAAATATCCAATCACCACTCACAGGTTTTAACTGGTAAAGATCACCAACAGCAATAATGCTAACACCACCAAAAGGCGTTCTTGTTCCTTTCAATGCTTGAAGTCTCTGATCAATAAAATTCAACATAGAATTACTAACCATTGAAATTTCATCAATAATCACAAGTGACAAATCACGGTACTTTGATCTAAAGGTATTCAGTTAATGTTTGATCTGACTGCTTATACTTTTGTTTAAATGCAGATGAGATGGTAGAACCATTAATATTAAATGCTGCTTTTCCTGTAAATGCACATAGAAGAACCCTTGTATGATCCACATCTTCTCCTTCTTTCAAATTTAATATTCTAAACAAATAAAAATCAAAAATGAGTTCCTTTAAGAGCAATGAAAACATTCATAAGAAAGAAGATGGGTCATACTACGTAGTTTCGGCTAATAAAGCCTCATCAGTGACCCTGTAATGATCCGGCAAAGAAAGCCAGAGGAAACATACTGCAATTTAGCTCCTTTCGAATAGGCAGTCGATTCAAAGACTGATATAAATCAAAATGGGGTCCAAATAATTAAAAACCTGTCTAGAATATGAGTCTAAATGAATATAAGTCTGATAAAATGCTCGAATAACTAGACTTTTCCCAACACCAGCTCCACCAGAAAGAAATGCATATAAAGGGGCATCCTTTGTTTAATCCAGTGAATCACATGATAGTAAAACTGCTTTTGTTTACAATTTAAACACTGCAGGAGCTTTCTATAATCAATATCTGACAGGATATTTTCATTTACATCAATTTGGGGTGCAGAAACATAACAGCCAATTTCAGTCCCTATATCATAATCTCTATGTTCAGGTCTATCAGGATTAAAATATATAAATTCTTCTGACTGAATTGGTTCTATTTCAGCATCATCACCTTCAACTTGTTGTGTACTTGGTGCAGTTTCATCAAATGCATCATATTCCATTTCTGCCAAGTCTCTTGCTAATTCCAACTCTTCAGCATGATGTTCGTAAGTTGAGCATTTATGATCTATCACATGCTTGATAGGCTCATAGTGTTCTTTATATGTTCTATATGTTCCAAGTAAGTCAGTCTCTTCCTTTCTCCATGGGTGAAAAAGTAAAAGTTTCTCTCTGTAGTAGTTCTCTTCATCTGTTTTGCGATTGAATCTCACATACCTAATTATTTTAGAATTACGACATCGTTTGATTTTTATGCCATTCTTTAAAGTTAAAATAGTTTCACCATCACCAAAGCTTTCTTCATCTGACATTTCTGCGTCTTTCTCAACATCTTGCTCTTCCTCATCTTTATTGTCATTCTGGCCATTCGGATAAATTACTTCCAACTCTGACACATAATCGGCTAAACAATAAGTTTCCAAAGGTTTGGGACGCTTTGAGTATCTTTTAATTTTATTGTCTGACATTACATCTGTTGAGTCTGCTGGCAATTCATCAAGCACTGATTTTGGTTTCAATAGCTGTACTCTCTGGTTTGGAAGTGAAGTATTTATAAAGACAACACTCCTTGAACTTTTAGTCAATGGCATTTGCAGTACCAGATAAACTGCCTCTTGTGCACTTACTTCAACACTGTTTGAAAATACATTTCCAATATGTCTAACTTGTCTTTTGAGATCCATATTGCCATTCCTAGCTTCTTTTGCAGCTGCATGCAACAAATTACTCATCCCTCTTTGAGGTTTACTAATATATGAAACTATATACATAGCACAAGCATATGGATCTAACACAAATTGAATGTCAGTGTTTGCCTTCCATGCTTTTAACACACTATCATTGTACAAATTTACACGGATCTCACTCGGATTTCTTTTCAAAAACACTTTTGAAGAGTTTAAGGAACTTCTAATGCATTTAATGTATTCTTTCTCACTCATTTGGACAACATCTTTCAGAAATTCTTCATAAGACATATCATATCCTTCTTTCTTATTGTTCATTGTTTTCTGTATGTTTTGGTTCAGTTTATAATACTTGTCTTTTTCGGTTTCCAGAGGCTGCAAGACCATAGTTTTGGAAAGAGGTGGAAGAGAATAACCAAATCGACATATTTTATCTTCTCGTTTTCTACACGTTCTAGAATGTTTGTGAATTTGAAGTTCTATTAAACGACCAAGGTTTGGATTGTCTAGAGAACATTTCAGATACTGATCCACATAAACAGCCAACTCTGCATCCGAATCCACATTGAATTTTGGGGCATTTTGTACCCATACAATCATGTGAATGTGTGGGGATCCACGTTGCTGAAATTCCACTCTAAAAAAGTAATCAACAACTTTTCCAAGAGGTTCGTGTTCACTCTTTAGAACTGTGTTGATGAATTCTTTAACTCTGTGCTCGAAATACCTGGAACAAGTGACTGGATCTGATTGAATGAGTTTTATCTTTTGTTCCCAAGTCAAGTTTTCAATTTGATCATCATTGTATTTCAAATTTTTATTTAAGATAGCTAACATTTTCAAAAGACCAATCCATCTTGTATCAGCCGAGGACAATGACATGAACCAAGTTGGCAAACCCAACTGTCGAATCATAGCATAAACATCTTTTTTTCTAGATTCTAAATATGCAGGAGAATTTCTTAGCTGCTTAAACAAATAGTAACCTTCATCATTTTTTACAATACTGTCAATGCATTCTGAGTTTCTTGCTTGTACAGCAGTAATCTTATTTGTTCCAGTCTGACACCTTCTAACAGCAAGGTTTGCTTTATCGTTCAATTGCTTCATTTGTATTTTTTCAGTTTAAAAAATGTATTGGGTACACTGTTAGCAGCCCGCCTATCCTGACTTCTCAATTCCCACTTTGCAATATCACTATAATGTACAGGCACCTGTCTGTCGTCATTCGCTATTCGCCTCTGTCCACAAAATATGGTTGGAAAACAAAGATATTCTGAATCTTTATCTTGAAATATACTGAGTGGTCGCTGGCCTTCTCCAGGAGCAAATGTGAAAGTAGAGTTTCTGTTTTCAAGATCTGCATCATCCAATAGAGTGTCAATATTTCCCACATTTTCCTGTGTGATTTCTTCTGCATCTGAATCATAAAGTTCTTCCAAATGAGAAGTATTATCATTTGAAATATTATCAATCTGATCACTTGAACAACTGTCACATATTTCACTAATAACATCATCAAAATCAACAATATCATATTTTGAACATTCCTCTGTACACCGCTCGAAAAAATTATGTATAATCTCAGCTTGGTTCTCATCATGAGTAATATCATCAAAACCAACATCATTTGTTTCTGAAAAAGGTGTTTTGTGTGGCTCCAAAAATGCATGAAGGGTTTCATTGCTTTCATCTGTGATTTTCTTTATCCACTGCTGATCAATTTCAACATTTGCATTTTTGTACAATTCACTACCACTCAATAGCCAGTGCAAAGCACACAATACATGGAATGGTCGGACGTTTTCTGAGAAAACATATGACTTAAATGACATCTTCTTCTTCAATTTCACCGCAACTGTAACATTTTCATCAAACGGTCTTGGCAAAGCATTTACAACTGGTTGAATATCAACAGGTACATTAACAACATTTCCTTTTACTGATTACTGGCGACCTCTGGGTAGTTCTCGCATCTGCATGAACGGTATACGTAAAGCAATAAGGCGTTCTTCAAGCGGAAACAGCTCCAGTTCTTTGGGTTTTGGTGGCCACTTCATTCCATTTAAAACAGACAATTTTGGGACTTTACCACATTTAATATTGTCTTTGCATGTGCAACATATCCATTCTTCTTCATTGACTGATTTCACACCTGTTAAGTATTTTTCCTTGTCTTTACAAACAAAAGTTTTAGCTTTTGATACAGTCTCTTCAAACCATGTCTGTTGACAACAACTACATACATAGACAGGTCCAACTGATATATTCTTGTGAAACTTTTCGATACAAACATCAATATCACTACCATAATTTCTGCGCTTTCTGCTGATCTTTTCAACTTGTGAAAAGGATGGATCTTTACGCTTGGCA
Source organism: Lucinisca nassula (assembly GCA_963580285.1). NCBI lineage: Eukaryota > Metazoa > Mollusca > Bivalvia > Lucinida > Lucinidae > Lucinisca > Lucinisca nassula. Next base: position 35,910,662 of record OY757025.1, on the reverse strand, counting down.
GCTTTTCTTTTACAGTCTGTAATGTTTTCACTTTTTTTGTTTCTTTCATTTAACCTCCATTGTTGTTTTGCAACCCTTTCTTGTTCTAATATATATGGATCTGACCTTGCCTTCCTCTTTGACCGATTTTGTATATCAATGTCTTTCTGTTTGAATTCATGGCTTTTTCTATATTCTCGTTTCTTTTCACTTTCCCATCTTTTATATTCATCTATCAATCTAGCTCTTCTCTTACATTCCTTTTGTCATAGCTTTGTCTTTTCTCCTGTTTTCTTCAGATTGTCTAGCACTCTGCATTGATTTAAGTGTATATTCTCTATCCTTTTTTCTGTATTCTTCAGATTGTCTAGCACTCTGCTTAGATTTAAGCGTATGTTCTCTATCCTTTTTTTGGTATTCTTCAGATTGTCTAGCACTCTGCTTAGATTTAAGCGTATATTCTCTATCCTTTTTTCTGTATTCTTCAGACTGTCTAGCACTCTTCATACATTTAAGTGTATATTCTCTATCCTTTTTTTGGTATTCTTCAGATTTTCTAGCACTCTGCTTAGATTTAAGCGTATATTCTCTATCCTTTTTTCTGTATTCTTCAGACTGTCTAGCACTCTTCATACATTTAAGCGTATATTCTCTATCCTTTTTTTGGTATTCTTCAGATTGTCTAGCACTCTGCTTAGATTTAAGCGTATATTCTCTATCCTTTTTTGTATTCTTCAGATTGTCTAGCACTCTGCATAGATTTAAGCGTATATTGTCCATCCTTTTTTTGGTATTCTTCAGATTGTCTAGCACTCTGCATAGATTGAAGTGTATACTCTTTGTCTTTTATTCTGAAGTTAGAGCAGTGCCTCAGTTTCTGCATATAAGCTCTCATATATTCTTTTCTGTCTGTAATTTTTTTCTTATTTGTTTTTTCTTTGTTCCTAATCTTTAGATTTTTAGTTACCTTTGTGCTATTTCCAGTCTTCTGTTCAAGTCTATGTTTTTGATCCTTGAAGTATTTGCCAATAAGGGTTGCATGACTCTCACTAATTGTATCATCAAAAGAGTCTTCTCCTGCATGTGCATTCCTCATATGGCTTTCAGACATCTTCCTCTTGTAAGTTACAGATTTCCAAGCATAGTCATATGGAGTGCCAGTATCGCACTCTGCACTATTTTCAATATCAAATGCTGAATTATGCTCAAGATCAGATAAGTCAAAGTCTATAGGAAGAATTTCGAACTGTGCGGAAATGGAAATCATCATACTTTCATACAACGCATATAGAAATGTAACTAGATCATCCAAACAACTGAAAGCAGCTAGTAATGATTTTCCATCTGGAACTGATAATCCATTGAAACCATGGGAATGTGAATCAAATATAAAATATTTGCAATCTCTCTTGAACACAGAAGAACAAACTGAACCTATCATTATTAAAACATTTGAAGAACATTGTAAAGCAGTGTATAATGCTTGGTGAAGAGTTGGTAAACTGGTATTGACGAACTGTTCTGTGCAAAGACCTGTCATAATAGCAGATTTTTTAACAACGACTTCTTTGTTTAAAATTGAAACTAATCTTGGAAGTTCATCAAAGTTGAGCAACTTACTTCTGAATTTACCTTTAGCCTCTAATTCACATATAATCTTAACATACAGACAATCTCCAGCTAATAGAATGTTGTCTAAATCTGTACTACAAGAAATGTCCGAGTATACTGCATATATTAATGAACAAAGAGCATTTGCAGTGCATTGACATCCTCTGGACTCATTGCTAAATATTTCAGAACCTTGGTGAAAAGATCCCAGTTCAAATTTGACAGAATTAAATGGACCATTAGAAGGATTCCATAGCATTGTTTCAGCATGTTCACTTGCTGGAATGGCATTATATAATGGCTTATTAGAATCCATAAAACAGTTCTGTTCTCTTAAATTTACATTAGGAGATCTCATTGTTTCATGTATACAGGTATTTGAAGAACTTTCTAAGTTTTCAGACACATTTTCAGACACATTTTCAGACAAGTATTCAGACATGTTTTCAGACACATTTTCAGACAAGTATTCAGACATGTTTTCAGACACATTTTCAGACACATATTCAGACAGGTTTTCAGGTGACTTTTCAATGAACACATATGGTTTTTTTGTGGGCTGGGATAGACCCCCATCTGATAAACCAATGACACCCATAGACACAGATGGTCCTTCATCTGAAACAGATGAAAGGAAAGGGTGGGCTAGGCCCCCATCTGATACACCAATAACACCCATCTGTACTGCCACACCAGGTGATTCCACATCTGATACTTCATGTCTTCTTCTTTCCTTTCTAACTCTGTCTTCCTTTCTCCTTTGGTTTAAAGACTTTTTCAACAAACGTGGCATCCTTATTCCTCAATCCAACACAAATTTGAGTCTCACAAAAATTATAATGTACAGTAAAAATAGTTATGAATATAAATAATTGTTAAACACAATTGTTCACAGAAGAATGTTCAGATAGAAAATCTGTTTGGCGACACTAAAAAAGAAAAGAAAAACATAGTAGTTTTATGAAGAAACAAAACTGAATAGTCACAATTTACAATCATACAAAGGAAACACCGTGATCAGCAAGGAGGCATTATCCCAAGTAGAGACCCACATGCACATTGATAATTTTTGCCATAAAAGTTTTTTATGTGAGCATATGATATTTATAAGTTTTAGAAAATACTAACTTTGATACAAAATTGTTTCAGATGTTGCAACTAATAAAATATAAAGAATTATTTTGTTTTCACAGAATTAACAAATTAAATTTTCTCTTTTACCAATGGCACTTACCCGGTACAGGAATACCTGTTCTACCCACATCATAATGTCTTAGTAATCAATATTAAGACGGAACGATGTGTATTTAGTTAAATGCAATCATTTTCAAATAATGGGTACAATTCTGCAAGTGCAGAATTTTAAATAATGTTGAAAAATATCTTCTGGTCTGTGTACCCAGCTCCTGAAAAGAATAAGAAGATCACTGTAAAGAATGACTAATCAAAACTAGAGCTGTCAGGTAATCTGACTATAGTTCGGCTACAGGGCTATGAGATGAGAGCTGGAAAATTTTAATGTTTAAAAATCAAAGAGTTATGGACCCTTGGCCATTATTCCACCATTACACCTTCCTTATCTTAGAGACAAAGTGTGGTATAAGTTTCATTGAAATAGGAACAAAAATATGAAAGTGAAGCAAAAAGCATTTTGATTTTTGAACACCTACCAAGGGACATAACTCCAAGAGTTATGGACCACTGACCTTTATTCTGTTATACACGGTACATCCAGTCATTGTCCATGTTTATACAAACTTAGATTTTTTATCTGACCTACTGACCTACTTTTTAGCCAGACATGACCCATATTCAAACCTGACCAAGACTTCATAGAAGCATCATTCTGAGCAAGTGTAATAAAGATTGCACATAAAATGTGGCATCTAGAGTGTTCGCAAGATTTTTCTATGACCTGACCTACTGACCTCATTTTTGACCAGACATGACCCATATTTGAACTTGATTGAGATTTTGTAAAGATGATTTTTAGGAGCAAGTTTCATGATGTTCAAGCTCAAAATGTGGCTGCTACAGTGTTCACAAGATTTTTTCATGATTTGACCTACTGAACTTCGGTTTGACTGGACCCTTTTTCGAACTTGACCCAGATTTCATCAAGGCAATCATTCTGAGCAAATTGCATGGCGAATGGACTTAAAATGTGGCCTCTAGAGTGTTCACAAGGTTTTCCTATGACCTTATTTTTCACCGGACATGACCCATATTCGAACTTGACTAAGATTTTGTCGAGGTAATTGTTTTTAGCAAGTTTCATGAAGTTTAGTCTGAAAATGTTGCTACTAGAGTGTTCACAAGGTTTTTCCATGATTTGACCTACTGACCTACTTTTTGACCGGACAAAACTGATATTGTCAAGATGATCATTCTGGGCAAGTTTGATGATGATCGGAGCATAAGGGTAGGCTCTAGAGTGTTCACAAGGTTTTTCTCTGATTTGACCTACTGACCTACTTTTTGACCCAACATGACCCATATTCAAACTTGACCATTGTCAAGATGATCATTCTGGGCATGTTTGATGCTGATTGGACCAAAACTGTGGCCTCTAGTGTATTCACAAGGTTTTTTCTATGATTTGACATACTGACCTACTTTGTCACCCGACATGACCCATATTCAAATGTGACCAAGATATTATCAAGATGATCATTGTGAGTAAGGACCAAACCTGTGGCCTGTAGTGTGTTCACAAGGTTTTTCTATGATTTGACCTACTGACCTAATTTTTGACCAGACAACACCCATATTTGAACTTGACTGAGACATTGTCAAGGTGATCATTCTGGACAAGTTTGATGATGATCGGACCAAAACTGGTGTTTTCACAAGGTTTTACTCTGATTTGACCTACTGACCTACTTTTTGACCCAACATGACCTATATTCAAACTTGACCGACATATTGTCAAGATAATCATTCTGGGCAAGTTTGATGATGATAGGACCAAAACTGTGGCCTCTAGTGTATTTACAAGTTTTTTCTATGATTTGACTTACTGACCTACATTGTGATCAGACATGACCCATATTCGAACTTGACCCACATATTGTTAAGACTATCATTCTGAGCAAGTTTGATGACGATCTGACCAAAACTGTGGCCTCTAGAGTGTTCGCAAGGTTTTTCTATGATTTGACCTACTGACCTACTTTTTGACCCGACACGACCCATATTCAAACTTGACCGAGATAGTGTCAAGATGATCATTCTGAGCAAGACTGATGGCGATCGGACCAAAACTTTGGCCTCTTGGAGTGTTCACAAGGTTTTTTCCATGATTTGACCTACTGACCTACTTTTTGACCTGACATTACTCATATTCAAATTTGGCCAAGATTTCATCAAGGCAATCATTCTGAGTAAGTTTCATGACGATTGGACTTAAAATAAGGCCTCTAGAGTGTTCACAAGGTTTTTTTATGATTTGACCTACTGACCTCATTTTTGACCAGACATGACTCATATTCAAATTTGAACAAAGGAACCAAGATCTTATGGTGGTTTAAGTTGTGTGCAAGTTTGGTTGAAATAAAATCATAAATGAAACAGCTATTGTGCAGATAAGACCAAAGTAGGCAATTTGTGCCCTTTCAGGGGCCATAACGCTGGAACAGATGATGGGATATGGGTGGTTCAACAAAGGAACCAAGATCCTATGGTGCTTCAGGTTGTGTGTAATTTTGGTTAAAATTATATTATAAACAAAACAGCTATCATGCAGACAAGACCAAAATGGCCAATTTTTGCCCTTTCAGGGGCCATAACTCTATTACCCTTGATGTGATATGCCTGGTTCAAGAAAGGAACCAAGATCTTATGGTGGTACAAATTGTGTGTAAGTTTGGTTAAAATCAAATGATAAATTAAACGGCTATTGTGCAGACAATACCAAAAATAGGAAATTTTTGCCATTTCAGGAACCATAACTCTGGCACCCATGATGGGATATGGCTGGTTCAAGAAAGGAACCAAGATTTTGTGGTGGTACAAATCGTGTGTAAGTTTAGTAAAAATCAAATCATAAATGAAACAGCTATCATGCAGACAAGATCAAAATAGGCAAATTTTGCCCTTTCAGGGGCCGTAACTCCGTAACACATGATGGGATATGGCTAATTCAAAACAGGAACCCAGATCTCATGGTGGTACAAGTTGTGTGCAAGTCTGGTTAAATTCAAAACATAAATAAAGATGCTATCACGCGGACAAGATCAAAATAGGCAAATTTTGCCCTTTCAGGGGCCGTAACTCCGTAACACATGATGGGATATGGCTGGTTCAAGAAAGGAACCCAGATCTCATGGTGGTACAAGTTGTGTGCAAGTCTGGTTAAATTCAAAACATAAATAAAGATGCTATCACGCGGACAAGATCAAAATAGGCAAATTTTGCCCTTTCAGGGGCCGTAACTCCGTAACACATGATGGGATATGGCTGTTTCAAGAAAGGAACCCAGATCTCATGGTGGTACAAGTTGTGTGCAAGTCTGGTTAAAATCAAAACATAAATAAAGATGCTATCACGCGGACAAGAAATTGTTTACGCACGCACGGACGCACGGTCGCATGCACGGACGCACGGACGACGGACGACGGACAAAATGTGATCACAAAAGCTCACCTTGTCACTACGTGACAGGTGAGCTAAAAAGCTGTAACTTGCAGCATGGGTATTCTTGCACACCAGATACGGAAATCTAAAGTTTTAGCTTGGGATAGAATATAAGAATCTTATATGGGTGTGAGGGGTGGATAGAAAAATCCGTCCCTCGGGATCACTGACCGGCATCACTCGGCTGCCGAGTGATGCCGGACACTGATTCCGAGGGACGAATTTTTCTATCCACCCCTCACATCCATATTGGTTTCTTTTTCTTGCATACCTTCCATTTCTTATCGCGGAATTTCAATGCTAGAGTGACTTAGGTTACCAACGTCCGCCATATTGTGTTGACACTGCAGGAATGTAAAGTGACGTCACGCATCGTGCATGACGTCAACCTTAACGACGGCGCACACAAGGTCGTAATCAACCAGTGCATTCATCAAACACGCGATTATAGTCGATTTGGGATCGGAACACCAGGGTCAGAACATAAATTTCTATCCCAGGGTAAAATCGCGGATTTCCTTGTCTGGTGTTCAAGAAAATCTGTTCTAACTCTGGTGTTCTTACCAAAAATCGAATATTGTCGTGTGTTTGATAAATGCACAGCATATGCGCCATCGTTAAGGTTGACGTCACAGCACGTTATGTGACGTCACTAATCATCATTGTGTTATGGCACTATTGCGGACGTCCGCAAGCCAAGTGACTGCAGTATAAAAAATCCACGCCCAGAAATGGAAGGTATGAAAGATAAAAATATCCTAAATGGGTGTGAGGGGAGGATAGAAAAATCCGTGACGCCGGACAGTGACCCTCGGGACGGATTAGTCGATCCACCCCTCAGACCCATATATATTCTTTCCAGGTTAAACTCACCACATTTGAACAGTTATATTACCCTTTAAAGTTTTTTTCTGACAAATTGCCCCTTAAAGTTTCGTCCGATCAACCTCAAATTTTGCGGGTAGTAAAATCATGCTGTGGAGCGGGGCATTTCGGTTTGAGGTTACATTTCACCTAATTTTTAGAGAGCGATTACTATTTAAAGATTTCTAGATGTGTTTTTATCAAATAAAGCCGATACTTGGTAGATATTGAAGTGGTTTTATTGAACATGGCATAAACTAAGGGATACTGAAGTTTCAATCTTAAACATTGGAATTTATAGCAATGAAATGTTCTTAAATACTCGCGGATCTTTTCGTCCCTCAGAAATTAGAAAATTTCTAATATTGTAACATGACTCATTACATTGTCATAGTTAGGTTTCCCGTTTCTATCAATTACATTTTGCCTCCATTATTTAGAAGAAAGAAGGAAGAGATTTTAATAATCTTAAAACTATTTCTAAATGTCATTCTCAGAAGTTAAGATCATATGGTTAAGTATGCCAGTAATACAGACAAAGCACTTAAACATAATTTAATAGTACTGCTAGCCATAGCATATTCCACCAAACCTAGAATTGCATGAGCATCTATCCCGCGCTTGCGCGGGTCTATTGCTAATAACATAAGCTATTCATTATGGAGGTAATGGTTCATAAAAGACTTTTGAGATCGATTGTTCGAAAGTTTCTTTATGAATCAGAGTTATGTTGCTCTTCATTACGTGAACAAGTCCGTGAAATGAAGACCCCCCTAAACCCCACTTTATACAGAGAAAACTGAGGTTTAAGGGGGTGTACATTATTTTTCTTATTTTTGCTCCAAGACATAGGTTGTGGGTACTCGTTAGAACCGCCTCAATGAGGCGGTTCTAAAGAGCACCCACAACCTATGTTTACAGTATTTGTAAGAAAAATATCACATATTTTCATCAGAAAAGTAGCCATTTTGGAGATGTGAAAAATGCACTATGTCGCACGGGTGTGTTATCGTAATGTGTCCAAATGACTATCACTGACTGTGCATTACGAAATGACGCCTATACACATACATTGCAAATTTTACCGCCGAAAAATGGAAATATTTTAGATGAAAAATTGTGATATTGTTCTTATTTCTGCTCAAAGTATAGATTTTGGGTTCTAACGAGTAACCACATTCTGTATTTTAGAGCAGAAATAAGCTTTACCCCTGTAAACCCAGGTTTTACTATAAAAAGTGCGGTTCAAGGGGGTCAAAATTATATAGGCGTGTTTTCGTGATGGCAACTTAGCTTTGCAGAAATCATGAAAACAAGCCTATATACCGTGCAACTTACATGTAGCTTTGCGGACATAACGAAAACATACCTATATAATTTTGACCCGCTTAAACCCAACTTTACTATAGTAAAACTTAGGGTTTACAGGGGTATACACTTTTTCGTATTTCTTCTAAAACATTGATTGCGGGTACTCGTTAGATGCGGTTCTGAGATTCCACAATGTATGGTTTGAGCAGAGATATGAAAATATCAGAATTTGTGGAAAAGAATTTCAATATATTTGCATAAGCAGGTTTTTGTTATGAGTTTCCTAAATTTCATTAGATCAGTGTCAATATGTAATGACCAGGGCCCAGTTGTTCAAAGCATCGTTAGCTTAACGAGCTCGTTAGCGGTCATATTGTTAACTCTTCTAGCAAGTACAATATCGTAAATTTTGGAATTTTTGCTGAAAAAATGTGAGCAGCTTTTGCGTCCGCAAAAGCTGCTCACATTTTTTCAGCAAAAATTTCGGCATATTTGCCATATTTAATGATCAAAGTTTTAACGATACGTTAACTAACGACGTCATTAGTTTTGAACAACTGGCCCCAGATATGCTTAGAACAAGGACAAAACGGAATCACAGATGACACCTTAGCGTTTTTTTTCGACGCAAATATGTAACCCTTGATGATACAATAATGTTTACAAAAATTTTAACCCTTATCTTGCTGAATATTCATTTAAACCACACCCATTTCTGACTTTGAACCAATCAGATTACTTGATGTAATTTATTCCTGCAAATTCATAAATTGAATGTCAAACAGTGTAGATCATGATCAGATGGCTTCTTCAGAAGCCATTTGATCTTGATCTACACTGTTTCCAAGAATAGGGGTTGTTGTGAACAGCAAGATAAGAGTTAAAAGGTGACATACACTGTTATCATTTTGTTTAATCCCTACAATCCTGTAGAATAAGCAAACAGCGTTCTGCGGTGTCTGACCCTTTATTCCGGCACTGTAAGCAAACAGGGTAGACCCTGATCAGACGCCACATACTGTGGCGTTTGATCTGGGTCTACACTGTTTGCCGAACCCAAAACATGATTCAAGTTTAGATTCTATAGATAACCCTCTTACGCAACACTCTGACCTCACAGCGGTAAAAAATAACGCGGCTATTTTTCTACAAATAACCGTTACCTGAATATACCACAAATCATAGACATGAACACTGAAGAACGTCTCTGCTAGACCCACAAACAAGCGATCCAAATGTCTATTGTGAACTGGTACCTATCTTCCACTTTGACCCCGGCCAGTCGGGGCTTGGAGAAATAGATTTGGTTGCATGATGCTTCCAGGCAGAGCTGAAACCGACCACACATGTGCACTGGTAAACCACTTAGAAGGTCTAAGCATGCCCTGGCAAAGGGGTGTGAGTCGGGCCGTCCATGGATACAAACCCTATTGGTTTCATTGGGCGGCAGGGTTTGAGATGTCATTTTAATCTCTGTGTCGGGTAAAAGCCCCAGAGAACTGGAAGCAACGCCTCCAAAATGACCTAAATAGTGTTGATGTTAAACCTCAAATCAAACAAAACTAACAAACTGTCGTACCATCTCTAGCTACGAAAACGCTAGCCAGGCGGTCTGGAGGCAATTATTGTCAGTCCGGCAACTGTGTCAGGAATGTCCAAATGGGACCTAAATAGTTTTGGTTTAAACAATATTTTATTAGGAGCAAATATCAAATAAAATCACACATAAGACATAAATAGTTTTGACTGGGACGTTAAACCTTAAATAAAACAAAACACACAAACTATCGTACCATCTCTGGCTACAAAAACGCTAGCCAGGCAGTCTGGAACAGAGGCACCGGCGGCAATTATTGTAAGTCCGGCAACTTTGTCAGGAATGTCCAAATGAGACTTAAATCAAATATAACAAAGAAACTATCGTACCATCTCTGGCTACAAAAACGCTAGCCAGGCAGTCTGGAACAGAGGTACCAGCGGCAATTATTGTAAGTCCGGCAACTGTGTCAGGAATGTCCAAAGCGTCAGCTGAAATGGTATAATATATAGATGAGCTTACATGAGTGTTCATGTATCATTGAATTTATTTAACGAATTGAGGAAAAGGGATAAAATACCTCGCATTTTATCCCTTTTCCTCAACGAGTTTAGTTGGCGGCCTCGGTTGCTCAGTCGGATGCGCGTCTTACTGATTATCAGGAGGACACGGGTTCGATACCTGCCGGGGTAGGCAACATTCTTTCGTGGAGATGGTTCATAAAATCTTTTCTACGGTCATTCTCTTCCTTCCGCCGATTCAAGAAGGGCAGTTGTCAGTTTCTGGCGAAAGAATGTGCACTGTACTGGTTAACCGCTTACGTATAAGCCTGCCCAGGTAAGGTAAACTGACCGGCTCAAAAATGACCTAAAATACTATTGTTTGGGCCGTTAAACTCCGATACAAACGAGTAATAAATTCAATGATATATGAGCACGAATGCAAGATAAAATTTAAAACGCATTTTATTAGCGAATGTTTCACCAAATGTCAATATTCCTCAATTGCGACGTCATGCATGCAACGTTACGGGCGATCTAACTAATTTGCATATCTAATCCACTAGTTTCAGTCCGGCAACTGTGTCAGGAATGTCCAAGGCGTGAGCTGAAACGATATAATATGAGCTAGCGCATGAAAAAACCTACAATAAGACATGTGCGCCTAGCGAAGACTCAGATCAGCCTACGCATGTATATAGTCTAACCAGAGACTTCTCTTGCTGCATGGCGGAGCATTGGGCCCTTAGCTATCCTTAGAGCGCACAGCGAAGACTCTGATCAGACTGCGCGGATGCACAAGCTGATCTGAGTCTTCGTTATGCGCATATGTCTTATTGTAGGTTTTGTCATGCGCTGGCTCATATATCAAATATTCTGATCGAGAATATGGGAGTGGGACAACCCCGAAAATTCTCCGCCGCCCAACGAGGTTCGGAGAAATAGAATTGACTGCGTGTTGCTTCCACACAGAGCTGAAACCGACCCAAGTTGAGTACTGGTATAGTAGTCGCAGATAAAATTGACTAGGCGGAGCTATTCAGGTGTTGTCAATATATGTCAAATTCGCCGAGTCCACCAGAAGATTCGGTAGAGTGCCTTTCGCATGCTTTCTGCAAGCGGACCAAATTGCCATATACGCCACAGCTATGTTTGTATTACAGTTGAATTCACGCTTTACCTTTTTGTTAATAGATCATTCCAAAGGCAGGTACAAACGGTAACTCCGCCTAGTCAATTTTATCTGCGACTACTATAAACCGCTTAGAATGACATAGCCGACCCAGGAGAAAGTGGTGCGATAGGGCCTAACGGTTTCGCTGTGTGGTAGGGCTTGAGATGTCATTTCATCAGTGTAGAATAAAAAAAAAACACGCACAAAACTGAAAACACCGTCTCCATAATGACCTAAACGGTGTTGACCGGGACGTTAAAAGTCAACAAAAACGAACGACTCGGAAAAACAATTACAGTGGAACTTCAATGGCTCGGACCACGAAAAATGGGACCACGAAAAATGGTTCGAGGCAGGGGTAATTCAAGCCGCTGAGAGTTTATCCCAGCTAGCACGATACAGCGGGCAAACCGTCAGGCCGATAGCGATACGACGTCGTATCGCTGTTGGCCCGACGTTGGCCTGGGAGTCTTTGCTGGCTGAGTATCTTATTATCCAATCCACTATATGAAGTGTTATGATGTATTTTTGGCTATAAGGTGAGATTAAACCAGTTTTAACAAGAGTGAACTATATCGCCGTCCAATATTTTTTACTATTGGACGGACCTTGGTATATCGAAAACAGTGTTATACAGAAACACGTGAAAACTCTTTATATGGTTTGCGCTTACATACTATTAAAAAAATAACAATGATTCAAAAGTGGTGTTGTGTTTTTATTCTGGATCTGAAAGTATCATTGTCTACGCCCGCGGGCGTAGACTATCTTAAGGATGACTTTTGCTCCAGAAGCATAAAAGAAAAGGTCATTATTGGCTGAATGCTATATTCTATTGACTGGTAATCAGTGTTATTTGTTATAATGTTTAAAATTCGGGATTGACCGGAACACTTCCGTAAGTTCATCACAAACCCTTCGAACACAAAATAAAAAGGTTTTCTGGGTTTACATTATGCTGACTTCCCTCTGATGATACAATACATCTATTTTTGTTAATTTTCACTAAAGAAGGCAGATGCATCTGTTCTACTTACGTTTTGTTTTCTTAGTACGAGTGGTTGCTATAGTAAAAGATTGGCAGTTTTGTTTATATATGAAACTGGAGTCAACTTTTGGAATCTTTGCCTATTATACGAGTTTCCATATTAACTGGCAGGATACATATGAACAGCTTTGTCATTTGGCTTTCCGATCCTGTGACTACACAAAATAAATTTTGCTTAGCGTAGACTCAAGCTTTTTGTAAAAGCTAATACTTGTATCTCTTTTAAATGTTCATTGATCTTCTCTACAGTGTACGAGGAACTGGGTCATACAACAGTTACTTCACGACAGCTTGGAGTATAGCCAAACTTTTGCCCCCCCCCCTGGGACTGTTGACGACCTCATGCACTATTTTGGCCTCGAGCAATAGTGCATCAGGTCGTCCACAACACCTTGGGGCAATACTTTTGACTAAAATCGAAACTGACATGAAATAACTTTATAATATGCGAGGTCAAGAGGCATTACTTTGATGGCTAAGGGATATTCTTTATCGTCTATAATATAAAGGTATTCTGTGTGTTGAACGTAACTTTCCAAGATTAGAAAAAAACCTTCCTTTATATTGTACAGTCACCCCTCTTTATACCGACGGCAAAACTCGTTATAGAGGCAATTTCAATGGAATGACCACTTAGCTAAAGGCTTAGCCGGCGTTCCGAACGGCATGGACTTCCCTCGGGTTAGAAATGCACAAATCGAGTCCATTATCATGTAAGAGTTTTGTCTATAACGCTTGTTTCTTGGAGTACTAATGGGTAAAAGGCCCTTTCATAACCTATCATACTCCTAACTAAGTAAGAAAGTAAAGTCTTCATTTAACGAGGGTAACAACATTTAGCACAGATATTTACATGCCTTAGCTGGGATAACTGGGATTCTTTATAACTCCAAATTCTTCATAACGGCACAATAATAAAGAGCATCTACGAAAAGACCTATACATTGTTGACGGGGACATTAAACCTCAAATCAAACAAAAAATGTTATAACAAGAGTCCTCTGTGATCTGAAGATATGGGGTCAATCTCTAGGGACTAAAGAAAGAATTCGACTCAGCTCCGTGTTCAAGTCATTGACGTTTCCATATATTGACGTGATAAATAGAAGAATGTGTGTTCATATAAATACTGAATTTATTAAACGAGTTGAGGAAAAGGGATAAAATGCGAAGCTTCGCCGAGCATTTTATCCCGTTTCCTCACCGTGTATAATAAATTTGATATCACTCGACCACGATTGCAAAGCTTTATTTATCATATGACATTTTATATTACGATTTTGTACAAAAGCATCAATATTCCGCCATTAGTAAACGCGAAGTCGTTAAGGACGTCGTACTTGTAACGTTACGGGGCGTATCTAACTAATATGCATATTTAACCCAATAGAGGATTACCAAATTTAATACAAGGCGTTACTGCAGTCTCAGACGCGGCGCCATATATATATACGTATATATGCGTCTCGTTTAGATTACATACGCAACTTAATAATACTATAAGAGTTTATACAGTCCCTCGGCCCGGCAAAGTAGAAGTAAAACAAAGATCAGGAATCGATACAATTAACTTACTCCACCCATCAAAGACACCAAAGGGAAAGAAACACAAACATGAAGCGACCAGACCATAATGGAAACCTAAACAAAGGAAGGCCATAAGGACAGTTACTTTCCCACAAAATGGCCAAATGGCCATCCAAAATAAAAAGACACAAGTGATACACACAGTAAGTAACAAACAACAACATAAATAAACCGCCACAGAAGAACCGCCTTGGAACGGACAGTGGAAAGAATTCCACTGGGGGGGGGGGGGCTTAAATCGATTTTACATGGCCATAATCCTCGCCCTTACCACTGTCGCGGTATACACTAATTTTGTTTAGTCCGCATGAATTCCGTTTGCCCTTCTATTTTACTTGAGCTTACAGCATGAGCGAAAAGGCGGTCTGAAAATTTTCAGCTCAGCAGTATCAATGATTCTGGTGTATGAGCTTTCTTCCTGGCGGATTTATTGGATTGCAGATCATATCGATGTTAGAATCCTTGCCATACCTTCTCCAAGAAGCATCATATGTAGACCGATTTACGTTGTTACCACTGTTTTGTTGGAAAGATAAAATGCTACTGGCTGTGTGTTTTGTGGCCTTTTGCGCATGTCTTTTCCAGGTATTCATCTTCCTGTTTGTTCTATTATGGACAACTGTTTTTTATGTTTTCAAACCATTATTACATGAAGTTTGCTTCTCCAAAAAATTTGTCAAGTGGGATTTTGTAACAAAACATTGAGGTGTGCTGCTGTTAAAAACGACTGTCATTTATCATTGTCCAATTATCGAGAAATTATTCCAAGACGAAGACAATTGAAATGTCCGTGAAATCTGATAAGTCTAACAAATGACATTTGTGTCTGAAAGTATATTAGACATCCTAATGCATTTGCGAATGTAACTTATGTTTGACTGGATAACACAAAAATACTGAGTAACTATATACAGTAGAACTTCAATGGCTCGAACCCATATGGCTCGTTTACCATGGATGAGTTGAACTCGTTTTTGAGTCCACATGGAATGCCTCCAAATAATATATAGGAATGTGTGTGTGTGTGTGTGTGTGTGTGTGTGTGTGTGTGTGTGTGTGTGGGTGTGTGTGTGTGTGTGGATTCGGGTTTAACGTCGCTTCAACAATTTTTTTCAGTCATATCACGACGGTGTCTGGTTGTGACAGGGAGCTCAATGCTAACTTTTATAGTGCTGCCTCACTGAAGTATCATGTCCCAGACACATTACATGATACCAGACCCAGTCACATTATCCTGACACTGGGTCGACCAGTCCTAGCTCAACCCTGTTAATCTGAGTGCCAAGCGAGGAGCAGCTAGTACCATTCTTAACGACTTTGGTATGTCGCGGCCCGGGATCGAACCCGTGACCTCCCGTTCCCCGGAGCAGACACTCTACCAACTGAGCTAACGGGACCGGTATAGGGATAATGTAGGGAGATTTTCTCCTTTTATATGGCAAATGTATGTTGTGTGTTCTCAGCATACATTTATAACATAGAACACTGAAAAAATATCCCACATTTGTCTCCATTTATGTCTCCTGGTATGGCACTAGTTAATAGTACCATCCGTGGCGCGAAATACCGCTGTCCCTAACAAATTTTCATGGTCCCAAAGGGGTTCGAGCCGTCGACATTCGACTGTATTCTGCAATAAACTGCTGGAAACCGGACGTCATCACGCTGAAAGTGCACGTCTTATTGTCTAAACAGAACAATTTTAAACGCATCAAGTGAACAAGTACATGTACATTGAAATTGGGCTCGTAACCGTATTGAAAATGGTCGTAGTTTTTTGGGGGGGCCGCACATTTTGCTTTACGTCGACGCGTGACGCGTTATCATAAAGCTCGAGCCACGCAGGGTACTATTAGTGCCATACCAGGAGGCAAAATTGGAGATAATTATCGGATATTTTTCGGTGTTCTATATTATAATAATGATACCTGCCCAGATCTCAAGACTAAATAGTGTGATCTCCTTAAATGATCACCCTATAATCAGAGGTGAAAATGACTGATAGTGAAGGAGTATTCTAAGAACGAATGCCATTTTCCAAGCGCAAAGATCGATTATCGATCCACCACTACTGTCTTTAGTTTCACCTCCAGGGGGAACAATGTACGTCAGAGCAGTGACGTCATAACCATTCATAGGTTTGCCGGCGTTGGATACACGTAAGGTATTTGCCACAACAAGTAGGCGCAGTCGGTGCATTAGGTCATAAAAGAATAAAACGTACTGAAATCTGTCTCAGAAATGTGACCTTTTCTTTAAATAATTCGACACAAGCTGATTTGGCAATGATGTCGGAACTACCATTGTTTACAGCGCCGATTCAAATCTTGTGGCGAAGCTATCGAAGCCTTTTCAATGTTTCAAGTTGGAATTATCTCACTGATGGGATGCAAATATTGTTCGTTACCAGCTGAAGTATGCTTTCTGAAGACTCGTAGTGTACATATCTAGTTTGAAGCATTTTATTTCCCTATTTACACCAATATGGCCACTTCTGAAATGGGTACGACATCTCTGCTATGACGTAGGTTGTTCCCCCTGACCTCTAGCATGATTGCACTTGTAGCCAACATTCAAACCTAGTCCGAAAAGGTGAGACGAATACGATCATTAGGACAAAATACCCATGGAAGTCTCTAAAATACATTATTCTAGTCTGGGAAAACCCATAAATGCTCTGCATGGTGGATATTTTTTCAGCAGACGACATTGTGAAATATTTTTCTTATTCTTTGAATACAGGTTAGGAGGCAGTTTGCATGAGATGTCAAGTCATCTTTTCCGGAAAAGATAACAAAAATATCAATAATTTGTCATCTATTAGCCCAGGGGGGGGGGGGGGGGGGGTTAAAGTTAACTGATGTTGTCTTATAAAAGTCTCCGAATACGGACGGGTAACCCTCGGCAATACGAATCTTAATTTGCACATTTCTAGTCAATGTCTTGAGCAGCTAAGGAGTAGGATTCGGCTACAAACCGAAATTTACAGTCGCGGAAAGATAATAACTTTAGAGTGTATGCTTCAAACCGAAAACAAAGCAATGTCTGATATCTAGGGATTATCACCACAAAACCTCACTTGGACCCAATAAAATCTAATGAAAACTGTAGAAATTATCCGGTCAGATAAATAGACAAACGAGTAGACGCCAAATCTTTTTCATTCTCAAAACAATAACATTTTTTTCAGTTTATTTAATTTATACTAATTTATCTTAGTTCGATTGCGATGAAAGCTTCAAGCTTATTGAATCGCTCTCGAACACTCATTCAGAGTGTTTTCACGCGCGCGCGTGCTAGAGAGAGAGAGGTAGTTGCTTTTTCACCACTGCTACCCATTTACACCTGGTTGGAGTGGGGCAGTGTCATAACGTGACTGCCCAAGGACACACCTCGATACCGTATATTTGTAATTTACTCTTGGTATTCAAAGGTAATCATTATGCCTGTATCATTACGTCTCCTTCTTTATCCAAAATGGTGAAAACACATCGATTTTTGTTGATCGAGATACTCAATTTGTCAACACGTTTGTTAACAGAAACACTAACAAAGAGCAGAACACAGAATCGACGAGATTACTTTATTAATACCGCAAACAACCATTCTAGTAACCTAAAACTTCACGTTATTATCGAAGTGACCCCTAGTACTTTAATCTCCATAAAAATCAGTCTACTGAGCGTTTATATATCGAATCTACATTTGCAGTACATAAATGCATGAGCTTGTTAATGTGATAGAGGATCTTACATGAGTGTTCATGTATTATTGAATTTATTTAACGTGATGAGAAAAAGGGATAAATGCAAGGCTTTGCCGAGCATTTTATCCCTTTTCTTCAACGAGTTAAATAAATTCAATAATACATCGGCACGGATACAAGATTCTATTTATCGTTTGATATTTAAAACGCATATTCACGATTGTTAGCAAAAATGTCAATATTCCGCCATTAGTAAATGCGTCGTCGTTTTGTTAGTCGCACATGTCACGTATCCATCTAATTTGCATATTTAATCCACTAGTATATTATAGAATTTATTGCATGGCGTTCTTTCATTCTCAGACGAGACGTCATGTGATAAATGTAATTTTTACCCTATTAGTTTTACCTGCTATAGTAATCATCCAGACCATCAGGTAGGATGCCCCAGCAATCCATACAATTGACATGATAAAAGTGAGAGGGTAAAGCCTGGGCCAGATTCCGGGCCTCCTGCAGTCCGGTACCGTTACGAACATTAATACTTTGACTGGTAACATTAGAATCCAGTAGATTTTCATTGCAAACGATTCTGGCAAGTTCCATGGAGATTCGTAACTTCCTGTAAAAGAAATAAATATACGTTCAAAGGGACTAATTAAAAATTATTTCCCTGTGTCCCGCCACATGAGGGCGGTATTAATGAGTATCCGGAGTCTGTGTTCGGGTCGGAGGGAGGAGAAATATGATATACCCAGAGGGACCCATTTTACTCTATGTGGGATTGGAATTTATCAGAGTACTCGTTGTATGGAGCTATGGCCGTAGTGTGAAATATTACATGGAGATACTTATAATATGGACTTATTTACCCGTGTTTTGGAGTATTGGCTGATATGCTACAGTTGTTATTTATTTATGAACGCTGTTGTATAAAATGTGTTTGATATGTGATTCTTATTGTGAAACATAAAAAAACATAATAATCTCCCCATGTCAGTTCTCTTACTAGAATGGGTCTAGTCTTAGGTAAAAATCGCCCTTGTTCTTAGGTAAAAATGCCCTTTTTTTTAAGAGCAGGTACCTTTTTCGGAGGGACCCAGTTTACAGTAAGTACCTATTATTCGTATCTCGGGTTTGTATGATTGAATACATCAAAACAACAGTACCTCACACACCAGATGTAAGCATTCCACTGAACAGTCAGGTCGGTTACTTGTTTGTGTGATTTTGTAAATCACTGTACGTAGTGTTCTTTTTTGCTTCTTTTTAAAATGTATGAGATTTCTCACTTGATCAGAAAAACGAAAATCACTGCATTAAATGATAAATTCAATCACTTGAGCAGAGGAGTTATGTCCCTTATTTGACACTTTTAGACGCATGAACATTTATTGGTTTTAGTTTTTGACAAATAAATCACGCAAATGGCTGAATGTCTTGTCTTGGACTCTAATGTATTCATGGGGGTGCGTGCACGGATTTAGCGCCTATGCATACAGGGTTTTCTTTCTTAATTGTAAAGATAAAAGATCAAATTTGCTTTGAAAATTACCGCCAACTTCGAGCAAATCCCACAACACTTAAAAATGAGTCCGAACATGACTCAAAATTCGAAGGAAAATGCGTTTCTGTCCCCTTTTTCTTCGAATTTCCTTTGGTCGATGCAAAGGATATATTTTGGTGTAAATTAATTTCCAGTGATGTTCGTAATTGTTGAACTCTTAAACTTCAGAGATAGATTGCAAAGTAACAAAAATATTCAATAAAATAGTATCTGTAGTTCTTATTTTCAAGCAAATGCAAATATTTGATCACGCCTGACTGCTGAAACAGAAAAACAAAACCAAAAAAAAAAAAAACAAAAACAAAAAAACAAAACAAAAAACGAAAAACAACAACAACAACAAAAAAAAAACATTTACAAACACAGATAACAAAGCAGGCAGTTGATCAGCTTTAAGATAGTGTTTCTAGAACAATAATTCACAACCTATGGGTGCAGGTACTGGGGGCCACAGGTAAAGTTTGCTTATACTGAGCGAGAAATAAATAAATGGAACAGATGACTTTCAGTGTCTTTAGCTGATAATTATTATTTTAGTAAAGCATGTTTCTAAGTGTTAAAGGGTTTGGGGTTATGAGTTACCACCTGTCAATTCCAACATGCGCCCTATAGTCAAGCAAAGAGTTTGGAGACCTTTTATAGTCCAGATCATGTCATTAAGCAAAGTTGTAATCCTAAGTTGATATATGATGTGTTGCCACCGGTAAGATGATATTTACCAAACGCTAAACAGAAGTGAAGACAATGATCAGGAATCGATACAATTAACACACAGCTCCCATCAGAGACACCAAAGGTAAAGAAACACAAACCTGAAATAACCAGACCCTAATGGAAACATCAATAGCGGAAAGCCAAAAGGACAGTTACTTTCCCACAAACTGGTTATTAGGCTATCGAAAATAAAATAAAAATATAAGCGATACACACAATCAGAGACAAACTATAACAAAAATTAACCACGACAGAAACGGTCAGTGAAACGAATTCCATTCGGGATGTGGAGTTTAAATCGATTTTCGCGACCGCAATCTTCGCCCTTACTTCCATCGCGATTTAGACAAATATTAATCTGTTTTATTTAGTGGCTAATGTGGGAAATAAACATTTTGTGTGCACAGACACTGCCTACATGTTTTACATGTTTTACTAAGTGTAGCAACAATTGTCGTGGCTATGCCGGCTATAATGAACCGCGGGGTCACATATGCGATAAATACGTCATGTTGGTTCCACTCGACGTCAAGTTTCACGGTATACCCTTAAACGAAGCTTATTCAACACAATGTATACACCCTGTTCATTTGGCTCTCACGCATCGGCCTTGGAGAAACAGATTGGGCTGCATGATGATTCCACGCAGAGCTAAAATCGACCACACATGCGTACTGGTAAACCGCTTAGGTCGAAATAGAGGTGAAGGCAATGAGTAGGAATCGATACAATCAATCCATGGCTCCAAGCAGTGACACCGAAGGGAAAGAAACACAAACAAGAAATAACTAGACCTTAATGGAAACAATAATAGCGGAAAACCAAAAGGGCAGTTACTTTCCCACAAAATGGCCAACTGGCTATCCAAAACAAAATAATATAAGCGAAAAACACTCTCAAAGACAAACCATAACAAAATAAACCGCGAAAGAAGAAACACTAAATAAGTTCTGAAGTTAGATCCTTTGAAAGCAAGGAATACACGAAATAAACGGAAATAGCAGACTCGGTTTTATTGAGTCTGTTAATGACCAGTACTAAGCCAGTCCAGGTAAAGTAGTGCGAGTTGGACCATCCAATGCATATAAATCCAATTGGTGTCATTGGGCGGCAGGGACTGAGAAGTCATTTAATCTCAATGTCGGGTAAAAGTCCCACAAACTTAGAGTCAACGACACCAAAATGACCCAAATAGTGTTGACGGGGAGGTTAAACCTCAAATCAAACAAAACCAAAATACACCATGTTCATTTAGTATATTCCAGAATGTTACATAATAACTGTTACGACATATCTGTCGCTTAACGAGGCACAGCGACCCGGTTTTTCCACATTAGCTGAAGGACCTTTAGCTATCAAAGTCGATGTAATGCCTTGTAACGTAATTTCTTGCACACCAGACAAGGAAATCCGTGATTTTACCCTGGGACAGAAATTTATTTTCTGACCCTGGTGTTCCGACCCAAAATCGAATATAATCGCGTGTTTGATAAATGTACTGGTTGATTACGATCTCGTATGCGCCGTCGTTAAGATTGACGTCACAGCAACGTCACTAAACATTCCTGAAGTGTCAACACAATATGGCGGACGTTGGTAACCGAAGTGACAGCATCATTAAAAATCCGTTTTAAGAAATGGAAGGTATGCAAGAAAAAGAATCCAATATGGGTGTGAGGGGTGGATAGAAAAATCCGTCCCTCGGGATCACTGTCCGTTTTCACTCGGCAAGCCTCGTCATGCCGGGCAGTGTGCCTCGGGACGGATTTTTCCATCCTTCCCCTCACACCCATATAAGATTCTTATAATGTCATAACCTATAAATCACAACAAAAGAAAATAATAACGAAAAAAGCCAGCTGAAGAATATTTTGGAAGAAAAAAATATAGTGGATCTTACACGTGTGGTCATTTCATATCATAAATTTCATATGAAATGGCCACGAGTGTAAGATTCTGTTAAAGGCTCGTTTCATAAATTTCATATAAAATGACCACGAGTGTATGATTCTGTTTATCATATGACCACTTTAAATTGGATTTTAACACCTTTAAATTTGACATTTTCCCCCACAAACATGCACGGTTGACATGGACGTCGTCATGACGTTACCTAATCCCGCCAAAGTGTTAATACACGTGTGGTCATACGAGTTTTATTACACGACGTTATCCACTGCTTATCAACGACATCATGTGATAAAAATAAAATAAAACTGAAAATCACGGACAGAACTCATCGCAGGTCGTGTGCCAACTTCTAACTGAAAAGCCATGAAGATCACAACCCAGTAAAGGTACCAGTTACAATAACAACCACACTAGGACCCGCAAAACACAGGCGCATTATACCAGAGAAGGCAAAAATAAAATGATTTTATATTCTTGCACATCAGATTAGAGAATCCGTGGTTTTAGCCTGGGATAGAAATTCTATGTTAAGACCCTGGTGTTCCGACCCAAAATCGAATATAATCGCGCGTTTGATAAATGCACTGGTTGATTACGACCTCGTATGTGCCGTCGTTAAGGTTGACGTCACGGCAACGTCACTAAACATTCCTGCAGTGTTAACACAATATGGCGGACGTTGGTAACCGAAGTGACTGCAGTATTTAAATTCCGCTTTAAGAAATGGAAGGTATGCAAGAAAGAGAATCCAATATGGGTGTGAGGGGTTGATAGAAAAATCCGTTCATCGGGATCACTGTCCGGCATCACTCGGCAAGCCTCGTGATGCAGGACAGAGTTTCTATGGACGGATTTTTCCATCCACCCCTTACACCCATATAAGATTATTATATTCTTGCACACCAGATAAGGGAATCCGTGGTTTTGGCCTGGGATAGAAATTCTATTTTTACCCTGGAGCTCTTACCCAGGCATATTTCATAAGTATAATTCGCGAAAATTAATAAAGTCAAAAGAATGTTTTGGTGGGGTTGTGCAAGAAAAAGCATCTAATACGGTGTTCCGTTATAGATTGGCGTTTCCAACCCTCGGGATGACCATGCTGAGGGGAACCTCGGTATAGCCTCGGCCGATAATAGGCGTTTTTAGCACTAAAAGGGACTTAACTATATGATTAATAGGCTAAACTTATCCAGTCTTTGAACTCATTAAAGCTTTTATCCTCAGTCTTCTTATATGTAAGTTTCAGGATGAACTAATAAAAACTGAAGGTTATATGCTGATGCCAAGGTCGTAAAAATAATAATTTTTCAACAACCAAGGGTACATAACGCTATGACCGAAAGGCCGATCTAGCCAGTTTTGACTCAGCTTTTACCCCCAGGCTTCTTAAATATAAGAAAGATCGGGTTAAAACTGGCTTCAGTGTTTGAATACAATGTCTAAAATGTCTTCAGCTGGACTAGGAAATTGTTCAGAGAGAAAATGTCGTTACAAGGCTCAATAAATGCATCATCTTAGAATAAATAACAGTGTTCGGGTAATTAGACTCTCAAAACGGATTATGCCATATAAAACGTATAAAACGAGTGCACTCAGGCCGCAGTCAATATCAAAATTACCTGATTACTTGAATTGACGTCAATGGTAAATAGTTTCGGAACCCATCAACTTCCCGAAGGCAATATTGTCGTGAACATGGACCCATTATTGGCAAATGAACTTTTGCAAACAACAGTTAGGACAGGACTAGAAGCGTTATAAATTGTGTCTTGATAACTTATTTGTTAGACTGTTTCATATTGTTTTCTTTTTGATCAAATCATAAAGACTCTGACGAGTCGCTGCGATCTTAGGAAGCGAATTCTAAACTGGATAAGATTTTCATGATCGCTTTCAGTGGACGGCGAAGCGTAATAGAGCTTTTTTAACACGAAAGGGATATAGTTTGAATTTTTCCATCATGTGCGTTTAATAATCATCCGACATCGATCATAATATTTCAGTACTAGATCAAGGTCGGACGTCTAACAAATGCGTTATTATGTGACTGTATGATAACGGTAGAGAATATTTGTTAACCATTATACTGCTGAACACGACTTTGCAAACAATGCAGATGCAGATCATATGGCTTCTTCATGGTATCTGGAGAAGCCATCTGATCAGGATCTACACTGTCACGCAGTTTGTGAATTTAACGATTACATTATAGCAAGAAATTTGAATGGTTGATAGTTAGAAATGATTGGCCCAAAAAAATGTCTCAACATGATAAGGATTGATTACCCTTTATGCATCATTTCAGTCTGATTGTGGTCATACATCGACGAAAGACAATCGATCGCGAGGCATTGCACATGGGCAACGTCACAGATAAGCGAAAGTCTTCTCTGCGTCATATAACGTGCGACTGACCTATTTGATATTATGAGTGCTTACGTTTGTAATCACCATTAACTGCGTTGCATTATCTGTATAACTTTCACTTTACATTAATGACCATTACGAAAACACGCCCATACAACTACATTGTAACCTTTATCGCCGAAGAAAAAGTAAATTTTAAGATGAAAAAGTGTGATATTTTTGTTATTTCTGTTCAAAATATAGATTGTGAGTACACGTTAGAACCGCCTCATAGAGGCTGTTCTTACGAGTATCCACAATATATATTTTCGGGTAGAAATAAGAAAAATAAGGTTTACCCCTGTGAAAATGGGGTTCAAATGTGTCAAAATTATATAGGCATGTTTTTGTGATGAAATGCAATCTATGGTTTAAAATAAAGTATAACAGTAAAACTTAAATCTGCATCCCATGGAATTCTCTTATCTCTTTTTATCACTTTATTCACGCACGAAAACGATTTTTAAGTAAGACCAGAAACATAAGCTGTGCTCAGACAACATATCTCGCCTGGAAATCTGTCTTAGCCTTAAACCTTGAGATCATGGACAGAAGTGGGAGTATTGCTGAATAAAGTATAATAACATTGGACCGATACCTATTGTCATTCCAAATAAGAACCAAATCCATCATATGGTTTGGCTAAAACTTTATTTTATTGTATAAACCATGCATCAATTACAAACATGCACATGTTGAAAACATAGCTAAACTAGTTACAGTAGCATACAAATGGGATCCAGAAAAAGTCAAATGATATATTTGAATCTGTATCCCTGAGTTACAATTATAGTGCTGTGCTAATTTACTGCGTGTTCATTTGTTTTTTTTTTACTTTTATATAAATTCACCAATATACAATGTCATTGAGAATTACAACTGTATACAGTAAAGAAACTAAGTGTATTGAAATGAAAATAGAAGTGTGGCTCCACGGGGAGGGGAAATTGAAGTAGAGACATCCTTATATTCTGATTGTAAGGATCATGTCATTACATAGTATTAGCGAAGTTGGATGTCTCCAAAAAAAAAATGTGGCATTTACAGATACTCTACGGGTAGTGATATTGGTATGCATGTACTTGGGTGACTTTAACAAAATCGTTTAGATTTAAGAATGTATTTTTAAGATTTAAGTCCTGTACTGCCATAACTATTTGAATGCTATCGTTCTGAGGCAGATCGGTACTACCATGACGGAGAATGTTTAGAAAAGGTTGGCAAATCATTGAGGCACTGTCTTTTATGTCCCGTCGTAAATTTCTGTTCTGTTCACATACAAGTAGGTAGTTTTTTGTATCCTCGATAGTTCCACCATATGGTTTGGAAAATATTAGCTCTTATTATCGATACAATTAACCCACAGCTCCCAGCAGTGACACCAAAGGGAAAGAAACAGTCATGAAATAACTAAACCCTAATGGAAACATCTGTAGCCGAAAGCCAAAAGGACAGGTAATTCCCACACACACTCAAAGACAAACCATAACAAACATAAGCCGCGTCTGTGTACTCGACCTTAAGATTTTCAGCATTTGTCGGGATGTTGCGGAATGACATTTTGGGCCGACATCTGTTGTCGTACCAAATATTATCCATATCAAGCATTATGTTTGGAAAGCATTAGCTCTAAGAACACTTTTAACATTAAACTTATGCATACAACTTCCAAGTCCCTGGCCCTGACCTTGAGGCTATAGGAATGGGCTGAACAAAACTCTGTGTATTAATCATCATACCGAAGTTGAACCATATCCATAATATAGGTTGGGGAAATATGAGCTCTTCAGAAAAATCTACATAAATATTCAATGACCTTGAACTAAAGATCAGGACATGGAATGAGCAAATGCATTGCTGATTAAACATTGACCTATATTTATCATCATTCCAAATAAAAACAGAATCAGTCGTATAGTTGGGGAAATATGAAACTATGAACCGAATCCATCATATGGCTTGGAAAATATGACCTTATAAAAGCTTTGACATTAGATATTTTAAGCCCGTGACCTTGAGCTTCAGTTGACAGGCATGGTCGGGGTATTGCTCTATAAAGCTTTGGACCTATATCCATCTTCAAACTCTGTATGAACCGATTCCATCGTATGGTTTGGAAGATAAATATGTTCTATAAAAGGGTTATCCTTTGGGAGCAAGGACTACACCATAGAACTGAAAAATGTTTTCTGGGCAGACGAGTTAGTTTCGGCCAATTAGGCCACATCAGTGACCCTCAAATATTTTCAAAATTCCACAATGGGATCAATGATCCGAAAGGACAAGAAAATATAAACTGCACTATGGTGTAGGAAAGGGAGACTTTTTACGTCCACCACACATTCCCAGACACCAGCTGTAGTGACGTTAAATATGTTCTATAAAAAGGTTATCATACACCACAGAACTGAAAAATATGAAGTGTGCATGTTTTCTGTGCCAGACTAGTTAGTTTCGACTAATTAGGCCCCATCAGTGACCATCAAATATTTTCAAAATTCCGCAATGGAATCAATGATCCCAAAGGACAAGAAAATATGAACTACACTATGGTGTAGCGCAGGGAGACTTTTACGGCCGCCACACATTCCCAGACACCAAACCTCTTAAAAACTTATGGGTGGAGTAAGTTAATTGTATCAATTTCTGATCTTTGTTTTACTTCTACTTTAAAAATAAAAGAAGTCTGTGTGACCTTAACCTTGAAGCCATAGGAATAGGAATGGGTATTGCTGAATAAAACATATATCTATCATTATACCAAATATGAATCAAATCTTGCGTATGGTTTGGAAAATATGAGGTATTAAATAATGTGGACGACGACGCCGGTCAACGCTGACACAAACGCCGACACCAACTCCGTCGCCTGGAATGGGATGAATAGATCTGTCTTAACACTGTCCAGTCGAGTGTAAGGGGAAACCAAGAGGGCCACGATGACCCTCTATCGCTCACCTTGGTCCAAGTTGTTTCATACTTATGGAAGTGAAGGGGTCACTGTTTTAAGGAGATGTGGACCAAAGAGTTTTTTCTTTAATTTAAATTTTGGTGGGCCATCTTTCTCATTGGAAAGGAGCCCTTTAAGCAGCATTCGAGGAACATTTCTGTGAGTAATTTTCAGGAGATGTCGTTTAAAGATTTTGCTATTTTCAAATATGGCGGAACAATTTTAGCAAATCTGTCAAAGGAGAATAAGTGAAATATTTCTCTGAATAAACTTATTTTTAAATCAGGCCTCTAGCCTAGAAGGAGATATCGTTTAAAGGTTTTTTCTTATCTTTAGTTATAACGGTCATTTTGTTCAGCCGGACGGAACCATTTTAGTAATTTTGGTAAAGGGCCATATGATAAACATTTATGTGAAACTTTTTTGAAATCGGGCCATTGGGCTGGCAAGAGATGAGGTTTAAACTTTTTTATTTTTATCACTGATAGCCATGTTGCTCAGCATAACGGAACAGTTTCAGCAATTTTTGCAAATGTTTTCTGTGGAATTATTTTGAAAAAGGAAAAGTGACCCAGAAAGAAATGTGGTTGTAATTTTTGTTTTATATTTTTTTGAAATTTTTTCTATAGGTGGCTTGAGACGGCTGCGTTCTTCGATTGTGGCCTTTCCTGAGTGACTTTTTTTTACTAGTTTTTTTTTATTTATACAGTCGAACTTCAATGGCTCGAACACCTTTGGGACCTCGAAAATCTGTTCGAGACAGGGGTAGTTCGAGCCACTGAGGTTACTGTCAGGAGGCATAAAGAGATACTTTTAGACATCTTTTCGGTGTTCTATAATGAATATGTATGCTGTGTGTACTCATTAGAATCGCCTCATCGAGGCGATTCTAATGAGTACACATAGCATACATTTGCAAGATAAAAGACTAAAATCTTCTTAATCATCCCCTATTATTTCTTATGTAGAGGATTTCGCTAGGGGCTCAAGAATGGGTTCGACATATCCATGGCAAACGAGCCATCGGTGTTCGAGCCATCTAAGTTCGTCTGTATTAAACTCTGTCTCCATTGCAAGCATCAGCATAACATACAGGTTCCGATAGGCCATGCTGCAGAAGAGATTTAAGCCCAACAATGAAGTTTGAAACTAAATTTAAATGTCTCCAAAAGTCTTTGCATAGTTTATGATGCCGGGCTTAAAACATCGCTCTGCCTGAACTAATCTTATTGAAGCAAAGACAGTCTTGTCTATTAGAGCCGGTGGCTTGATTA
Organism: Lucinisca nassula; assembly: GCA_963580285.1. Lineage (NCBI taxonomy): Eukaryota > Metazoa > Mollusca > Bivalvia > Lucinida > Lucinidae > Lucinisca > Lucinisca nassula. The sequence goes on along the minus strand of OY757025.1, from coordinate 35,881,885 downwards.
TGCATTGATCGAATAAACCTGACACTTCGTCAAAAGAATTCCTCTGCCAAAGAGGGTCTCCTCTAAAAGGAAAACAGTAATGTATTATGGTCGCGTTAGAATTTGATTCACGAGTGTTTGGCATATCAAATTTACATTCTACTAATCACATCATTAGCTGCTTTGTTTGATGTGGACTGCAAGCCGTGATAAGGGAAGCTAAAATAATTAAAGACACAGGGTATGTGCATTCCAATTCTCTAAAACTAATTGGCTGGGAAGATTGCACATGAAATCTGATAGGTCTTTGTAATTGAATTAATGTTAGTATATTCATAGCAATAGATAAGAAGAAACAAATGGCTAGAAAAGTTCACATTCAAATAGAAGTGCCGGTCTAGGAAAAACTGGCATGACATTGTCAATAGGATAACTGGAAACTATCAGTTTTGTTTATAACAACCACATTTAGTAATAAAATTATAGTTTCGTTTAGAAATCTATATATATACATTACGAAACCACGTCTATTCACATATATTGGAAAAAATACCACCAAAAATGAAACTTTTCAGATAAACATTCTGTTATTTTCCATATATCTGCTCCAAGCATAGACTGTGTGAACTTGTTAGAACAGCCTCGGGAAGGCGGTTCTAAAAAGTACTCAAAACATATGCTTTGGAGCAGAAATAAGAAAAACAATCTATATATACTATATAAAAGTAGGGTTTAAAAGGGGCAAAATTATATCGTCGTATTTTCGTGATAATATAAAAACTGAACTGAAGGCAATGATCCGGAATCGATACAACAAACCCACAGCTCCCATCAGTGACACCAAACGGAAAAAAAACACAGCCATGAAATAACTAGACCCTAATCAGTTACTTTCACACAAAATGGTTAGTTGTCTATCCGAAACAAAATAATATAAAGGACAAACACACCATGGATAAACACATCAAGGAGTTAAAATGATGTGCATGATCTCCTTTGTCTAGGATCTGAAACACAACTGAGTCAGTAATAAAGAACATCAACCATGTAGGTTTCAAAAACCATGTTTAACAACGATGCAACTTATGAGTGAGTACGCATGCTATGGTTATGGCTGCAATTATTACCTACCGTCAATGGAACAACTACTATCTGCACCTTTTTGTACAAACGACGTTTCAGTATCGGCTGAGTATTTTGACGTGTCTGTTTCAACTGAACATTTAGATGTCTCCGTGTAACTTCTAGACCTTTGTTGGCTTGCTGAAAGAACAGATAGAAAAAAATTGAATAGTCTTCCCAATTTGGAGAAAACTGTTTATCAGATCATTTTATATGAACTTTAGTGTAAGAGGAAAGTCGACCACGGTTTCAAATTACGAAAAAAGCAACGTCAGTCTGGAAAATCGAATAGCCATATGACAATAATCTGAAGCCATATAAAACAACCAACAAAACACAACACATCAACACAAAGCTAAGTAATACAGATACGGAACCGTATAGGACCGACGGACCACCAACATCAAATAGAAGTGAAGACAATAATCAGTAAGCGATACAATTACCTCACACCTCCCATCCAGGACACCAAATGGAAAGAAACACTTCATTATAACGAAGACGTTACAAGCGGAAAGCCAAACAAACATTCTAATGCACTTCGGTTTGTTACACGACGTTTGATTGGATAACGTCAAAAATTTGCGGCAGTATAACCTGCGATATACTGTCGGAACGCGACGTCATCACGTAACGTCGCTTTTCAGTGGCTAGTATTTGGTTTTACGCAGCTCACAGAGCCTGTCGCGTTGTGCAAAATAGTACGAATTTTAACAAAACAACCGAATAAGTGAATTAGAATGGGGGATAATTGCTTTGAAAATTGTCACTTGCGGAGGTAGGTTTTACCTCGCAAATTCCGTATTACGACTCCGCTGACGCGTCGCCGTGAAACGAAATTTCCAACCGTAAAACCACCGATTTGCCTCTCCAAATGACAATTTTCAATACAGTTATCCCCTAAGTGACTTTCCCATAAAATGACCAAACTCCTATCCCAAATAAGGGATATTAGCAATACATACATACAAAGACGAACTGAAACAGTGTCCTAGTCTGTATCATCTGCAAAATATGTCTTTTCAGAACTCCTGGATCACTGGAATGCAACACAAGTTCTAAGCGGTCACTTCTCTCTCTCTCTCTCCCTCTCTCTCTCTCTCTCTCTCTCTCTCTCTCTCTCTCTCTCTGTCTCTCTGTCTGTCTGTCTGTCTGTCTCTCTCTCTCACTCGTATGTTAGAAATATCAAATGTTTTTGGTTATACAATGCTGTCTCAAAGTATTTCGTACTTTGATAAAACCATTCATATATGGGCCCCGTCAAGCAATTTTGGTACTTATAGCCTATGCGAGCAGCGAAGGTTCAGGCGAGCCAGCGCATCCGCGCTGTCTCGCCAGAACCTTCGCTGCTCGCTCATACAAGCAGTGAATCAAGAGGAGCCTTCAGGCAGAAAGCCATATCCCTGGCCCCTCTGAATGGCTGGGCATGCGCAGTTAAAATTTGCCATGACGGAATGCTCGAAGACACAAATTCGCTTAGCGGGGCTCATATAATTGTCATTTCCACAGTGTCACAGGAGATGATTCTCACATAAGCATCATGCTTACCGTCAGATCCTGTACCATATATCTTGTATCATATACTATGTAAATATGAATAATAAATACTGTTTAAACCAAAGACGAACTATTATAATAACAACAAAAGAACCACCTTAAAACATACCTTAAAATATATACACAAAAGATATATGCTTGCAATGATTTCAGTACCAGATTTCGTAAACTCATTCTTCGATATAAAAAAGATTAGGTACAACATTAAATGTTATACATACGACGGGTTGCATGCATGGCAAGATTGATAACTTAATCATGTTGTCGTTGTTTGACGGCTTCACTATGTTAACACTCTTCAGCAACTTGGTGGTACTAAGGCCTATAAACTGCAGCCTTTAGCTGTAGCGAGGACTATAGTTGATGACCACATTTGTCATTCGGCCACCAAGTTTGCTGTCTGTGTTACAGAAGGCCAAGACAAGCTTCCTACGTTATATTGGTTACCTAAACTTCATAAAAGACCATACAAAGCACCGTTTATTGCAAATTCAAGTTCTTAAACCACCACTGAACTAGAAGCCTCCATGGTATAGTGGTTACGCTACTCGCCCTGTAAACCAGGGGTCGCAGGATCGATCCCGGGCTTCCCCAGACTTTCGGTTGAGTCTTTAAACCGAGGATCCTTCTCCGTATGACCTTAGCTGTTGGTGGGACGTAAAACTCGAACACTCACTCATCACCACTGAACACTCCAAATTAACTTCATACTTTACTGCCATCAAAAATCATGTGATAAAATATTGCGACAAAGTCTTTGAAAGATCTGGTAGAAATCTGTTTTGGTCTATAAAAATTCTAATGAAGTTTTAAATAAATTGAAATGCAGACGTTTTCGTGCTTCAAATATGTTCTAGGAAGGGTTATCCTTTTGAAGCAAGGAATTCACCACAGAACTGGACAATATGGAGTGTACATGTTTTCTGGGCCAGACTAGCTAGTTTCGGCCAATTAGGCCTCATCAGTGACCCTCAAATATTTTCAAAAATCAACAATGGAATCAATAATCCCAAAGGACAAGAAAATATAAACAACACTTTGATATAGGACAGGGAGACGTTTAACGGCCGCCACACATTCCCAGAAACAAGCTGTAGTGACGTTAAATAAGTTCTAAGAAGGGTTATCCTTTGGAAGCTAATTCTGTCTACTTATGATTTTTCCACCCTTCACACTATGCTTCCTCATAATCTGATAAAAGAAAAACTTAGTGATTTGACTGAGTGAACATTTCATAGGGAAGACTCCCTCTATCTTGCATGTTATGTAAGAAATGATTTTTGCACTTCTGAAGAGCATAAAAATTATAATTTATTGTCATGTCAGAAAGTGTAAAGCACTCACCTTTCTACTTGACAATACTTACATAAGATTTGGTACTAATTAAGGCGTAACTATGCCAAATTTAGTGGCGCAGATGCCTTTCTGATATTTAATCTTCATCAGTGTGTCTCAATTCCAAAGTTTTGAAACCGAAACGGATGACGGCCAAGACCCGGCAAACACAGCACATCCCCCTCCGAGCACACCCAGACCGACGTAATTCATGAGACACGTCAAATGGAGGCATCAGGCAAGAGACGCCTACCCGCGGACTTATAGGCGTCCCCCACCGAGCCAACATCAGCAAACATGGCCCACACTCCACGGAAGTCCCGGGCAACAGGAAGGAGATGTCCAAAGTAGCGAGACTTGCAAAGATTAAAATATTACTAAAAAGTGGCAACCAAATCCGCTACGATAATATCCCACCTGACAAGTCAGTCTTAGGTTTAGAAAAAAGATATAATATAGTTATTTAAATCAGTCCTTGAGTACTGACGTCAACACCGCAGTATCAACCTCAGCACTAAGGAACTGATACTGAGCTGATGATACCCTCGGGGACGAACGAATCATCCACCAGCAGAGATACCGACCCAGTTGTTGCAATTAAGGCGTAACAATACCAAATTTGGTGACACAGAGGCCTTTCTGGTATTTAATCTTCATTAGTTTGTCTCAACCCCAAAGTTTTGAAACCGAAACGGATGACGAACAAGACCCGGCAAACACAGCACATCCCCTCTGAGCACATACCGACCGACGTAGTTCATGAGACACGTCAACTGGAGGCATCAGGCAAAAGACGCATACCCGTGGACTTGTAGGCGTCATCACCGAGTCAACATCAGCAAACATGGCCCACACTCCACGGAAGTCCCGTAATAAATTGTAAACTACTAAACTTCTTAATCAGGTTATCGGTACCATAAATTATGCAAAGCCTTTACAAATTTTTTTCGACGTCACTCTGATTTAATTTCAAAATTCAATATTGGACTTATATCTCTTCTGCAACAAGGTCTATTGGAACCCGAATTTTATGGTGACTTAGTATATACATTAAGAAAAATTTATAACCGCAATGACTTCAGCACCCAATTTCGTAAAATCATTCTTAGATATAAAAAGATTGGTACAACATAAATGTTATACGACAGACTGCATGCATGGAAGTTAACCCAATCACGGTTGACAACTTTGCTGCCCTCTTTAATTGCACGCCAGTGGGTCAGGCCTCAGATTCTATGACGGTTCCAGCGTAAAGGCTTACTGAGAATTAGAGAGAATCTAATTCTATGTAATATTGGTTGGTAGAAGTAAAATAAAGATCAGGAATTGATACAATTAACTTACTCCACCCATAAAAGACACCAAAGGGAAAGAAATACAAACCAGACCATAATGGAGACCTAAACAAAGGATGGCCATAAGGACAGTTACTTTCCCACAAAATGGCCATATGGCCATCCAAAACCAAAAGACGCAAGTGATACACACAGTAAGTAACAAACAACAACATAAATAAATCGCCACAGAAGAGCCGCCTTGGAACGGTCAGTGGAAGATTTCCACTAGGGGGCTTAAATCGATTTTACGTGGCCACAATCCTCGCCCTTACTTCCGTCGCGATTTAGACAAATAATTTGTTCAGTCCGCATGAAGGCCTCCTAACTCATCAGTGCAACATCTCCGTGAACACAAAAATCAAAGAACCACAGAGGTGAGACAACGGTGAGGACTCGACAGCAAGAAACCACTGAAATGCTGGAGCAAAAGAAAACCAACAGTTAGACTCCGATGAGCCCGACCAGAGACAGAGCATCAGGCACCAACCAACATTATCTCTCTAATTTTCAATAAGCCTTTACGTTGGAGCCGTCATAGAATCTGAGGCCTGACCCACCGGCGTGCAATAAAAGAAGGAAGCAAAGTTGCCAACCGTGATTGGGTTAACTACCATGCATGCAGTCTGTCGTATAATATCCATGTTGTACCCAATCTTTTTATATCGAAGAATGGTTTTACGAAATTGGGTGCTGAAGTCATTGCGGTTATATATTTTTCTGAATTTATATACTAAGTCACCACAAAAAATTCGGGTTCCGATAGACCTTGTTGCAGAAGAGATTTAAGTCCAATATTGAATTTTGAAATTAAATCAGAATGGCGTCTATAAAATTTTGAAAAGGCTTTGCGTAGTTTATGGTACCGATAACCCTGATTAAAGTGTTTAGCCGTTAATAATTTATTACGAGTGTTGAAGTCAGTTACATGACTACACTCTAGCAAATCGAATTAATTGCGAAATATAAACGCCATAGGATGGCGCTCGAGGAACATCACCATCCAAAAAAGGAAAATTTACAATCTCAAAATCAAAGTCATCGCGTTTATCATAAATTTTGCACGAAACAAATCCATCTACAAGAGATAGATGTAAATCCAAAAACGGGGCCTCGGTATCAGAAGAATTTGCTTTATTTAACTGAAGTTCTAGGGGGTAAATCTGACTGATCAAACCATCAAAATAGGTATTATCAATATTTAATAAATCATCTAAATATCTAGAAGTAGAGCTAAAAGCTTCAATAATTTCAGATTGGTTATCAATGGAAAGCGACAACATGAAGTCTCTTTCATAACAATACAAGAACAGATCAGCCACAAGAGGTGCGCAATTAGTACCCATCGGAATACCCACAATTTGTCTAAATAACTTAGTACCGAATCTAATATAAATATTGTCAAGTAGAAAGGTGAGGGCATCACACACTTTCTGACATGACCAAAGTGTATAATTCTTATGCTCTTTAGAAGTGAAAAATGCATTTCTGACATTACATGCAAGATAGAGAGAATCTTCTCTGTGAAAAGCCCATTCAATTAAATCATTAAGCTTTTCTTTTATAAGATTATGAGGAAGTGTAGTGTAAAGAGTAGAAAAATCGTAGGTAGACAGACTAGAAGCACGAAAATGTCTAGATTTTTATTTATTTAAAACCTCATTCGAATTTTTTATAGACCAAAACAGATTTCTTCTTGATCTTTCAAAGACTTTATCACAATATTAATTACATGCGTTTTAATAGCAGTAAGACAGGAAGTTAATATTTTAGAAAGTTCAGTGGTAGTGCAAGAGCTATAATTTGCAATAAACCATGCTTTGTAAGGTTTTTTATGAAGTTTTGGTAACCAGTATAGCGTAGGAAGCTTGTCTTGACCTTCGTTAACACACACAGCAAACTTGGTGGCTGAAAGACAAACATGTTTATCTACTATAGCTCTCTCTGCAGCTAAAGGCTGAAGTTCATAGGCCTTAGTACCACCAAGCTCCTGCTTAAGCGTGTTAACATAGTGGAGCCGTCACACAACGACGACGTTGTTAGCGGCCTTGTCTGCAGGGGCCAAAACAAACTTCTTATGAAATTCTTGAATACCTAGTTTAAGATGACGTAAAGACGTCTTGGGCTTAGGAGGTAATAAGTTAGTATTTTGAGAATAGAAAGAAATGCGTTTATTCACTAGTTTTAAAATGCTAACTTTCCAGTCCTTAAGGGCTTTATGCTCAACATACTCTCACTTACACCATCGATTACCGAATTCATTCAAGGAAGCAGCGATTTCATCTCTAATTCATTCAAGGAAGCATCAGATTTCATCTGATGCTCTGTCTCAGGTCGGGCCCATCGGAGTCTAACTGTTGGTTTTCTTTTGCTCCAGCATTTCAGTGGTTTCTTGCTGTCGAGTCCTCACAGGTGTTTAACCTCCGCGGTCGTTTGTTTTTTGTGTTCACGGAGAGGTTGCACTGATGAATTAGGAAGCCTTAATGCGGACTGGGCAAATTGTTTGTCTAAGTCGCGACGGAAGTAAGGGCGAGTATTGTGGCCACGTAAATCGATTAAAGCCCTCCCAGTGTAATTCGTTTCACTGACCGTTCCAAGGCGGTTCTTCTGTCGTGGTTTATTTTTGTTATGGTTTGTCTTTGAGTAACTTGAGTGTTTGTATCGCTTATATTATTTTGTTTTGGGTAGCCAATTGCCCATTTTGTGGGAAAGTAACTACCCTTTTGACTTTCCGCTGTTAATGTTTCCATTAGGGTTTGTTGTTTCGTGTTTGTGTTTCTCTCACTTTGGTGTATCTGATCGGAGCTGTGGGTTAATTGTATCGATTCCTGATCATTGCCTTCACTCCTGTTTTGCCTCCTTCTTTAATTGCACACCGGCGGGTCGGCATCTGACTCTATGACTGCTACACCCTAAAGAGTAACTTATACGCTAATTTCGTAATGTCGGTTGGTGCCTGAAGCTTTGTCGGTTGTCAGGCCCACCAAAATCCAACAGTTGGTTTTCTTTTGCTGCAGCATTTCAGTTACTTCATGCTGTCGAGTCCTCGTCGTTGTTTTCAGTATCTGTTTGACTTTTATATTCTCGGTGATGTTGCACTGATGAGCTAGAAATAAGTGCTGAATAGTTGGATCCTTTGGAAGCAAAGCATACACCAAATTAACGAAAATAGCAAACTCGGTTTAATAGAGTCTGTTCATGACAAGTACTGAAATGGACAACAAAGATCACGCTCTTTAGCACTGACTTAAGCAGTACTCTATTTTCAAAATGATTCTAAATGAACTCAATAATCCCAAAGGACGAAAAAATATCATCTGCACTATGATGATGTACGGGGAGACATTTTAGAAATCCTTCATGAGGACGGAACAAATTATTTGTCCAAACTGCGACCGAACCAAGGGCGAGGACTGTGGTACCAACCGACATAAGGAAGTTTTAGAAGTCATTCCGATTTTAATTTCAAAACTCAAAGTTGGACTTAAATCTCTTCTGCAACAAGGCCACAATCTTGCAATTGTCATTTTTCATTATAAGCATGGTGTGTAGATAATAATAACAATACATAGGTGTTATGAGGTAACAATTACAAAAATTGATGATTTCAAAATCCTTTTTTTCGGTGTAAATAATATTAACAATAATTATTATTAGTTTCGCTATTATTAATGATAATCATTAAAATTATCATTATAAATATTAAAGGTAAAAATTATAATGATATTATAATAATGCATGGGACATAAATGGATGAAAATTTTAATTAAGATAACACATCCGTGTGACAATATAGTAGATTATATTAACAATACAGTACATTGATGTTTTGAGGTGACCGGGACCGTAATAATTACAAACGTTCATACGTCACCCGTGCGACACTATAAGCATGGTATGTAGATTATATTAACAGTACAATACATTTGTATTTTTACTGCCCGTTCCAAAGCAATGCTTCTGTTTCATTTATTATTGTAATTGTTATTGCCATTTGTTTGTCTTTGCATGTAGGTTTTTATTTTTTATTTCGGATAGCGGCTCGACCATTTTTGTGAAAACAAACCGTCCTTTTGGCGTTCCGTGTGATTTTTTATAACGACGGGGTCGTTTTATTTTGGTCTTTCTATTCCTTTGATGTCTTGAATGTGGGTGTAAGGTAATTGTATAAATTCCGGACCATTGTCTTCATTTCGGTTTTGTATAGGTTTAATTCGATATATTTACACTCTAAGTGCATTTACAGAAGGCGAAAAAAAAACAAAAAAAAAAAACCGATAGTTAACTATTGAGATCCGATTCGTTCATACCCAATGAATGCATTGGATCGACACATCATCATTATGTAGCTCAAAATAAGCCGTGGTTCTCTTTAATATGACTGGATGGTCACGCATCTATGACGTAAACGAAACTGTTACGCTGTAATAGGAAACAGGGGTTAGTAACTCGAAGCCATCGTAAATATATCAACTTAAGATGTACTTAAGACATACTTAAGGTGACCACCGTAAAATTTATGGTCTCGTTATGCCGGTAACTGAACACCTGTCGTATCGTTTCCATAAATATACGACCATCTTACCACTTACGATTTACCTGTGTAATTTTAAATCTCGTGCAAAGCGCTTCGGAAACGTTTGTAAGCCAGGGCATAGCAAAATAAAATAACGCTTAACATCTTACTATAAATGATAATACCGGGGTTTGTTTAACAACAAGGCAGTCTTGTTGGAGCCTTTTCTGCCAAAAAAAAGGCTTGGGTAGCAGTATCATAATAGGCAAGGTTCTAAATAAACTATGGGATGAGAAACAATGACACAACTGGCGGGCGACCCCTTCTCTACATTTCGTCCTGATTTGCCATGCCTGAGCTCATATTAGCATCAATTACTTGAAAGTGTCTTAAACAAATTGTGCAACAGCCAAAATGGGAGAGACAAAAATTACAAATAAGAAACGAAAACCAAACTATACACAGGAAGAATTAGAAACACTTGTAGACGAAGTTAATGAAAGGAAGACATTTGTTGTTTGTTTGATTTGAGGTTTAACGTCCCCGTCAACACTGTAAAGGTCATTTTGGAGACGTTGCTTCCAATTGTGTGGGACTTTTACCCAACATTGAGATGAAATGACATCTCAAGCCCTGTCGCCCAATGAAACCAATGGGGTTTATTAGCATGGACGGTCCGCCTCGCACCGCGGTTCCTGGACAGGCTTAGATCCTCTAAGCGGTTTACCAGTACTAGTGTGCGGGCCGGATTCAGCTCTGCGTGGAATCATAATGCAGCCAATATATTTCCTCAAGTCCCTATGGGCGCGGGCCTGAAAGGAAGACATTGTGATTTGAAAAGTCATGGCCGCTATTTCTCAAAAACAAGACGATTGTGGGCAGTAGTACACTTATTGTACAGGCTATACTATCTTTTACATTATTTCTTTTTTTTCTTCTTCTTTTCTTCCTTTGTTGACACGACTATTACACACACAAATAAACAACTTGTACATAATAATTACGTACTACATATATACATGTTTATCGGACATGTATAGATCTTTGTGTACATGTATTTTTATACAGGTAATTCTGCTAAATATAGCATATATCTGCCTTAATACAATACCATACAATACATGTATCACATATCATTTCTAAAAGAAACCCTGTGTGCCGAGAAAAAAAGTAGATAGATGTACAACTTCTTTTCTTATGTTTCTATGTAGTGTCTGTCTCTTTCGAAATAGTTAAGATGAGGTTACGGCATGCCTGAGTTGTCCGTAACTTTTCGATATGGTTAAGTTGTCTCCATAAATTACGGTACTTTCGAGTTACTCACGCTAATCGTTAAGAGGTGATTAAGATATACTTGAGGTCGTCGTCAGCCTTAAGAGAGCTTCGAGTTACCAACCCCTGGTCTTCTTGTTTTACTGTTATCCCTTGGACTAGAATTGTTCGTCAATATTTGAAGGAAACTGCTAAAATATAAGCGCTCAAGGTAATTTATCCAATATTTATTGAGGCATGTGCAACTTCGATGTTCACTTACTTTGCTCATGATCCAATGTTGTTCATGCTTCAATGAACGTTAAAATTATTATAAGAATCCTACATGGGTATGAGTGATGAATATAAAGTCCTTTCCGAGTGTCACAGTCCGGCATCACGAGGCTTGCCTCGTGATGCCGGACTGTGATCCCGAGTGACGGATTTTCTTTCCACCCCTTGCACCCATGTAGGATTCTTTTTCTTGCATACCTTCCATATCTCAGCGTGAATTTTTTAATACTGAGTAACTTCATTTGCCGACGTCCGCCATATTGTGATGACACTACAGTGATGTTTAGTGAAGACACGTTTTGTTTTGTTTGTTTTGTTTGGTTTGAGGTTTAACGTTGCTTCCAATTTTGTGGGACTTTTACCCGACATTGAGATGAAAAGACATCTCAAGCCCTGTCGTCCAATCAAACTAATAGGGTTTATAAGCATGGACGGGCCGACTCGCACCGCTTTGCCTGGGCAGGCTTTGATCCTCTCAGCGGTTTACCAGTTACCCGTGTGCAGTTGGTTTCAGCTCTGCATGGAAGCATCATGCAGCCCATCTATTTCTTGAAGCCCCGATGGGCGGGGGGCGACAGTGAAGTCAGGTAACGTGCTATCACGTCAACCTAAACGACGGCGCATTACCAGTGGATTTATCAAACACGCGAGAAGATTCGTTTTTATGCCCCCGGAATAAAAGATTCGGGGCATATAGTTTTTGGTCTGTCTGTCTGTCTGTCTGTCTGTCCGTCTGTGTGTCTGTCTGTCCGCAAAAATGTTAACATTGGGCATAACTTTTGAATGGTAACTGATAGGGCTTTCATATTTCACATCTGCATTTCTTGTCACAAGACCTTTCAAGTGGTACCATAAAGTTTGACCTCCTGACCTTGACCTTGACATTTGACCCATTTTTGACCTCCTTTTTAAAAACTTTTAATATTGGCCATCACTTTCAATTGGTAAGAGGCAGGGCTTTCATATTTCACATGTGCAATACTTGTCACAAGACCTTTCTAGTGGTACCATAATTTTTGACCTCGTGACCTTGACCTTGACGTTTGACCTATTTTTTAAAAACTTTTACATTGACCATAACTTTTCGATTGGCAAGTAGTAGGTCTTTTATATTTCACATGTGCATTCATTGTCACAAGATCTTTCTACTCGAATTTTTGACCTCGTGACCTTGACCTTGACGTTTGACCTTCTTTTTAAAAACTTTAAAATAGTCGTTAACTTTCGATTGGTAAGTGATAGGGCTTTCATATTTCATATGTGCATTCTTTTTCACAAGACCTTTCCAGTGGTACCATGATTTTTGACCTCGTGACCTTGACCTTAAGGTTTGACCTACTTTTTAAAAACTTTAACATTGGCCATAACTTTCGATTAGTAAGTGATAATAGGGCTTTCATATTTCACATGTGCATTCTATGTCACAAGACCTTTCCATCGATCACATAATTTTTGACCTTGTGACCTTGACCTTCTTTTTTAAGACTTGAATATTATCCATACCTTTCGATTACTTAGTGATACTGCTTTCATATTTAACATGCGCTCTCCGGTGGCGTCAGTGTTTCACAAACACATCTTGTTTAACATGTCTCTGGGTAAGTATACCATGGTTAGAACAGAATTTATATCCAAAGCTAAAACTATGGATTTCCATATCTGGTGTACAAGAAAACAATGCTAACAGGTTCCCAGTCATCGTGCAAAACATTCACTAGTGTTCCAACCAAGGTACGTTTGTCTACTCTTGGTGGGTCCATAAGCACTGGAAGCTAGCTAGAGTCTTTGTGATACGCAGCTGTACAGCGTATATTACACGTTATGTATTCTTCAAATTCATGTCACGAGCAAAAGAAGTTAGCTTTCAACCGTTTGTACGGAATAATTCTCATTAAAGCAGTTCAGCTAGTGTATCAGCGCATAATTATCCAGTATTAATTGCTAATGTCGCGCTTTTCTCTTTAGCAAACCTGAAAGCAATTGTGAAATCTTTCACGTTTCTCGTTATTGAGATTTTACTAGCATTATAGAGCCCTATTTTTGTCAAACATGCATTTACGGGAAGCAATTTAGGCTTAAGTGAACCTAATTGAATGACACTAGCTAGTCTTGCTCTAAAACAATCTAACAAAAAAGTAAATAAATAAATAAATAAAACTCGAAACATTTCAGCCGGCGAATGACAAAACCTACAATAAGACCAGTGCGACCAGCAGAGCCTCAAATCAACCTGCTTACTCATCTACTATGACAAGACCTTTTGCCTATGTCTCTTTGCATAGATATAAGCCTGTAGTAGGTACATGCGATCGGCGAATACTCAGACCAAACTGCGCGAATGCGCAGGCTGGTCTGAGTCTTCTCTTGTCGCTCAACCCCTCTTGTAGATTTTGCCATGCTTTGCCTCGTTTCATTTCTGTGGTGCATTCCTCCCTTTAAAAGGATAAATCTTTTATTGAACATATTTAAAGTCACTACAGCTAGTGTTACGTGATTGTGTGGCGGCCATAAAAAGTCTCCCTGACCTTCCTCATTTTGTAGATTATATTTTAGTCTTTTTGGATCAATAATTTAACTTTGGAATTTTGAAAATAATTTAGGGTCACTAAAGACCTAATCGACCGAAACCAGCTAGTCTGACGATGAAAAACGAATGCGCTCAAAGTTTTCTGTTTTGTGGTGTTTTCCTTCTTTCCAAAGCATAAACCTTTTGAAGTATATATGTAATAATGGTGTCATTATCCTGACATTTTCTGCAGTTTTCAGAATGAATATAAAAATAAGTAAAACAATTTGTTTACAAAGTTCTTGTTTACAAACGCACTTGTAAATATAACGGGGCGCCTAATATTGGTTTATTCATAAATTTTGACAGTAAATTATTTGATGTACTATCGGAAGGCCACCTTTATAACATATCGTCGCTTTGCATGGGCTAATGGGTTACTGTCTATGTATTCGTTGCTATTTTTATCGCTTTGCAGAACCAAACAAGTTAAGTAATTTCATTGGAATGGGAATGGCTGCCCTGAAAATGTTCATTCTGCGAAGTAAATATTTTCGTCGTTTTACAACTGTTAATTGCGTAATACGCCTCCAAGTCGGGCGTCGAGGAGATGAATTATCGTTTACGGATACGCATTACGAAACCACATCCGTGCGATATAGTGCATTTTTCCATATCTCCAAAATGCCCACTTTTCTGATGAAAATTTGTGACATTTTTGTTATAAATAGTGCAAACATTGCTTGTGGGTGCTCGTTAGAACCGCCTCATTGAGGCGATTCTAACGAGTACCCACAACCTGTGTTTTTGAGCAGAAATAAGAAAAATAATGTATATCCCCGTACACCCCAGTTTTCTCTATATAAAGTGGGGGTACGGGGTGTTCATTTCACGGACTTGTTCATGTGATGATAAGCGGAACCGTTTAACGCGAAACGCGACTGTTAAACCGACACGGTACCCTGAAAATAAACTAGTAAGAACACTCATCCAATAAATAAATATCTTCCATGAGTCAATATATAATGGAAACATCAATAGCGGAAAGCCAAAAGGATAGTTACTTTCCCATCAAATGGCCAATTGACTATCCAAAACAAAAAGGTATAAGCGACACACACACTCAGAGACACACCATAACAAAAATAAAACGCAGCAGAAGGGCCGCCTTGGAACTGTCAGTGAAAAAAACATCACTGGGAGGGGCTTAAATCGATTTCACGCGGCCTCAATCCTCTGAATATCTGAATGACTGTATGAATGAGTCTGAATTTCTCTGAAACAAAAAAGAATGAAAACAAAATCCGCTGCAGACTTTAAAGACACTTTAACATACGAAAGGAGTAAATATGTGGTACGAGAAACTTGGACCATAGCCTACTTTGAGCAGCATTATTACTGTTTGAAAAGTTATCCCCGCCCAAATGCAATGCAGATTCTAAGAACGCTTGAATGTAGGATAAGCCAATGCAGCGATGGTTTTGTAAAAGTAAGCATATTACACGCTTAAAAAAAGAGTTTTCTTCGGTTTCAGATTATTGCATAATGCAGGCTGTAAGTTGAGCTTTGAAGGCGTCTCGGTTGAAATTTTGTTTAGCGTGGTCGATAGGACAGTGTATTTTGGTTGCAGGGATTTATCGCAATACAACGTTATTTCCGATGAGACAAAACTACCAATTTTGATCACATTTTTAAAATGTACAAAATTTAAGATAAAATGTTTCACCTGAATTGTAAACAATGAATGACACTTCATAGTACTATATAAACATTTGTAAACGTTTCATAACAGAAATTTTGCAGTACTGCTTTAAAAAATGAAAACTTTTGACAGATAGAAGTGTAGGCAATGATATGAATCGATACAACTATCCAACACCACTGAGAGACACCAAGGGTAAAGTTTTTTTATTTTGTTTGTTTGATTTGAGATTTTAAACTCCCAGTCAACACTGTATAGGTCATTTTGGTGACTTTGCTTCAAATTTTGTGGGAGTTTTACCCGACATTGAGGTGAAATCACATCACAAGCCCTGTCGCCCAATGAAACCAAAAGGGTTTATAAGAATGGGCGGACCGACTCGCACCCCTTTGCCTGGGCTGGCTTAAAGACAGGATTTTCATGCCGGGGGGTCTGGTTCCCAGCTTAAACATGTACAGGTAACCAGCAGATAAAAGTAGGTGTGGCTTGATCTTGGTGAGCTGGCTACCTATAGGGGCCATAAAACTGATAAGGACTATTTGATATAATTGACTGTAATAATCAGCTGCTGTCCATATTATTTATCAAACAAATACCTTCAAAAATTGAACATAAATTATGCTTCGTAAACAAAGATTTATTCATTTATTAACATTTAAATAGAAAAAAATCTAGTTTTGTTTAGTAGAAAATAAATATAGCAAACTTGACTGAAATCAGAAAACGATTTTATCTGAATGTCAATTTAGGTTTGGAAGAAATATAATGTGTGTTTTCATATTTTTCTCTGTACACAATAACCTCTCTGTAAAATGATTCACTGTAAAAAGATATTGGGATATAACACAGTTCTAACATATATCCCAAAAATCGTTAGAACTGCCTTATTGAACATTTGTATGTGTAAAATGCTAGTCCTAGTACTCATTATTAAATAGACATAGTACCAACACTCTATCGGCCCCCGCCCATCGGGGCTTGAAGAAATATACGGGCTGCATGATGCTTCCACGCATAGCTGAAACCGACCCGCACGCGAGTACTGGTAAACAGCTTAGAGGATCTAAGCCTGCTCATGCAAAGCGGTGCGAGTCGGCCCGTCCATGCTTATAAACCCTATTGGTTTCATTGGGCGACAGGGCTTGAGATGTCATTTCATCTCAGTGTCGGGTAAAAGTCCCACAAAATTGGAAGCGATGTCTCCAAAATGACCTTTACAGTGTTGACGGGGACGTCAAACATCAAATCAAACAAACAAACCAACACTCTATAGTATATTGTGGGGGCTCGTTTGAATTGCCTCATTGAGGCCATACAAATGTATACCCTCACTTGATAGTATATTGTGGGTGCTCGTTAGAACTGCCTGATTAAGACCATTCTAACGAGCACCCAAAATCTATATTTTATTAAAATAAAATCTAAACTGAGATTAGAATGAGATAAGCCTGAACATCTGTTTTATTCATTAGCCATTCCATCATTTGTTTAGCTGTGTCAATTTTATGTAATTTATTTTACTTAGACTGCCTGTGTATAAGTCATTTTACTTTTGATCTTCTTCTATAAGAAGAAAAACAAGAAGAAGAATGGAAAAATCTTTCTATTATATCAAATTTAAAAACAATTCTTTCATTCAAACATTATTTATTTATTTATTTATTTATTTATTTATTTATTTATTTATTTATTTATTTATTTATCCGAAGAAGATGTTTTCTATAGTGTCAACTAATAATTTTTCAACAAATTTGAAGCTTTAATTTTTTATTATTTATTTATTTTGTGGTATATTAGAACTAAATATGGTATGCAATTAACCTTTATGAAATATGTTTGTATTTCGTTTCTTTGTAATTTAAAAATAAAAAATAAACACATTAGTCATGACTAAATTGTTTTGTTTGTCTATTGAAACCAATTATGGAGTGTGCCTGCTGTGTCATAATTGAGATAACAAGGTTACCTTCAAACGGAGTAGAGCTGTCAATCACTTTTTATTAAAATGTCAATCATTGTGATGTCACAGTAGGTCTACATTTACAGCCAATCAGATAAATATAATTCGATGTTAACCCTTCAGAGGTCAGACAAAGAAGGACTTAAGTTTTCCTGTGCTCCCTTAAATAGTCCAGTCCTGTCTTTAAACCATCTAAGCTATTGTAGATGGATTTGTTTCGTGCAAAATTTATGATAAACGCGATTACTTTGATTTTGAAATTGTAAATTTTCCTTTTTTGGATGGTGATGTCCCTCGTGCGCCATCCTATGGCGTTTATATTTCGCAATTAATTCGATTTGCTAGAGTGTGTAGTCATGTAACTGACTTCAATACTCGTAATAAATTATTAATGGCTAAACTCCTTAATCAGGGTTATCGGTACCATAAACTACGCAAAGCCTTTTCAAAATTTTATAGACGCCATTCTGATTTAATTTAAAATTCAATATTGGACTTAAATCTCTTCTGCAACAAGGTCTATCGGAACCCGAATTTTATGGTGACTTAGTATATAAATTCAGAAAAATATATAACTGCAATGACTTCAGCACCCAATTTCGTAAAATCATTCTTCGATATAAAAAGATTGGGTACAACATGGATATTATACGACAGACTGCATGCATGGTAGTTAACCCAATCACGGTTGGCAACTTTGCTTCCCTCTTTAATTGCACGCCGGTGGGTCAGGCCTCAGATTCTATGACGGCTCCAACGTAAAGGCTTATTGAAAATTAGAGAGATAATGTTGGTTGGTGCCTAAAGCTCTGTCTCTGGTCGGGCTCATCGGAGTCTAACTGTTGGTTTTCTTTTGCTCCAGCATTTCAGTGGTTTCTTGTTGTCGAGTCCTCACCGTTGTCTCACCTCTGTGGTTCTTTGATTTTTCTGTTCACGGAGATGTTGCACTGATGTGTTAGGAGGCCTTCATGTGGACTGAACAAATTATTTGTCTAAATCGCGACGGAAGTAAGGGCGAGGATTGTGGCCACGTAAAATCGATTTAAGCCCACCAGTGGAAATCTTCCACTGACCGTTCCAAGGCGGTTCTTCTGTGGCGATTTATTTATGTTGTTGTTTGTTACTTACTGTGTGTATCACTTGTGTCTTTTGGTTTTGGATGGCCATATGGCCATTTTGTGGGAAAGTAACTGTCCTTATGGCCTTCCTTTGTTTAGGTTTCCATTATGGTCTGGTCGCTTAATGTTTGTATTTCTTTCCCTTTGGTGTCTTTTATGGGTGGAGTAAGTTAATTGTATCAATTCCTGATCTTTGTTTTACTTCTACTTTACCAGTACTCGTGTGCGGTCAGTTTTAGCTCCGCGTTGAACCATCATGCAGCCCATATATTGCTTTAAGCCCCGATGGGACCAAGGGCAAAGAAACATGAACATGAACTAACCAAACCCTAATGAAAACATTACAAGTGGAAAGCCAAAAGGACAGTTACTTTCTCTCAAAATGGCCAAACGACTATCCGAAAATAATAAAGATATAAACAACATATACACATCATGAAAACACGCCTATATAAATTTGATCCCCTTACATTATGTGTAAGGGAGTATACATAATTTTGCCTTATTTCCTCAAAACGATAGATTGTGAATACTCGTTTGAAGCGCCTCTCGGAGGCGATTCTAACGGGACCCACATTCAATGTAATGGGCAGAAATGTGAATACAATATCAGAAATTTTAAGTGATTTTTTTTTTTCATTTTAAGATGAAACAAATATATATTTGAAGAGGCGTGGTTTTGAAATGCATGCAAGGACAACCTATAACATAAACAAACTGCGACAGAAGAACCGTCTTGGAACGGTCAGTAAAAAGTGTTTTATTGATGGGGGAGGGGTCTTAAATCGGTTTTACTAAGCCATAATCCTCGCCCTTGATATCCTTATATAAGTAAAGATAAAAGATCTGTCATTTCAGTGCCTTTTGTGCTTTGATTCTGTGTGTTACTACTTCGAAGTGCAACATTTATAGTTTAATTGTGCCAAAACCAAATATATAATGTTCTCAATCGTACTGCAGCAAGTTCATTAGAAAAATAAAAAAAAAAAAACTTATCATTTGTCTTACTTCTACGTTTAAAGCTTTATTGCATTTCCAATGTCGCAATTAACAGTTCCATCAGCTGCCTCAAGATTTAATCAGCTATCTCAAGGCTTTTAAGTTTTTCCTGGTAAACTCAGCCATTGTATCGGAACTAGGCCAGCAAATTTCTTTACATTTAAGTAGAACGTGTAGACTCAGAACACTCTCTTTGTGTAAATAAGCAGATACATTAGATTTGCAATGCGAAAATTAAAACAAAATACTTCGTTTTGCCTCTCTTCAGACCTTATTAAATCGTATAAGAATCTTACTTGGGCGTGAGGGGTAGATCGAAAATCCGTCCCGAGGGTCACTGTCCGGCATCACGAGGCTTGCCGAGTGATGCCGGACAGTGATCCCGAGGGACGGATTTTTCTATCCACCCCTCACACCCATGCAGGACTCTTTTTTCTTGCATACCTTTCATATTTTAGCGTTGATTTTTGATAATGCAGTCACCTCTGTTGCCGACGTCCGCCATATTGTCATGACCATGTTGTGATATATAGTGACGTCACGTTCCGTGCTACGGCGTCAACCTTAACGACGACGCATATGAGGTCGCATTCAACCAACGCATTTATGAAACTCGCGAGAATATTCGATTTTGGGTAAGAACACGGTCAGGACAGAATTTCTATCCCAAGCTAAAACTATTGATTTTCTTATTTGGTGTGCAAGAAACATATTTCTTATAACACCACAGGTTGATAGAGATAATGATTGAATCTCAGAGGGCATTCATATCGCATATGGGTTAAGGGATGAATGAAAATAGACGAGAAGGCAATGATCAGGAATCGATACAATTAACCCAGGGCTTCCATCAGAGACATCAAAGGGAAAGAAGCACAACAATGAAGCAACTAGACCCCAATGGAAACATAAATAGCAGAAAGCCAAACGGACAGTTACTTTCCCACAAAATGGCCAATTGGCTATCCAAAAAAAAAAAATAATAATATAAGCGATACACACACTCAAAGACAAACAATTATAACAAAAATAAATCGCGACAGAAGAACCGCATTGGGACGGCCAGTGAAACGAATTCCACTGGGGTGTGGGGGGAGGAGGGGGGGGCTTAAATCAATTTTATGTGGCCACAGTCCTCGCCCTTACTTCCGTCGCGATTTAGACAAATAATTTGTTCAGTCCGCATGACGGCCTCCTAACTCATCAGTGCAACATCTCCGTAATCACAAAAATCAAACAACCACAGAGATGAAACAACGGCGAGGACTCGACGGCAAGAAACCACTGAAATGTTGGAGTAAAAGAAGACAAACAATTAGAAAATAGAAGTGGAGACAATGATAAACAGGAATCGATACAATCAACCCACAGCTCCCATCAGAGACACCAAAGGGAAAGAAACACAAACATGAAACAACAGACCTAATGGAAACATCAATAGCGGCAAGCCAAAAGGGCAGTAACTTTCCCACAAAATGGCCAATAGGCTATCCAAAATAAAATAATATAAGCGGCAAAAACACCCAAAGACAAGCTATAACAAAAATAAACCGCGACAGAAGAACCGCCTTGGAACGGTCAGCAGGGGGGGGGGGGGGGGGGGCTTAAATCGATTTTACCTGGCCACAGTCCTCGCCCTTACTTCCGTCGCGATTTAGACAATTAATTTGTTCAGTCCGCATGAAGGCCTCCTAACTCATCAGTGCAACATCTCTGTAAACACAAATAATCAAACAACCACAGAGATGAAACAACGGTGAGGACTCGACAGCAAGAAACCACTGAAATGCTGGAGCAAAAGAAAACCAACAGTTAGTCTCCGATGGGCCCGACCAGAGATAGAGCATCAGGCACAAACCAACATTACCTTGAATTAGATCTCTCTAATTCTCAATAAGCCTTTACGCTGGAACCGTTATAGAATCTGAGGCCTGACCCACCGGCGTGCAATTAAAGAGGGAAGCAAAGTTGTCAACCGTGATTGGGTTAACTACCATGCATGCAGTCTGTCGTATAACATTTATGTTGTACCCAATCTTTTTATATCGACGAATGATTTTACGAAATTGGGTGCTGAAGTCATTGCGGTTATATATTTTTCTGAATTTATATACTAAATCACCACAAAATTCGGGTTCCGATAGACCTTGTTGCAAAAGAGATTTAAGTCCAATATTGAATTTTGAAATTAAATCAGAATGGCGTCTTTTAGGTTGAGGTTGTGCGTTCGAATCCGGCCACCGGTATCGAGGTGTGTCCTTGGGCAAGACACGTTATGACACTGCTCCACTCCACCCAGGTGTAAATGGGTAGCAGTGGAATGAGTGTTCGAGAGCGATTAAATAAGATTGAAGCTTTCATCGCAATCGAACTAAAATATTATTAGTATAAACTAAACTAAACTAAAATTTTGAAAAGGCTTTGCGTAGTGTATGGTACCGATAACCCTGATTACGAAGTTTAGCCGTTAACAATTTATTACGAGTGTTGAAGTCAATTACATGACTACACACTCTGGCAAATAGCTTTGTAAATAGCAATTCTAACAAGGTAGTCTAAATGTCAGTAAGTGGCGATTTCCGTGGCTCCATAGGGGAGGGATAATGTCATCTATTGGAATACTTGAAGCACCATTTATATTTTTCTATACAAGTAAAGGTCAATGCCTCTGTCTCTCTTCTGAAGAGATTCCCATCTTAATATTTCAATTATGCCAGTCATTCTCTCATTTGAAAAACTGCAACTAAACAACCTTATTCTGAACGTTTTCAATTTCTTTTTGAAGAACACATCACTAAATCCCGAACAGAACACCATTTACCGAAACCGTGCGAACAGGAACAAATCATGTATTGCTTCCCCTTTTACACTTTTGAGACACGAACAAAGATTATGTCAAAAGAAGTCTTACGTTTGCTTTGGTTTATTCTTTGCTAATATATAAATGTATTCCATTTCAAATCAAGTGTAAGTATTACGCCAAGGTATTTTTGAATCCACATTAATTATTTTCAGGACTGCTCCCTCATAAGTGCATGTAAAATTCCACTATTAAGCCCTGCTAAAATAAAGACAAATTCTTCTTTTTAACAAGACAAAAATCTTACGGGATTACGGACGAGTTTTTCAGTTCATATCAGCTGCCTCCAAAACTGTTCTGAATCAAAGTACTGAGAGAACTCGTGGGTCGATTGATTCTGAGTTTAGATTGGGAAAATGGGCCTGAATGGGGACAATATACCCTGAACTGTAAGCAAACCGCGTAAACCCTGATCAGACGCTGCGTTTTACGGGTTTTTCCCTTAAATTCGTGTACTATACAAAGGCGACCCTGATCAGACGCCGCGTTCTGCGGCGCCGGATCTGGGTTAACAATGTTTGTCGAGCCCAACCCATGATTTCAGCCCAGATTCTACACCCTTTTACGTAACACGCTGACCTCACCGCGATACAAATCTATAAAGAACATGAATACGTTACATAGATGTCCTACAAATCAGTGATAGTCATTTGGACTCCAGCACTAATAGAGGTTTTGTCCTTATTACTTTTGGTCGATTGATAATAATCGACCCAGAAACCATTAGAGGCTAGAGACTGCACATGTAACAATCCACGGGAAAACGTAGACGAATACCACTTTGGAAAGAGGTAAACAAATATTTTATGTATAAAATATGCAATTCCAAATCACATTTTGGTGACTGATGAAGGAAAAGGTGTAGCTACTGAAGGGATGCCTCTTATGAGACAAACAGCAAAATAAGAAAGCAATCTATTGAAGAATAAAGACGACAAAACTTTTTGGAAAAGGTTAACCAAGAGGAAAACCTGAAATAATTTAAGTTTGAAAAATGGCAATACATGGTGCCATTAATGAATTGCATATGAAAGTGGTCCCTCTAATAAAACATCATTCCTAATAGAAAAGCTATCCAATGAAGAATGAAGGTAATATATCATTTTGAAAGAAAAAATGACCAAAAGATAAACCTTGGAAGACGCCAACCTGCCCGCTCAGGCTTCGCCTCTTCAAAGGACGTTTTTTTAAATATAAACCGTACTATAAAAAAGCGAAGTCTGGGCGGGCGGTCGTATTTAATAGTTTTCAGCCTTTTCTTTATTATTGTTGAATACGCTCTATATCCTTGGAACCCATACAAAACACCTTTGCGGCTGTTCATAAGTGGTCTTAAATGTCACTTTTGAAATGTTTCGAAACAGTCTTAATATAGGAATGTCACATGTATTCGAAGCTTGGAAGTAAGGGCGAGGATTGTGGCCACGTAAAATCGATTTAAGCCCCCCAGTGGAAATCTTCCACTGACCGTTCCAAGGCGGCTCTTCTGTGGCGATTTATTTATGTTGTTGCTGGTTACTTACTGTGTGTACCACTTGTGTCTTTTGGTTTTGGATGGCCATATGGCCATTTTGTGGGAAAGTAACTGTCCTTATGGCCTTCCTTTGTTTAGGTTTCCATTATGGTCTGGTCGCTTAATGTTTGTATTTCTTTCCCTCTGGTGTCTTTTATGGGTGGAGTAAATTAATTGTATCAATTCCTGATCTTTGTTTTACTTCTACTTTGGAGATGTTTAAACTGTTTCCTAGATAATTTCTTCTAGCATGCCCTTTAGCATTACCATGTTGTCAAAATACTATCAAAGCACCAAAGGCACTGAAATGACAGATTCTATGAGAAAATCATAACAAAGGAGAAGTACTCGGGCCACTTTGGCGCCAAGACAATAGATTACGTAATAAACAAAGGACGAGAACAATGGATTACGTAATAAACAAAGGAGGTGTGAGATGATAGCCGGCGATGGAGAAGATGACGAAATTACCCTAAATATCGGGGTGAGAGTTCGAGTAAATTACGCCGTAATTATCCTAAAGTTTGAGGCCTCGGGCGACGCGTGAAAGAAGTTCCCGCGGAATGGCGAAGTTTGCCGTCCCCGATCGGGTCAGGGCGATCGGGGTCTACACCGTTCGCTCGAGCGCTCCTATCCGTATATTTAGGGGATACTACCCGGTGTCGTATTGATATTATTAACAATCGCGGCGAACCACTTATCGCCTCGAAAACCGGAAAACAATGTAAGGTGTTGGAAGAGCTCGATTTGATGCGAGAAACTAGGAATGGACCGCGTCCCGGGAAAAAAAGTTTGGTTTGTTCGATTTGAGGTTTCACGTCCCCGTCAACGCCGTATAGGTCATTTTGGGAGCGTTGCTTCCAGTCGTGCGAGACCTTTACCGGACATATCTACAATATTTATATCTCAATACCTGCCGCCTAATAAAAACAATAGGGTTTATACGCATGGCCGGGCCGACTCGCAGCTCTAAACCCCTGATGGGCGGGGGCGGATCAATCATTTTGCCCCCGTTTTCAACATAGAAATATTTTTACCAAAACAAAATAGATTTAATACGTCCGCAAAGTCTGCGAGGTGTGACGGGACTTTTTAGGCCTTATACCATTACGAAATTCCGCCCACGCAAATATATGGAAAAAATTACTAACCAAAACTGAAAAATTTCGGGCGAAAAAATATTTTTCTTATTTCCGCTTCAAACAGGTCATTTTGGGGGGCGTTGCTTCCAGTTGAGCGAGACCTTTACCAGACATATCTACAACATTTGTATCTCGGAGAATCTTTCTCGGCTATGGAATTTATACGGATATCGCGGGGGCGTAGCCAGATAAACTTTGGGTATACAGTGGGGTAAACCTTATTTTCCTTATTACTGATCCAAGACATAGGTTGTGGGTACTCGTTAGAACCGCCTCATCGAGGCGATTCTAACATATTTAAACCCAACTTTTATACAGTAAAATTTGGCTTTGCAGGGGAAAACCTTATTTTCCTTATTAAGACATAGGTTGTGGGTACTCGTTAGAACCGCCTCATCGATTCTAACGTATATCTATAACATTTGTATCTCGGAGAATTTTTCTTGGCTATAAACGGATGATGATTAGCGTTATTATCCTAAAAATGTTAGTGAAAGAAAGAAATCGTTGACGCGACGTTGGTGCAACGCTGTATACCACGGCGTCTTATACGCATGTGCGTGTGTACGCGCTTGTCCGTTTTATGTCCAACCAACGACTAAGGGCATAGCGGAGACGGGGTGACATATAAAGCTTGTCCGGAGCGTACCTCTGATAGTTTTAAAGGTAATTTAGTGAAACTCGATACACCGATGGGGGACTATGAGAGAAATCGCGGAATGCAATAAACATAACCATGCTAACACTATTTACGGAGTTACTGCCCTTCTTAAATAGGATCCCCACACAGTATTGTGGGTGCCCTATAGATATCACCGAGTCAGTCAGTTTGTCGCACCTAAACCAAAATATTTATCGGTCATAACTTCAAAAGTATTTACCCTACGCTCACGAAACTTCGCATACATACCATCACAAGACCCTACATTCTGACATACGGTCATAACTGTATTGATGTTGGGTGCGCGTTTGTCAGGCCAAAAACCAAACTTAGGGACTTAAACTCGGTCATAACTTCGAAAGGATTTGTCCTGCTGTCACGAAACTTCACACACACACATACTTACCATCACAACCCTCTAAGCGGTTTACCAGTACTCGTGGGGGTGAAAGACACGTGCAGCCCGCCATAGGGGAAATATATGGGCTGCATGATGCTTCCAAGCAGAGCTGAATCCGGCCCGCACACTAGTACTCGTAAACCGCTACACCGGGTATTGGTGGTGGTGGGTGGTGGTGGTGGTGGTTGTGGTGTCTGTGGTGGTGGTGGCTGTGGTGGTGGTAGTGGGTGGTGGTGGTGGCTGTGGTGGGATATTTAGCTCCCCGCCCCTCTAGGGCTCAAATAAATAGATCGGGCTGCACGTGTCTTTCACCCCCACGAGTACTGGTAAACCGCTTAGAGGGTCTAGGCCAAACATCCCACTTATTAAGCTGACCATGACACCGCACCAGCGTTTGACAGTAGTTATATCCTAAATGTTGGACTGGAAGAGTGCTGCTGCCGTGCACTGGCACACGCCGCGAGTACAACGTTAAAACGACGTCGTTTCGTTTAACACGCGCAACAATTTGCATGAACGACTGACCGACTGCCCCTGACCAAACGGAGCTAACCCTGATCGAGCGCGTATATCGCTCCGCCTCCGCTATGCCCTCCGTCGTTGGTCGGTTATAAAAATGACATCTCAAGCCCTGTCGCCCAATGAAGCCAATAGGGGGTTTATTAGCGCGAACTGACAGACTCGCACCGCTTTGCTTGGACAGGCTTAGATCCTCTAAGCGATTTACAAGTACTAGTGTGCGGACCGGATTCAACTCTGCGTGGAAGCATCACGCAGCCCATATATTTCTTCGAGCCCCTATGGGCGGGGGCCGTTGTGATTGTAAGTATGTGTGTGTGTGAAGTTTCGTGACAGCAGGACAAATCCTTTCGAAGTTATGACCGAGTTTAAGTCGTTTGGTTCTTGGCCTGACAAACGCGCACCCAACATCAATACAGTTATGACCGTATGTCAGAATGTAGGGTCTTGTGATGGTATGTATGCGAAGTTTCGTGAGCGTAGGGTAAATACTTTTGAAGTTATGACCGATAAATATTTTGGTTTAGGTGCGACAAACTGACTGACTCGGTGATATCTATAGGGCACCCACAATACTGTGTGGGGATCCTATTTAAGAAGGGCAGTAACTCCGTAAATAGTGTTAGCATGGTTATGTTTATTGCATTCCGCGATTTCTCTCATAGTCCCCCATCGGTGTATCGAGTTTCACTAAATTACCTTTAAAACTATCAGAGGTACGCTCCGGACAAGCTTTATATGTCACCCCGTCTCCGCTATGCCCTTAGTCGTTGGTTGGACATAAAACGGACAAGCGCGTACACACGCACATGCGTATAAGACGCCGTGGTATACAGCGTTGCACCAACGTCGCGTCAACGATTTCTTTCTTTCACTAACATTTTAGGATAATAACGCTAATCATCATCCGTTTATAGCCAAGAAAAATTCTCCGAGATACAAATGTTATAGATATACGTTAGAATCGATGAGGCGGTTCTAACGAGTACCCACAACCTATGTCTTAATAAGGAAAATAAGGTTTTCCCCTGCAAAGCCAAATTTTACTGTATAAAAGTTGGGTTTAAATATGTTAGAATCGCCTCGATGAGGCGGTTCTAACGAGTACCCACAACCTATGTCTTGGATCAGTAATAAGGAAAATAAGGTTTACCCCACTGTATACCCAAAGTTTATCTGGCTACGCCCCCGCGATATCCGTATAAATTCCATAGCCGAGAAAGATTCTCCGAGATACAAATGTTGTAGATATGTCCGGTAAAGGTCTCGCTCAACTGGAAGCAACGCCCCCCAAAATGACCTGTTTGAAGCGGAAATAAGAAAAATATTTTTTCGCCCGAAATTTTTCAGTTTTGGTTAGTAATTTTTTCCATATATTTGCGTGGGCGGAATTTCGTAATGGTATAAGGCCTAAAAAGTCCCGTCACACCTCGCAGACTTTGCGGACGTATTAAATCTATTTTGTTTTGGTAAAAATATTTCTATGTTGAAAACGGGGGCAAAATGATTGATCCGCCCCCGCCCATCAGGGGTTTAGAGCTGCGAGTCGGCCCGGCCATGCGTATAAACCCTATTGTTTTTATTAGGCGGCAGGTATTGAGATATAAATATTGTAGATATGTCCGGTAAAGGTCTCGCACGACTGGAAGCAACGCTCCCAAAATGACCTATACGGCGTTGACGGGGACGTGAAACCTCAAATCGAACAAACCAAACTTTTTTTCCCGGGACGCGGTCCATTCCTAGTTTCTCGCATCAAATCGAGCTCTTCCAACACCTTCCATTGTTTTCCGGTTTTCGAGGCGATAAGTGGTTCGCCGCGATTGTTAATAATATCAATACGACACCGGGTAGTATCCCCCTAAATATACGGATAGGAGCGCTCGAGCGAACGGTGTAGACCCCGATCGCCCTGACCCGATCGGGGACGGCAAACTTCGCCATTCTGCGGGAACTTCTTTCGCGCGTCGCCCGAGGCCTCAAACTTCAGGATAATTACGGCGTAATTTACTCGAACTCTCACCCCGATATTGAGGGTAATTTCGTCATCTTCTCCATCGCCGGCTATCATCTCACACCTCCTTTGTTTATTACGTAATCCATTGTTCTCGTCCTTTGTTTATTACGTAATCTATTGTCTTGGCGCCAAAGTGGCCCGAGTACTACTCAAAGGCACTGAAATGACAGATCATGCCTTTACTTTAATAAGGCCTTTATTAAAAAGCTTCATAATAATAATTAAAAAAAAACAGTTCTGCAAATGCTTTAATGTTGCAGATATTTTTAAACCGATAATAATATGAAGTGCCAATCGAAGTTTCGAAACAAAAGTGAAGGAAATGTTTAGGAATTGAATCCTCCCAACAGAGACATCGAAGTTCCAAAAGAAATATGTTATATCCAAATGTGTACTTTTCGAAAATCATGCGTTAGTTAACTGACCAGAATTGTCAAACTACAAAAGAAATATTGGATGTAAGAAATATGTCAAAACGTTGAATATAGCAGAATTATGTGTTTAGTAATATACTGGATAAAAAACGTAATTGCAGTTTCCGTCAATTATATGTGCAGGTAAAGTTTTGTAATTTTTTTTAGATAATTGGCATGCAACCGCCTGTAAAGCATAAGGAAAGAATGAAATTATTCAGTGGTTTCTATCGTTTCTCATTTGATCCGCTCGTGAAATAATGTTGTATTCCGGTATTTCTATGCACCTGAAAATTACTCTATTCGATGCCGAATCTGTTCCATTGAAAGCAAAATGCTCAGCTCATTCTACAACGTATCTTATATCATGTGCTTATATCGAAGAAAACGGACTTTTGCGGCGTGTAAATAATTTATGATCACGGCTGATTTGGTCTCTTCAGCACACAAACGTTATTCAAAATCTACTTTAAATTTGCCGAGTGCTCAACCATAGTGCAGTTTATATTTTACTTTTGGTCCTTTGAGATCGATCAGCGTGAATATTCTGAGAAATCAGAAATAAATTATTGGTTTAGACTCATATTCTAGACAGGCTTTTAATTATTTGGACCCCATTTTGATTTATATCAGTCTTTGAATGGACTGCCTATTCGAAATTCGCAAAATTGCAGTATGTTTCCTCTGGCTTTCTTTGCCGGATCATTACAGGGTCACTGATGAGGCTTTATTAGCCGAAACTACGTAGTATGACCTATTTTCTTTCTTATGAATATTTTCATTGCTCTTAAAGGAACTCATTTTTGATTTTTATTTGCCTTCACTGCAGCTGAACTCATTTTTGATTTTTATTTACTGGTTAGACAGTATTATTGCTTGATTGCTTGCTACTGTGCGGTTACAGTTTCTCACGTCATGTCCTTGGTCTTTGATTAGTTAGAAGTGATATCTTTGACTTTCAACCCTGTAGTCCGGTACCCCTATGCAAACAGTGTAGATCCTGATTACATTGCTTGTCATCCTGTTGACGACTATTGGCTAGATGCCATATTTATTAGAATAAATGTGAACAACATCAACGATAGAAGAGTGCTCATCAGACACTCGGGGCGAACGGATTAATTCTGACACTGCCTATTCTGACTGTAGCAGATGTAACTTTCATTTTTCTCACATTTTGTTAGAGTAAAGGCGTAACTATACCAAAGTGAGTGACACAGAGGCCTTTCTGATATTAAATCTTCATCAGTGTGTCTCAACCCAAAAGTTTTGAAACCAAAACGGATGCCGGACAAGACCCGGCAAACACAGCACATCCCCCATCCGAGCACACACCGACCGACGTAGCTCATGAGACAGGTCAAGAGACGCCCACCTGCGGACTTATAGGCGTCCTCCACCGAGTCAACATCAGCAAACATGGCCCACACTCTACGGAAGTCCCGGGCACCAGGAAGGAGATGTCCAAAGTAGCGAGACTTGCAAAATTTAAAATATTACTACAAAAAGTGACAACCAAATCCGCTAAGATACATGTCCCACCTTACAAGAGAAAACGCGACTTCACTTTTCATGCAATTCATCTGCTGGAAGCGCATTGGTATGATTCTTAGGAGCAGTCTGATCTGGGCCCACACTGTTTGCCTGTATGCAAAAATATTTTTGAAAATATTGAAACAAAATCAGCAGACGACATAAGCTGACGACATTTTCAGATATTGTCTTTCTCGGCGTCATATAAGTGATAAGTCCTACGTGTACTTTCAAGTATAACCTTTATAAATAACTTATTGAACGCACAACCTTCAGTGGCTTGGTCGAAAGCTCTGACAAAACGTAGGTTAAGGTAAAATGTATGCGTTTGTCATTGGCTGAAACATGGTCAAATCACGTTAACAAGCCCGTGCCATTTTTTTATCCTCGTAGCTCCGTTTCTATGTGAGAAAATTGAGGTTTACAAGGGCAAATGTTATTTTCTTATTTATGCTCTAAACCACTGAATGACGGTTCTGATAACCACTAACAATTAATGTTTGAAGCAGAAATAGGAATATCATCAGCAAAAAGCATCATATAAACAAGTCCCCGAACCCCACTATAGATAGAGAAAACTGGGGTTAACAGGGGTATACATTTCTACTCCAAGACATAGGCTGTGGGTACTCGTGTGACCTGCGGTTCTAACGAGAACCCACGACCTATGTGTGCAATATAGATAAGAAAAATATAACATATTTTCATCAGAAATGTAACCGTTTCGGAGATAGAAAAACAAAAACAGCAAAAACCAAACATGCACTATTTCGCATGGTTGTGTTACCGAAATGGTGGTTTTGTTAGTCATAAAAAAGGTCTATTCATAAAGGAAAGAATTTGTTCCTGAGGAACAAATTTTATCATTGAGAGTAGGTTTCTATTTACTTTAGAGCCAAAAGTATGTTTTAAAAGAGCTGTGTCATTTATTCATTAATCCCCTTTATTCTCCTATTCAAAATGAACTAAAAATGAATTGGTGGTTCGGATTCTTTCCCTAATCATATATGGGCTCCGTCAAGCGATTTTGGTACTTATCGCCTATGCGAGCAGCGAAGGTTCAGGCGAGCCTGCGCATCCACGCAGTCTCGCCAGAACCTTCGCTGCTCGCTCATACAAACAGTGAATCAAGAGGAACCTTCAGACAGAAACCCATATCTCTGGCCCTTCTGAATGGCTGGGCAAGCGCAGTTAAAATTTGTCATGACGGAATGCTCGAAGACACAAATTCGCTTGGCGGGGCTCCTATGTTGTTACGCTGATGATTCTGACTCGTCTCCCTTTCGGTTGTTCATTTTAGTTAAGTTTGTCCTTCCAGTTTAATGTTTGTCATGTTGGTGATTCTGATTCTTTTCCCCATTATGTATATTGCCCTTTTTTAGTTAGGTTTGGACATTCTGAGTCACCTACTCTTTGGGATTGAGCTGCTGACTCAGTTTACCTGTTGTCCGTTTTGTTTACTGTCGGCACTCCATATTTCGATGTCTTTCGCTAGTGCTATTGTTGGAAGAATTTGGGACATGATTGTATCAGTTCCTGCTCGCTTCTCTTTTTAATTTACTTTTCTCGTTTCAATTTTCTACCAATTATTCAGCTTTTAATTTCTGATAATAATGATCGATTTTGTTTCTAGAAAACAGAGGTGCAACTAATAGACTTACAATTTCTAGAGAAATAGCGTGTTATACTGTATAAGATTCTGAACATACCATTTATACTAAGTATCTTATCCTGGCGGAGAAGGTATATGGCCTTCAAAATGCCTGATCAGCCTTTGGTGACTCGGATGGGAGATGTTACGTAATTGTACCGCCTCCACTTCTGTTTTAATAATGTCACCGCCCTATTAGTAGTAGCTACCACATAAGGGTACCGTACAATGTCGGGTGAAAGTCCCACGAAACTGGAAGCAACGTCTTGAAAGATATATATATATAGTGTTGACGGGGTTGTTAACCCTCAATTCAAACAAATTAAAACAAAACTTTTCAATGAAAGTGGATGCGATCTGTAGGTGATTGACATACTAGTAATTCTACCAATACGCGTTGCAAACAGTGCACAACACAATGGAATAAGGAAGGTAACATGCAAATAGTAAGCTTCAAAATCTCTATGCCCTGTGCAAATGTACGATATTTCTATCTGGTATGCCAGGAGATGCTTTCTTTCGTGTCTCTAAAAGTGACCTTAGTCTGAAAACAATTCGTAATATTTTGATAATAACGTAGTGCGGATGCAGTCTAGGTGCATGTATGGTTATATGTGTCCATGTCAATTCCATTTCTTTTTTATATTAAATATGTTCTAGAAAAAGGGTTATCCTATGCAAGCACGGGATTCACCACAGAACCAAAAAGTATGGAGTGTGCATGTTTTCTGGGCCAGACTAGGTAGTTTCGGCCCGTTTCCCTTAAATATTTTCGAAATTCCACAATAGAATCAATGTTCCAAAAGGACACGAAACTGTAAACTGCACTATGATAAAAGGCAGGGAGACTTTTTACGACCGCATCACATTCCCTTAACATGAGCTGTATTGACGGTATATATGTTCCAGACAATGGTTATCCTTTGGAAGCAAGGAGTTCACCTCAGCATTGAAAAGTATGGAGTGTACACGTTTCCTGGACCAGAGTAGCTAGTTGAGATTACAAGAATGTACGATGTTTATGATATCGCTAGATGGGGTTTTACAAGATCAATGAGATTAATCACAAACTATTTCTTTCTATTTCTAAGACAAGAAAGGTAACTTAAGTACTGTCAAAAGAATTAATGGTTAGGCATGGTAAATCTTTACCTGGCCATGTATAATAAACTTGGCCGCGAAATATCTGAACAAAACGCTAATGTCTCTCATCGCTGACGATGTTGTCTTTGGAAATGTGGAATTAATAAATTGAAGCTATCTGAACTGAATGCAAACTCGATACATCGTTTGTTTCATTTCAGGTACTTGCACGTACTCATTCGTGTTTGGTCAAAGGCTTCATGGTTTGCAAAACGTTCGGCCATTTGTCTCCTTAAAACCTGACACCCTTGAATTTCGGAAATGGACTCCTGCTATCTACACGGTGGACGCTTCTATTCAGACCAAAAGTGTTAATTTGGGATTTCCCGGTGTATTTGTCTTACTATTCTAGTTACTCATACCACAAAGGCTGGTATTCTACAACCCGCATCGTCAGCGAATAACTTTCATTACAAAAACACGCCTATACAGATGTATTGTAAACTTTACCGCCGAGAAAATGAACATTTTAAGACGAAAACTTGTGATAATTTTCTTATTTTTGCTCTAAATTTAGATTGTGGGAACTCGTTAGAACCGCCTCATCGAGGCGGTTCTAACGAGTACCCACAATCTATATTTTAGAGCAAAAATAAGAAAAATTAAGTTTACCCCTGTAAACCCCAGTTTTGGCCTCCAAGGCCCAGTGGTTAAGAGCGCTGACTCTTAATCATTAGGTCTCTCACCGCTGTGGTTCGAGCCTCGCTCGGATCACATGTGAGACGCCAAGTTGTGCAACGGAAGGTCAGGTGTTTTTTCTCCGGGTACTCCGGTTTTCGCCCACCTCTGATTAACGATCGGCTCGATATGAGTGAAATAATCTTGAAAGGGCCGTAACCCCCCTCCAAAAAAAAAGTTTTACTATGTAAACGTGGGGTTCAAGGGGGTCAAAATTATATAGGCATGTTTTCGTGATGAAAGAGGAAAACAACAAAACATAATTATACCTGACAACGGTTGTCGTTCCTCCGACACAGTATCAGTTTCATCAATCTTGTCTTTCTTTATATATTTCTTCTTTATCCTCTCAACAACAGAAATACTCTTTCTCTCCAGGGCCCGATTAAAGTACATTATAAGGATATACAAAATATATAGCACTACTAATACCAAAGCTTCATACCTGAAAAATAAATAAATAAATACATAAATCAATAAATAAAGATACTTGATTAGTTAATTAACTAAATAATTCAGACTCAAGGAGAATATTTAGAATGTGTCAGCTTTCAACTGACCGACAAGTTGTGGCTTATCATTATTCAACAAATCACACACTAGAGCTGATCTTTTGATTTTATCACATTATAAAGTTTCCTTTTAAAAGGAAGGCTTCCCCAGTTGGTAAAGTTAAATATCCGCCATTTTTGCTCGCCTTCCGAAAGTAAGGGAGATTTATTGCCATACCCCCGCGTCCGTTGTCGGTGAAAGCATCGGCGTCCGCATTTGGTTGAAGTTTACCTGCAAGCAATCATTTGTGCTGTTTTACAGAATTATTTTACAGTAAAGTTATCAACTGGTAAAAAAAAAAACTAGAGCGAGCAGTCGATGGCAAGCCATCGCAAATCCCCACGCTTTTGCCACATAGCAGACGTGACCTTTTGACCCCTTGAGATAGCCCCTTTGGGCGGAGCCAACTATAACATCCCTCTCGCACGCCCTCACCATGTAAGGAAGTCATGTAGCAAATTTGGTTGCGTTCCAGCCAGTGGTTAAGGAGGATATAGCGTGACGGACGGACAGACGGACAGACGGAGGTGTTCACAATATCCCCAAACGCTTTCTTTAAAAGCGTGGGGATAATAAAAACCATGAATAAATGTAGTCACTAGAGCGATGACAATTTATTTTATAAAAATAGCCACAGTGACCTTGACCATGAGGTCATGACCTTGAAAGTCAACTCACTCGGGATATTGTCATAAGGAACATTTGTGCCAAGTTATATTGAAATCAATCAAGAAATGTAGGCGCTAGAGCGATGACAAGTTTTTCTAAAAATAGGCACAGTGACCTTGACTTGAAAGTCAAACTCGCTCAAGATATTGTCATAAGGAACATTTGTGTGAAGTTATATTGAAATCAATCAAGAAATGTAGGCGCTAGAGCGATGACATAATTTTTTGCTAAAAATAGGTACAGTGACCTTGATCTTGAAAGTCGAACTCGCTCAAGATATTGTCATCAGGAACATTTGTGTGAAGTTATATTGAAATCGGACAAGAAATGTAGGCGCTAGAGCGATGACAAAGTTTTTCTAAAAAAAAAGGCACAGTTACCTTGACCTTGAAAGTCGAACTCGCTCAAGATATTGCCATAAGGAACATTTGTGTGAAGTTATAATGAAATCGGACAAGAAATGTGAGCGCTAGAGCGATGACAAAGTTTTTCTAAAAATAGGCACAGTGCCCTTGACCTTGAAAGTCAAATACACTCGGGATATTGTCATAAGGAACATTTGTGTGAAATTATACTGAAATTGGTCAAGAAATGTAGGCGCTAGAGCGAATACAAAGTTGTTTTAAAACAGCCACAGTGACCTTGACCTTGAAAGTCGAACTCGCTCAAGATATTGCCATAAGGAACATTTGTGTGAAGTTATATTGAAATCGGACAAGAAATGTAGGCGCTAGAGTGATAACAAAGTTTTTCTAAAAATAGCCAGAGTAACCTTAACCTTGAAAGTCAATCACACTCGAGATATTGTCAAAAGGAATATTTGTGTGAAATTATATTGAAATGGGTCAAGAAATGTAGGCGCTAGAGTGATTACAATGTAAAAATAGCCACAGTGACCTTGACCTTGAGGTCACGACCTTGAAAGTCAAACTTGCTCGAGATATGTTCATAAGGAACATTTGTGTGAAGTTATATTGATATCGGTCAACAAATATAGGCGCTAATGCGATGACAAAGTTTTTCTAAAAATAGCCACAGTTACCTTGACCTTAAGGCCATGACCTTGAAAGTTGAACTCGCTCAAGATATTGTCATAAGGAATATTTGAGTGAAGTTATATTGAAATCGGTGGAGAAATGTAGGTGCTAGGGCGATAGTGTGACTTTTACAGTGTAGCGGGACCTTTTGACCCCTTGAGAAGGCCCCTTTGGAGGGAGCCAATTCTAACGTCCCTCTCGCGCGGCCTCACCATGTAAGGAAGTCATGTAGCAAATATGGTTGCATTCCAGCCAGTGGTTAAGGCGGAGATAGCGTGACGGACGGACAGACGGACGGATGCGTTCACAATATCCCTGAACGTTTTTTTTTTAAAAGCTTGGAGACAACAATATTTTTCACATTCTTTTTCACTCGATTTCCCAGGTTTTAGGGCTTAAAAAGTTTATCATTTCCTCTGTTTACCGCCCTTATAATCATACATTTTGTCAAATGCATGTGCGTAGCCAACTAAAACGCATCTTCTCTTCTACACATCAGAGAGCAGCAAAGGCTCTGGTAAGGCTGCGCGTACTCGCAGGCTCGCCTGAGTCAGTGTTGGTCGCCATTGTGAAAAAGACCTATGTCATGCCCATGAAGCCGATGCCACGTCTTGACGTTGCATCGACATTGTCACTCTAAATAGGTAAGACTTTTACGGAAACTGTTTCAGTGTTAGCTGTCCGACTTAAACCATTGAAAGGAGGACAATGTACGTAGAAACATATTCATGGACCCGGCGAGGAGCGAAATCGCAACGTCGGTGCGCATCTAACTGTAATGGTTCAAAAAAAAAAATCGGCATTTATGAACAGCGAAGGCTGAATGTGGCGAGCTGCACTCACAAAGGTTTTATGCTGGTGAAAAATTTGTCAGAAAAGACAGAACCATGTTAAACTTTTAAATTACTCGTTTGACACGCAATTTGATTTCAGACGAACAATAGCATGTTTTGTAAAATTGACCATGTTGATAGGATATGAGGTCTCTTTCTGCTTGAGTTCGAGGTACGATCGAGACAAGTTCTGCAATGTTTTTAAACTGCCTTTCTCTTCACCCACTGCTTATAAAGGAACGGTTAATAATGTTCCTAAATAAATGAAGAAAAAAAAAATAGAGAAAGCGACCAGTGGGTCACGTATACCCCCGACCAGTGCCACCCTCTGATATATCTTTCGAGCTTGTATGTAACATGAATGGAGAAGTCAAGAAACTATAAGAATCTATAATGTGCTTATAAAATCTGAACCAAACATAATATTTCCAAATGTACCAAGGGAGTGAGAGCATCAAAGTTACTGAAGGGGTGGGGGCATCAATGTTACTGAAGCAGCAGGGTAGGGTATGCATCAATGAAATCTTTGAACTGGTATGCAACATTGATGCAAGTATCAATTGAATTTGTCTTGAATTTAGAATATTATGTAACAGGCATCTATAAACTTTGTCATAAAACTTTAACCAAATGTAAACTTTCTAACTCCATGACCCTGAGGTCTAGATCACTGTAGGTCGGGAAGCGACATGCATCTCAAAATCTTTGGACTGGTATACAACATTGATGCAAGTATCAACTGAATTTGTCTTAGAGTTTAGAACATACAGGCATCTATAAACTTTGTCATAAACAAACGTAAAATTTCTAAGTCTGTGACCTTGACCTCAAAGTCCTTGTGGGGGTGGGACATGCATCAATGAAATCTTTAGACCAGTATGCAACTTCAGTGTAAGTATCAACTAAATCTATCAAAGGTTCAGAAGATACAATCTCTTAGAAACTTTAACGCAAAACTTTAACCAAGATGTAAAATTTCTAAGTCTGTGACCTTGACCTCAAGGTCATTGTGGGGGTGCGACATGCATCAATGAAATCTTTAGACCAGTATGTAACTTCAGTGTTAGCATCAACTGAATCAATCAAAGGGTTCAGAAGATACAACCTCTTAGAAACTTTAACGCAAAACTTTAACCAAAATGTAAAATTTCTAAGTCTGTGACCTTGACCCCATGGTCACTGTGGGGTTGGGGGGGGGGGACATGCATCAATTAAATCTTTAGACCAGTATGTAACTTCAGTGTAGGTATCAACTTAATCTATCAAAGGGTTCAGAAGATACAACCTCTTAGAAACTTTAACGCAAAACTTTAACCAAAATTCAAAATTGTAACATTTCTAAGTCTGAGACCTTGACCTCAAGGTCACTGTGGGGGTGGGGGGTGGGGGGCATGCATCATTGAAATCTTAAGGACAGTATGTAACTTCAATGTAAGTATCAACTAAATCTATCAAAGGATTCAGAAGATATAATCTCTTAGAAACTTTAACGCAAACCTTTAACCAAAATGTTAACGGACGGACGGACTGACGGAAGGACGGAAACACGGACGTACGGACGAACGGACGAACGGCAGGACGAAAACTATATACCCCCATAGCATACTACGTATGCCGGGGGTATATTGTCATATCACTTTTATAGACTGACCATCTTACAACAAGCACACTTGATTGATTTACTTCGTGAAATACAACTCGGAAAAATTGTTTTTACACAATAAGTTTCAGCTAGTTAGACTACCTGCCTGCAACTGTACTCAGCAAAACTATTTTTACTGATTTCAACTGTCAACTCGTCCTGGAAATTCTGAGTGACCACGAAAAGTTTGAGACTCCTAGAGAAGAGTGACTCGAGTGACAGAATTAACTTTTGTGATCTATAGGCATTTTTTTCTGTTTTTTTTTTTTTTTTTTTTTTTTCCTTAAGAAAAGAAAAGCATTACATCAACACGTCCGTGTACTGAACAACGATGATCTTGTTTTTAAGGTAACCGGGCACTAAAAACACATTGAGGCTACCCCATATGTACTGAACAACCCTATAAACCCAACTTTATATGGAGAAAGTTGGGTGTACAGGGGTACATTATTTTCCTTTTAAGGGGGTTCAGAACACTGAGCACCGACAATCTATATTTGGACTAGAAAAAAAAAAAGAATATTTTTGTCACATCACTAAAACACGCCTGCCTAATTATGACCCCTAGACAGCGGGTAGTCGTTAGAACCGCGTCATCGAGCCGGTTCTAACCAGTACCCACAATCTATGTTTAGAGCAGAAATATGAAAAAATCTGAATTTTTTTATCGGACAATTTTCATTTGGGTGGCAAGATTCTGTATATATTTGAATAGGCGTGTTTCCGTAATGTACTGAAAATGCTAGTTCATGAGATTTTAGCTGCTAAGCACATAGATGTTGATCCCAATGGAGAAGACCATTGGGTTAGTTTCGAGTCACAACAAACGCTTATTACGTCGAATACGGCAGCTAAGATAATTTCACCATCCTACCGGGAAATGGGAAACTGGAATCAAGTAATTGGAAATAACCCATATATGTCTAGCGGCTCTTTTTGAGACATTGGCAAATAGTGTAGACCCAGATCAAACGCCGCATCAGATCAAGAGCTAAACTGTTTGCTCAACGTACATGCATTTTTATAAAACTTACCACAAAAAAAGGCATCCCTATGCTTAGAAACTGACCACTTCAGACTTATAAAGGTGGAATATTTTTGGCACATGTGGGTTTATTAAGGACGAAAGTGAAAGTAGGATCTGTTTCTACTGTAACTTGTTTTTTTGTTTGACTTCTTGGAAACGCTTTATAAACAGATATCTGGAAACGCTTTATAAATAGGCATCGACGGGCGCTGCATATTCCTGTTTATTCCGAACGAGTTTTCACTACGTAAATATGTGGAGAGCAGTCTTATCTCTTGGGCTTTCCTAGCTACGTCATAAGACGGTTAGAAATAAAATGGGGTATCACCAATCCAATCTAAATGGCTTCCAATCGAAATTGTAAGCCAAAAATCGACAATAATTTCGCTTTTTTCTACAAATTCTCCCTAGCTTTCATCACTGTTTGACAAAATTCCGCCAACATTATTGATTGTATCATACATATTTGTGTATTTTAGTAGTTTTGCGAGTACATAACGTTTCACCGTCTAAGGTAAAAGTTACTACGAGTGACGCCATAGAATGATCGCTTTTAATGACGTCACTCGTCCCGCTCTTCCGCCCAGTGATTTGTTGCAGATTAATCACTGTAACTTTCCACTGCCTATACAGGCGCACTATATTAGAATAATATGCAGAATGTTGTCATGGAAGAGGATATTCAGACTATGGTTGACTGGTCCCCAATTTTCCCTGACGGACAGCAGAGCACTCGAACCAGTTATTTTGTTTAGTTGTGTGTTTTACAAGGGCATGTGGCCTTATAAAAGTAACAACAACCATGGTGACCATAGTTCGAGATCGAATTCTTTCGTTAATTAAATATTAATTCGGTTCCTGAACAGTTAGTGCGTCGGTTGCACCTTAGACACTGAACTGATGTTATTTCCTCTAACCAGAGACGCTTCAATTCCAATTCTAGTCGATCATTAGTGACTGTAGTTCGAGGACCGATTGTTACTTTCCTTCACTAATTAGTTTTCTCAGTGCCATAAAAATGAAATTGGAACTGTTTCAAACAGTGAAAATATCATTTTTTATATTAACTGTTTGTATGGACAAGTACACGCACTACGACATCACTCAGTCATACTATATACCTTGACTTACCGGTGGTTGGCTGAAATGTCTTTCGCCATTTATCGCCATTGTATATTCACGATATTTGCATTATTAAATCACGCAAAATCACGTTCTCGTTTCCTCGCGAGATTTCGAGCTCGGGGGAGTGATCATCTACTATGGTCGCCAACGTTACTTCCTAGTTAAACAAGATAAAGTCGTTGTAATTATTTACGTTTTTCTTTAAGTTTTGCCGACCAAATAAGATAAATAGTGAAGTGATTATTCCGAATATTGTTTTATTCCTATTTGCTTGCTGTTATTTAAATGAAATATTAATTTTCTAACGAAAAGACCGTGGCTGAAATTGGTGAGCTGTTTGGCAGTTATTTCGCAACAACAACGAGTGAGTGAAAATATGGTCGTGTAAACAATGCTTTCCGTAAGTGTGAGTGCCATGGAGATGATGGTGTATTCACTTATGATCTTTGACGTGACTTTTTTTAAGTTTCTATCGGTCTATAACGGGAATTTATGGGCCAGAATGACTTCTGTTTTGCTCCAGGTTGTAGCCATGAACGATCAAAGGGAGCAGTTTGCTCATTCTACAGGTTTCCAGAAAAGCCTGAATTGTATAATAAAAAGGCATGGCTTTCAAAAGTCATTTCAAAATTTAGGGGTGTCTGATTGTGTTTCCTTCAAAATTAATTTTGAAAAAGTCTGAGTTTTGCAAACAGTGTAGGCCCTGATCAAACGCCATGTCCTGCAGCGTCTGATCTGGGCCTGCGCTGTTTGCCAAGGTTTCCTGTACTAAATGGGTTAAAGCTATGAAGTTATAACTTGACAACTACAGCTGTATATATATTGTCTGTGTGGGTGTATCTGGTGCTTTTCTTATTTGTGTACATATACTACTGTTCTTTCTTTCCTTCCTTTCTACTGATACTGTGTCGGTCACATTTGACCATTAATGTTACTTAAAAAAAAGCTACAGATGAAAACATGGACAGGATTGGAGACATTGAGAGCCCCTGAGATTAATTGGAGGCTGTTGTCATTTAATCA
The DNA here is from genome assembly GCA_963580285.1 of Lucinisca nassula. Lineage (NCBI taxonomy): Eukaryota > Metazoa > Mollusca > Bivalvia > Lucinida > Lucinidae > Lucinisca > Lucinisca nassula. The sequence goes on along the minus strand of OY757025.1, from coordinate 35,839,774 downwards.
GAAGCAAATCATTGGGGAATCAGATTCACTTTGTAGTGGATCAAACTATCATGGATCAGACCATCTTGTGACCCTTAATAACAGGTCATTCTTATATTTACTTTTATTTGTTTGGTTAGATTTGAAGTTAATCTCCAACTCATCGACTATATATTTACACTCACCCCCTGCCCCATTCTACAGAAGAATTACCACAAAATGTGGCACAAATAAAAATAAGCTGTGTAACTCCAGCACCTTTTGTTTACCCCCGTACACTCGTTGCTGTTGTTGCGAAATAAATGCCTTTCAGCCACTGTCTTAATCCCTGTCTTATCGTTAGAAAATCAATATTTTATTAAAATATCATCAAGTAAATATGAATAAAACAATATTCGGAATTATCACTTCACTATTTATCTTATTTGGTCGGCAAAACTTCAAGAAAGATGTAAATAATTATGACTTTAACGTGTTTAACTAGACAGTAACCATATTAGACGATCTCGTGACCCGCCCCCCCCCCCCCCCCCGAACTCGAAGTCTCGCTAGAAAACGAGAGCGTGATTTTGCGTGATTTAATAATGCAAATAAGGTCAATAAGAGTTTATATTCGGTAAGCATGTCTTTCATATACATGTATATAAAGACAGAAATTTCATTACGGCTTGTTAACATGAAGAAGAGCCTGTTAACGTGCCTTGAAAAGTAAATAATAGACATATGTTGACTTTAGAACTATTAGTGGGAAGAACTCTATAAGGTGCAGAAATGGGATGGAATTTAAATATATTTTTTTCGGGCCTAGTACTAGTTAACATTCGATAAACTCTTCGTATCTAAACCAACAATGTCTTTGACTAGGAAGACAGACTGTTTTTTCCTATTTATAGAGTCATCATTGCTTTGCAAGTCTCAGACCCATTGTTTCATGGCAGAATATGTAATTGCACTAGGCACATACAATAAATCGAGTTTAATCCTTTTACCCCGAGTTTCCTGAAGTGGACTTTTTTGTTTTTGGTTTTACGGCCCTTTCAAGATTATTTCACTCATATCCAGCCGATCGTTAACCAGATGTGGCCAAAAACCTGAGTACCCGGAAAAAAACTAACTGACCTTCCGTTGCAGAACTTGTCGTCTCACATGTGACCTCTGCAGTGGACTACATCGATACTTATTAATAAGGCGTCTAGTCAGTAATCATTCAAATGCACTTGCGTTTGTAACGCGACGTCGGATTGGATAACGTCAAATATTTGCGACAGTATATTTATAGGTTATTGACTTTGTATTGTGAAATATTCGGCACGAGTTCATACGGCGAAGGACGCACGAGCTTGCGAGTGCGTCTTCGCCATATGAACGAGTGCCGAATATTCCACAATATAAAGTCAATAACCTTTTTATTATATACCCAAAATTTCAAATATCGGCTAGAATTCAGGATTGCCTGCTATGAATTTCTGAACGTAAAATCAGATTATACATCTTTAAGTGGTTTGAAATGGAAAATAATAAGGGCGTTAAGTGTCTCCCTACACGTTGAAAAACCACGCCCAACGGCGCCAAAGTGAAGACGACGTTAACGTTGGTGGATGTGACGTCATTAAAAAACATTGACGTAACCCAACACAGGACGCCATTTTTTCCGAAGCGTCGGTTATATTTCTTTCAAAATACTCCTGATTTCTTAGAAGAAAGTATTGAAAACCTAAACAGATTGCAGGTAGGTCATATTTGACAGCATAAAATGCGGTTTATGCACTTTTTCAGAACCTATATTCGTTTTGTTTTACGTTCTTTCAGTCGATACGCACGACAAGATGGCTGCCGATTTTTAGTATCGAAATGAACAAATTTGAAAGTAGTTCTATTGTGAACGTGACTGCTTATCTACGGGCAATATGAACTTGACTACGGGCAATATGGAAAAATACTGACCGGTAACTTCTGTAGAAAGTGAACGGGACATTTTCTGGGTATATAATAATCTTCGATATACTGTCGGCAACTCGACGTCATAACGTAACGTTGCTTTTTATGGGCTGGCAATTGGTTTTACGCAGCTCACAGCGCTTGCCGCTCTGAACGGAAAAGTCTAATTTTTAACAAAAAAAAAAAAAAAAAAATAATTGCATTAGAATGGGGATAGCTGTATTTTAAATTGTCATTTGGGGAGGTAAATCGTCGGTTTTACGGTCGCAAATTCCGTTTTCCGGCTACGCTGACGCGTCGCTGTAAACGAAATTTATCCTCTAATTAATAGCAATGCAAGTAGTGTTGATCCTGATGAGAAAGCTCATTCTGATGCACTTGTGTATGAAACGCGACGTTTTGATTGGATAACGTCAAACATTTGCGATAGCACATCCTACGATATACTGTCGGAATCCCGACGTCATCATGTAACGTCGCTTTCCAATGCTGGTATTTGGTTTTACGAAGCCGTTTTAGCAAAATAGTTAAATTTTTAACAAAGCAACTAAATACGTGCATTAGAATGGGGATAACTGTATTGAAAATTGTCTTTTGTGGAGGTAAATCGCAGGTTTTATGGTCGCACATCCCGTTTTACGGCTTCGCTGGCGCTTCGCCGTTAAATGAAATTTCCGACGGTTAAACCGCCGATTTACCTCCCCAAATGACTTATTACATCTCATTTGGAGCTATACTGTCGGCAAAAGTATCTATACTGGTCTACAAATATGTTCTATGAAAGTGTTATCCTTTGGAAGCAAGGAATAACAAAATAACTAAAATGTAGGGAGTGTAAAAGCTTTTGACGGCCAGACTAGCTGGTTTCGACTAAATAGACCTCATAAGTGACCCTCAAATATTTTCAAAATAACACAACAGATCAAATGATTCCAAGGGACAAGAAAATATAAACTACACTTTGATGAAGGACAGAAAGACTTTTTACGCCCGCCAAACAACCCATTAACATCAACTTTAGTGACGTTAAATCTGTTCTATAAAAGGGTCATCCTTTGGAAGCAAGGAATACACCACAGAACTGAAAAACATGGATTGTACAAGTTTTTTTTCTGTGCCGGACAAGCTAGTTTCGGCAAATTAGTCATCATCAGTGACCCTAAAATATTTTCAAAAATTCTACAATAGAATCAATGATTCGCAAGGCAAGCAAATATAAAAACAAATACTATGATGAACAAGTTTAAACGTTTCTTCAAGCATGTGTATCAATTCGACCGAGATCCGTTGGCACAAAGTTTAAGATTGCATCCCTTGTGAAACAACTACAATCTGTCAACTGCAGACAGTTTAATTGAATTTCTTCAAATTTTCTCGTAAATTATTTGGAATAATGATGTCTTCTGTCACGGATTATCCCCCGAGATGTAGGCCTCATAACTCCCGTTAAGCAAGATTAATGGGCATAAATAAGTGATAATAGACCTTATTTCTTGTTCAAGCATACATTGTTGGAACTTGTTAGAATCGCCTCGATGAGGCGATTCTAACAAGTACCAACAATGTATGTTTATATGAAGAAATAAGCAAACTTATCGCTTAGTTTTTATTGCTATAACTCAGTATCTTGAGCTATGCATAAAACGACAATAAAGTTTTGTCATAATTTGAATAGCGTCAAGCTAGAATCGTTTTCTTTAGTCAAGAAGACCTGTGTACAAAAAGACCTGTTTCTTCGCCCAACAAAGATGCAGAATCTGCCTGATCGATGTTCAAACTTATTTGCGGTTACTGGTCGGGCTCATCGGAGTCTAACTGTTGGTTTTCTTTTGCTCCAGCATTTCAGTGGTTTCTTGCTGTCGAGTCCTCACCGTTGTCTCACCTCTGTGGTTCTTTGATTTTTGTGTTCACGGAGATGTTGCACTGATGAGTTAGGAGGCCTTCATGCGGACTGAACAAATTATTTGTCTAAATCGCGACGGAAGTAAGGGCGAGGATTGTGGCCACGTAAAATCGATTTAAGCCCCCCAGTGGAAATCTTCCACTGACCGTTCCAAGGCGGCTCTTCTGTGGCGATTTATTTATGTTGTTGTTTGTTACTTACTGTGTGTATCACTTGTGACTTTTGGTTTTGGATGGCCATATGGCCATTTTGTGGGAAAGTAACTGTCCTTATGGCCTTCCTTTGTTTAGGTTTCCATTATGGTCTGGTCGCTTAATGTTTGTATTTCTTTCCCTTTGGTGTCTTTTATGGGTGGAGTAAGTTAATTGTATCAACTCCTGATCTTTGTTTTACTTCTACTTTACAATGTATGTTTACACGAAGAAATAAGCAAACTTATCGCTTAGTTTTTATTGCTATGACTCAGTATCTTGAGCTATGCATAATACGACAATAACGTTTTGTCATAATTTGAATAGCGTCAATCTAGAATCGTTCTTTAGTCAAGAAGACCTGTGTACAAAAAGACCTGTGTCTTCGCCCAACAAAGATGCAGAATCTGCCTGATCGATGTTTTCGCTGGTCACTATATACATAAGAGAACGAAACGGATCAAAGAATATAGCCACTCCACGCCAGTGGATCCAACCCGTCTTTATATAGATTGTCCTGATTTTTTTGTTTTCGAATTGAGTATCTAGGTTTATGTGTCTTCACTGTGCCCATATGTCAAGAACACAACTGCGGAAAGTATGAAGGCGCTACTTCCATTTGGTTAAAGGTTTTCTGTAATTTCTTCGTTCAATCCTTTAGACTTGTACAGGTACACATGTACCTATGCAAACAGTGTAGAATCGGATGAGACGGACCGTACCGAGACGTCTCATTAGAACATGCACTCAATTCCATTCTGTTAACGATTCTGACTAACCAATCCTGTTGATAGCAATGCATTTGTCCCAAATACAGTAAAGGAACAGTCCAGTTCAAATACTAAAACTAAGGGGTGAAAGGGTTCAAATTAATTTAATCTGTCACAGAATTTTACGATTTTAGTTAGCTTATCTTTTACACGAATCTGCTAGAATAGGACCAGTTATGCATTAAGATTAAATCTCCGTGGTGCAATGTTATATTGAATGGCTTCTAAATGTCATTTACACTGCATGGTGGTTATCCTTTTCTTCTCAGAGCATAGTTGATTGCACGCGCTGACAATTTTTTCTTGTTATTTTGCTCTTTTTCCGACGTTTCTCGCGCAATCTCAGTGATGCATTTTGATCAGTTTATAAATGTTCGTCGTGATGTCTTGAGAGTGTTTTGCTGATGCCACCATATCCATCACGAAAACATGTCTATATACTTTATGAGCCCCGCCAAGCGAATTTGTGTCTTCGAGCATTCCGTCATGACAAATTTTAACTGCGCATGCCCAGCCGTTCAGAGGGGCCAGGGATATGGCTTTCTGGCTGAAGGTTCCTAATGATTCACTGCTTGTATGAGCGGACAGCGAAGGTTCTGGCGAGACTGCGCGGATGCTCGCCTGAACCTTCGCTGCTCGCATAAGCGATAAGTACCAAAATCGCTTGACGGGGCCCATATAGTACAAGAATCCCGCCGAATGCTACGTTGCGCCTAACCATGACATCTAGACCAAGGTCAAACATAGATGCTTGCACAAAAGTTGCCATTCCTACATTCAAGCTTGTACCAAGTATCAATAACTCTAATAATTCTTGAAATGAAATGAATTTAAACATTAGGTTGAACACTTTGGTTGATACAATAGTTCACTAAGTCAGGGAAGCATGAAATTTAGGTCAAGGTCAAATATGAATACTTGCATTATAGTTGTCATCCCTGGATACAAGTAAGTTCTAAGCATCATATAGTTTGTTTTAAATGAACTTGGCCATTAGAATGAACGTTAGGGTGGTTGCAATATTTCACAAAATCAGTGAATCATAAAATGTAGGTCAATGTCAAATATGGATGTTTGCATTAAATTGGACATCCCTAGATATAAGTTTGTTCTAAGTATCACTAATGAAGCTCTTATAGTTTTTGAGAAATTAATTTGATCATAAGTGTGAACGCTAGGGTGGCGGCAATATTTGACAAAGTCAGTGAAGCAGGAAATGTCGGTCAAGGTCAAATATGGATGCTTACATTTAAGTTGCCATCCCCAGATACAAATTTGCACCAAGTAAAATTAAATAAGCGCTCGTAGTTCTTTGACTAATTAACTTGACCATTAGGGTGAACGCTAGGGTGGTCGCAATATTTTACAAAGTCAGTGATCCATGAAGTGTAGGTCAAGGCCAAATATGGATGCTTGCATTTAAGTTGCCTTCCCCAGATGCAACCTTGTACCGATTATCGTTAATGAAGCTCTCATAGTTCTTGGACAATTGACTTGACCATTAGGGTGAACGCAAGGGTGGTCGTAAATGTTGGACGGACAGACGAGCGGACGGAAAACCGGACGCCTATATCGCGCCATGCTAAAAGCAGGCGCGATAAAAAAAACTGGGTTTACAGGGGTACATTATAAGAGGGTCACGAGGGTCATTGTCCGGCATGACGAGGCTTGCCGAGTGATGTCGGACAGTGGTCACGAGGGAAGGATTTTTCTATCCACCCCTCACTACCATTAAGGATTCTTTTTCCTGCATACCTTCCATTTCTGAAAGTGGATTTTAGTACTGCAGTCACTTCGGTTGATGACGTCCGTCTTTTTGTGATGACACAGTGACGTCACGTAACGTGCTGTGACGTCAACCTTAACGACGGTGCATATGAGGTTGTATTCAACCAGTGCATTTATCAAACACGCGAGAATATTCGATTTGGAGTAAGAACACCAGGGTTAGAACACAATCTCTATACCAGGCTAAAACTATGGATTTCCTTAACTGGTGTGCAAGAAATTATTTTTCTTATTTCTGCTCCAAAACATACATTGTGGGTACTCGTTTGAACCGCCTCATCGATGCGGTTCTAACGAGAACAAAAAAATCTATGTTATGAGCAGAAATATGAAAATATCAGAATTTTTCACCTGAAAATTTCATTTTTTGGTAGTAACAATGTCATAGATATTTATGCAGGCGTGTTTTCGTAATGATTTCGCGCAAACAATCATCAAAATAAACATTCACAGTTGTGCATTTAGTACGTCGATGATTTTTATTCGGCACATGCTCAGAAGTATGTACTTTTCAAAGGCAGTCGTTTTCGCTGTGCCAATTTTGATGCCGGAATATGCACAGATAAAAAAAGTTGATTTTTTGTCATTCACTTGCTGCTTCCATGGTACTCGCTTTCATCTTAAAAAGTTGGAGAAAAATAATCTAACACGAGTGTGTAAGTGGGATAGGGACATCTAACCGTCGGGGTCTGAAAAACAACAAGGGACTCGGCGAAGCCTCGTCACTGATTGAAATTCAGACTCCTTGGGTAAGATTTCCCTATTCTACATAAACAGCCATGATGGATTCTTATAATCACTTTTCTGGATACAATCCTGGGTCCAGTTGTTCAAAACTAACGAGGTCATTAACTAACGTATCGTTAGTACTTCGATCATTTAGTTTGACAAATATGCTAATATTTTTGCTGAAAAACATGTGAGCAGCTTTTGCATATGCAAAAGCTGCTCACATGTTTTTCAGCAAAAATACTCACATTTTTCCAGCAAAAATGCCAACATTTTAGATATTGTACTTGCTGAAACAGTCAACAATTTAACCACTAACGAGTTCGTTAAGCTAACGAGGCTTTGAACAACTGGGCCCGTGTCACCTGCACCAAACTCGTATGCTTACCAGTGAACCTTTTCATCATTTATGACAATAACCAATGCTGCCACTGATATAAGGTAAAATAGACAGTCTCTTGTCATGGGGTACCATGTAAGTTTTACAACCTGAAATAAAAATGAATTATATAATTACTTACCATTTCAACACTGACTTTCTAAAATGATCTCTTCCAGATTTCAATTTGGACTAGTGGGGTACGTTTGTTTGAATTGCTGTTTTACGTCCCCGTCAACACTATTAAGGTCATTTTGGAGACGTTCCTTCCGATTTTGTGTGATTTTACCTAACATTAAGATGGAATAAAATCTCGAGCCCTACCGCCCAGATAAACCAATAGGGTTTTTATGCAGTGAGGACATGACTCGCACCAATTCGCCTGGGCAGGCTTAGACCTTCTATGCGGTTTACCGGTATTCATGTCTCTGCGTTGAAGAACCATGCAGCACAATTTATTTCTCCATATCTGATTGGCGGGGGCCCCTCTAAAGTGAGGTTGAGGGAGGGGGGTGGGGGGGGGGGGGGCGTAGACAAGTAAAAGTAAAAGTAAAAAGTTAAGAATGAAAAAATTACTTAATTATTTCATTTCATTTTGCGTTGTAACAGTGCAGATCCAGATGCACTGATTGCAGGACATAATCAGTTTATGTAAAGAGTGACTTGCAACTAATTATCGGTCGGCCCCCGCCCAAAGGGACTTGAATAAATATATGGGCTGCATGATGCTTCCACGCAGTGCTGAATCCGGCCCGTACACTAGTACTCGTAAACCGCTTAGAGGATCTAAGCCTGTCCAGGAGCCGCTTATAAACCATATTGGTTTCATTGGGCGACAGGGCTTGAGATGTCATTTCATCTCAATGTTGGGTAAAAGTCCAACAAAGTTGGAAGCAACGTCTCCAAAATGACGTTTACAGTGTTGACGGGGACGTTAAACCTCAAATAAAAAACAACAACAAAAAAACAAACAAACAAACAAAATAATTAGTGGTTCTTTGCCACTGAAAGCAATTTGCATTCGGGACAACCGTTTGCAAAAGTCAGCTTTTCCGCCAAGAATGTCTGAGTAAACTAGAACAAGTGCCTACTGCAATGCACTGTGTTTAGAGATATGACTTGGATATGTGCATTTTGTTGGTATTCCCGTGACAAGGCCAATAGCTTCAATCAACTCTCCTTGTAGTACTTTATTTGATGCATTTAAAATTCTCGGAGTTCTAGATCAATAAAGAATGAGAGTAAATTTATATCCTGGAAAATCTTCGATTTCCTAAGCATCACGTGAACAAGTCCGTAAAATGAGCACCTTTCTTAAATCCCACTTTTGATAGAGAAGACTAGGGTTTAAGGGGGTATAAGTAATTTTTCATATTTCTGCTCCAAGACATAGGTTGTGGGTACTACGAGCACGCACTCACAACCTATGTGTGCAGTATAAATAAGAAAAATATTCCGGATTTTCATCAGAAAAATGGAGCCATTTTGGGATGTTAAAAATGCACTATGTCGCACGGGCGTGTTATCGTATAAAAAGGGCAATCTTCCAAACAAACCACTTTGTGCCCACCAAATTTTGCTCGTTTCGAACATCATGTTTAGTTTCGGGTAATGAACATCCTTAAAACCCCAAATATTCATTACGGTAACACAGCGTTTAAAATGCAGCATTCATTGCCTCTACTTTTATGTTTTCAAATCCACAAAACGATTATTGTTCTGGAGCAAAATTGTGATATTTTCCTTATTTGTACTCCAAACAAATGGTGTGGGTTATCGTTAAAACAGCCTTGTTCTGGCAGTTCCAGCGAGTACCCACAACCTATGTCTTGGAACAGAAATAAGAAAAATAATGTACCGGATACTCCTGTAAACCCGGGGTTAACCCACCGGAAACCCCAAAACGGGTACCCTGGAAAACAGTGCAGGCCCAAATCAGAACGCGGCGTTTGATCAGAGCCTTCACTATTTGAAAAAAAAAATCAGCTATTTTCCAAATAAATTTTAAAGATAACACATCCTGTCACCCCAAAATTTGGAAATGGACTCCTGCTGTATATAAGGACTGGAGGAAGATTCCATTTGGAACAAAACGGTTAAGAGGGGTCATCATTACACGGTCTTATTATTTGTTTTGTTTAATTTGAGGCTTAAGGTCCCCGCCAACGCTGTATAGGTCATTTTGGAGACGTTGCTTCCAATTTTGTGGGACTTTTACCCACCATTGAGATGAAATGACATCTCAAGCCCTGCCACCCAATGCAACCAATAAGGGTTATAAGCATGGACAGTCTAAGCGGTTTACCAGTATTCAGGTGCTGTCGGTTTCAGCTCAGCGTTGAAGCACCTTGCAGCACAATCTATGTCTCCAAACACGTTTGGCGGGGCCCATCTAACGGGAGGAGGTTGGGGTGCGGGGTGGGGGGCGGAGTAGACAGGCTTAGATCTTCTAAGCGGTTTACAAGTACTCCTGTGCGGGTTGGTTTCAGCTCTGCGTGGAAGCATCATGCAGCCCATATATTTCTTCAAGCCCCGATGGGCGGGGGCCACACGGTCTTGTTAATGTGATGTAATAGACAAAAAGATGGTTTGGAAGGGGAATACATTATTTTCTTTAATTGTGCTGGTGGTTCCAACTGTCTGTTTAAAGCATAACGACAAAGCATATGGAAATGTTTGATGTTATTTCTCTCTTTTAGACCAAACGTAGTTTGTATGTGCTAGTATGATAAGGTGTTTCTAACGCGTACATGCAACGGCCGTCTGTGTTTTGGTCAGGGATTAAGTAAAAAATAATAATACACTCTTCGCCAGATAAAGTTATATAAGATAACACATTACGAAAACACGCCTATAAAATTTTGATACCCTTAAACCCCACTTTCAAATAGTAGAACTGGAGTTTATGAGGGTATATATTATTTTTCTTACTTCTGCTCAAAATCATAGACAACTGCCTCGTCGAGGTTGTTCTAACGAGTACCAATATCAGAATTTTTTATTTGAAAATTTTCATTTTTTGGTAGTAAAATTTTCAATACATTTGAATAGGAGTATTTTCGTAATGAAGTGTATAGACATGTGTAGCCACAAACGAACCTAAAAAGTGATGTACATATTAATTTCTTTGGAATGCTCTATATATTCCGCCTAATATCATAATGAAAATGCGCCTTTAAAATATATTACAGTTACTGCAGAAACAACTGCACTCTTAAGGATGAAACTATGTGATAAATGTGTCCAATACTGGTCAGGTTCTATTAAATCATTGAGCAAGTTGGATACCTATAACTCAGTAAAACAAAAGTTTGGAATGGAAAACTATATCTCAGAGGTAAAAAATAGGCCCCACAGGGTTACACTGACAAAAATGAGGATAAGCAACCATAGATTAGCTATAGAAACGGGGAGGTTTTCTAAAGTACCAAGAAATGATAGGGTATGTGGGTACTGTAAAGCAAAAAATATTTTCGAAATAGAAGACGAGAAACACGTTTTATTGCGGTGTACTGCTTACTCTGATATAAGGAGTGAGCTTCTTGCTTCAGTGAGAAAACACTGCCCCAAATTTGATTCATTAGATGAACAAAACCAATTATTTTATCTTTTAAATTCCAGTGGTTCGGTCATAAAGGAAGTAGCACGATTCTACTATGAATCTCAAACCACAAATCTCAGCAGATTGTCCTCGAGATTCTCGCAATTTCTATCATCTTCAGCTTTCCTTTTCACATTTCTAGTCAATCATTCATATCATAGCAACAGAGAGGCATTGGAGCATCAATGCATTGCGGTAGCACGTCCGTACGTCATAGTGCACTATCTCATGCTCCCAAAAAGACTGGTTTGTAGATAAAATATGCGCTGATTTTCTTCCTTTGCATGGAACTTGGGCAGTGGTGCTCATTGGGGCCGCGTCACTGAGGCGGTTCTAACGAGTACCCACGGCTGGTGTTTTTTGGCGAATATAACATGTCTCACGTATACCCAGTTTTCTCTAAAGGTGAGGTTGGAAGGGTTTTTCATTTCTCGGACGTGTAGACGTAGTGGAATTGGTGCTGTTCGTTGTCGCGACGCCGAATTAGCGTTGTTTCGACGCCTTCGGCGCTGTGTGCCCATTAAGTAAATATCGTTACATTGTGTAATTATTGCATGCCATATTGCATTGTTTTATAGAATATGTTGTGAATATCCCAAATGTAGGGATGAAACAATAAAGATATTGTATTGCACTGTATTGTATTGTTAAATTCACCGCCGAAAAATTAAAATTTCAAAATGAAAAAAGTGGGATATTTTATGATTTCTCTCCCCCCCCCCCCCCCCCCCACACCACGCCCATCGGGGCTTGAAGAAATAGATGGGCTGCATGATGCTTCCACGCAGAGCTGAAACCGACCCGCACACGAGTACTGGTAAACCGCTTAGAGGATCTAAGCCTGCCCAGGCAAAGTGGTGCGAGTCGGCCCGTCCATGCTTATTAGCCCTATTGGTTTCATTGGGCGGCAGGGCTTGAGATGTCATTTCATCTCGAGGTCGGGTAAAAGTCCCACAAAACTGGAAGCAACGTCTCCAAAATGACCTTTACAGTGTTGACGGGGACGTTAAACCGCAAATCAAAGAAAACAAAATTTTCTTATTTCTGCTCCAAATATAGACTGTGGGTACACGTTAGAACCGCCCACTGTATATAGTTTAGAGCAGAAAAAAGAAAAGTAAGGTTTACCCCTGTAAACCCAGTTTTATTATATAAAAGGGGGTTCAATGGGTCAAAATTATATAGGCGTGTTTTCGTGATGTAAAATAACGGTAGCAACGGTAAACATCACTTTCGATATTTTGCTCTAAACCATAGATTGCGGATTCACATAAGAACAGCCTTATTCAGGCGGTTCTAACAAGAACCCACACTCTATCATGCCTACAAACAATAAGTTAAGTTAGAAAATCAGTTTTATCTACATTCGGTTAAGTCTTTGATTTCGAACTTTCAAAAGCCATAATTTAATTTACTGGGAACAAACAAGAAATATCGAGAAATGCCATGCATTCACGTCTGGCGAGCAAATAAAAGACGTATGAGTTCGCTAATTTTAAAATTTGCTGATTCTGTTTTTGCGTGGTATTGGTGTCTTAAACCTTGTCAAAAAGAGGTGGGGAATGATGATGTATATGTAGTTTGTATGTACACGTAACTTTTAAGAAAAAAAATGTATTTATCATTCAGAGCGCACGCTATGGACGTACATGACTGTGATGAGACGGGTCTTTCAGCTGATACAAAATGTGTTTCTGGCAGCAAAATACACTTCAGCGATAAACACCGAGCTAATAAGGATACTGACATGAAGATGAATATCACAAAGCATAGATCACTAAACACGGTTTCTTATTGATGGAAGTATTTCTGGCATGGCACGTTCTTGTTGGACAGTTCCTCCACCAATCTGTTATCATGTATGATACTGCACTAGAAGTTAGGTTATAAACTGAAGCCTCACACCATCACATTATTGTAAGTGCGATGTTGTTTGTTGCCTTTCCTCGCAGACCCATTTTGTGCTGATGTTTTTGTGCTAACAATCAATCAATCCCCACATGCTTACAACGTTGACTCAACGTTGACACAGTGTTGAAACAACATTGATTCAACGTTGACACGGGTGTACGGGTGTTTCATTATTGGTGTAACGTGGTGGCTCTGCTGGGTTCATGTTATGTAAGTGTATGCTTTGTCCATTACGATAACACATCTCAAAAATGGCTACTTTTCTGATGAAAATCAGCGACATTTTTTCTTATTTATACTGCAAACATACGTTGTGGGTGCTTGTTGATACCGCCTCATTGAGGCGGTTCTAACGAGTACCCACAACCTATGTTTTTGAGCAGAAATAAGAAAAGTAATGTTTACCACCCCCCGTTAACCCCCGTACCCCCCATAAACCCCATATAAAGTGGGGTATAGCGGGGTGTTCATTTCGCGGACTTGTTCTTGTGATGGTTGGCCCGTTTACGGGGAACAACTTTGTTTCGCTCTTTGGTCGCATGGCGGTGGGTTGTACTTTGGTCTCTATTACTGTCCCAGACAAAATATTTTTATTAGGGGTTATTGAAAGCAGAAAAATCATGACCTAGGTTCGGTCCCACATTGTATTCCTATTGTGTATGGTTCTGGATAGGTGTTGAGGGCAAAGGGCCAAAGTTTCAACATTGTCCTGCTGAATACATTATTGTTCCACACTCAGTTCCCACTTTCAACCAATCAGATTACTTGATATGGTGCATGCCAACAAATTCACGAACTGAAGCCATCTGGGACCAGTTGTTCAAAACTAATGACGTCGTTAGTTCACGTATCGTTAAAACTTTGCTCATTAGATCTGGCAAATATGCTAAAATTATTGCTGAAAAAAGCTGCTCACATTTTTTCAGCAAAAATACCAAAATTTACGATATTGTACTTGCTAGAAGAGTTAACAATATGACCACTAACGAACTCGTTAAGCTAACGATGCTTTGAACAACTGGCCCCTGATTTATATCTTTATTGTATTCAAAAGGCAGTGCATATTCTGTTTCAGCAGGACAAGGGTTAATAATTGCCAGAATTGAAACCCCACTCCCCGGTAGTTTGACTGCTGCCCACCCAACTGACGAGGCCTAATTGGCCGAACCTAGTTTGCCCAGAAAAAAAAACGCGGTCACTTCAGAGGTTTTAGTTCTATGGTGTAGGCCTTGTTTTTATACAACATATTTTAACTACATTTTAGCTAGTGTTAAGGGGATGTATGGCGGAAGTAAAAACTATCCTGTGCAGATTATAAGAATCTTACATGGGTGTGAGGGTTAGATAGAAAAACAGAGCCCGGCATCACGGATGTGTTCTAGTAGTTATGGGGACTAGATGTACTTTCAATCAAAATATATCTAGAGAGCGAAACTTTTGTTCAATTCAGAGAAGCTCTGAACATGATATCATGAGTCGCTCCCTTGTGAAAATGAGAGAAAGAAAATTTAATTGCAATTATTCACATTGACAGCAGTCGTAGGAGTTTTATCCGACTGTTAACATCGAGATAAGGCGTAATAAAGATGGATTTGTGAGTGTCTCGAGACAAACAATAAACTTAACAGATTACAGGGTCAATGTAATGTAGTTTTCTGGACTTTGTCAATGACGTCAAGATCATCACGTTAGCAAGGTCATATTTATTTTTTTGTCGTTTGAATTGAGGTTTTACGTTACCGTATGCACCAAACTATTGACTTCTTCTAGGTTTTCGCTACATGTCGGGGAGAAGTAAATTATTAATCTTAAAGAAATGAAGCTGCAAAAATGCGACCAGAACAGGACTCGAACCGGCGAACACTTGCTTTAAACGCAGTGTCGCCGAGCGTTTGTTGGTCGCCTAGACGATAAGTACTTTTTCTCACGAGCTGGCTCGATTCAAGTAAGCGACATTGACAGTATTCGACTGGAGACCTTTCGTGGAGCACGACTAAGCTCCGCCCACGATGCGCAGTAGAAAATTGTGCTCCACGTTTTTGTACCAGTCGAATGTAATTCGTGCTTCACATGCGGTCTCCCTAATCAAGAAGTGACAAGAGGTGACTAGAAGTGACAAAAGATGATAAGAAGTGACAAGAGCTATTTTATGGTAACAAGAAGTGTTAAAACGCATTTGCGACCCTTTAAAAGTAAAATGTGATATATTAAACAATTAATGCAAGCGTTTGAATTCCTTTTAAGACTGCTATGATACGCTGCATGACTATATACAATATAAGACACTAGAACCCCAATTGACCCACTAGAATTATATCAGGGCCGTCTTCAGATTTTCTTGACGTGAATAAATTCAAGCTTGTGACAAGAGAATGTACACGATAAATTCCAATAAAATGTGTATAGACCTTAGCAGAGATTAATATATGAGGCTGCGCATATGCGCAGGCTGATCCAAGTCTTTTCTGGGCACACATGCTCGATGACGCTTCAGTGCCTCTTCAGATATAAAGTCAAGTTAATTTGGTGACAAGAAAATTTTAAATGTATGAGATGATCTATTATATTTCTCCGTCACATAAAAGTATACCCTCAGCAAAGTATACCCTCAGCATATGCGCAGGCTGATCTAAGTCTTTTCTAGGAACACATGCTCGATGACGCATCAGTGCCTCTTCAGATTGTTTTGTTCGGGAATAAAATCAAGTTAATTTGGTGACAAGAAAATCTTTCATGTATGAAACGATCTACTATATTTCTCCGTCACATAAAATTATACCCTCAGTGGAGAAAACATACCAGACTGCGCATATGCGCAGGCTGATCCAAGCCTTTCTTATGCACACTTGCTCGATGAAGTTGCAGTGCCTCTTGTCGAGCATAAAGTCAAACCACATGTATGTGATGATCTACTCTATTTCTAGAAAATTTATAAAGCCCCCCCCCACGCACCCCCCCCCTCCCCACCCCCACCCGCCCCCCCCCCCCCCCCCCCACACACAGAGCAGAGACCAGCAGTTCGGATATATCAGACTGCGCTTCTCTTGGAACACATGCAGAGAGAGTGAGTGAGTGTTTGAGTTTTACGTCCCACCAACAGCTAAGGTCATACGGAGACGTGACCTCGGTTTAAAGACTCATCCTAATGTCTGGAAAAGCCCGGGATCGATCCTGCGATCTCTGGTTACATGCAGAGAGAGAGAGAGAGAGAGAGCGAGAGAGAGAGAGAGCCGAAATATGAATAATAAAGTTTAGCCCTGTAAACCCCACTTCATATAGAGAAATCTGGGGTTTACGGGGTATACTTTATTTTTCCTATTTCTGCCACAAAACAAAGGTTGTGTGTACCCGTTATAACCGCCCGAATAAGGCGGATCTAACGAGCACCCACATCCTAT
The DNA here is from genome assembly GCA_963580285.1 of Lucinisca nassula. Lineage (NCBI taxonomy): Eukaryota > Metazoa > Mollusca > Bivalvia > Lucinida > Lucinidae > Lucinisca > Lucinisca nassula. The sequence continues at coordinate 35,823,187 of OY757025.1, read as the reverse complement.
GTTTTGAGATTTATAGGAGAAATATCAAGGATTTTCATCAGAAAAGTAGCTATTTCGGAGATGTGAAAAATACACTATGCTGCACAGATGACTTATTATAATGGGTTCGCCCCCACCCCCGTCCATCGGGACTTGCAGAAATAGATTGGGCTGCATGATGCTTCCATGCAGAGCTGAAACTGACCACACACGAGTGCTTGTAAACCGCTTAGAAAGAATAAGCCTGCCCATGCAAAGCGGTGTGAGTCAGATCGTCCAATGCATATATGCCTTCTCGTTTCATTGGGCGACAGGGCTTGAGATGTCATTTCATCTCAACGTCGGATAAAAGTCCCACAAAATTGGAAGCAACGTCTACAAAATGACCTAAATAATGTTGACGGGGACGTTAAACACCAATTCAAAGAAACATAAACCATAGTTGGTAAGCCCAGTTTTCTCTATATAAAATGGGCTTTCACATGTAGGAAATTCACATGAACCCTGGTTAAACCCGCTTTTATATTTATAAAAAAATGATACGACGTTGTTTTTGAGCCAAAGTTTATTTGAGAAATTTCTTGTCGGTAAATGCTGTTAAACCCCTTCTTCGGTTCTAACGAGTCTATGTGTATGAGCTGAGAAAACCAAACATGAAGGAAAGCCGCAGATACCCGCGTAAAATTCACTATTTTGCTTATGAAATGAAGCGACTTTGTATATAAAGAGAACTTTCCTGTCGGTAAATGCGGTTAAATGTCTGCTAGTCACGTGGTAGACACAGTAAATTTTTAAAAGCAAAATGGCTGCGCCCCTGCAAGATCTGATAAAAATGATGGAAGCTTATAATATATGGTGAATATTTGGCTCTCTCATCAGACCCAGACAGGATGCATGAATTTCAACTTCAAAGTTTTTTTTTATCAGTATAAGAAAATCATCTAGAAACAACTTCCTAAATGAAATTTTACTGTGCTACTTTTACTTCCGCGTTGTGTTCAGCCATATTAATTCAGTCACGTGACTGATTCCACGCTCTTTCTTAAACGTGGTCGTTGTGCTCCACGAAATTGTTCGAAATTTCACGAATCTCCCAGTCGAACGCAAATCGTGCTCCACGCTTCAATTCGTGGAGCACGAAAACACAAGTCGAATACCGCCATTGATGCGAATTATAGTTTAAACGTATTTTATTGCATCAAAACATGACAAAACATGCATGCAATGGGGTTGGGTCTCAAGTTCTCACAACATTAGTTACGACCCTTCCCCTACATATAGTAACATCATCAAAATTACAGTCACTTGACAATGACAAACACAAAAATTATTATGCGAATTATAAAGTGAATGTCTGAGACGGCTGATACAACAATTAGTCCTCCTCCTACGCCACTCTTATAATTGAACCAGCGCACGACAAAACCTACAGTAAGACATGTGCGTCCAGCGAAGAATCAGGTCAGCCGGCGCATCTATATAGTCTTACCAGAGACGTCTCTTGCTGCATGAAGGAGCAACTGGCCGTTAGCCATCCGTAGAGCGCACAGCGAAGACTCTGATCAGACTGCGTGGATGCGCAAGCTGATCTGAGTCTTCGCTGGGCGCACATGTCTTATTGTAGGTTTTGTCGTGCGCTGCTATAACAAGAGACTTCTCTTGCTGCATGGAGGAGCAATTGGCCCTTAGCTATCCTTAGAGCGCACAGCGAAGACTCTGATCAGACTGCGCGGATGCGCAGGCTGATCTTAGTCTTCGCTGGGCGCACATGGTTTATTGTAGGTTTTGTCGTGCGCAGGCTCATATATAAATAGCTTTATTGTTTCTTACCATTCCAGCAAAAATAGCACAGACGCCGATAATGAAGAGGATATTGAATACAGCTGATCCAACAATTGTTCCAACACCCACATCACTCTTAGATATAAATACCCCTGAAACAGAAAAAGACACAAAAATGCAAATTATAAAACAAATTAACGGTGGATGAGAGTTTTTCGCTCCTTGTCCAGTCTTAGATTGTTAGCTTTACTAACGCTTAAACTCGGAATTAAATGTCTGGTACCAGTTGTTCAAAACTAACGCTGTCGTTAGTTAACAAACCGTTAAAACTTTGATCATTTAATATGGCAAATCGGCCCCCGCCCATTGGGGCTTGAAGAAATAAATGGGCTGCATGATGCTTCCACGCAGAGCTGAAACCGGCCGCACATGAGTACTGGTAAACCGCTCAGAGGATCTAAGCCTGCCCAGGTAAAGCGGTGCGCGTAGGACTGTCCATGCTTATAAACCCTATTGATTTCATTGGGCGACATGGCTTAAGATGTCATTTCATCTCATTGTCGGATAAAAGTCCCACAAAATTGGAAGCAACGCCTGCAAAATGACCTATACAGTGTTGACGGGAACGTTAAACCTCAAATCAAACAAACAAATTAATATGGCAAATAGACTAAGATTTGTGCTGAAAAAATGTGAGTAGCTTTTGCAAATTCAAAAGCTACTCACATTTTTGCAGCAAAAGATATTGTACTTGTTGGGGCAGTAACAAGTTGACAACTAACGAGCTCGTTCGGCTAGCCTCGGATGCTTTCATTACGATAACACATCCGTGTGATATAGTGCATTTTTTCATACCTCAAAAAAGGTAATTTTATGATGAAATTTTGTGATTTTATTCTTATTTATACTTCAAACATAGGTTTATGGTGCTCGTTAGAACCGCCTCTTTGAGGCAGTTCTAACGAGTACCCACAACCTATGTCTTGGGGCAGAAATAAGAAAAATAATGAATACCCACGTAAACCCCAGTTTTCTCTATATAAAGTGGGGTTTAGGGGGGGTCTTCATTTCACGGACTTGTTCACGTGATGGAACAAATGGACTCTGGTAGCTAGTTCTTTCTCTCTGGTTTAGCTTTGGAAGGTTTATAGCCATTGATTACACAGAAATCAGATTTACTGTCAAGAGAGATGAGTGCTTATAACAACAAACCTTTTCAAGATGAAATTAGAAGAAAAAGAAGAAGAAGAAGAAGAAGAAGAAGAACTTTTAAAAGACGATGGGTATTTGTTGGGACTTACAAGCTGATAAGGATAGACCCCGATGCATTTGGCATACTGTCCAGTCAATATATATGACAGACAATTTTCATTACGTTTCCCTACTAGCTGAGTCCCTTTGCAAAAGGGGCCAAGCATTAAAAGAAAGAAATTGCTCCTTAGATAAGACCGCTGATTCCTTCGAAAATGCTAATACTCCTTTTTTACCCTTATCCCGCTGAATAAATCTGTTTGACCAGACCCATTGCTGATTTTCAGTCACAATTGATATAATGTACTCATTCAAATTTTCAAACTGCATGACAAACAACAGAAGCCATCTGATCTGGGGCTACACTGTTTGCAAAAGTAAGGGTTGTCGCGTTCAGAATGATTAGGGTTTTCAGTCCCTTTAGATGAATTTTAGATTTTAAGGGCTCGCTCTGGCGATACATTACACTGATGAAATTTGGGCCGACATACCATCACGAAAACACACCTAGTATATAATTTCGACCCCCTTAAACCCCCATTTTATATAGTAAAACTGGGGTTTACACGAATTACATTTTTTCTTATTTCTGCTCAAAACATAGATTTTGGGTATTCGTAAGAACCGCCTCGCCGAGGCGGTTCTAACGAATACCCACAATCTATGTTTTGAGCAGAAATATGAAAAATAATGGATTTTTTCTTCTGAAAATTTGCTATCTTTGCTGGTAATATTTTCCATACATTTGAATAGACGTGTTTTCGTAATGCGATCCATATATGTCTAGATATTTCAAAGAAGATTTTAATCCACAAGGAACGGTTATAACTTGTTTTCTTAGAAGTTTCCACTTGACAGAAAATGGAATTAAATGCTTCAGACGAAGTGTTTTCTACCTGGGTAAACACAGATAAGAGATATTGGAAAATGAGTTCCTTGAAATCAGGACATTATGAAACGGATAAAAATCTTGGTACATAAATGAGCCCAGATATGAACAATGAATCTTTCAGCTAAATATTTTTTGGCAGGTCCATTTCTCATTACGATAACACACCGGTGCGACATAGTGCATTTTTCATATCTCCAAAATGGCTACATTTCTAATGAAAATCCTTGACATTTTTGTTATAAATGTTCAAAACTAAGGTTGAAGGTGCTCGTTATAACCGCCTCAATGAGGCTGTGCTAACGAGTACCCACAATCTATGTCTTGGAGCAGAAATAAGAAAAATAATGTACACCCCCGTAAACCCCAGTTTTCTCTCTATAAAGTGGGGTTTAGGGGGCTCTTCATTTTACGGACTTGTTCACGTGATGTAAATAACGTGACGTATTTATTTTAACATTACGCGCAAAATCATCACGAAAAAGCCATTGTACCCCAGTTTTAAATAGTAAAACTGGGGTTTACAGGGGTAAACTTTCTTTTTCTTATTCCTGCCCCAAAACATAGATTGTGGAAATTCAGTAGAACCGCCTCAATTAAAACCGCCTCATTGAGGCGGTTCTAACGAGTTCCCACATCTATGTATTGAACATAAATATTTATATATATATAAAATATATAAATAAAAAAAATAAAACAGAATTTTTTATCTACAAATTTATTTTTTTGATAGTTATTTTTTTTATATATTTGAAAAGGCATGTTTTCGTAATGGGCGGCTACTTTCTTATCTCAAGAACTAGCAGTTTTCAGCTGAAAACGCGGACTGTAAGTGCTCTTTAGAACCACCAATGAAGATGGTTCTTATGAGTACTCACAATCTATGCTTTCACAAAAAAAACAAGAGGGCCATGATGGCCCTGGATCGCTCACCTGATCCATAGAGTAACAAGTGGGCCCCGGGGAGGGCCATTATTGACCCAAAGGTTATAATGTGCATAATGTTGAGGGAAGTCTAAAAAGGTGAAGCTTCATACCAAATATCAACAAAGGCTATAATCGTCCACTAGATGAAGCTCCATACCAAATATCAAAGACATGGGCCTTGCAGTTTCAGAGAATAAGATTTTTAAAGATTTTCCTATATGTCTATGTAAAACCAAAGGGTCTCGGGGCGGGGGCATTTTTGGCCCCAGGGCTATAATTTGAATAATCTTCATAGAGGTCCACTAGATGAAATTTCATACCCAATACCAAAGACCTAGGCCTTGTTGTTTCACAGAAGAAGATTTTTAAAGATTTTCCCTATATAAGTCTATGTAAAACCGAAGGGCCCCGAGGCGGGGGCATTTTTGGCCCCAGGGCTATAATTTGAACAATCTTGGAAGAGGTCCACTAGCTGAAGCTTCATACCAAATATCAAAGACCTAGGCCTTGTGATTTCAGAGAAGAAGATTTTCCCTACATAAGCCTATGTAAAACCAAAGGGCCCCGGGGCGGGGGCATTTTTGGCCCCAGCACTATAATTTGAACAATCTTGGTAGGGGTCCACTAGATGAAGCTTCATACCAAATAGCAAAGACCTGGGCCTTGCAGTTTCAGAGAGGAAGATTCTTAAAGATTTTCCCTATATATATATATATTTTTTTTTTTGGTTTGGGTTTTACGGCCCTTTCAAGATTATTTCACTCATATCGAGCCGATTGTTAATCATTGGTGGGCGAAACCGGAGTACCCGGAGAAAAACCACCTGACCTTCCGTTGCAGAACTTGGCGTCTCACACGTAACCCGAGCGAGGCTCGAACCCACGGCGGTGAGAGACCTAATGACTAAGAGTCAGCGCTCTTATCCATTAGGCCACGGAGACCCGTTGATTTTCCCTATGTTTGTTTGTTTGTTTGATTTGAGGTTTAACGTCCCTGTCAACACTGTAAAGGTCATTTTGGAGACGTTACTTCCAATTTTGTGGGACTTTTACCCGCCATTGAGATGAAATGACATCTCAAGCCCTGTCGCCCAATGAAACCAATAGGGTTTATTAGCATGGACGGTCAGCCTGGCACAGCGGTTCCTGGACAGGCTTAGATCCTCTAAGCAGTTTACCAGTACTTGTGTACGGGCCGGATTCAGCTCTGCGTGGAAGCGTCATGCAGCCCATCTATTTCTTCAAGCCCCGATGGGCGGGGGCGGTATAAGTCTATGTAAAACCAAAGGGCCTGAGGCGGGGTCATTTTTGGCCTCAGGACTATAATTTGAACAAATATGGTAGAGGTCCACTAGCTGAAGCTTCATACCAAAAATCAAAGACCTAGGCCTTGTGGTTTCAGAGAAGAAGATTTTTAAAGATTTTCCCTATATAAGCCCATGTAAAACCAAAGGGCCCTGGAGCGGGGGCATTTATGGCCCCTGGGCTATAATTTTAACAATCTTGGTAGAGGTCCACAAGATGAAGCTTCATACCAAATATCAAAGACCTGAGCATTGCAGTTTCAGAGAAGAAGATTTTTAAAGACTTTCCCTACATAAGCCCATGTAAAACCAAAGGGCCCCAGGGCGGGGGCATTTTTGGGCCAAGCACTATAATTTGAACAATCTTGGTAGGGGTCCACTAGATGAAGCTTCATACCAAATGGCAAAGACCTGGGCCTTGCATTTTCAGAGAAGAAGATTTTTAAAGATTTTCCCTATATAAGCCCATGTAAAACCAAAGGGCCCGGGGCGCGGGCAATTTTGGCCACAGCACTATAATTTGAACAATCTTGGTAGGGGTCCACTAGATGAAGCTTCATATCAAATATCAAAGACCCGGGCCTTGCGGTTTCAGAGAAGAAGATTTTTCAAGATTTTCCCTATATAAGCCCATGTAAAACCAAAGGGCCCCGGGGCGGGGGCATTTTTGGCCCCAGCACTATAATTTGAACAATCTTGGTAGGGGTCCACTATATGAAGCTTCATACCAAATATCTAAGACCTCGTCCTTGCGGTTTCGGAGAAGAAGATTTTTTACGTTTTTTTTTGTGAAAAAATCTATTTTTGGCTCCCGTGACCTATATGTGCAACGGACCGGAACAATTTGAACAACTTTGAAAGTGGACCACCTTAGGATCATTCCTGTGAAGTTTGGTCAAAATCCGATCAGTGGTTTAGGAGGAGATGTCGTTTGAAGTAATTGTTTACGCACGGATGACAGACAAAAAGTGATCCTAATATAAAACACAAGAGGGCCCAGAGGGCCCTGGTTCGCTCACCTGATCCAAAGCATAACAAGTGGGCCCCGGGCAGGGTCAATTTTGGCCCCAGGGCTAAAATTTGAACAATCTTGGTAGAGGTCCACAAGATGAAGCTTCATATCTAATATGAAAGACCTGGGCTTTCTGGTTTCAGAAAAGAAGATTTTAAAGGTTTACCCTGCATATAGAAGTCTATGTAAAACAAGATTTTCCCTATATAAGTCTATGCAAAACCAAAGGGCCCCGGAGCGGGGGCATTTTTGGCCCCAGGGCTATAATTTGAACAATCTTGGTAGAGGTCCACTAGCTGAAGCTTCATAACAAATTTCAAAGACCTAAGCCTTGTGTTTCAGAGAAGATGATTTTTAAAGATTTTCCCTATATAAGTCTATGTAAAATCAAAGGGCCACATGGCGGGGGCATTTTTGGTCTCAGGCCTATAATTTGAACAATCTTTATAGAGGTCCACTAGCTGAAGCGTCATAACAAATATCGAAGACCTAAGCCTTGTGGTTTCAGAGAAGAAGATTTTTCAAGATTTTCCCTATATAAGTCTATGTAAAACCAAAGGGCCCCGGAGCGGGGGCATTTTTGGCCCCAGGGCTATAATTTGAACAATCTTGGTAGAGGTCCACAAGATGAAGCTTCATACCAAATATCAAAGACCTGGGCCTTGCAGTTTCAGAGAAGAAGATTTTTCAAGATTTTCCCTATATAAGCCTATGTAAAACAAAAGGGCCCTGGTGCGGGGGCATTTTTGGCCCCAGCACTATAATTTGAACAATCTTGGTAGGGGTCTACTAGATGAAGCTTCATACCAAATATCAAAGACCTGGGCCTTGCGGTTTCAGAAAAGAAGATTTTTCAAGATTTTCCCTATATAAGCCCATGTAAAACCAAAGGGCCCCCGTGCAGGGGGCATTTTTAGTTCCTGCACTATAATTTGAACAATCTTGGTAGGGGTCCACTAGATGAAGCTTCATACCAAATATCAAAGACCTGGGCCTTGTGGTTTCAGAGAAGAAGATTTTTAAAGATTTTCCCTATATAAGCCCATGTAAAACCAAAGGGCCCCCATGCAGGGGCATTTTTAGCTCCAGCACTATAATTTGAACAATCTTGGTAGGGGTCCACTAGATGAAGCTTCATACCAAATATCAAAGACCTGGGCCTTGCGGTTTCAGAAAGAAGATTTTTCAAGATTTTTCCTATATAAGCCCATGTAAAACCAAAGGGCCCCCGTGCGGGGGCATTTTTGCTCCAGCATTATAATTTGAACAATCTTGGTAGGGGTCCACTAGATGAAGCTTCATACCAAATATCAAAGATCTGGGCCTTGCAGTTTCAGAGAAGAAGATTTTTAAAGATTTTCCCTATATAAGCCCATGCAAAACCAAAGGGACCCCGTGCGGGGGCATTTTTGGCCCAAGCACTATAATTTGAACAATCTTGGTAGGGATCCACTAGATGAAGCTTCATACCAAATATCAAAGACCTGGGCCTTGCGGTTTCAGAGAAGAAGATTTTTCAAGATTTTCCCTATATAAGCCCATGTAAAACCAAAGGGCCCCCGTGCGGGGGCATTTTTAGCTTCAGCACTTTAATTTGAACAATCTTGGTAGGGGTTCACTAGATAAAGCTTCATACCTAATATCAAAGACCTGGGCCTTGCGGTTTCAGAGAAGAAGAGTTTTAAAGATTTTCCCTATAAAAGCCCTTGTAAAACCAAAGGCCCCCGTGCGGGGGCATTTTTGGCCCCAGCACTATAATTTGAACAATCATGGTAGGGGTCCACTAGATGAAGCTTCATACCAAATATCAAAGACCTGGGCCTTGCGGTTTCAGAGAAGAAGATTTTTCAAGATTTTCCCTATATAAGCCCATGTAAAACCAAAGGGCCCCCGTGCGGGGGCATTTTTAGCTCCAGCACTATAATTTGAACAATCTTGGTAGGGGTCCACTAGATGAAGCTTCATACCAAATATCAAAGATCTGGGCCTTGCGGTTTCAGAGAAGAAGATTTTTAAAGATTTTCCCTATATAAGCCCATGTAAAACCAAAGGGCCCCCGTGCGGGGGCATTTTTGGCCCCAGCACTATAATTTGAACAGTCTTGGCAGGGGTCTACTAGATGAAGCTTCATACCAAATATCAAAGACCTGGGCCTTGCTGTTTCAGAGAAGAAGATTTTTCAAGATTTTCCCTATATAAGCCCATGTAAAACCAAAGGGCCCCCGTGCGGGGGCATTTTTAGCTCCAGCACTATAATTTGAACAATCTTGGTAGGGGTCCACTAGATGAAGCTTCATACCAAATATCAAAGATCTGGGCCTTGCGGTTTTAGAGAAGAAGATTTTTTAAGATTTTCCCCATATAAGCCCATGCAAAACCAAAGGGCCCCCGTGCGGGGGCATTTTTGGCCCAAGCACTATAATTTGAACAATCTTGGTAGGGGTCCACTAGATGAAGCTTCATACCAAATATCAAAGACCTGGGCCTTGCGGTTTCAGAGAAGAAGATTTTTTAAGTTTTCGTTGAAAAAAATCTATTTTTGGCTCCTGTGACCTATATGTGCAATGGACCGGAACCATTTAAACAACTTTGAAAGGGGACCACCTAAGGATCATTCCTGTGAAGTTTGGTCAAAATCCGATCAGTGGTTTAGGAGGAGATGTCGTTTGAAGAAAAGTTTACGGACGCACGCACGGACGCACGCACGCACGCACGCACGACGGACGACGGACAAAAAGTGATCCCAAAAGCTCACCTTGTCACTACGTGACAGGTGAGCTAAAAAGAAAAAAAAAAATAAGGAAAATAATGTTTAATCCCCACATTTGTCCGAACATTTGTCCTACTTTATGGAAGCCTCCGTGGTGTAGTGGTTACGCTACTTGCTTTGTAAACCAGGGGTCGCAGGATCGATTGATCGATCCCAGGCTTCTTAAGATTTTCGGATGAGTCTTTAAACCGAGGTCCCGTCTCCGTATGACCTTAAACGTTGGTGGGACGTAAAACTAAAACACTCACTCACGTGTCCTACTTTATGTCGACATTTGATATAGCGACAAAGCTCATTACAACGTCACAGCCAGGATGGGGCTTATTATTATAAGAATCTTATATGGATGTGAGGGGTTGATGGAAAAATCCGTCCCAAGGGTCACTGTACGGCATCACGAGGCTTGCCGAGTGATGCCGGACAGTGATCCCTAGGAACAGATTTTTCTATCCGCCCTCACACCCATATAGGATTCTTTTTCTTGCATACCTCCAGTTCTTAGCGGGGATGTTTACGGGAACAAGACAATTCATCGACAAGACAACTCATCGACACGGTTTTTGGAGACAATTCATCGACACAATTGAAGACAACTCATCGACACTTTTTGAAGACAACTCATCGACACATTATTATAATGAAATTATACACAAGCTGATAAAATGAAGACAATGTTTTGAAAATAAAATGATTTATTATCACGTTTATGTTATAAATAAAGAATTTAGAATATATTCAATGTTTTGGCTTATTGATGACAATTAAGAGACCATTTTAACCGCATAGGATGGATGGCGTAAATAAACTTACGCATTCTATTTTAAAAACATGATATAAAAGAAAATGTACAGGGAACTTGGTAACTACGGCCAGACACACACGTGCACACACACACACACACACGCACACACACATGTCGTTATCGCCATCATATTATATGTATTCATTTATATCCTCAAGGGCTTTATAGGGAATTTTGAATAAAATTTCTTCTTGTTCATTATGGATTTTCTGTGTATTGTGTGTTCGAAAGAAGTTCGTCGGCAGCAGCATGCGTTTCAGTGTGATGGTTGTGACAATTGGCAGCACGTGTAATACTGGTAAGCATTTATATGAGTTTTTTAACTGTCTTTCTGTCTCCGTCTGTCTGTCCGCCCGCTCACCCTCCCGTTCGCACGTACATGTGTTTGTATGTACGTATAACGTGTAATACTGTTGAGTTTTTATATGCGTTTTTAACTGTCTGTTTGTCTCTCTGTCTGTCTGACAATCTATTATTCTTTCTTTCATTCATTCGAAGACATCATATGTCTTGTTTTTTCGTTCATTCTTATACATTTTCTTTTTCTTTCTTTCTTTTTTATCTTTCATTTATTTATGCATTTATTTCATACTTATTTTGAGGGCACGTGCCAGTTAATAAAAATCATAGACAAACAATCAATTACATCATTACTCGAACTATTTTGTTAATCGGCGTGTGCCATACAAACATAACGATTATCATATTACTCAAATTTTTATCCTACATGTGTATTTGTATTTTTACCCTCACAGATCAATCAAATACAACGTACCACTTATCCATAATTACCGTTAATTACCTATGATTGGCAATTACCTTCACACAAATGTGTCGATGAATTGTCTTCAAGAGGTGTCGATGAGTTGTCTTCAATTGTGTCGATGAATTGTCTCCAAAACCCGTGTCGATGAGTTGTCTTGTCGATGAATTGTCTCGATTCCTTGTTTACTGCATCAGTCACTTCGGTTACCGACGTCCGCCATATTGTGGTGAAACTGCAGGAATGTTTAGTGACGTCACGTAACGTGCTGTGACGTCAACCTTAACGACGGCGCATCCGAGGTCGTTATCGACCAGTTCATTTATCAAACACGCGATTGTAGTCGATTTTGGGTCGGAACACTAGGGTCAGAACATAAATTTCTATCCCAGGGTAAAATCACGGATTTCCTTGTCTGGTGTGCAAGAATTTGTTTGCAATGAGGTTAACGTCCCATTAGGTCAATATGGAGACGCTGCTTCCATTTTTGTGGAACCTTTACCCGACATTCAGATGGAATGACATCTCCAGCCCTGCCGTCCAATGAAACCAAAAGGCTTTTATGCATTGGACGGTCACACCACTTTGCCTGGGCTGGCTTAGGCCTTCTAAGCGGTTTCTCAGTGTGTAGTCAGTTTCAGCTCTGCGTGGAAGCACCGTGCAGCCCAATCTATTTCTCCAAGCCCCGATTGGCGGGGGCAGTAAGGGGGCTAATTGAGATATTTTAAAATATTATATTAAAACAAATGTTGTGGAAACTTGTTAGAATCGCCTGGCCGGGGCGATTCTTACAAATATCCACAACATTGTTCTTTGTGTAATTGAGCGGAAAAGGCCCTTTGCTACCTATTATACTACTCCTTATTGAGACTCTTAAAGCAGAAATTTCTTCTTTTAACAGTGAAGTGTTAGGGCAAAAATACTGTCGTTATAACGAGGAACCTCTGTATTAAGTGTGGTCTACCGGAATATTCATTACACGGACTTGTCAACCATTGCCAGGATGTCCAAAGCCTCGTTAGCTTAACGAGCTCATCAGTGGTCATATTGTCAACTGTTCTAGTAAGTATAATGTCTAAAATGTTAGTATTTTGCGGAAAAAAGTGAGTTGCTTTTGCGAACACTCACATTTTTTTCAGCAAAATATTAGTATATTTGACACGTTAAATGGTCAAAGTTTTAGCAATTCGCAAACTAACGATATCGTTAGTTTTGAAAAACTGACCCCTGATAAAAATTGCAAGTTTTACGTATATCCGTGTACTTTGAGCAGACAGTGAGCTCACTGATCAGACGCCGCATTCTGCAGCGTCTAATCTATGTCTTCACTATTTGCCAATGACATGATTTGGGACGCTCGGCATTTACTGGTTTATGTGAACAGTAAAATTTTGAACGTGTACCACCGTAACCCAGTGTAAACAATGCCGTAAAACATTAAACGACCAAAGCTACAGAAAGTCTGAAAAGACAACGTTCCAGGATACCCATGCAAGTCAAAGAATTGTATAGTCAAACTTCAATGGCTCGAACACCTTTGGGACCTCGAAAATCTGTTCGAGACAGGGTAGTTCGAGCCACTGAGGTTACTGTCAGGAGGCATAACGAGATACTTTCAGTCATCTTTTCGGTGTTCTATAATGAAAATGTATGAAATGTATGCTGTGTGCACTCATTAGAATCGCCTCATCGAGGCGATTCTAATGAGTACACACAGCATACATTTGCAAGATAAAAGACTAAAATCTTCTAAATTATCCTCCACTATTTCATATGTAGAGGATTTCGCGAGGGGCTCAAGAATGGGTTCGACACATCCATGGTAAACGAGCCATCGAAGTTCTGCTGTATATAGCTACAATTTTGATCAGAAGAATTTACTGCGCATCACAGCACAAATTTAAACGTTTTATATAAAACTGAGGTTGTCTGGCATTTGGTTTATGGCCTTGACCATGATCATAATTCGATAAATATTAGCTCTGGAATTCTGCGTTGTCACACACCACTATATTGACCTCCCTTTGTATTGACCGGTTTATTTTATATTACCAATCTTATCTTTTATTATGTCCCTAATTGTCTACCAATACTAGAAGCTTTGAAATGCCAAGCAAATGACACTAAAGGTCACCCAAATAACATTGCAAAAGAAGGCCTTTCCACATAGTGACGTAACAAATTTTATTATAATCAGGACAAAGATGCTGGCGACCAGTAGGCAGAAGAGGTATGCAGTCTTGTAATTATGTCTTGTAATGCATCTTTGACCTTTGCCGAAGGCACTGCGTTAGATTTGGCTATGCCCAGGCTCAATCAGACATTTATTGTCTCCTATTAATAGTGTCGCCCACATGAGACACGAGTTGCGTCTGGCGACAAATGGCTTCGGAAAGTTCTGTGTGCTAAGATTTAAAACGGCCTGTGTTCTTCTTCTGTCAAACTTCTGCCTTCCTGGTCGGTCTTCCGTGGCAAGTCAGAACTTATTCTCGACTGCACTACACAGTGAAAGCACGATACCTTTGGTGCGATTATAAGAATCTTATATGGGTGTGAGGGGTGGATGGGAAAATCTGTACCGAGGGACACTGTCTGGCATCACGAGGCTTGCGGGGCGGATTTTTCTATCCATCCCTCACACCCATATTGGATCCTATTTCTTGTATACCTTACATTACTAAGCGCGGATTTTTAATGCTGCAGTCACTTCGGTTACCAACGTCCGCCATATTGTTTTAACACTGCAGGAATGTAAAGTGACGTCACGGATCGTGCATGACGTCAACCTTAAAGACGGCGCACACAAAGTCGTAATCAACCAGTGCATTTATCAAACACGCGATTATATTCGATTTGGGATCGGAGCCCCAGGGTCAGAACATAAATTTCTATCCCAAGGTAAAATCGCGGATTTCCTTGTCTGGTGTGCAAGAATAAACTCTCGTTGGCTAGAACTACTCCTATCTCCTTTCATGGTCCCATAGTATTCCAGTCATTAACCCATATCCTGCTGAACATTCAGTTTAGCCACACCCATTTCTGACTTTGAACCAATCAGATTACTTGATGTAATTTATTCTCACAAAGCCATAAACTTAATGTCAAACACTGATCAGATGGCTTCCTTCTTCAGAAGCCATCTGATCTAGATCTTCACTGTTTCCAAAGATGGGGTTGTCGTGAACAGTATGATAAGAGTTAAACATTGACTGTACCCAGACCCCTTGAAACATTAGTTGTGGGCATCTTTAACAGGACATATAATTAACATATGACCCATTCCGATAATTAGGTCACACAACTGTACATCGAGACAATTACGATTTCAACATTCTGAAGTAGACTCTCCCATCTTTGAATCTGGACGCGTCCATTCTTGAAATAGGGTTCAGTGGCTATCGATGAGATTGCTCAGTTGACTGTGAGCCATCTCACCCGGATCTACTCTATTCGCACTGGTTTACTGGACAGGCCGTAAAAATCTCACTGCCCTACATCAAAGTGTAGACCTTTGGAACTATTACTTCCATTTTTGAATTTGAAAATATTTGTGGGTAAGTGATAAGGTATAATTTGCCGATACCAGCTAGTTAGGCCACGAAATTTCTTGCTCACTCCATATTTGTCATTTCTGTGGTTTAATCCTCGCTTCCATAGGAAAACATTTTTTTTCGAACATATTGAAACTGTCATGTGACACAAGCATGTACACCGGCCTCTCATTGCTGCTTTCATGACTAGCTACCAGCTTTTATTCTGTTAGACAGTGTTATGATGTATTAGTGGCTATGGGATGAGTTTTTTTCGGAGTCTAACTGTTGGTTTTCTTTTGCTCCAGCGTTTCGATGGTTTCTTGCTGTCGAGTCCTCGCCGTTGTTTCATCTCTGTGGTTGTTTGATTTTTGTGTTCACGGAGATGTTGCACTGATGAGTTAGGAGGCCTTCATGCGGACTTTACAAATTATTTGTCTTAATCGCGACCGAAGTAATGGCGAGGATTGTGGCCACGTCAAACCGATTTCAGCCCCCCCCCCCCCCACACACACACACAGTGGAATTCATTTCCGCTGACCGTTCCAAGGCGGTTCTTCTGTCGCGGTTTATTTTTGTTATGGCTTGTCTTTGGGTGTTTTGTGTCGCTTATATTTTTTTATTTTGGATAGCCTATTGGCCATTTTGTTGAAAAGTAACTGTCCTTTTGGCTTTCCGCTATTGATGTTTCCATTAGGGTCTGTTGTTTCGTGTTTGTGTTTCTTTTCCTTTGGTGTCTCTAATTGGAGCTGTGGATTAATTGTATCGATTCCTGATCATTGCCGGCACTTCTATTTTTATACACGTGACCCGAGTGAACTATATATCACCGTTCAATATTTTTTTTTACTAAAGGACGGTTCTATTTGCTGGCCATTAGCATGTATAATATGCTCGATTTTGGAATCCATCTTTGTCATCATGAAAACACGCCTGTATAATTTTGATCCCCTTGAGCCCCATTTTATATAGTAAAACCGGGGTTTACATGGGTAAACTTTATTTTTCTTATTTCTGCTCTAAAATATAGATTGTTGGTACTCGTTACAACCGCCTCGACGAGGCGGCTCTAACGAGTACCCATAATATACATTTTATGAGCAGAAATAAGCAAAATATCACATTTTATCACCGTGAAAGTTTCGTTTTTTTCGGCGGTAAAAGTTAAAATGCATTTGTATAGGCGTGTTTTTCGTGATGGTTTATCCAAAACCGTGTTGTAAGTAACCAAGGGAAACACGGCTAATGGTGTTGTGTTTACATACTATTAAAGTCAAAATAATGATTGGAAAGTCCCTCTGGATCTGAAAGTACTAGCTCTTTAAACACTGTCCATTGATTTCTTATACAGTGTATTCAATGTACTGGGCCCGGAGCGGAAGTAGGACTACGCACACCTGGTCCTTGGTGCAAGGGGCTGCACTGCAGCGTGAAGGCCAAAATGTGTAAGAAGGACCGTTTGAAGTATAAGTACAGATGCCGCAGACGAGCATCCAACGCTAGCATTTCCTTTGACGGAACTCTGGCCTTTTCAAAGGCCTCATCAGCCAGACAGGTGCTGGCTATGGAACACGATGATTTGCAGGTCGGAAGTTACCACGTGCCATTGCCGCGATTGATAGCCCACTGTTTGGCAATTACTATAACTTACAGATCACTTTCGTCTTTATTGCACCGTGTCAGGGGCAGCCTTTAAAAGGAAGAAAAACTAATCCTGGACAAGGTCTGAGGTGGTTACCTCAAAAACCAGTCACAACCACCGATGGATTTGGTAATGAAAGAGTTATTTCATGGAAGCTTAGAGTATTGTCAAAACTATTGCCCCGAGGGGCAATATGCTCTAAACAGCAGTCGTAAAATAACTTATTAACTGTATATTCCGATCCATTAACACGCGGTAATGAAATAAAAAAACAACAAAAAAAAAACAATAACACAATCATGCGGTTATGTATCAATAAATTGCTTTTTTCCAGGTGAAAGTTGGCCATACTTTTCATATTTCTGCTCCAAAGATAGATTGTGAGTACTTGTTAACGCCGCCTTAGAATTCTCTACCGCCTTAATTTGATGACAAGTTAAATCGTCTCAGTCAGGGGGTTTAACGAGTACTCACTATTCTTGTTTTGTTTTTTGAAAAAGATAGAAATTAATGTCTATCCTTGTTAACTCCACATTTTCAGTTCATGTATACATTTGTAATCCTCATTTGGCTTCATAAATGTATGATTTACATAATTTGATTTTGGGAGCTTGTTCGTTCTAAGGCGGTTCTTCTGTCGCGGTTTATTTTTGTTATTGTTTGTGTCGCTTATTATTTTCTTTTGGATAGCCAATTGGCCATTTTGTGGGAAAGTAACTGTCATTTGGCTTTCCGCTATTGATGTTTCCATTAGGGTCTGTTGTTTCATGTTTGTGCTTCTTTCCCTTTGGTGTCTCTGATGGGAGCTGTGGGTTCATTGTATCGATTCCTGATCATTGCCCCCACTTCTATTTTGTACATAAAATGGATTCTGTTTAGGTCCCAAGTTTTATAGAGGAAAACGTTTTATCAAATGACGTCGCGTCTGAGAGTGTAATAACGCCATGTAATATTTTCGATAATCCACCAGTGGATTAAATATGCAAATTAGCTAGATATGTCCAGTAACGTTACATGTACGACGTCCTTAACGACGTCGCGTTTACTAATGGCGGAATATTGACATTTTTGTAAACAATCGTGAGTAAAAAGCGCTTTAAATGTCATATGATAAATAGAATCTTGCATTCGTGCTCATGTGTTATTGAATTTATTAAATTCGTTGTGGAAAAAGGATAAAATGCTCGGCAAGGCCTCGCATTTTATCCATTTTCCTCAACTCATTTAATAAATTCAATAATACATGAGCACTCATGTAAGTTCCTCTTTTTATAGGGTTTGCAAGAGTTTGAAACATTTTTGGTTGATTGTTTATTAATCGTCCCAAAGTTACTAAGCATAGAAACTTTTCAGCGCTAAAGTCCACGTGACTATCACTATTTGTAGGAAATCCAGGTAATAGAGGATCTTATATGAGTGTTCATGTATTATTGAATTTATTAAACGAGTTGAGGAAAAGGGATAAAATGCGAGGCTTTGCCAAGCATTTTATCCCTTTTCCTCAACGAGTTTAATAAATTCAATAATACATGAGCACGAATGCAAGATTCTATTTATCAAATGACATTTAATGCGCATTTCATTCACGATTGTTTACAAAAATGTCAATATTCCGCCGTGAGTAAACGCGACGTCGTTAAGGACGTCGTACATGTAACGTTACGGGACGTATCTAGATAATTTGCATATTTAATCCACTAGTGGATTATCGAAAATAATACATGGCGTTATTAAACTCTCAGACGCGACGTCATATGATAAACTTATTTATAGATAAAAGCATCGTTAGTTTTATCGCAGCGAGGTCAGCGTGTTGCGTAATAGTGTTATCTATAAAATCTGTGATGGAATCATTGGTTTGGGATGGCAACCAGAGTAGATCGTGATCAAACACCACAGAACGCGGCGTCTGATCAGGAAACACTTTGTTTGCTTGCAGTACATGAATTTAGGGTCAACGCCGCAGAACACAGCGTTTGATCAGGGTCTACCTTGTTTGCTTACAGTACATGAAAGTAAAGGTTAAAGGAAATGTTAACAGTCTAAGCCACCGTTCAAGACCATTTTTACCAGCTACAGACAGAGACAATCGAACTATTTGTACTCTCAGTACTTTGATTTCTTATAATCTGTAACAAAACATGTACTGTGCCACCTACACACACCATCAATATGGTACTAACGGATACTAGCAATTTATAAGGTGGCTCTTACAAGCTCTTATAAACATAATTGGTAGGTTTTTGTGTCAAAGCTTTTATTCATACGAGTGGATTTTTACTGTCTTTGCATAAGTAAACTTACTTCATGACACGTCTTTCTTGCTGCATTTATCAGATGTCATCGATCGCAGTCTTGCTTGGGAGAGCATCTAATTGCTTTACGTAACATTCAAATAATAACGACGCAGTCCGGCCGATAACACGGAATAAGTGTCTAATCTACCGAGTTGGTTGCCCCCATATCAGGGTACAGTTGTTGAACACAAAACGATGTCGTTGGTTAACCCTTTTAGTACCAAATGGAATCTTCCTCCTTATATATAGCAGGAGTTAATTTCAAAATTTAGGGGTGTCAGGTTGTTTTCTTCTAAATTTATTTTGAAAATGACTGAACTTTTAGCAAACAGTGGAAGCCCTCATCAGACGCTGCGTTCTGCGGTGTCTGATCTGGGCCTGCACTGTTTGCCAGGGTATCCGTTTTGGGGTTTCTGGTACTAAATGGGTTAATCTATCGTTAAAACGTTAATCAGTTACATATAATATAGAGGATCTTACACGAGTGGTCATTTCATATGATATCTATGAAACGAGCCTTGGCGAGTCTCATATATTTCATATGAAATGACCACGAGTGTAAGATTATGTTAATCATATGACCACTTTAAATAGGATTTTGTCGCCTTTGAATTAGACAATTTTTTCGCAAAAAATGCATTGCTGACATGGACGTCGTCATGACGTTACTTAATCCCGAAAAGTGTTATTACACGCGTGTTAATACGATATTTATTACACGACGTTATCCACTGCTTATCAACGACGTCATATAATATGGCAAATATGCTATCGTTTTTCCATTAAAAATTATCGGAGATCGTACTCAGCAGAGCCCTAGCTAATCGTCTGTACTGCGTAATTTCAGGCTAAAAACGCGTTAAAAATGAAAGCCGAACGTAAAAAAACGCATTAAAAATCAGCCGGTACGTAATCCCGGTATTTATCAACAGTAAATGCAATTAAGAAATGAAATTTATTTTTCTGCAGTTCATGGAAGTATGAACGCAGTGGGTCGCGTGCAAAGTAAATGAACCCCGAAGGGTTTAATGTAAACTTTGCTAGCGACCCAGTCGTTCATACTTTCATGAAAAGCAGAAAAATTAAGTTTATTTTTTATATTTACATTATTTGCCCCGCATCACTGGGCGAAAAAAAAACTTTTAAAGATGAAAAACATTTACACGCTGTTTTTCTACAAAGAGCGGAGCAGCGTTGACGTCATCAACGCCCGTAGAGAACAATATTTTAGAATGACGTCACTTAACGTCACTGAAAATCATGTGATTCGATGCGTTCATTGAAGTATGAACGCAATTGTTTTCTAAGGGTTTACATTAGACTTTACATTGGAAATGTAAACATTCGCCGATCAAACGCGGCTTTATACTGGTTCCCGTTTCGTTACAGTAAGTTACCCGCAAGAACAATCTTTTTGACAGCTAACGTGCTCGTTATGCCAACGGTGCGTTGAACAACTGGTTTCTTTATATCATTTCGTGGCTGAAAGCATGCTGCATACGGTGCACAATGATGTGGTAAAGGAATGCGTGGCGGCCGTGAAAAGTCGCCCTATCCTTCATCATAGTGTGGGTTATATTTTCTCGTCCTTTGGGATCATTGATTCCACTGTGGAAATTTGAAAATATCCGAGGGTCACCGTGACGAGGACTACTTGGTCGAAACTAGCTTGTCTGGCCCGGAAAAGAAACTTGTCCATTCAACAGTTTTCAGTTCCGTGTTGTCGTCCTTGGTTCCAAAGAGAAACCAATAGACTTTCGCTGCTCTTGAGCTTTTCCTTCCCTTAATGTGATTATACTGATTTCAGTTCGAATTCCTGTGACAGACCTATTTCCTCTATTTCAGGTTAGATACCACAACTGTCATGACATGTGCTAACTGCCTTATTGCTGTTTTGAAACAAATTCCATAGAACATACTGAAAAACATGTTAACATACAAATAACATACAAATTTACGTAGAGTATTGGCTGGATGATTCAATTTCAATACGGTATCCTATTTGCAATGCCAATACTTAACAAGATCAGAGCGTGACTTATAATGAATTCGAGCTCCTTTATCACAAATGACCACCCCCGCCAATCGGGGCTTGGAGAAATAGATTTGGCTGCACGATGCTTCCACGCAGAGCTGATACCGACCGCACATTAGTACTGGTAATCCACTAAGGAGGTCTAAGCTTGCCCATGAAAATTGCTGCGAGTCGGCCCGTCCATTCTTATAAACCCTATTGGTTTCGTTGGGCGGCAGGGATTGAGAGGCCATGTTATCTCAATGTCGGGTACAAGTCCCACAAAATTGGAAGCAACGTCTCGAAAATGACCTAAATTGTATTGACGGGGACGTTAAACCTCAAAGCAAACAAACAAAACAATTATCACTATTGAACTTTCTTAATTGCGGATTTCACGTCTTGAATGTGATAAAATATAACGACAAGTTTTATGAAAGATCAAGCAAAAATCGCTTTGGTCCATAAAAATTCAGCTGAGATTTTATATAAACTAAAATGGATCCATTGGCCTACCTTATAGTTTTATGAAAGACAAACTCATGATTAAATTGAACTGACAATCCATAGGGAACGGTCCTTCTGCCTTGCATGTGACGAAAGAGCATAGTGAATACACGTTATAGCAATATCAGAAAACGAGCGAAGCTTTCACCTTTTACTTGACAATGTTTATGGAATAATTATTGATGTGATAGACAAGGCCAGTTTATATAAATCGATAATATAAAATCGAAAAATCAATTTAAGACCCACCTCCCCCCACACACCCCAGTGGAATTCGTTTCACTGACCGTTCCAAGGCGGTTCTTCCGTCGTGGCTTGTTTTTTTTCTATTGTTTGTCATTGGGTGTGTGTAATGCTTATATTATTTTGTTTTGGATAGCCAATTGTCCATTTTGTGGGCAAGTTACTGTCCTATTGACGTTCCGCTATTGATGTTTTCATTAGGGTCTAGTTGTTTCATGTTTGTGCCTCTTTTCCTTTAGTGTCTCTGATGGGAGCTGTGGGTTAATTGCATCGATTCCTGATCATTGTCTCGACTTCTATGTTTTATATAAACGGCGAGGTGGGCGTAGCCCACCGAGCTATTTAAATTAAGGGCCGAGACAATCTGTATCAATAATTGGCTGGTAGTATGACTATACACGCCTTCAAACATCATCTGTCAAAAATGAATATAATTCCCACCCACATTCTCTCCTGTCTATTTCAGGAAGTTAGACAACTCCTTCCTAAATACACCGTGGTTTCTAATTTAGACATCAGCGAAGAACAAAGGAAAAGTCTTCCAACCATACTACTAATTAAATTAAGTTCCACGTCTTACAACCTAGTTGTGGGATTTTCGATGGGTACAGACTCCGCACCACTAGTGGCTGATTTGTTCCTGTTCTGTTTTTGAAAGGACTTCATTATGCCTCTTTCTTTCTGAAAGGTCTTCTGAAATGACTTAAACTTTCAGCACCACGTCTGGATATTTTGGCTGTCTTTTTCTGATGTTACTACAATGACTGTCTAACCAGCAAATGAGCCATTAGACATAACTAACCCTTATCCCACTGAATACGACAACCCCTACCTTGGCAAACAGTGAAAAGCCAGATCCATCTGATCAGAATCTACACTGTCATACGGTTTGTGAACTGGGCAGTTGGATTTTATCAAACAATTTTATTGGTTGATAGTCAGAAATTGGTGTGGCTAAATTAATTTATACAGCAGGATGAGGGTTAAAGCAGAATAGAATCTTACTCAATGTATAGAGCAGGTGTCTGTTCCAAAAGTAAAGGGTGTCGATTGGGTTAATTACAGAACTGTATTCAGAAGAATGGCAAAGCGTTTTGCAAACACTGACGGCCCAGACAAGACGCGTCTGATCAAGGTCTGTACTCAATGTTTCGTTTTTGTGTTTCCTGTTTTTATAGGCTAAATGGTCTTGTAATTAAAATGCTGTTATTTATGACATGAAATTGGAATAATACTGAAGAGGTTCTGTTAGATAAATTGACCTGCCTCACATGGGAAGAGCAAAGATAATTAAGCAACAAACGAAGTTAATGAAGCATATAAAGTTTGATTGCCACTATTTTGCTATGCAAATACTTTATGTAATATGGCACTATCGCTCGCTAAAATATATATCAAAAAAAAAAAAAAAAAAAAAAAAAAAAAAATGCGAACGACATATGCAAACTCGTGACATGAAGAGAGAATACAATATGAATGATCGCTTTATTCGAGCTTTTGGAGAGCTCCATAAAATTAATTTGACATGGCCAGAAATGGTGAAATTCTGTTCATTAAATGACGTGTTTTATATGGAAAACTGGTCTTATCTTCATATCTTGGAAGCACCATGGCTTTCTCAAATGGAATGTATTCAAGGACACGGCAATATTTATAGGCTTTGAACGAATTGACCATTTTGTGTTTGAAATTGAATTATGCAAATGGAATTGTCTATGAAAGGAATCTTTCAAACTCTGCTATCGAATGTAAATGAAATATTCTTATGAGGTCTGACGGTATCAAAACACTCCTGGCGCGCTTCAGATATTATCAGCATATCACGAGAAAGAAAACTGTTTTCAATCAAGACTTGAACGCATCATGTTAACAATTCCGTTTAATGAAAACCCTTCTATACCCAACTTCATTCAGAGAAAAGTAGGATTTAAAGGTATCTACGAAATTTCGTTATTTGTGCTCATCACGTGAACAAGTCCGTGAAATGAACACCCCCTACACCCCACTTTATATAGAGAAAACTGGGGTTTACGGGGGTTTACATTATTTTTCTTATTTTTGCTCCAAGACATAGGTTGTGGGTACTCGTTAGAACCGCCTTAATGAGGCGGTTCTAACGAGCACCCACAACCTATGTTTGCAGTATTTATAAGAAAAATATCATGGATTTTGCTGAGACAAGTAGCCATTTTGGAGATGTGAAAAATCCACTATGTCGCATGGGTGTGTTATCGTAATGTAAACCATAGATCATGGGTACCCGTTAGAACCGCCTCTGTGAGGCGGTTCTAACGAGCACCCACGATCTATGTTTGGACTGGAAGTAAGACAAACATAAAAAAACTCATCTGAAAAATGCTTGTTCTAGAGATATGAAATGCGCCACTTTATTTTGCTTTTCTTTAGTTCTTTTTACGTTTAAAACCAAAGTAACAAGCGCATTAACATTTAGTTTGATTGGTGTTCTATTTGATTTGAGGTTTAACGTCCCCGTCAACACTGTATAGGTCATTTGGGAGACGTTGTTTCAAATTTTGTGGGAATGCTACTCGACATTGAGATAAAATGACATTTCAAGCCCTGTCGCCCAATGAAACCAGTAGGGTTTATAAGCATGGACGGTCCGACTCGCACCGCTTTGCCTTGGCAGGCTTAAATCCTCCAAGCGGTTTACCAGTTCTCGTGTGGGGTCGGTTTCAGCTTTGCGTGGAAGCATCATGCAACCCACATACTTCTTCAAGTCCCGATGGGCGCGGGCCGGCATTTACATTTACAATCAATAATCCAAAATGCTTATATGCGCCTGCGGTTACATGTAATACCATATAAACATCACTTGATTGCAAAAAGTGGGGTTTTACGGTGTATCGCACATTTTCCACTTATTTGCTTCAAACATAGATTGTGGGTTCTAGTAAGAACCACCATGACAAGGCGGTTGTAATTAATACATATAAACAAGTAAACAGATAAATGCGACTTGTAAAACTCACATCCCAAGGAAATTCATTACCCTCTCTTGGTCCCCTACCTGTATGAAAAGCGTGTCTCATCCCAAAACTGCATTATTCGACAGCCGGCCATTAGGTTGTTATACAATCGAAAATGCGTTTTTAAGGGTTAAAGCACAAATCCGTTAACCCCTACCCGTTTTCAGACGGAAGCCTTAAACATCACAACGTATTTCTACACAATCGATCAAAATAATCAAACCTAAATCATAGAACACCTTTATTGTAATAGTGAGGTATTTTACCAACGAAAACGTCGCCTAAATTATGAGCTCTACCAGATATCTAATTTTATTCTTTGATTGTCATATTGCATTTCCCGGCTTGCAACATTTCTGTCCATATATGCAAAGTTCCATGCTATTATACGACGACACTGTTAGAAACTACAGGCGCTTATGTTTTTCCATCAGGTCTTATACTGCTTTGATTTGATGCACATGTTGTTGTTTTTTTTTTGTTTTTGCTTTAGGGTGCACATTAGTGGCCTATGGAAATAATCATTAGGTCTCTCACCGCCATGCTTCGTGCCTCACCCGGGCCACATGCGAGACATCAAGTTATGTAACGGAGGGTAAGGTAGTTTTTCTCCGGGTACTCCGGTTTTCGCCCGCCTCTGATTAACGATCGGCTCGAAAGGAGGGAGGTGGTTTTGAAAGGGCTGTACAACAATGAAAAAAATGACCACTGACGCAAAGCTCTTTGTGCTGCCGGGAAAGGTTATACTCTAACTAAGTTTATGCAGTCTGATGACACAGTTCCACTTGTCCCAACTTACCCTATCTCCATCATTAAAGCGTGTGTGATTTATAATAATTGAAATGGCAGCGGAAACCGTTTAGAGGCATATGCCTCATACTTTGGTATTAAGAAGCTTTTAGTACGGCAAATCTTGACCTTGTACGTCATTAGCTAATGACACCGATCGCACATTTAGTAAATGAAACATAAAATATTTCAAACAGTAGAAAAAGGTGACTAAAAAGAAAAGGTCAATAATAATTACACTGAAACTTCAATAGTTCGAATATCGATATTTCATTAACCACGGTTATAGTAGTTGCAGATGAGACTGACAGGGCGGAGCTGTGTCTGTCTGTCTGATTTCTGGTTTGAGGGACACTGATGTGGCATAATTGGCCGAAACCAGCTAGTTGGGTCCAGAAATCTGTCCACTCCATACTTTTAAGTTCTGAGGTGTATTCTTTGCTTCCAATATAGAGCATATTTAACGACCCCGTCAATACTATAAAGGTCGTTTTGGAGGCGTTGCTTCCGATTTGTGGGACTGTAACCCGACATTGAGACTAATGGCATATTCTGCCCTCGCTCTGTTTTGGATCTGGATGGAAGCACAATGTTGCCCAATACATTTCTCCAATCCCCGATTGGCGGCGCCCAACTGGGCGGAGGTATTCAGGTGTTGAGGTCACCAGAAGATTCGGTAGAGGCTCTTTCACATGCTTTTTGCAAGCGGACAAACTGGCATGTATGCCACAGCTTTGTGTTACAGTTGAACTCACACTTGGTTGGTCAAAGGGATCCGGATCAGACCGTCAGATGCATATAAGCCTTTTTGTTTCATTGGGCTGCAGGGCTTGAGATGTCATTTCATATCAATGCCGGGTAAAAGTCCAACATACAGTAGAACTTCGATGGCTCGAACACCGATGACTCGTTTACCATAGATGAGTCAAACCCATTCTTGAGCCCCTAGCGAAATCCTCTACATAAGAAATAGTGGGGGATAATTAAGCAGATTTTTGTCTTTCATCTTGCAAATGTATGCTGTGTTTACACATTAGAATCGCCTCGATTAGGCGATTCTAATGAGTACACACAGCATACATATTCATTATAGAACACCGAAAATATGTCTAAAAGTACCTCGTTATGCCTCCTGACAGTAACCTCAGTGGCTCGAACTACCCCAGTCTCGGACAGATTTTTGAGGTCCCAAAGGTGTTCAAGCCATTGAAGTTCGACTGTAACTGGAAGCAACGTCTCTAAACTGACATAAATAGTGTTGAAGGGGACTTAAAACATAAATTCAAAGAAAGAAACAAACAAACGAATCCTCGTAAAAGGCTATAACCATGTCAAATCATCAAAGACGAACCACCCGGAATAACACATTCGTGCTTCACAGTGCTGTGTTACATGATGTATTTTACGAAAGGCCTGACTTTCAGAAGAACGTTTATAATATTCTTCTTATTTGTGCTCCAAAAGCAGTTTCTGAGTACTCGCTAGAACAGCCACAAACAAAGCGATTCTAACGAGTATCACCAATCTTTGTTTCTGAGCAGTAATAGAGACATTACAGGCCAAGCGTAATCCAATCTGTTGATACATATGTATGCTCTCTATTTATATATGTTGTCACGAAATTATTGAGCATTATGTATACCCTGATAAACCCGATTTCCTAACTACATATGCTTTACATGTTTATGAGCAAATTTCAGTATTAACAAAGCAACAGAAGTAAAACAAAAGTTATATCACAATTACAGAGGCGCCTCGCCATAGCGACAGTAATTATTCCCAAATAATGTGCCACTATTGCGAATTTGCCGCTATAAATAATACGAACTACATGTATTATAATAGGTAATAAAGCGGTTTCTTCCTTAAGTAATACAAGAAACGAAAGTTAAAGACACATGTTAGAATTGCCTCTAACAATTATCCATAACATTTGTTTCTTGGAGTATTAAATACTTACAATGTTCTGGAATATCTCTATTAAAACCGTCTCAACCTGACCTAAGGATTTGTTCCTTCGAAATTGTTGTTATAACAAGTTTTGTCGTCATATCGAATGCCGGTGTCAAGAGGGCAGACTGTATAATGTTCAGCTTGCAAATGGCCAGTTCGGTCAGCTTGTTGACTTCATGGCTATTCATTGTTTTTTCATTTAAAAGGCATCATTCATGATATTTTTAACTTAAACCAGTACTTGAATATAAACGTACGCCAGAAAAATGCTCAAACTATCCAATAAATATGATTCGAGTGAAAACGGAAAATTAGCCGAAATTTGGTTTGTGCGGACATTCCTGTGGTATTGTAAGCCGGAAGTGGCTTGAAAATGTCCGTGCTACCTAGGTACAATAGATACTGCGCTTCCAGCTGAAAGACGTCATGACATTTCCGAAATTATTCGTCATCAATTGCTTTAGAAAATGAGAGACATATTAAATAGTTACAAAATGTTTAGAAAACACTAAATTCTATTTCTGTATTTCTGTTGGATGTAGCAGAGATACGTCTAAACAAAACGACGGATATAGCATAAGGAGCGTAAACAAAGAATACCAGGTTCGTGTCTTTTGATATCTAGTTTATCAAGCAATGCTTCGAGAACGCTGGTAGAAACGCGAGAATCGCCATGGACACGAATCTGGTATTCCATTTATCAGTTAGTCTTATTGTACACCTTCACATTTTTGTCATTTTTTTCAAGCAGTCTAGTTCATAGATGTGCAATGCCACATTGGCCTGATGAAGCTCACTTGTCCTGAGATAGCATATCTTTATCAGGTCAAGGTGTTTCAATGCAGTTAATATAGGGGATAACGGATAGAACACGCATTCGAGCATGTGCCCCCGGTGAAAACTTAGAATCAGCCTACATGAAAATATTTGGGGCAACGGACATGTACTTGTATTTAGTATACAGCTAAGGCTCTCTTATCAACAAGCTGTTCATAGTCTTCTGCTATACGCGAACATGCGAAAACACATTTCCCATTATCGCGGAGCATTGATGACAAGCGACAATGTTATAAGGCAATGATCAGGAATCGATACAATTGCCTCACACCGCCCATCAAATACACCAAAGGGCGAACACAAAACAACTTCCCCATAATGAAAACGTCACAAGGTGAAAGCCGACCAGTTACTTTCTCACTAAATGGCCAAACGGCGATCTTAGCATTACATACATGCAAAGACAAACTGTAACAATAATAAACCACAAAAGAAGAACCAGGGTCAGTAAAAAGGTTTCTTGTTACTGGTGGTGGGGGAGGGGTGTGTGTGGGTGGCTAAAATCTATTTTTACGTGACCATAATCCTCGCCCTTGGTTCTGTCGTGATTTAAACAAATAATTTGTTCAGTCCGCATGAAGGATTTCTAACTCTCATCATCGCAATATCTTCGAGAACATAAAAATCATACGAATTCACAGTTGAAACAACAATGAGGACTCGGCAGCGTGAAATAACTGAAATCCTGATGCAAAAGAAAACCGTTGAGCCCGACCAGAGACAGAACAAAATAACATATACGTGAACTATTCTGTTGCATTTATAGTCCGATAGTCTATAGATAGAAATGTGTTATACTTATTGCATATGTACATGTATATTATATTCTGCAATTTATTCTTCATTTGTATAAAAGCGGAAATCATCGATGCAACTCTAATGATTTCAACCAACATTCAGTTTGAGACAACATAATAGCAAATAACCCTAACTATCCTAAAATGTTGATACTTGGAACTATTGGAAGAATTTGTAAGGAACGCAAGAACTACAGAGGACTCACGTTATAACGGCAGTATTTGTTCCCTATTATTGTGCCGTTATAAAGAATTTGCCGTTATAAAGAATCGCAGTTAGGAGTATGATAAGTAATAAAAGGCCATTCCCCAGTATTACTCAAGAAACAAATGTTAAAGACATTTGTTAGATTCGACAAATATCTATAACATTTGTTCCTCGGAGTATTAGATTACAAGATGGGCTCGGTTTGTACATTTCGAACCTAAGGGAAGCTCACGCCGCTCGAAATCGAGGCTAAGCCTTTAGCTAAAGTAGTCATTCAGTTCAAACTGTCGTAAAAGGAGTTTTGCCGTTATAACGAATATCGGTACATGTATAAAGAGGGTTGACTGTATTTCGAATCATCCATAGTGAACGGACAATCGGTATTTGATTTACTGAAGTGACATGGCATTGTACAGTAAAAGTCCGTTACAAAGACCACCTAAAACTTAGACAAATTATGCTTTTCCCCGTACATCAACATAGTGCAGTTTATATTTTACTTCTGGTCCTTTGAGATCAGCGTGAATATTCTGAGAAATCAGAAATAAATTATTGGTTTAGACTCATATTCTAGACAGGTTTTTAATTATTTGGACCCCATTTTGATTTATATCAGTCTTTGAATCGACTGCCTATTCGAAATTCGCAAAATTGCAGTATGTTTCCTCTGGACTTCGTTGTCGGATCATTACAGGGTCACTGATGAGGCTTTATTAGCCGAAACTACGTAGTATGACCTATCTTCTTTCTTATGAATGTTTTCATTGCTCTTAAAGAAACTCATTTTTGATTTTTATTTAAAAGCATATTCAGAATGTTTCAGGTACATTTTCTTAGTGTTTTCTACATCTAGTGAGCTCTAGTGGGAGACCACATTTGGGTCTGTTCAAAAGTGGTCTTAAAGACCACTTTTGAACAGTACCATAGGTGGTCTTACTGTATTTGCTATATATAAAAAAGTACTTTCACTTGCAGCTGCAAGCTTTTATGACAATTTCTTTGACTGCGTCCGCTCCGGAATCATTTCCTAATAAACTCTTTTATTAGAAACTGAGAGACATAAATGGTGACAAAATGTTTGGAAAATGCTAATTCTATTTCTGTAGGGTTGTTGGATGTAGCAGGAAACGACAGATATAGCATAAGGAGCGTAAAACACTTCACATGTAGTCTTAATATAGCCCCCCATAAAATTATAACATGAACAGCTTCAAGCGAAATCGTGCCCTTGGCGAAGCCTCAGAGAATAAACCCTTCACTACACGAAGGCTATTTGAATCAAAGGACACGTTTATAGTGTGCAGAGA
This sequence comes from Lucinisca nassula, assembly GCA_963580285.1. Lineage (NCBI taxonomy): Eukaryota > Metazoa > Mollusca > Bivalvia > Lucinida > Lucinidae > Lucinisca > Lucinisca nassula. The sequence goes on along the minus strand of OY757025.1, from coordinate 35,792,595 downwards.
AGACTACAATCAACATGTGCTGTTGCGTAAGTTGATCAGAGTCTTTTGCTGTGTGTGCGCATTTCCCATTGTCTAGGTACATTGATCTCAAGCGACAATGATATAAGCAATTTACATATAAGTGAACAATTCTGTAGCATTTATAGTCATATTGTCTATAGATAGAAATGATTAAAACAGATTTATTCCTTGGCCTTTTGGTTTTATTTGTTATGGAAGTGAAAATAAACGCCCACTATCAGTTACTTAGGTTTTTGTATTATTCACCTTATTTGCATTATCTGCTGGTTCCTAGTCTGAAGGTTATCGGTGTTGGAAAAACAGGTAACTAGACCCCCCTGACCTTGAAAGGTCAGGGGGGTCTGGTTACCTGTTTTTCCAATATTGACAATGTGCAAGCTGGGAGCCAGCAAATAATGCAAATATGGTGAATAGGAATGAATTTCGTTTTTGTTGAAACTCCTGCGAATCACTAACAAACTTAGCATTTATGCCGTTTGTGAGTGATCCGCCGGAGTTTACACATCGACAAAATCCCCAAAAATGGTAAGTCATTCTTTATAATTCCAACTATGTCATCGAAATATTAAAAATGCCGCCAAAATGGTATTTTTCTAGGAATTATTTCGAAAGCGTAATAATGTACTTACCAACTGCCACGACGGAATGATTATTCAATTACAAGCTGCCACCCAAGCGAAAAAAAATCGTTTTTAAATTCAATTTACATCTCTTCTAGCAGTTACGTTTTCAATAGTTTCCCATATTTTAATTGTACGCTTTTTACGCTATATCATAAAACAATGACGTAACGTACGGTTTCTAAACTCGCTCTTTGACGTCACGTTAAACTACTTTCTGTCGCTGTTTTTTGTTTGTTTGATTTGATGTTTAACGTTCCCGTCAATGCTATATAGGTCATTTTGGAGACGTAGCTCCCAATTTTATGGGACTTACTGACATTGAGATAAAATGACATCTCTAGCCCTGTCGCCCAATGAAACCGATAGGGGGTGTAAGCATGGACGGTCCGACTCGCAACGCTTTGCACGGGCATGCTTAGATGCTCTAAGCGGTTTAACAGTACATTTGCGCTCTGCGTGGAAGCATCATGCAGCCGAAATATTTCTTCCAGTCCCGATGTCAAGTATATTGAAAATTTCACCATCAAAAAAAAAAAAAAAAAAAAAAAAAAAATACATGATATTTTCAGATACTTTGAGGGAAGTCAGGAAGTCGCAAAAGTTGGCTCCCTTTGATTTTGGAGACGTTACTTCCAATTTTACTCGACATTGAGATGAAATAACACCTCAAGCCCTGTCGCCCATTGAAACCAATAGGGTTTGTAAGCATGGACGGTCCGACTCGCACCGCTTTGCCTGGACAGGCTTAGATCCTCTAAGCGGTTTACAAGAACTCGTGTGCGGTCGGATTCAGATCTGCATGGAAGCATCATGCAGCCCATTTATTCCTTCAAGCCCCAATGTGGCTGTGTGAAATAGTTCTGGGATTCTTACCAATGGAATTTATCGAAGTCTAAAACTTTTATTTCAACCAGTCAAATCGCTCGAAATGTATATCATGATGCAGAGTTTGAATTATTAAGAAATATGAGAAGTGTTCATAACCAAATATTTACATTTCCAGTGTAAAGTCTAATGTAAACCTATAGAAAACAATTAAGTTCATACTTCCATGAACGCAGTGAATCACATGATTTTCAGTGACGTCGAGTGACGTCATTCTAAACCATGGTTCTCTACGGGCATTGGTGACGTCAACGCTGTTCCGCTCTTTGTAGCAAAACAGCGTGTTATTGTTTTTCAGTTTTAAAAATTTACCCTATAAGCATTTTTCCGCCCAGTGATGAGTGGCCAACAATGTAAATATAAAAATAAACTTAATTTTTCTGCTTTTCATGACAGTATGAACGACAGTGGTTGCTAGCAAAGAATAAATGGACCCCGAAGGGGTTCATTTTCTTTTCACGCGACCCTCTGCGTTCATACTTCCATGAACTTGCCAGCAGAAAAATAAATTTCATTTCTTAAAAGAATCAAACAAAGCGCTTTGAGTTCTTGACACATAGTTCGCTACAGTTAAATAAGATCCCCTATTGATGTTATTTAGCGGACTAATTATATTTTACACGTATATCCCACTACTTCTTGTAATCGTAGACTGGGTCCAACTCACACAATGTGGGAAGCTTAAAATGGAATGGTAGGGCGCAGACATATCTTCAATAATGAATTAGGAATCCGAGGTGGTCTTTTCCTGGCAGCTTCGTAAACAGTCACAGTTTAATACTCCAACATCTCTGAGACTACGAAATTTATTTCGAGATAGAGGAAGTTTGAATTACTTTGGTATAATCATAGGGCCGGGTGATAAGGCAAAATTGTGGAAACTTTAGGATATCTTTACGATTTCCAATAAGATAAAAACGTTGTGCGGACTCATTAGAATAGTAGATTCACTGAGGTGATTATAATGAGTGCCTTAAATCCGAAAAAGATGCATATACAGTCGAACTTCGATGGCTCGAACCCCTTTGAGACCATGAAAATCTGTTCGAGACAGCGGTAGTTCGAGCCACTGAGGTTACTGTCAGGAGGCATAACGAGATTCTTTTAGACATCTTTTCGGTGTTCTATTATGATAATGTATGCTGTGTGTACTCATTAGAATCGCCTCATCGAGGCGATTCTAATGAGTATACACAGCATACATTTGCAAGATAAAAGACTAAAATCTCCTGAATTATCCCCCACTATTTCTTATGTAGAGGATTTCCGCTAGGGGCTCAAGAATGGGTTCGACTCATCCATGGTAAACGAGCTATCCGTGTTCGAGCCATCGAAGTTCTACTGTATTATCATAAATATAAGGATATTTGGAACTTTGGGAAATATTCCCAAGTGACTCCAGAATTAGCTCGAATTAGCCATGGTAAACGAACTATTCGTTTTCGAGTTATCATTTTATGTTGGCTGGTTTAATATTGATGATGCTGATCGTATTGTTTTAAGCTGCCGCATATGCCTTCAAGGCAACTTTAAACAGGTCGTTATAATAAATTGCATTGTAAACTGAAAATAAACGATCTCATGTGAGTGCTCATGTATTATTGAATTTATTAAATGAGCAGAGGAAAATGGATAAAATGCGAGACTTCGTTGAGCATTTTATCCCTTTTCCTCAACGAGTTTGATAAATTCAATAATATATGAGCACGGATGCAAGATTCTATTTATCATACCACATCTATTCACGATTTGTTTACTAAAATGTCAACATTCCGCCATTAATAAACGCGACGTCGTTAAGGACGCCGTACATGTAACGTTAAAGGGTGTATCTAACACATTTGCATATTTAATCCACTGGTGGATTATCGAATTTATTAACTTGCGTTATTACATTCTCAGAAGCGACGTCATATGATAAAATGAGGTATACAAGGTTGCTCAAAATGTAGATTTTGGGTACTCATTAGCACCGCCGTAAAGAGGTTGTTCAAATGTGAAACCATAATGTATCTTTCAGACAGATTTAAGAATGCATCTGAGCGAATACAGATATCAAATGTTTTTTTTTGTTTGTTTTTTTTCATTTTTTCTGTCGTCGGCTTGATATGGTCTTATCATTGGTTTTTCATCCGAAAGGTGTTCAGGAGGTCGCGCGTTCGATACTCGCCGTGCAGATTGAAAAATTAAATCTTTTTTTTCTGCCATTCTCCGGGCCCAGCCCATCGGGACTCGAAGAAATAGATGTGTTGCATGCTGCTTCCACGCAGAGCTGGAACCGATCGCACAGGAGTACTGGTAAACCGCTTAGAGGAGCTAAGCCTGCCCAGGCATAGCGGTGCGAGTCGGACGGTCTATGCTTATAAATCCTTTTTGTTTGATTGGGCGACAGGGCTTGAGAAGTCATTTCATCTCATTGAGTATCATCCGCTCAGTATCAGTTCCTTAGTGCTAAGGTTGATACTGCGGTGTTGGCGTCAGTTCTCAATTACTGATTTAAATAACTATGCTATATCTTTAACTTTTGCAGTATAAAATTCTAATTTTTCTAAAACTAAGACTGACTTGTCAGGTGAGACATGTATCTTAGCGGATTTGGTTGCCGCTTTTTGTTATTTTTTAAATTTTGCAAGTCTCGTTACTTTGGATATCTCCTTCCTGATACCCGGGACTTCCGTGGAGTGTGGGCCATAATTGCTGATGTTGGCTAGGTGGAGGGTGGGGCGCCTATAAGAACTAGGGTAGGGGTCTCGTGCCTGATGCATCCAGTTGACCTGGCCTACGTCGGTTGGTGTGTGCTCGGAGGGGGATGTGCTGTGTTTGTCGGGTCTTGTCCATTATCCGTTTCGGTTTCAGAATTTGGGGGTTGAGACACACTGATGAAGATTTGATATCAGAAAGGCCTCTAGGTCACTAAATTTGGTATAGTTACACCTTAATTCATCTCAATGTCGGGTAAAAGTCCCACAAAATGGGAAGCAACGTCTCCAAAATGACCTATACAGTCTGGACGGGCACGTTAAACCTCAAATCAAACAAACACATACGGCCATTCTCTCCTTCCCGCTGATTCAAGCACGACAGTTGCCCTTTTATGCCGCCTGGAAAGAATATGCACTCTAATGGTTAACCGTTTGTGCATAGACCTTCCCAGGAAATATGTGAATAGGTTAACTGAGCGGCAAGATATGGATTAAATAGTTGTGACCGTCAAACAAACCACCAAACGTTTTAAAATGTCTTTTGTTCTGAGTACCCCTTGCAAGTTGGGGTCGCATTGTTTATAACGTCACAAAATGACCGACACGAGTTGAAACCTCTCATTTCAAAAGAATGTCTTTGTATTTATTTGTATGTCATATTTATGGATTGGCGATCAAGCGGTCTTTCTCCTTACTTAAAATAAACATTTTCCATTGCGATGTACAGTTTGTCTTATTTTTGTGTCACTGAAAATATTAACTCCTGACCAGGTTATTTGAGTCACACTGATAAGCTCGAACAAGCTAGGTCTAGACCATTTTCCATAGGACAGCTGTACTGCCTTGTGGTACAAGCCGGCTTTAATAGCGGTCCGCCTGGGCATCGGTGTTAAGCATTTTTTCATCTGTTACTTTTGGCGCCCGCAGTAAATAAACCATCTATGAATAAGAACTCTTTTGGTATCATTTCAAGTGATTCTCGGACTTCCAGAAATTCGAGGACGAATTTCTACGTGGAAGGAGAGAATGTCATAAGGTATAGGTATATCGGCTCGATAACCTTGCAAGCCTCGCGATTCTACAAGCGTTCGCAAAGCCTAGCCTGATAAACTTGATATCGAATGACACGGACCTAGTATTGTATTTATGAATTGGGCCCCGTCAAGCGATTTTTGTACTTATCGCCTATGCGAGCAGCGAAGGTTCAGGCGAGCCTGCGCATCCGCGCAGTCTTGCCAGAACCTTCGCTGCTCGCTCATACAAGCAGTGAATAACGAGGAACCTTCAGGCAGAAAGCCATATCCCTGGCTCCTCTAAATGGCAGGGCATGCACAGTTAAAATTTGTCATGACGGAATGCTCGAAGACACAAATTCGCTTGGCGGGGCTCAATTAATCATCTTGTACACTCATACTCTTTTGCCTTTGTTCAAGTAGTCCAGTTCATGGAGTGCAATATCACGTTGACCTGATAAAGCTCACTTGTCCTTAGATTGCATATCTTTATCGGGACAGTATGTTACAAAGCAATTAATAATGGGGATAACTAACAAATTGGTATATAGCACACTTGCACAGCCTTGCGGTACAAGCCAGATTTAATAGCGACTTGGTAGAGTGTCGTCGGCTCACCTATCATAGTGAGTGTTATTTGTCGCTTCCGTAAGTATATCACATCCTCTTCACTTACAAAATAAACATGTCTTCCGGGTTCACATTATGTTGACTTCCTTCCCATGATACAGTACATCTATTTGTGTTTTGTTTTCACTAAAAGACGGCAAATTGATCTATTCTACGGACTTTTCGTTTTATAATAATAATAATAATAATAATAATAATAATAATAATAATAATAAAGTCTTTATTGCAAGAGGATTACATATTAAGCATACACATATACTTATCTAACATATGTTCCTCAAAAACAAGCAATAATAATAACATATTTACATGGTACATGCATTATATACAAACATCGTTTCTTGGTAAGGTCTAGGAAACTTGTTAAGAGAAGTATGATTAAAATGGCCCTTCTTAAAGAGTGCGTAAAATAAACAAAGACAAACAAAACATAAAAACATTATGACATTATTTGACTAAAGGCAAGCAGTTAGAATCTTTCATGTAAAAACTGTTAGAGATAAAAGAATTTATTGGCAAATCTACTTGAGATAAGAATTATGTCTGATTTGATCATCTGTGCCGGGTATATACCCGCAACCGAGATATGCAGCGAGGCAGGGAACATGTGGCGGAAACCAATGACCAAACAGCATGTCCCCTGCAACGACAGCAATACGAATCGCAGGTACGCCCGACACTGCATTAAAATTGTCCTCTGTTTAATTAAAATAAGGTAATAAATGCGTATGTAAGACTCAGTTGATTCCATAAGACTGTATGGTTAAAATTTAGTTATAACTTAATTAAAGACAGTTAATCGATCTATTACAGTGTCCGATCACCGAGGTTTGATGGATGTTTTTTTTATTTTATTTTACTTTTTTTTGCACTATTTCAATTTCATCGTTGCCAGTTGCACTCATTTTTCTCCGCAAATCCCGACCTGGTCAGTATACTACTGTTAATACAAACTGAGGAAAGTCAGTAAAATTGTGAAGCATGCTCTATTGCAATGAGTCTGTTTCTAGATCGGTCGACAGTGTTTTTGTATTTTCGACTGCCATCATCACTGACAATCGTGTAAATGAGTTTTCGGTGCTTTTTAAACACATCTATGTTCTCACTGTGTCGAATATCAAATGGAATCTCGTTCCAAATTTTGGCTGCCGAAATAATAAATGAATTCTCATACATTTTAGTCCGAGAACTTGGAATTCGCAGCAGTTCATTTTTGACAGAACGTAAGCTTCTGTTATGGAAGTCTGGAGTTTTTTATAAACATTTCACACATGCATTCGGGTGCAAGGCCCATTAAAGCTTTGTATACTATAATGCTTTATTGTTTATTTTGAGGTTTAACGTCCCCGTCAACACTGTAAAGGTCATTTTGGAGACGTTGCTTCCAATTTTGTGGGACTTTTACCCAACATTGAGATGAAATGACATCTCAAGCCCTGCCGCCCAATTAAACCAATAGGGTTTATAAGCAAGGGCGGGCCGACTCGCACCGCTTTGCCTTGGCAGGCTGACGATCCTCTGAGCGGTTTACCAGTACTCGTGTGCGGGTCGGTTTCAGCTCTGCGTGGAAGCATCATGCAGCCCATATATTTCTTCAAGCCTCGATGGGCGGGGGCCAATACTATAATGCATGTGTGATACTGTACTCGATTTGGAAACGTGAACCAGTTAAGTTCTTCGAACATCAAACAGAACGGAGTGCATATATCTGCTTTAAGAATAATGCGTGCTGCCCTTTTCTGAAGTTTTAGTATCCTTAATGTGTTAAAATTGGAACAGCGGCCCCAAATTAAGCAGCCATAATCTAGAATGGGTAGAATGTATGAGTTGTAGTATTGGCGGGGTCTAACTGTTGGTTTTCTTTTGCTCCAGCATTTCAGTGGTTTCTTGCTGTCGAGTGCTCACCGTTGTCTCACCTCTGTGGTTCTTTGATTTTTGTGTTCACGGAGATGTTGCACTGATGAGTTAGGAGGCCTTCATGCGGACTGAACAAATTATTTGTCTAAATCGCGACGGAAATAAGGGCGAGGATTGTGGCCACGTAAAATCGATTTAAGCCCCCCAGTGGAAATCTTCCACTGACCGTTCCAAGGCGGCTCTTCTGTGGCGATTTATTTATGTTGTTGTTTATTACTTACTGTGTGTATCACTTGTGTCTTTTATTTTGGATGGCCATATGGCCATTTTGTGGGAAAGTAACTGTCCTTATGGCCTTCCTTTGTTTAGGTTTCCATTATTGTCTGGTCGCTTAATGTTTGTATTTCTTTCCCTTTGGTGTCTTTTATGGGTGGAGTAAGTTAATTGTATCAATTCCTGATCTTTGTTTTACTTCTACTTTGCATATCAGGGCTGTTTTGTTTGTGCCGTGTGGCGGCTGTAAAAGGTCTCCCCGTACATACATTTAATGCTCTTATTTTTCCAATCCTCAGGGATTGCTTATGCAATTGCTTTTCTCTGTTCCATCAATTGACATCCTTTAGATACCTGTTGAAGGTCATTATTAAACCGATGTTCGTTCCTCGTTGTATAACAACTGCTTGTTTGACATCCCTGTACTTTAAGTAGACTATGATGTTTTGTGGGCTTTTGTTGTACCTTCCTTCTATTCGAAGGAATCTTCTTCAGTATTATTTAATAACCGGTATGAACATCGCTTTAGTTTTGACGGTATCACTACCTTATTAACCCAAATGAGTATCACAAATACATTTAAAATATCAATATCACCCCTTAGGTTACACTCTGCTTCTTCTGTACGGATTCCCCATTCTATTAAGAACTTTAATACTATGTTGCCTTCGGTATTGGTTAGACCCTTAAATCTGTCTTCTGTAACTTCAGTTAATCTCAAAGGAGCAGGCAATACCAATGTTTTTGGGAGTAGTCTTCGTATAAGACTATCTCCTCTCAAATCGCCCATCCTTCGAAAATATACTAATCCGTGGAAAAGAAGTGGAATGTATCCTAGTATTTCTAAGTGCAATGCCAAGAGGTGCAGATGTTGTTCGCATGTAAGCACTGCGTCTACCGTTACTTCATCTGTAAACGGTAGACGCTTCTCTGTAGTTAACATGTCTGATTTGACATGACAGTCTACAGATTTAATTTATCTAATTACTTGACGTGCTGCAAACTGTAATATGCAGTACGTCGGTCAAACTAACCGCATGCTTAAAACTAGATTGAACGAGCATTATCGTAGAATGAGTAAGCCTAAGAAAACTGACACTTTCTTGTATCGTCACTTTCGACGTACAGGTCATTCTGTACATAACATTGTTATACAACCAGTGGAAAAACTTTATTACGATGCAAATTCTACATCTAGATTCAAAATAATCAAAAGACATGAAGCTGAACTGAAATGGATTACATTTTTACAGACCCCTTTTCCACTGGGATTTAATGACAACATTTATCATGAGGGTAATATTTCCAGAATGCCAGACTTTGATATTTTCTCACTCCTGGAATGTCGAAAACGCAGAACTAGATCTCACGGCACCAGGAAAAATGGTAACTTTAAACGTAAATCACGTGCGTTTAAACGAAACAATACTAGACTGAAGTGACTGTCAATTATATTATTAAATCATGGACGCCACTCTATGCTTTCATTTTTAAGTTCATTACCCGTTTCTGTTTTACGTCTTCTGGACACCGAGGCGAATAAATTCTACGATAGTTCTCATCAGTTATATGATGCGGCTCTCTTAACTAGAGGCTATACTCAGCATACTCTCCGTCCTTACATTGATTCTGAAATTAATCATAAACGCCATTTCTTCAAAATATCCTTCATTAATAAGGGTATGGATTTTATAGATTTGCCAGTATCTTCCGTGAGAGATCGGTGCTTTCTTCCATTCCTGCTTATTTTCAAAATACTGAAACACCTATAATTTGTTATAAATATAACAAACCTGTTAGATCTATCATTTTTAATTTCAATAAACTTGTTTCAGATCTTGATATTGATACTAATACTCCTGATTCATGTGATTGTAAAAACTCAAAGTATTGCTATCCTGCTGCTGGTCATGTAATTACTGGCAATTTGAAAATTATTCCTGATTCTAGGATAAGGAATATAATTTCTAAAGGACCGAAATATCGGTTTCCTTCTAAAATTGATTTCAGTAAATGTAGAGATGAAATCGCTGCTTCCTTGAATGAATTCGGTAATCGATGGTGTAAGCGAGAGTATGTTGAGCATAAAGCCCTTAAGGACTGGAAACTTAGCATTTTAAAACTAGTGAATAAACGCATTTCTTTCTATTCTCAAAATACTAACTTATTACCTCCTAAGCCCAAGACGTCTTTACGTCATCTTAAACTAGGTATTCAAGAATTTCATAAGAAGTTTGTTTTGGCCCCTGCAGACAAGGCCGCTAACAACGTCGTCGTTGTGTGACGGCTCCACTATGTTAACACGCTTAAGCAGGAGCTTGGTGGTACTAAGGCCTATGAACTTCAGCCTTTAGCTGAAGAGAGAGCTATAGTAGATAAACATGTTTGTCTTTCAGCCACCAAGTTTGCTGTGTGTGTTAACGAAGGCCAAGACAAGCTTCCTACGCTGTACTGGTTACCAAAACTTCATAAAAGACCTTACAAAGCACGGTTTATTGCAAATTCTAGCTCTTGCACTACCACTGAACTTTCTAAATTATTAACTTCCTGTCTTACTGCTATTAAAACGCATGTAATTAAATATTGTGATAAAGTCTTTGAAAGATCAGGAAGAAATCTGTTTTGGTCTATAAAAAATTCGAATGATGTTTTAAATAAATTGAAATCAAGACATTTTCGTGCTTCTAGTCTGTCTACTTACGATTTTTCCACTCTTTTTACTACACTTCCTCATAATCTTATAAAAGAAAAGCTTAATGATTTAATTGAATGGGCTTTTCACAGACGAGATTCTCTCTATCTTGCATGTAATGTCAGAAATGCATTTCTCACTTCTAAAGAGCATAAAAATTATACACTTTGGTCATGTCAGAAAGTGTGTGATGCCCTCACCTTTCTACTTGACAATATTTATATTAGATTCGGTACTAAGTTATATAGACAAATTGTGGGTATTCCGATGGGTACTAATTGCGCACCTCTTGTGGCTGATCTGTTCTTGTATTGTTATGAAAGAGACTTCATTTTGTCGCTTTCCATTGACAACCAATCTGAAATTATTGAAGCTTTTAGCTCCACTTCTAGATATTTAGATGACTTATTAAATATTGATAATACCTATTTCGATGGTTTGATCAGTCAGATTTACCCCCCAGAACTTCAGTTAAATAAAGCAAATTCTTCTGATACCAAGGCCCCGTTTTTGGATTTACATCTATCAATTGTAGATGGGTTTGTTTCATGCAAAATTTATGATAAACGCGATGACTTTGATTTTGAGATTGTAAATTTTCCTTTTTTGGATGGTGATGTTCCTCGTGCGCCATCCTATGGCGTTTATATTTCGCAATTAATTCGATTTGCTAGTGTGTGTAGCCATGTAACTGACTTCAACACTCGTAATAAATTATTAACGGCTAAACTTCTTAATCAGGGTTATCGGTACCATAAACTACGCAAAGCCTTTTCAAAATTTTATAGACGCCATTCTGATTTAATTTCAAAATTCAATATTGGACTTAAATCTCTTCTGCAACAAGGTCTATCGGAACCCGAATTTTATGGTGACTTAGTATATAAATTCAGAAAAATATATAACCGCAATGACTTCAGCACCCAATTTCGTAAAATCATTCTTCGATATAAAAAGATTGGGTACAACATGGATATTATACGACAGACTGCATGCATGGTAGTTAACCCAATCACGGTTGGCAACTTTGCTTCCCTCTTTAATTGCACGCCGGTGGGTCAGGCCTCAGATTCTATGACGGCTCCAACGTAAAGGCTTATTGAGAATTAGAGAGATCTAATTCAAGGTAATGTTGGTTGGTGCCTGATGCTCTGTCTCTGGTCGGGCCCATCGGGGTCTAACTGTTGGTTTTCTTTTGCTCCAGCATTTCAGTGGTTTCTTGCTGTCGAGTGCTCACCGTTGTCTCACCTCTGTGGTTCTTTGATTTTTGTGTTCACGGAGATGTTGCACTGATGAGTTAGGAGGCCTTCATGCGGACTGAACAAATTATTTGTCTAAATCGCGACGGAAATAAGGGCGAGGATTGTGGCCACGTAAAATCGATTTAAGCCCCCCAGTGGAAATCTTCCACTGACCGTTCCAAGGCGGCTCTTCTGTGGCGATTTATTTATGTTGTTGTTTGTTACTTACTGTGTGTATCACTTGTGTCTTTTATTTTGGATGGCCATATGGCCATTTTGTGGGAAAGTAACTGTCCTTATGGCCTTCCTTTGTTTAGGTTTCCATTATTGTCTGGTCGCTTAATGTTTGTATTTCTTTCCCTTTGGTGTCTTTTATGGGTGGAGTAAGTTAATTGTATCAATTCCTGATCTTTGTTTTACTTCTACTTTGCATATCAGGGCTGTTTTGTTTGTGCCGTGTGGCGGCTGTAAAAGGTCTCCCCGTACATACATTTAATGCTCTTATTTTTCCAATCCTCAGGGATTGCTTATGCAATTGCTTTTCTCTGTTCCATCAATTGACATCCTTTAGATACCTGTTGAAGGTCATTATTAAACCGATGTTCGTTCCTCGTTGTATAACAACTGCTTGTTTGACATCCCTGTACTTTAAGTAGACTATGATGTTTTGTGGGCTTTTGTTGTACCTTCCTTCTATTCGAAGGAATCTTCTTCAGTATTATTTGATAACCGGTATGAACATCGCTTTAGTTTTGACGGTATCACTACCTTATTAACCCAAATGAGTATCACAAATACATTTAAAATATCAATATCACCCCTTAGGTTACACTCTGCTTCTTCTGTACGGATTCCCCATTCTATTAAGAACTTTAATACTATGTTGCCTTCGGTATTGGTTAGACCCTTAAATCTGTCTTCTGTAACTTCAGTTAATCTCAAAGGAGCAGGCAATACCAATGTTTTTGGGAGTAGTCTTCGTATAAGACTATCTCCTCTCAAATCGCCCATCCTTCGAAAATATACTAATCCGTGGAAAAGAAGTGGAATGTATCCTAGTATTTCTAAGTGCAATGCCAAGAGGTGCAGATGTTGTTCGCATTTAAGCACTGCGTCTACCGTTACTTCATCTGTAAACGGTAGACGCTTCTCTGTAGTTAACATGTCTGATTTGACATGACAGTCTACAGATTTAATTTATCTAATTACTTGACGTGCTGCAAACTGTAATATGCAGTACGTCGGTCAAACTAACCGCATGCTTAAAACTAGATTGAACGAGCATTATCGTAGAATGAGTAAGCCTAAGAAAACTGACACTTTCTTGTATCGTCACTTTCGACGTACAGGTCATTCTGTAAATAACATTGTTATACAACCAGTGGAAAAACTTTATTACGATGCAAATTCTACATCTAGATTCAAAATAATCAAAAGACATGAAGCTGAACTGAAATGGATTAAATTTTTACAGACCCCTTTTCCACTGGGATTTAATGACAACATTTATCATGAGGGTAATATTTCCAGAATGCCAGACTTTGATATTTTCTCACTCCTGGAATGTCGAAAACGCAGAACTAGATCTCACGGCACCAGGAAAAATGGTAACTTTAAACGTAAATCACGTGCGTTTAAACGAAACAATACTAGACTGAAGTGACTGTCAATTATATTATTAAATCATGGACGCCACTCTATGCTTTCATTTTTAAGTTCATTACCCGTTTCTGTTTTACGTCTTCTGGACACCGAGGCGAATAAATTCTACGATAGTTCTCATCAGTTATATGATGCGGCTCTCTTAACTAGAGGCTATACTCAGCATACTCTCCGTCCTTACATTGATTCTGAAATTAATCATAAACGCCATTTCTTCAAAATATCCTTCATTAATAAGGGTATGGATTTTATATATTTGCCCAGTATCTTCCGTGAGAGATCGGTGCTTTCTTCCATTCCTGCTTATTTTCAAAATACTGAAACACCTATAATTTGTTATAAATATAACAAACCTGTTAGATCTATCATTTTTAATTTCAATAAACTTGTTTCAGATCTTGATATTGATACTAATACTCCTGATTCATGTGATTGTAAAAACTCAAAGTATTGCTATCCTGCTGCTGGTCATGTAATTACTGGCAATTTGAAAATTATTCCTGATTCTAGGATAAGGAATATAATTTCTAAAGGACCGAAATATCGGTTTCCTTCTAAAATTGATTTCAGTAAATGTAGAGATGAAATCGCTGCTTCCTTGAATGAATTCGGTAATCGATGGTGTAAGCGAGAGTATGTTGAGCATAAAGCCCTTAAGGACTGGAAACTTAGCATTTTAAAACTAGTGAATAAACGCATTTCTTTCTATTCTCAAAATACTAACTTATTACCTCCTAAGCCCAAGACGTCTTTACGTCATCTTAAACTAGGTATTCAAGAATTTCATAAGAAGTTTGTTTTGGCCCCTGCAGACAAGGCCGCTAACAACGTCGTCGTTGTGTGACGGCTCCACTATGTTAACACGCTTAAGCAGGAGCTTGGTGGTACTAAGGCCTATGAACTTCAGCCTTTAGCTGAAGAGAGAGCTATAGTAGATAAACATGTTTGTCTTTCAGCCACCAAGTTTGCTGTGTGTGTTAACGAAGGCCAAGACAAGCTTCCTACGCTGTACTGGTTACCAAAACTTCATAAAAGACCTTACAAAGCACGGTTTATTGCAAATTCTAGCTCTTGCACTACCACTGAACTTTCTAAATTATTAACTTCCTGTCTTACTGCTATTAAAACGCATGTAATTAAATATTGTGATAAAGTCTTTGAAAGATCAGGAAGAAATCTGTTTTGGTCTATAAAAAATTCGAATGATGTTTTAAATAAATTGAAATCAAGACATTTTCGTGCTTCTAGTCTTTCTACTTACGATTTTTCCACTCTTTATACTACACTTCCTCATAATCTTATAAAAGAAAAGCTTAATGATTTAATTGAATGGGCTTTTCACAGAGAAGATTCTCTCTATCTTGCATGTAATGTCAGAAATGCATTTCTCACTTCTAAAGAGCATAAAAATTATACACTTTGGTCATGTCAGAAAGTGTGTGATGCCCTCACCTTTCTACTTGACAATATTTATATTAGATTCGGTACTAAGTTATATAGACAAATTGTGGGTATTCCGATGGGTACTAATTGCGCACCTCTTGTGGCTGATCTGTTCTTGTATTGTTATGAAAGAGACTTCATTTTGTCGCTTTCCATTGACAACCAATCTGAAATTATTGAAGCTTTTAGCTCCACTTCTAGATATTTAGATGACTTATTAAATATTGATAATACCTATTTCGATGGTTTGATCAGTCAGATTTACCCCCCAGAACTTCAGTTAAATAAAGCAAATTCTTCTGATACCAAGGCCCCGTTTTTGGATTTACATCTATCAATTGTAGATGGGTTTGTTTCATGCAAAATTTATGATAAACGCGATGACTTTGATTTTGAGATTGTAAATTTTCCTTTTTTGGATGGTGATGTTCCTCGTGCGCCATCCTATGGCGTTTATATTTCGCAATTAATTCGATTTGCTAGAGTGTGTAGCCATGTAACTGACTTCAACACTCGTAATAAATTATTAACGGCTAAACTTCTTAATCAGGGTTATCGGTACCATAAACTACGCAAAGCCTTTTCAAAATTTTATAGACGCCATTCTGATTTAATTTCAAAATTCAATATTGGACTTAAATCTCTTCTGCAACAAGGTCTATCGGAACCCGAATTTTATGGTGACTTAGTATATAAATTCAGAAAAATATATAACCGCAATGACTTCAGCACCCAATTTCGTAAAATCATTCTTCGATATAAAAAGATTGGGTACAACATGGATATTATACGACAGACTGCATGCATGGTAGTTAACCCAATCACGGTTGGCAACTTTGCTTCCCTCTTTAATTGCACGCCGGTGGGTCAGGCCTCAGATTCTATGACGGCTCCAACGTAAAGGCTTATTGAGAATTAGAGAGATCTAATTCAAGGTAATGTTGGTTGGTGCCTGATGCTCTGTCTCTGGTCGGGCCCATCGGGGTCTAACTGTTGGTTTTCTTTTGCTCCAGCATTTCAGTGGTTTCTTGCTGTCGAGTGCTCACCGTTGTCTCACCTCTGTGGTTCTTTGATTTTTGTGTTCACGGAGATGTTGCACTGATGAGTTAGGAGGCCTTCATGCGGACTGAACAAATTATTTGTCTAAATCGCGACGGAAATAAGGGCGAGGATTGTGGCCACGTAAAATCGATTTAAGCCCCCCAGTGGAAATCTTCCACTGACCGTTCCAAGGCGGCTCTTCTGTGGCGATTTATTTATGTTGTTGTTTGTTACTTACTGTGTGTATCACTTGTGTCTTTTATTTTGGATGGCCATATGGCCATTTTGTGGGAAAGTAACTGTCCTTATGGCCTTCCTTTGTTTAGGTTTCCATTATTGTCTGGTCGCTTAATGTTTGTATTTCTTTCCCTTTGGTGTCTTTTATGGGTGGAGTAAGTTAATTGTATCAATTCCTGATCTTTGTTTTACTTCTACTTTCCTTGACGACGTACGAGGGTAGGCTGAAAAGTTCTGAGCCTGACCAAGAAGCAGGCATCGAACAGCCATGAAATTTTGTATTCATTAAATCCAAACCTTTATTACTTGATTTGACTCAAATGAGTTCAAGTTTACCTGCAATAACGTAGAAATTCTAGACTTTGGAAATTGATACTGGCATGTTTTTAAGAAAATGGACAAAATCTGGCATCGTGGTGTAATCAAGTACCTCCATAAAAGGGGTTAGCTCCTAAGGACATTCATGCCGATATGGTTGCGACAACAGGGGATGATGCTCCTTCGTATGCAATCGTGAAAAGGTGGGCAGCAAATTTTAAGATGAGCAAGGACAGCCTTGAAGATGATGACCGTTGAGGACGACCCACAACGGCACCAACTGAGGAAACCATCAGCCAAGTGCAAAGGGCCGTGATGGATGACAGGCGTTTAACTGTGAATCAGTTAGCTAACCCTGTTGGCATCTCCCGTGAACGAGTAGAGAACATTCTACACAGTGAATTAGGAATGTCTAAGGTTTCCGCCAGATGGGTGACATGGCTTTTGACGCCTGACCAACAGTTGACCAGACTGAACCTGTCACAAGCCAACTTTGCTATTTTTGAAGCAGACCAAGATGGTTTTCTTGACCGTTTTGTCACTCTGGATGAGTGTTGGGTTCATCACTTTGAGCCAGAGACCAAAAGACAATCCATGCAATGAAAGCACCCTGGCTCACCCCCTCCAAAGAAGGCAAAGGTAGTCTCCTCTGCAGGGAAGGTGATGGCATCAGTGTTCTGGGATGCCAAGGGTAAAATATTCATAGATTACCTTCAAAAGGGCAAAACAATTAACGGGGAGTATTATGCAGATCTGCAAAAACAATTGCGAAAAGCAATTAAGGCTAAACGAACCGGAAAATTGACAAAAAGGGTCTTGTTCCATCAGGACAATGCGCCTGCTCATAAATCGGTTGTCGCAACGGCTGCTGTGCATGACTGTGGCTTCACACTTGTCGATCACCCTCCGTATTCACCTGATCTAGCTCCATCAGATTATTTCCTGTTTCCAAACATGAAAAAGCACTTGGCTGGGCTGCATTATCGGTCAGACGAGGAGGTGATAGCTACTGTGGAGGAGTTTTTCAGGGACCAAGATGAGACCCTCTATACCACTGGGATCCAAGGACGCAAGCATCACTGGAGGAAGTGTGTGGACAGGAAGGGAGACTATGTTGAAAAATAAGGCACTTTCGGCATGGACAAACCATTGGATCTTGGTCAGGCTCAGAACTTTTCAGCATTCCCTCGTATTTGGATAGGAGTTTCAGAAAAGTTATCCTACGAGTTATGTTTGATCACACGGCATCAATTTCCTTGTCCCAACTAATCGTTTTATCAATTATGACACCAAGTAGTTTATGCTGGATAATCTCATTGTCAATATATAATTCTTTGCACTCTTCACGACTAACGTTTTGACGCGACGAAAGTGTCACATATGCCGTCTTCGGGATGTACACATGCATTTTATTAGACTTGCACCAACAATAGAAGCGCGAGGCAGCACTTGGCAGCTTAACTGCAACTTCATTTAGATTTTTGTTTGCCGCATGCATTGTTGTATCGTCTGCATAAATATCGACTTCTGTACCATTTGTGAATAGGGGCATGTCATTTATATAAAGAAGAAACAAGACAGGTCCTAAAACTGAACCCTGGGGTACACCCGATTTTACTGATTGAAATTCAGATTCCATATGTTTCTCCACTATACATTGCTTACGATTTGTTAGATAGGTTTTCATCCAATTTTGAGATGAATCATTGACTTTATTGTATACTTACTTTTTCAATAGTAGGTCATGGTCGACAACATCAAACGCTTTTCGTAGATCGAAAACGATAGTGCCTAGGCTCTCCCCGTTATCTATACTTTTTAACCATTTGTCGACTAAATTAATAAGAGCAGTTTGGCATGAATTATGTTTTCTAAAACCGCACTGAGCTTTATGAAGAACATTATACTTGTTGAGAAATGCAAATATATGTTTCGTAACATGTTTTTCTACAAGTTTTGAAAGAACAGTGAAGATTGATATGGGTCTATAATTAGACGGGTCGTGTTTAGACCCGCCTTAATGAATTGGCTTTAGTTTTGAGACTTTAAGTGACTCCGGAAAGCGTCCTTCAACAATACGACTAGTGATGATTTCTAGCAGACTTGGAGCAATGACATGTGTTGATAGTTAAAAAATCTTTGGCGAAAGACCATCTAATCCCGTTACTTTGCTGACATTTAGAAATTTTATAGTGTTTATCAGCTCAGATATATTTACTGCTGGTATTTTAAAGTGAATATGCCTAGGAATCAAACTGTTTATATAGTTTTGTAAGTTTTGAAAATCATAATCATGACTAGCATCTTGTTGTGCTATTTTTAATGTTTCACTTATGTTAGCGAAGTATGAATACAATTTATTTATTATATCATTTGGCGAGTCATTTGTGTCGTCATCAATAATTAGTTCGTCCGGTACGTTATTCTGTGAGCTCTGACTACTAAGTTTCTTGACATGTTTCCATAAGTAGGATGTATCTTTCTCTTTGATGGCTTTTTTAAATAAATCTTTTTTGGATGCAAGAATCAATTTAGTAGATTTATTACGCCAGAATTTATACTCATTCCAGTTTTTACGTTTGTGGTGGAAGTCTCTGGGTTTTTTTTGGCAAACTTGATGTCTTCAGTGTACCGTTCTGGTTGTGTTTCATGTGTAACTCGTTTTTGTCGGATTGGGGCATGTTTGTCGAGGACGGACTGGAATGAAGAAAGCCATACAGAAAAATTTAAATCAGAATTGGTCTGACTAAAATTTAAGTTACTTAATACCTCTGAAAGATTTTGTAAAAAATGTTGTTCATCAAAAATTTTGTAGCACCTATATTGTATGGTTTTGTGATGTCCCCTTTTAATTTGATTTTTTGATACCTTGCGCGTAAAACATACGGGATAGCGGTCGCTTATTACTATACACGGGACAAATGATTCTGCCACGTTAGACAAAACTGAGGCATACACATGGTCAATAAGCTTTTCGGAGTGTGCCGTGACGCGGGTGGGTTCTTGGATTACTTGGTTTTAATCACTCATGTCAATGACAGTTTTCCAGTTTGAATTCGTTATTTGATCCTCATGTATATTGATATTAAAATCTCAGTTTCCTTAGTACGAGTGGTTGTCATAGTAAAGTAGAAGTAAAACAAAGATCAGGAAACGATACAATTAACTTACTCCACCCATCAAAGACACCAAAGGGAAAGAAACACAAATAGTAAGCGACCAGACCATAATGGAAACCTAAACAAAGGAAGGCCATAAGGACAGTTACTTTCATACAAAATGGCCATTCAAAATAAAAAGACAGAAGTGATACACACAGTAAGTAACAACCAACATCATAAATTAACCGCCTTGGAACGGTCAGTGGAAAGATTTCCACGTGGGGTGGGGGGGGGGGGTGGGGGGCGGCTTAAATCGATTTTACGTGGCCAAAATCCTCGCCCTTACTTCCGTCGCGATTTAGGAAAATAATTTGTTCAGTCCGCATGAAGACCGCCTGACTCATCAGTGCAACATCTCCGTGAACACAAACAATCAAAGAACCACAGAGGCGAGACAACGGTGAGGACTCGACAGCAAGAAACCACTGAAATGCTGGAGCAAAAGAATACCAACAGTTAGACTCCGATGGGCCCGACCAGAGACGGAGCATCAGGCACCAACCAACATTACCTTGAATTAGATCTCTCTAATTCTTAATAAGCCTTTACGTTGGAACCGTCATAGAATCTGAGGCCTGACCCACCGGCGTGCAATTAAAGAAGGAAGCAAAGTTGCCAATCGTGATTGGGTTAACTACCTTGCATGCAGTTTGTCGTATAACATCCATGTTGTACCCAATCTTTTTAGCTCACCTGACCGAAGGTCATGGTGAGCTTTTCGTGACTGTGAGATGTTTGGCGTCGTCGATCGTCATGCGTCGTGCGTCGTTCGCCGTGCGTCGTTCGTCGTGCGTGCGTAAACTTTTCTTGTTAACACTCTAGAGGCCACAGTTTTGATCCAATCATCATCAAACTTGGTCAGAATGATCATCATGACAATCTGTCGGTCAAGTTCGAATATGGGTCATATCGGGTCAAAAAGTAGGTCACCAGGTCAAATCAAAGGAAAAGCTGGTTAACACTCTAGAGGCCATAATTTTGGTCAAATCATCATCAACGTTGCTCAGGATGATCATCTTGATAATATCTTGGTCAAGTTCAAATATGGGTCATGTCGGGTCAAAAAGTAGGTCAGTAGGTCAAACCACAGAAAACACTTGTTAGCACTCTAGAGGCCACAAATTTGGTCCAATCATCCTCAAGCTTGCTCAGAATGATCATCCTGACAATATCTCGGTCAAGTTCGAATATGGGTCATGTCGGGTCAAACAGTAGGTCAGTAGGTCAAATCATAGAAAAACCTTGTTATCACTCTAGAGGCCACAGTTTTGGTTCAATCTTCCTCAAACTTGGTCGGAATGTTCATCCTGACAATATCTCGGCCAAGGTTGAATATGGGTCATTTCAGGTCAAAAAGTAGGTCAGTAGATCAGATCATAGAAAAACCTTGTTTACACTCTAGAGGCCACAGTTTTGGTCCAGTCATCCTCAAACTTGCTCAGAATGATCATCCTGACAATATCTCGGTCAAGTTCGATTATGGGTCATGTCGGCCCAAAACATAGGTCAGTAGGTCAAATCATGGAAAGACCTTGTTAATACTGTAGAGGCCACAGTTTTCATCCAATCATCCTCAAGCTTGCTCAAAATGATCATCCTGACAATATCTCGGTCAAGTTCGAATATGTGTCATGTCGGGTCAAAAAGTAGGTCAGTAGGTCAAATCATTGAAAAACCTTGTCAACACTCTAGAGGCCACAGTTTTGGTCAAATCATCATCAAACTTGCTCAGAATGATCATCTCTACAATATCTAGGTCAAATTCGAATATGGGTCATGTGGGGTCAAAAGTAGGTCCAATCATAGAAAAAACTTGTTAACACTCTAGAGGCCACAGTTTGGATTCAATCTTCCTCAAACTTGGTCGGAATGTTCATCCTGACAATATCTCGGCCAAGTTTGAATATGGGTCATTTCAGGTCAAAAAGTAGGTCAGTAGATCAGATCATAGAAAAACCTTGTTAACACTCTAGAGGCCACAGTTTTGGTCCAGTCATCCTCAAACTTGCTCACAATGATCATCCTGACAATATCTCGGTCAGGTTCGAATATGGGTCATTTCGGGTCAAAAAGTAGGTCAGTAGGTCAAACCACAGAAAAACTTTGATAGCACTCTAGAGGCCACAGTTTTGGTCCAATCATCCCCAAACTTGCTCAGAATGATCATCCTGACAATATCTCGGTCAAGTTCGATTATGGGTCATGTCGGCCAAAAAAATAGGTCAGTAGGTCAAATCATAGAAAGACCTTGTAAACACTCTAGAGGCCACAGTTTTGGTCCAATCATCCTCAAACTTACTCAAAATGATCATCCTGACAATATCTCGGTCAAGTTCGAATATGTGTCATGTCGGGCCAAAAAGTAGGTCAGTAGGTAAAATCATAGAAAAACCTTGTCAACACTCGAGAGGCCACAGTTTGGGTCAAATCATCATCAAACTTGCTCAGAATGATCATCTCTACAATATCTATGTCAAATTCGAATATGGGTCATGTGGGGTCAAAAGTAGGTCAAATAATAGCAAAACCTTGTTTACACTCTAGATACTGCAATTTTAGTCTAATTATCACCAAACTAGCTGAGAATGACCATCTTGACAATATCTAGGACAAATCCGAATATAGGTCATGTGGGTCAAAAAGTAGGTTAGTAGGTTAAATCATAGAAAAACCTTGTTAGCATTCTAGAGGCCACAGTTTTAGTCCAATCATCATCAAACTTGCTCAGAATTGTCCTCTTTTTGTAATACCTTGGTCAGGTGGGGTATTTTATTTGACAGAAAATGCTGTTAGCAAACAGTGCAGACCCTGATCAGATGCCACGTTCTGCGACGTCTGATCTGGGCCTATGCTGTTTGCCAGGCTACCCCTTCAGGGTCTTCCCGCCTTTTAGGGGTTATTATAATTTTAAACAAATATTCTGTATGATAATACAGTATCTCAAGCAATTCAGACTTTCAGGGTGTTTGGATCATGGTCAAAGTTCCTTTTGCAATTTTTAGAAGAAAATAAAACATTGTCATCACTCGACCTACTTTTATTTCATACTTTCCCCACCATTAGCATGCTACAGATTAGAAATGATTGAAATCAACCTTCAGGCTGCAGAAATATAAATGCTGTCAGACATGAAGGGGCGGACCTTTCATCTCAATGTCGGGTAAAAGTCCCACAAAATTGGAAGCAACGTCTCCAAAATGACCTAAATAGTACAAACCCCAAATCAAACAAACAGAATTGGTCAAATCATACTTGAGACTGCCTTTTTGGTTCAAGATTCATGAAACTTGCCTAGAATGTTTGCCTTTATAAAAACTTGAATATGTTTGAATATGGGTCATGTGGGATCAAAAAACAAGGTGATGAATAGACTCAGGTGAGCGATACAGGACCATCCTGGTCCTCTTGTTATATCGAAGAATGATTTTAAGAAATTTGGTGCTGAAGTCATTGCCGTTATATATTTTTCTGAATTTATATACTAAATCACCATAAAATTCGGGTTCCGATAGACCTTGTTGCAGAAGAGATTTAAGTCCAATATTGAATTTTGAAATTAAATCAGAATGGCGTCTATAAAATTTTGAAAAGGCTTTGCGTAGTTTATGGTACCGATAACCCTGATTAAGAAGTTTAGCCTTAAATAATTTATTACGAGTGTTGAAGTCAGTTACATGGCTACACACTCTAGCACATCGAATTAATTGCGAAATATAAACGCCATAGGATGGCGCACGAGGAACATTACCATCCAAAAAAGGAAAATTTACAATCTCAAAATCAAAGACATCGCGTTTATCATAAATTTTGCACGAAACAAACCCATCTACAATAGATAGATGTTAATCCAAAAACGGGGCCTCGGTATCAGAAGAATTTGCTTTATTTAACTGAAGTTCTGGGGGGTAAATCTGACTGATCAAACCATCGAAATAGGTATTATCAATGTTTAATAAATCATCTAAATATCTAGAAGTGGAGCTAAAAGCTTCAATAATTTCAGATTGGTTAACAGTGGAAAGCGACAACATGAATAAAAATCAAAAATGAGTTCCTTTAAGAGCAATGAAAACATTCATAAGAAAGAAGATGGGTCATACTACGTAGTTTCGGCTAATAAAGCCTCATCAGTGACCCTGTAATGATCCGGCAAAGAAAGCCAGAGAAAACATACTGCAATTTTGCGAATTTCGAATAGGCAGTCGATTCAAAGACTGAAATAAATCAAAATGGGGTCCAAATAAGTAAAAACCTGTCTAGAATATAAATCTAAACCAATAATTAAATTCTGATTTCTCAAAATATCCACGCTGATCTCAAAGGACCAAAAGTAAAATATAAACTGCACTATGGTTGATGTACGGGGAGACGTTTTACGGCCGCCACAAGTCTCTTTCATAACAATACAAGAACAGATCAGCCACAAGAGGTGCGTAATTCGTACCAATCGGAATACCCACAATTTGTCTAAATAACTTAGTACAAAAATTCCTGCTCGTAATGCTCAGATATGAGCGAGTAGCAGTAATAGGAGAAAAAAAATCTAATATTCGTCGTCATTTCATATTCCGATGAGCTCCATAAATTTTGTTTATATCTGAAATTGGAGTCAATTTTTTAATCTTTGGCTATTATAAAAGATTCCATTTTTAATGGTACACTAATACAGCATACATACAGACAGCTTTGTAATTCGACTTTCCAATCCTATGACAATACAAATTAATGTGTGCTAAGCATAGACTCAAACTTTTTGTTAAAGCTAATACTTGAAGAATATAAACCTTACCTATCACAGACGTGAAGAATTCTGGGGCGGAACTTCCTGCCGCCATAAATGTAGCACCTGCAACATCTTCCTGAAGATTAAGTCCTGAAAATGAATGAATAAATGAATGAATGAATGAATGAAGGAATGAATGAACGAATGGATGAATGAATGAATGAATGAATGAATGAATGAATGAATGAATGAATGAATCAATCAATCAATCAATCAATCAAACAATCAATCAGTAAATGACCGTCAGTTAGTCAACCTATCAATCATCCAGTCATTCAATCAAGCAAGCAATAGACCGATCAATCCATCCGTTAATCTTTCAGTTTTGTTTGATTTTTTTTATTTCCATTAAAACTGTATAGGTCGTTTTAGAGACGTTGCTTCCAATTGTATGGGACTTTTACCCGACATTGAGATGACATGACGTCTCAGGCCCTTTCGCCCAATGAAACTTCACCATTCCGTTAGTCAGCCAATAAATCCATCAGATAAGTCGATCGCTCAGTCTGTCAGCAAATCAAGACTTTAACCGATTTTGTACTAGAAACCCCAAAAAGGCTAGTTGGCAAACAGTATAGGCCATAATCAGACGCCGCTGAACGCGTCGTCCGATCATGGCCTATACTGTTTGCAAAAAGTTTGTCCAAGTTTTCCAAACAAATTTGGAAGAAAACACAATCTGACACCCCAAAATGTCGAAATGGCCATATATAAGGAGGAAGATTCCATTCGGTACAAACAGGGTTAAAGATGAATCATGAGAATCAATCAGAATTCAGTAGATCGACAGCTATTCAAACGTATATAGAGTATCTAACATTCGTCGTCATTTCATATTCCGATGAGCTCCATAAATTTCATATAAAACGACAACTCGTGTAAGACTCTGTTTATCATATAACTTTTTTTTTCTTAAATCCGATTTTGTTGTAGGAATGGATACACCTTCAAGGGAGGCAACTCATTCAAAATTATTAAAGGGTTTCCGGGGGGTATACCTTATTTTTCTCATTTTTGCTCTAAAATATAGATTGCGGGTACTCGTTAGAACCGCCTCAATGAGGCGGTTCTTACGAGTGCCCACAATCTATATTTTGAGCAGAAATAAGAAGAATATCACAATTTTTCATCTTTTTTTTTTTCGGCGATAAAGATGGCAATGTATTTGTATAGGCGTGTTTGCGTAATGAATAGAATGATGCAGCTGAATGAGGAACACATTTGAAGTGACAAAATAAATAGATCGATGCAACAGAAAAACAAGCAGCTATTAGACCATTACGCAAACATGCCTATTTTATGTCTCCTGAGGAGCAAATTCTTTTTCTTTAAGAATAGATCCTTTTTCCCGTGAGACTGAGTTTGAAGAAAAGCGAACAGTAAGTCCCCAAAGTTCTTTCCCATTGAAATGTAGTGGAGTGTGTGTGTAAATTCGGGTTTAACGTCGCTTTCAGCAATTTTTCAGTCATATCACGACGGTGTCTGGTTGCGACAGGGAGCTCAATGCTCACTTTTATAGTGCTGCTTCACTGAAGTATCATGTCCCAGACACATTACATGATACCACACCCAGTCACATTATCCTGACACTGGGTCGACCAGTCCTAGCTCTACCCCGTAAATCTGAGTACCAAGCGAGGAGCAGCCAGTGCCATTTTTAACGACTTTGGTATGACCCGGCTCGGGATCGAAGCCGTGACCTCCCGTTCCCCGGAGCGGACACTCTACCAACTGAGCTATCGGGGCCGGTGAAATATGGTCGAAAATATCTGTCAGGTGAATTCATTCCCCGTCATAGCTATTCGATAGAAAACGTCTGTGTTCGTGTTGTTTGTGTGTGTGTGTGTGTGTGTGTGTGTGTGTGTGGCGGGGGGGGGGGGGGGGGGGATGGGGGGTGTCTCTTGGAAATGGTATTGAAATATGTGTCACAATTATACGCTATGTCAAACAATTTTTACAAGCGTTTCGTTACCGTTCGAAGTTTGTAATAATTTTGATCAAACAATATATTTTGGTATAAAGAAATTCGAATAGAGAACCAAAATACAATCGTTCTGTCTTACATTCATGTTGAAATGACTTGCCTTTCAAGAGTATATAAACCGCGCCATGAGAAAACTACAGTAAAACTTCGATGGCTCGAACACCGATGGCTCGTTTACCATGGCTGAGTCGAACCCGTATTTGAGTCCCTAGAGAATGCCTCTACATACAAAGTAGTGGGACGTGATTAAGGAGATTTTCTATTTTTATCTTGCAGATGTATGTTGTGTGTACTCATTAGAATCGCCTCGACGAGGCGATTCTAATGAGTACACACAGCATACATTTTTATAGAATACCGAAAAGAGGTCGCAAAATTAGCCCCTTTATGCCTTCTGGCAGTAGCCCTCAGTGGCTCGAACTACCCCTGTCTCGAACAGATTTTAGTGGTCCCAAAGGTGTTCGAGCCATAGAGGTTAGACTGTATTTTTGCTATTTGTGAACCACAAAGTTACAGACCAGCCAGCGCATGCGTACAGTCTGATCAGATCAGTCTGATTGTGTTCGCTACTCGGATGGTACAGTACCTCTAGTTTCCGCCATGTTAACAGGTCCGTGAAATGAACACGTCCGTGAAATGAACACCCCTATACTTGAACTTTAAAAAGAGAAAAAAACGGGGTTTACGGGTATATACATTTTTTTCTTCATTCCTGCTCTATATTTATTGAGGCGGTTCTAACGAGCCGTGATCCACAATCCAAATTTGCTAAATTTGGACTAAAAATAAGAAAAATATCAAAAATTTTCATCAGAATAATGTCCGTTTTTGTGATAAGAAACAAAATGAAAAAAGCACTATGTCTCACGAATATGTTATAGTAATGAAGGTTTTAATGGTCTAGTCTCATCACCCTCCCCCCAACCCCCACCCCCTCCCAATCACGAAAACAGGCCTATCTAATTCTGACCCATTGAATCCCACTTTTGTGTAGTAAAACTGGTGTTTACAGGTGTTAACCTTATTTTTCTTATTTCTGTTCTAAAATATAGAATATGGGTAATCGTTAGAACCGCCTAGAAATAAGAAAAATATCACATTTTTTCATCTGAAAATTTTCGTTTTCTCGTAATGGTGTTCATATGATGCGATTGCCATACCCTTATTCGGCCTTTTTTAGTATCTTTAAACTAGAGTCTATGAATTAAAAATCACTCTTTTTCAAGTGAAAAAGAGTGATTTTTAATACATAGACTATTTGTGAAAAAGAGTGATTTTTAATTCATAGACTATTTGTGAAAAAGAGTGATTTTTAATTCATAGACTATTTGTGAAAAAGAGTGATTTTTAATTCATAGACTATTTGTTATTTTCCCTGCGGAAATATAATTTAGAAGAATTTTTAAACTAGAGCACTGCTCAAGTATACGCTAGTGGGCGTAAGCAGTGTCTCAGCGTATTTTACTGTCGAATTCTCATCCTGGTGTCAATTTGGCTCTAATTGTGATTTCTGTGATGACCGAGTTGTTTCACTGATGATTTGAAAAAACTTCGCGCGACCGAAAAAAAATTTTGAAGCACGGTGAAAATGAGGGTGAGGGTTGGGATCCTATAAAGTATACCTAAGCCCACCAGTAAGGTTTACTGACCATGCCAAGTCGGTGCTCAAGTATCCTATTTAGTGTTTGTTGTGTTGGTGATTCTGATTTTTCCTCAGTTATATATGTTGTTACTTTTTAATTACGTTTGAATTATCTGAGTCACCACCTATTTGGGAAAGAGCCGCTGACTCGATTTACTAGTGGTTGTTTAATATCGTCACTACATGTTTCGACATCTTTTCCTAGTGGTATTATGTGAAGGATTTGGGATCTGGTTGTATCGTTCCCCTTTTCAATTCACAAACTTCTTTAATGTGAAGGGTCTTAATAAAACCTAGACTCGCTTTTTCTGGCTATAGTACTTGAAACTCTTCATAGCTTAACGATGCAAAACAGAATTTGTAGCTGCTCGGTTTAGCATATTTGACGCACAAATAAATAGAACATACCACAGCATACTCGTTTTTTTCTCAATATCGGGTGGGGTTTACCAGAACTTCTTTACGTGGACTTGTTTAGTTGATGAGCAAATAAACATCACGTCATCAAATCCATATAAGGAGCACCCGTGTTAGCCCCTCTTTATACAGAGGAATTGAGAATACCTGGTTCGTGTCTTTTGATATTATGTTTATTAGGCAAGGATTCGAGAACGGTGGTAGAATCGCGAGGCGTGCCGAGCGATTCTACATGCGTCCTCGAAGCCGAGCCTTATAAACTTGATATCAAATGACACGAATCTGGTATTCTATTTATCAGTTAATCCCCTTGTAAACTCTAACATTTTGGCAACTTTTTCGAACAGTCCAGTTCATAGAAGTGCAATGTCATGTTGACCTGATAAAGCTCACTTGTCTCGAGATAGCATATCTTTATCAGGTCAAGATGTTACAATGCAATTAATAT
The DNA here is from genome assembly GCA_963580285.1 of Lucinisca nassula. Lineage (NCBI taxonomy): Eukaryota > Metazoa > Mollusca > Bivalvia > Lucinida > Lucinidae > Lucinisca > Lucinisca nassula. The sequence goes on along the minus strand of OY757025.1, from coordinate 35,763,522 downwards.
ATGGGGTAACTGATCAATGAGCTTAATTGTATACCATAGTGTTTCCAATTTGCTCCCAAATACATACAGAAATGTTGGTACTTGTCAAAACCGCCGAAATGAGGTAGTTCGGAACTTCTGACAAACACGTATAATCTATGATTTGGATATAAATAGGGACAATTTGGCAGAATGTCATGATTCAGAGCTATGATGGACAATATAATGCCACGTGGTGGCACCAAGCAAGCCAACGTCTGGCCTATATCGTACGACGTGGTAACATCGACGTGGTAACATTGTTACCACGTCGAGTTGATGTCGACCCGACGTCTACCCGTTGTTTTGTACTAGTTTGGAGAGTACTTACGTTCACAGATAGCTTCTAGTGAGGGTACAAAATAATCATCACAGACAATCGCTAAAGTTCCAAACATATAAATAGCCAGTAATATATGGACGGCCATAGCGCCATCTTGTGTTTGCTTAAGCGTGAAGAAGTTGCTAGGAAACTCATCCACTGCACGTGGCATACACTCTTCTGTTTCATTGTCGTCTCCATTATCTGCAATAAAAAACGAAAACATGAGGATAATATTATAAGAATCTTATATGGGTGTGAGGGGTGGATAGAAAAATCCGTCACTCAGGATCACTGTCCGGCATCACTCAGGATCACTCTCCGGCATCACTCGGCTTGCCGAGTGATACCGGACAGTGATACTGCGGGACGGATCGTTCTATCCACCCCTCACACCCACATAGGATTCTTTTTCTTGCATACCTTCCATTTCTTAGCGCGGATGTTTAATGCAGCAGTCACTTCGGTCACCAACGTCCGCCATATTGTGGTGACACTACAGGAATGTTAAGTGACGTCGCGTAAAGTGCTGTGACGTAAGCTTTAACGACGGCGCATATGAGGTCGTATTCAACCAGTGCATTTATCAAACACGCGAGAATATTCGATTTTGGGTAAGAACACCAGGGGTAAACAGAATTTCTATTCCAAGCTAAAACTATGGATTTTCTTATCAGGTGTGCACGAAAAGAATTATTTTGATTTTGGGATCACCCCCCCCCCCCCCACACACACACACACATTCACATTGGGATCACCCGGACAGTGATCCTGAGGGACGGATCTTTCTATCCACCCCTCATACCCATATATGATTCTTTTTCTTGCCTACCTTCCATTTCTTAGCGCGGATGTTTAATGCTGAAGTCACTTCGGTCACCAACGTCCGCCATATTGTTATGACACTACAGTACTACTGTCCTTAAATGGCCTCATTAATCCCAAAGGAAATGAAAATACCAACTGCGCCATGACAGTTAACACAATCTGCAGAAAACGCAAATGTCAGGATGAAATTAATATTACAAGTCGTGTTCAATTTCAGTGTTTTAATGCATAAGATGTGGATTTTCAGTTTTTGCCGAATTGCAGTTTTATTCTCGCTTGACAGCCGATGCGTAGCGTCTCAATTTTGGAATAATGGCAGTAACAGATCCCCCAGAACGCAGCGTCTGATCCGGATCTACACTATTCTACACACATTTTTGTAAAACTTTCAACAAAAATACATGGTTCGCCTATATTTGAAAGCTGACGGGTATTAGAATGACGATCATAGGAGGAGGGGGATGGGGGTTGGGTGAGACGAAGGTGTGATGTATCTTGGGTCACTAGGGCGTCCAACTGATATTGCCTAACAGTTCGCCTTGTAGATCTCTTTTCTCTGGGAGACAAGACAAAATGACCCCCTGACGTGTCATTAAACCGCAACACAAACAATCAAAGACGATGATATTGTCATATGTGGATATTTCCGTATATGGGTTGCGTGCAGACAATTAATGAGGCATAGGTAAAAGTCATTGTGTTCGCAAATTGAACACATACATGATTGTCGAAATGTATACTATCCATGTTGGTTCAGCTGCAACAGATTCATTCAGCTACCAATGATTTCCAAATTGTCAGATCAAAAGGTTTTGATTTACCTCTATATCTTTGATGGCAATGTCGCAAAACACTGTGAAGACAAGTTTAAGGCATTTATTCTTGATAATTGAGGCTTATAATGTCATTACATAATATTATGTAGCCCTCAGTGCTGACTGTAGAGAAGTCCTCTGTCTGCAACAGGTAAGGGGCCTCCTTGGGGAAAATCAATAAGTGACTAACTATCAACTAGAATGTATCTTATTGATTTTCCCCTTTAGTACCTCAGTCAGGAGATGCAACAGGAGCTACTAATCACCCTAATAAAGGCCGCCTTTGATCTGCTATATACTGTATATCACAGGGGGGCAATAAAACAATTATGAACACACGGTGTGTTCTACTGTCTTAGAATTAATGCCTTTAACTTGCACCCGTGACCTCAAAATGATGTAAATTTCAACACGACACATTAAGTTTGATGCTGTTGGTAATAGATTGACCAATCAGTGGTCATCACTGACAAGTGGGTGTGCTCTTGATCTAGTATAGTGAACTCTTTGATTGTCAAAATATTTTAGTTTAAAAAGAAATTTGGTTGTTATTCGTATCTTTGATCTTTATATAGAAAAGAAACATTTGGTAGCAGTGCCAGGCATCACGAAAACACGCCTGTATAATGTTGACCCCATTGAACCCCACTTTTATATAGTAAAACTAGGGTTTCCGGGGGGTATACCTTATTTTTCTCATTTTTGCTCTAAAATATAGATTGCGGGTACTCGTTAGAACCGCCTCAATGAGGCGGTTCTTACGAGTGCCCACAATCTATATTTTGAGCAGAAATAAGAAGAATATCACAATTTTTCATCTTTTTTTTTTTTCGGCGATAAAGATGGCAATGTATTTGTATAGGCGTGTTTGCGTAATGAATAGAATGATGCAGCTGAATGAGGAACACATTTGAAGTGACAAAATAAATAGATCGATGCAACAGAAAAACAAGCAGCTATTAGACCATTACGCAAACATGCCTATACAATTACATTGCCACTTTTATCGCCGTAAAAATGAAAATTTTAAGAAGAAAAATTGTGATATTTTTCTTATTTCTGCTCAAAATATAGATTGTGGGCACTCGTTAAACCGCCTCATCGAGGCGGTTCTAACGAGTACCCACAATCGATATTTTAGAGCAGAAATAAGAAAAATAAGGTATACCCCGGAATCCCCAGTTTTACTATATAAAAGTGGGGTTCAAGGGGGTCAAAATTATATAGGCGTGTTTTCGTGATGCGGGGTGGCTCGCCAGAAAATTCCTTATTGTCATGGGCATAAGCTTGGCTATTGCCAGATAAAGCTATGTACCTTATTCTATCATCACACCAAATACAAACCAAATTCATCGTATCGTTTGGAAGATATGAGCGCTTAAAATACCTATTATTGCTATGTCTGTGGCCTTGACCTTGAATTTAAGGTAATGCGCAAGGGAGGGAGTGATGCTTAATAAAACATTAAGCCTTTATCTATTATCATGTATGCCCTATATCCAACATATGCTACAAAACTATGAGCTCTTAAACACTTTAACAGGAAAAAACCTAAGTCAATGACCTTACTTTTTAGATCCTAGGCATGGGCTGGGGTATTGCTGAATATAATTTTGGTCCTTTATCTAGCATCGTACCAAATATGAACCAAATCCATCGTTCGGTTAGGAAAATAGATGTATTTGTTCATAGTAAACCATAACTTAAAATTTTAAAGTCTCTGACCTTAACCTTGATGTCATGGAATGGTCGGCTGTGTGTGTGTGTGTGTGTGTGGGTGTGTGTGTGAGTGTGTGTGGGTGTGGGGGGTTATTGCTGAGTAAAACTGGACCTATATCTATCACCATACCAGGTATGAACTAAATACATCCTATGTTTTAAAAATATGAGTTCATATATAAATTTGACATTACAATCCGTGAACTAGACCTTGTGGTAACGGGCAATGGCGGGATTATTGCTGAATAAAACGTTGAGGCTAAACATATCATCATACCAAAATATGAGCCATAACTATCCTATGGTATGGAAAATATGAGCACCTAAAACACCTCAGCATGAAATTTCCAAGTCCTTAAACTAGACCATGAGGCCATGGGTACAAGGGGTTATTAACCCTTATCTTGCTGGATATTCACCTAAGCCACACCCATTTCATTATATCAACCAATCAAATTACTTGATGTAATTTATTGCTACAAATTCATAAACTGAATGCCAAACAGTGTAGATCCTGATCAGATGGCCATCTGATCTGGATCTACACTGTTTGCAAAGATAGGGGTTGTCGTGAACAGCAAGATAAGGGTTAATGAAAAAAAATATGTATCATACCAAATATGAACCCAATCCTATGGTTTGGAAAATTTGAGCTCTAAAAACACCTTCACTTTAATTTCGACGCCGACGCAGATTCCAGCGCCATCGCCAACTCCAAGGCCAACGTCAACATGTATAGTAAAATATCGGTTTTGAGACTTATTTTGCCTTTGAAAACAAATTTAAAAGTTCCTAACGTTCTCTACAACCAGAGTCCTCTTGTACCAGACCGTGGTCTTAATTTAGGAATTGTACTGTATATGTGTCATTATACTACGGTTTATGTTGTATTACATTCCGAAAAAAACGTTTACAAATTTATGGATACGGCCTAGGGCAGTCGTCATATATGGAAAGTCAACACATATACTACTATGACATTCTTTGCTTACAGACGTTCTGCATTGTAACCAATCGACTTTGCCTGATTAAAGTGTATTACAGCCTATGCGTGGACACAAGCTAAAATGTCAAGTTCTTCAGGAATGTCTACGTCCACCTAATTGATGACTGGAAGCGCAAACAAAATCATTATGTTCCCAAATGAATATAACCACGTTAAAGAACCGTATTTATTCAGAACACGTGCTTAAGTCTGGCTGTCTCGATAAATCCATTTTACCCGGTAATTCCATACGGTATAATTATGTATTTCATTACTTTCAACAGGTCCGGTGTCAATATTTACTGCCTCTGGCAAGTTCCGTCTTAACAATCCATTCCAGAATTACCTGTATTGTATGCCACAAGCGATCGGCGTCTGATCTGGGTCTACCAAGTTTGCCTAATCTTATTTTGGGACACTAGGATTAAAAGGGTTGTTAACAAGACTTGGCATGAAAGAATCTAGAAAAACAGAAAATTTAAATGATTAGATGTCCCATAGTTTCATTTTGTTTACTCTCAGCACACGCACACAAGATGGGCGTCAGACGCACCATAGCAATTCTGTTTATCATGCTACATATAAGGGTACACTAAAAAATTGCGCTCATTGCCTTGTCCAGTAACATTCGAACTTACTGAGATCCTGTAAAATACATAGCAACAAATAAAGTTGGCATTTTGTGATGGCTGAATGATAGTTTTTGTCAAAACTCCAGAAAAACCTATGTTGTGGGTATTCATTAGAACCGCATCGACGAGGCGGTTCTAATGAATACCCACAACATAGGTTTATTTGCAGAAATAAGGAAAACTATCCTTGAATTATCGCAAAACTACGGACCTTGTCTGTTGCTACGAAAATATTCTATTGATTGGCATTGAAGGTATTTGTATTTCCCTAAATGATCACGCAAATCTTCGCCGGAAGACACTACAGATCCGATGTAAGGAGCCTAAGCCAGACGGTGTCGTATTATCAACCAAGCAAAGAACGTTCCTAATAATGCTTAAGACATCTATTCTTGGCGTTTATTACTTGAAGTACCTAAATCGTTTCACCATAGCATCAAACTGGGCTTCATAACGTGTTAAAATACAGAGATAATGGCAAAATGCGACCGACTCGGTATAGATAGATAGATAGATAGATAGATAGATAGATAGATAGATAGATAGATGGATAGATGGATGGATGGATGGATGGATAGATAGATAGATAGATAGATAGATAGATAGATAGATAGATAGATAGATAGATAGCACCGCTTTGCAGCTCTGCGTGGAAGCATCATGCAGCCCATCTATTTCTTCAAGCCCCGATGGATGGGGCCGTAACGCAGTGACACCGTAATTGAAACATTACAAGAAGAAAGTCTGTATGCCAGCTTCTTTCCCGCAAAAATGGCAAGACAACTTTTCCAAAATAATTTTTCCAGTACATAAATGCAACGATACGCAATGATAAAAAGCGACAATATTAAACCACAAAAGTAGCACCGTCTTGCGACAGACTGCATACATGGTAGGTACCCTTCCATGGTTGATAAAGTTGCTTCCCTATTTCATTGCACGCCGTTGGGTCAGCCTAAAGACTTACTTTTTAAGAAGGACGTTTTGATTAACTTTTGAAATTTGATAAACGCTGTCATTTAATTTGATATGTGCAGTCGTTAGTGCACTTGCCTCTGATGCTTGAGGTCCCGGGTTCGATCCCCGGTAGCGGCGATAAAATTTCGGTGTCCGAATACGCTCCATTGGCATTATTTGCAGGGATGAATGTAATAAAGTGCACCGTCCCGATCACGTTAACTGGAGGCCCCCCTGGACAGGGAGAACCATCCCCAGTGCGGGTTAAAGAACCTTACCGTAATTTCATGTTTACTGTGTAGGCTTTCATCCTGCAAAATCTGGAGTGTATGTAATGTACACCTGCGAGTAATGGCCAAATGTGACCGATCGCAGTATCAGTAACAAGAGGGCCCAGAGGGCCCTTAATCGCTCACCCGAGAATTAGTGTCTCTAGTACATTCTAGGCCCAAGGGCTATAATTTGAACAAACTTGGAAATGGTCCACTAGATGAAGCTTAATACAAAATATCAAAGACCTGGGCCTTCGGGTTTCAGACAAGAAGATTTTTAAAAGCTTTCTCTATATAAGACATGAAAAACCAAAGGGTCCCGGGGTGGGGGCATTTTTGGCTCCAGAGCTATAATTTGAACAATCTTGAAAGAGGTCAACTAGACGAAGCTTCACACCAAATATCAAAGATCTGGGCCTTGCGGATTCAGAGAAGAAGATTTTTTTTAAAGATTTTCCATGTATAAGCCTATGTTAAACCAAAGGCCCCAGGGGTGGGGGCATTTTTGGCCCAAGGGCTATAATTTGAACAATCTTGGTAGCAGTCCACTACGTGAAGCTTCATATCAAATAGCATAGACCAGGGCCTTGTTGTAGTAGAGAAGAAGAATTTTAAATATTTTCCCAAATTAAGCCTATGAAAAACCAAAGGGTCCCGTGGTGGGGGCATTTTTGGTCCTAGGGCTATAATTTGAACAATCTTGATAGAGGTCCTATAGATGAAGCTTCACACCAAATATCTAAGACCTTGACCTTGCAGTTTCTGAGAAGAAGATTTTTTAAAAGATTTTCCCTACATAAGCCTATGTAAAACCAAAGCCCCCCGGAGCGGGGTCATTTTTGGCCCCATGGCTATAATTTGAACATTCTTGGTAAAGATCCATTAGATTAAGCTTCACACCAAATATCAATGACCTGGGATTTGCGGTTTCACAGAAGAAAAGTTTTAAAGATTTCCCCTACATAAGCTTAGGTAAAACCAAAGCCCCCCCCCCCCCCCCCCCCCTGGGCGGGGGCATTTTTGACCCCATGGCTATAATTTGAACAATCTTAGTAGAAGTCCGCTAGGTGAAGCTTCATACCAAATATTAAAGACCTGGGCCTTGTGGTTTCAGAGAAGAAGAGTTTTAAAGGATTTCCCTAAATAAGCCTATGAAAATCCAAAGGGTCCGGGATGGGGGCATTTTTGGCCCCAGGGCTATAATTTGTTCTTGAAAGAGGTCCACTAGATGAAGCCTCACACTAAATATCAAATATCTGGGCTTTGCGGTTTCAGAGGAGAATATTTTTAAAGATTTTCCCTGTATACGCATATGTAAAACCAAAGGCCCCCGGGGTGGGACCATTTTTGGCCCCAAGGCTATAATTTGAACATTCTTAGTAGAGGTCCACCAGGTAAAGCTTCACACCAAATATTAAAGACCTTGGCCTTGTGGTTGCAGAGAAGAAGATGTTTTAATGATTTTCCCTTTTATATGCCTATGTAAAGCCAAGGGCCCCCGGGGCGGGGCATTTTGGACCCCAGGGCTGTAATTTGAACAATCTTGGTAGAGGTCAACTAGATGAAGCTTCACACCAAATATCAAAGATCTGGGCCTTGCGGTTACAGAGAAGAAGATTTTTAAAATTTTCGTTTAAAAAGAATCTATTTTAGCTCCTTTGACCTAAATGTGCAATGGACCGGAACCATTTGAACAACTTTGAAAGGGGACCACCTAAGGATCATTCTTGTGAAGTTTGGTCAAAATCCGATCAGTGGTTTAGGAGGAGATGTCATTTGAAGAAAAAGTTTACGCACGCACGCACGCACGCACACACGCACGCACGACGGACGACGGACAAAAAGGGATCCCAAAAGCTCACCTCGTCACTACGTGACAGGTGAGCTAAAAAGAAAGAAAGAAAATTCACTGTATCTTCTGATGAAAATGTATAATACACTCGGTCAAAAACATTCCTTTACATTAAATTGCTTCTGTTACCATAATTACTACGAACGGAAAAAATACGAAATTGTTTTCGTTTGGTTAGAGAAATCATTTTGCTACGCTAAAGCTACATTCGTTCTTTTTACTTCAACCAATCACCAAACAGAAAAAGGGTCACTGTGCCATTTTTGCAGACAAAATCATAAAAATGCAGAGATTTAACGCCATAACAATTACTCTGTTCAAGATTCCTGAAACCCGATACATGCTACATTTCCGTTAATACGGTCCTATGTGTCTAGTCACAAAACAGTTCCATCGCATCACGATAAATAACCCGTGCGACATAGTGTATTTTTCACATCTCCAAAATGGCTACTTTTCTGAAGAAAACCCGTGATAGTTTTGTTATAAATGTTCAAAACAAGGGCTGAGGGTGCTCGCTAGAGCCACCCCAGTGAGGCGGTTCTAACGAGTACTCACAATCTATGTATTGGAGCAGAAATAAGAAAAATAGTGTATGACCCTGTAAACCCCAGTTTTGTTCTACATAAATTGGGGTTTAGTGGGGTCTTCATTTCACGAACTTGTTCAGGTGATGGGCTACGAGAAACAGGTGATTATGTTTGGTCCTCCAATTTGAGAAGTTGTCTGCAAATGCTGCTTTCTGGTGTCTGGGAATGTGTGACGGTCGTAAAAAGTCTCCCTGTCCTACATCATAGTGTAGATTATATTTTCTTGTCCTTTGGGATCATTGATTCCATTGCTGAATTTTGAGAATATTTGAGGGTCACTGATGAGGCCTTATTGGCCGAAACTAGCTAGTCTGGCCCAGAAAACATGTCCACTCCATATTTTCAAATTCTGTGGTGGTTTTCTTGCTTCCAAAGAATAACCATTTTTAGAACATATTCAACGGAAAACCCATAGAAAAACGGAATTGGTAGAGCTACATGCCACATGAATTTTCTGCATCATTTATCATCATGGTAATTAGCAATAGTGGTAACATCGCGTTTCTAAAAGAAATAGGCAAAACTGATTGAAAGGTATAGAAAAATGTAACAACTGTTCGTAAATTGCAATTTTAAATGAAAGAATTTCACAAATTTTAAACCTGCTTGTGATGCAAGATGATGAGATGGTGTACAGATTGAGTGTTCTTCGATATTCAGTGAATATAGTGATTCATCTTAGATTCAAATAAAAAAGATCATCTGCGCACGCGAAATACCCAGTCCTTTGCGAAACATTTCTAGACATGTATTGCAAGGCAACTCTTGTGCAGATGCCAAGTGCATTGTCTAGCTTAACGTCCAATTCATATGTCTACAGCCATCATTTAGCTCAGAAGCTTCCGGATAGCTAGTGTGTACCCCAAAATAGGTATAGTTACGTTTTTACCAAGTAAATTTCAGCAATTTCTGCTCCAAATACAGATTTTTGATGCTGATTTGAACATTTTATAGAGGTTAAAAAGGGTCTAGACAAACAAAAAGAAAATCATACCTTCATAATATATAAAATGGAGAAACGACCAGGAACTGATACAATCAGATGCCAAATTCTTCAAACATTATTAATTGATTATCCTATATTACACAAGGTCAACCAATATTCAAAAATCATAAATCATGTTTTTAATTGCATCAATTAATAAAATTGTCATTAATCAAGTAATTTCGTATTGGCCCAGTTACAGGTCCGAGGTCTGCTGTATTGGCACGAGGCCGAAGGCCGAGGCCAATACAGCTGACCTCGGACCTGTAACTGGGCCAATACGAAATTATTTGATTAATAACATTATATTTTCACTAGGGAAAGAAGTCGAAACATGGAGCGACGACAGTAAACAAAACGGACAACAGGTAAATCGAGTCAGCAACGCATTCCCAAACAGATGGTGACTCAGAATATATAAAGTTAACAAAAAGAAGCAATATACATAATGGAGGAAAGAATCAGAATCACCAGCATGGCAAACATTTAACTGGAAGGACAAACGTAACTACAAATGAACAACAACGAAGAGGAAAGAATCAGAACCATGAACGTAACAACATATATGATCAGGGAAAGAATCAGAACCACCAACACAAAACATGCAAAAGCACCGACTTGGAACGGTCAGTAAAATCTACTGGTGGGCTATAGTTAACATTACGGGATACCAACACTCACCCTCACTTTCGTTGCGGTTCATCTACACCTAACTAAAAAGGAGCAATATACATAATAGGGGATTTGTTTGTTTGATTTGAGGTTTAACGTCCCCATCAACACTGTAAAGGTCATTTTGGGGACGCTGCTTCCAATTTCGGGGACTTTTACTCGACATTGAGATGAAATGACATCCCAAGCCCTGTCGCCCAATGAAACCAATAGGTTTATTAGCATGGACCTCGCACCGCGGTTCCTGGACAGGCTTAGATCCTCTAAGCGGTTTACCAGTACAAGTGTGCAGGCCGGATTCAGCTCTGCATGGAAGCATCATGCAGCCCATATATTTCTTCAAGCCCCTATGGGCGGGGGCTGACATAATAGGGAAAAGGATCTGAATCATCAAGATGACAAACATGAATAATCTGGAAGGACAAATGTAACTAAAAATGAACAACCAAAAAGGGGGAAGAATCCGAATCATCAACGTAACAACATAATATATAATTAAAGAAAGAATCAGAACCACCAACACAAATCATGAAGGATCCACAGCAAAAGCAGCGACTTGCATCAGTCAGTATTGTCAGTTACACACCGGCCCCGATAGCTCAGTTGGTAGATTGTCCGCTCCGGGGAACGGGAGGTCTCGGGTTCGATCCCGGGCCGGGACATACCAAAGTCGTTAAAAATGGTACTAGCTGCTCCTCGCTTGGCACTCAGATTTACGGGGTAGAGCTAGGACTAGTCGACCCAGTGTCAGGATATCGGACTGGGTGTGGTATCATGTAATGTGTCTGGGACATGATACTTCAGTGAGGCAGCACTATAAACGTGAGAATTGAGCTCCCTGTCGCAACCAGACACCGTCGTGATATGACTGAAAAATTGTTGAAAGCGACGTTAAACCCGAATTCACACACACACACACACACACACACACACACACACACACACACACACACACACACACACACACACACACACACACACACACACACATTGTCAGTTACACCGTTAATGCACCAAGCAGACGATATAGGCGTGTTTTCATGATGGACTTTGAGTACTCCTACACGATTCTAACCAGCATCCATAATGAATGATTGGATTAGAAATAAGAAAATATATCTAAAAAAAAAAATTTCGTCTCCAAAGTGCAAGCTTTGGTGTGTCTGTGTTATCGTAATACCATAATATGTTTACCAAGGAAACAAGAAACTGAAGGTAAACAGTTCCATTACGAAAACATGCCTATACAAATACATTGTAAATTTTACCACCCAAAAAATGAAAGTTTTCAGATGAAAAATTTCGATATTTTTCTTATATAAAAATTGATTGTGGATACCCGTTAGAACCGCCTCGTCGAGGCGGTTCTAACGAGTATCCACAATCTATGTTTTTGAGCAGAAATAAGAAAAAAATAGTGTATACCTCTGCAAAATTACGCAAACACGCCTATACAAATACATTGCCACCTATGTCACCGAAAAAATGAAAATTTTAAGATGAAAAATTGTGATATTTTTCTTATTTCTGCTCAAAATATAGATTGTTTCTAACTAGTACCCACAACCTATATTTTAGAGCAAATAAGAAAAATATGGTTTACCACTGAAAACCCCAGTTTAACTATATAAAAGTGGGGTTTACGGGGGTCAGAATTATACTAGGCGTGTTTTCGTGATGAACCCCAGTTTTACTATAAAAAGTGGGGTTTAAGGGGTTCAAATTTATATAGGAGTGTTTTCGTGATGTATTTTATAATATATATATTTAACATAACATCTGTAACTTCATTTAACTGGCAAATTCATGTGACATTACAAATGTCGATGGGCGGTAATGAGGCCTAAACAGAGAAATTAGTACTTTCCGTGACTTGCAATCATCTTATAACAATTTCTTTTCAATCGTATATTTATCATTATTATCTTTCATTACTTTGTCATATAAGGATTAATAATACGATCCTGCCATCTGAAAACATAGTTACCGCATCACAAAAAACACGCCTATATAATTTTGACCCCTTTGAAGCCTACTTTTATATAGAAAAAAAGGAGGCCTTCATGCGGACTGAACAAATTGTTTGTCTAAATCGCGACGGAAGTAAGGGCGAGGATTGGGGTCACGTAAAATCGCTTTAAGTCCCCCCCCCCCCCACCCACCAAGTGGAATTCGTTTCCGCTGACCGTTCCAAGTTGGTTCTTCTGTCGCGGTTTATTTTTGATATGATTTGTCTTTGGGTGTTTGTGTCGCTTATATTATTTTATTTTCCATAGATATCATATTGGCCATTTTGTGGGAAAGTAACTGTCCTTTTGGCTTTCCGCTATTGATGTTGCCATTGGGTCTTTTGTTTCATGTTTGTGTTTCTTTCCCTTTTGTGTCTCTTATGGGGGCTGTGGGTTGATTGTATCGATTCCTGATCATTGCCTACACTTCTATTTTTTATAGGTGTAAACCTTATTTTTCTTATTTCTTCTCTAAAATATAGATTGTTGGTACTCGTTAGAACCGCCTCGACGAGGCAGTTTTAACGTTTACCCTCAATCTATATTTTTAACAGAAATAAGAAAAATAAAACAAATTCTCATCTTAAAAAATTCGTTTTTGCGGTGGTTATTTTAACTTACCTATGTATAGGCGTGTTTTCGTAATGCGGGTTCGATGGCTACAGAAAACTCACACGTAAGACTTTTGAAGTGACAGTGGACAGACCTCTAACGCATTATGATATACATGTACGCTCGTAAATTTCCTAAAGTTGAAAAGTAACTTTCCAGTTCAAGAAAAAGTTGTTAAACAGTTATGATCAGGTTAACAAGTCCATGTGATGACCGTCCATTATCCTCACTTTTTAAGATGAGAAGTGGCGTTCACAGGGGTATACATTATTTTATTTAACTAAATTTGCTAAAATAAATAGCTTGGCGGTTTGAACAATCACCACAATCTATGATAAGAAAAAATATCGCATATTTTGTAAAACCACCACGATAACACGCCTATATAATTTTGATCCCCTTGAACCCAACTTTTATATTGAAAAAGTAGGGTTTATAGGGGTAAAACTTATTTTTCTTATTTCTTCTCTAAAGAATAGATTATGGGTACTCGTTAGAACCGCCTCGATGAGGCGGTTCTAACGGGTACCAATAATCTATATTTTGAGCAGAAATAAGAAAAAAATCACAATTTTTCTTCTTAAAATTTTCATTTTTTCGGCGATAAAGTTTACAATGCATTTGTATAGGCGTGTTTTCGAAATGTCAGTTCAAAAAAATGCTGTCATGCAGTTAACATCAGTTTAATAAGTCCGTGTGATGAACACCCATTGTCCTAACCCTTTTCTAATGAAAAGTGTCGTGCACAGGGGTATACATTATTTTATAATAAATGGCTTGTGAACCGCATCCATGAGGCGTTTTGAACAAGCACCACAATCTATGTTTAGAATAGAAATAAGAAAAATATCGCATTTTATTTTTGAAAAACGTTACTTCATGATGAAACACGCCATTTCAGCATACAGGTGTGTTAACGTAATGAATATGTTTTCTTTGTCTGAAAATAGCTTTCAGGCTTGAGATATGTAATAAACTTTGAAGTAGAAGTAAAACAAAGATCAGGAATTGATACAATTAACTTACTCTATCCATAAAAGACACCAAAGGGAAAGAAATACAAACATTAAGCGACCAGACCAAAATGGAAACCTAAACAAAGGAAGGCCATAAGGACAGTTACTTTCCCACAAAATGGCCATATGGCCATCCAAAATTAAAAGACACAATTGATACACACAGTAAGTAACAAACAATAACATAAATAAATCGCCACAGAAGAGCCGCCTTGGAACGGTCAGTGGAAGATTTCCACTGGGGGGGCTTAAATCGATTTTACGTGGCCACAATCCTCGCCCGTGTTCTCAAATCATGACTCAATTCATGACTGCTTTTAGAGAAACAATTTGATAGCTTTCGTAAGTCTATAAAACGTCCTTGGCCATTTTAAAATATATCTTATTTCATTTTTTTTGCATACGTCATTACTTTCCCTCAGGAATTAGGGTGGCGGGCACGTCACATGGGATTACACAGCCCAAAATAGCTTGACCCTCAGGACTGACAAATCCTTAAAACAATCAGGTAAACAAGCCCCCCCCCCCCCCTCCCAAAATAAAAACCATTTTATATAGGGCAAAACTGGGGTTTATGGGTGTATATGTTATTTTTCTTATTTCTGCTCCAAGACATAGGCTGTTGATGCTCGTTAGAACCGCCTCAATTCTAACGAGCACCCACAACCTATGGTTGCAGTTTAAAAAAATATCACGGATTTTCATCAGAAAAGTAGCCATTCTGGACACGTAAAAATGCACAACATGTATATCACACGGGTGTATAATCGTAAAACTCTAGGACGGTACTTTACAACTCCTTAAGAGAAGATAAGGAAACGAAAAGCACAAGCCGCGCCACTAGCAAACACTGAAGGCAGATCTGACGCCGCATTCTGCGAAGCCTGCAAGTTTTCAAAAAAAGTTCAGCCATTTTTAAATGCTTAAAAAATCTCAAACTTTTTAAATAGACTTCTGCAATATAAAAAGCAGGTGATTGTATTCAGAACAAAATGGGTTAAACGACAAACCAGGGGACTTTTAAGATATAATAGTGAATCAAGAGAAGGAGGTTTTGGCCCAAAGTTTTGAAAATTATCTAATTCCCCGGAGTACATGTATGCCCGCCATCCCCGCTCTCAGAGAGGGGTAACATTCAACGTTTATTTGATATGAAAACATGTATCTGCTGGTACATATTTCTGCCTTGTTAAACAATATTATAATTTTTACTTTTCCTCCGCCTATAAAATGTTACATGTAGAACCGCCTAGCACCCACAATCTATGACAGTCTATGATTGGATGTCATTATTACATAACCCCATATCTCCATCATTATGTTCATGTACATTTCGAGCGAAAAGTAAAGTAGAAGTAAAACAAAGATCAGGAATCGATACAATTAACTTACTCCACCCACCAAAGACACCAAAGGGAAAGAAATACAAACATTAAGCGACCAGACCATAATGGAAACATAAACAAAGGAAGGCCATAAGGACAGTTACTTTCCCACAAAATGGCCATATGGCCATCCAAAATTAAAAGAAACAAGTGATACACACAGTAAGTAACAAACAACAACATAAATAAATCGCCACAGAAGAACCGCCTTGGAACGGTCAGTGGAAAGATTTCCACTGGGGGGCTTAAATCGATTTTACGTGGCCACAATCCTCGCCCTTACTTCCGTCGCGATTTAGACAAATAATTTGTTCAGTCCGCATGAAGGCCTCCTAACTCATCAGTGCAACATCTCCGTGAACACAAAAATCAAAGAACCACAGAGGTGAGACAACGGTGAGGACTCGACAGCAAGAAACCTCTGAAATGCTGGAGCATTTGAAGTTTGGTTAGTCAAAATAGAAGTGAAGGTAATGATCAGGATTCGATACAATTTAACCACACCTCACATCAGAAACGCGAAAGGGAACGAAACACGAACATGAAATAACTAGAGCCTAATGGAAACTTCTCTAGCGGAAAGCCAAGCGGATAGTTACTTCCCCACAAAATGGCCAATTGGCTATCCGAAAAAAATATATGAGCGATACACACATTCAAAGACGAACTATTACAAAAACAAGAATATCGGTGAAACCGATGAATGCTCCCCGAACGTGCAGTAGTCGGAACAGGAAACATTATCCCAGTTAAAGAGCAGTATACTGTGTATACTCACTGTACTTCAAAATTGAGTATATCAAAACCTGTCTGTGGACAGATTAGCTTGCCTGATGGCACTGTCATACAAACATCAGAAACACAAAAGTCAGAATAAATGAAAGAAAGTGTCTTCAGGTACGATACCATACCCCAAGATCCTTGGTGGTAGTTTAGCTGTATTAATTGGGTAAAACTGTTTAATACAAATTATTGAAAACTTAACTCTCGTACACAGAGGCAATCCTCATAGGACTGTCTCCAGGTATGGTTCCGTATTGGGTGCCTTTACATGCATATAAAATATCAGACGGGTTTGAAAATTATATTAAAATCCATCAGCAAATGTAGATACTAGAGCAATGACAAAGTTTTTCTAAAAGTAGCCGCAGTAATCTTGACTTTGAGCCCAGGACCCTGAAAGTCAAACTTGCTTGAGATATTATCATACCCAACATTTGTGTGAAGTTATATTAAAATCCATCAGCAAATGACGACGCTAGAGCGATGACAAAGTATTTTCTAAAAATAGCCGCAGTGACCTTGACCTTGAGCCCAGGACCCTGAAAGTCAAACTTGCTCGAGATATTTTCATACCCAACATTTGTGTGAAATTATATTAAAATCCATCAATAAATGTAGGCACTAGAGCGATGACAAAGTTTTTCTAAAAATAACCACAGTGACATTGACCTTGACCCCAGGATACTGAAAGTTAAACTTGCTCGAGATATTATTATACCAAACACTTGTGTGAAGTTATATTAAAATCCATCAGCAAATGACGACGCTATAGCGATGACGAAGTTTTTTTCTAAAAATAGCCACAGTGACCTTGACCTTGAGCCCAGGACCCTGAAAGTTGAACTTGCTCGAGATATCATACTCAACATTTGTGTGAAATTATATTAAAATCCATCAATAAATGTAGGCGATGACAAAATTTTGTTTTCAAAAAATAACCACAGTGACCTTGACCTTGACCCCAGAATCCTGAAAGTTGAATTTGCTCGAGATATTATTATACCCAACATTTGTGTTAAGTTATATTAAAATCCATCAGCAAATGACGACGCTAGAGCGATGACAAAGTTTTTTTCTAAAATAGCTACAGTGACCTTGACCTTGAGCCCAGGACCCTGAAAGTTGAACTTGCTCGAGATATTATCATGCTCAACATTTGTGTTAAATTATATTAAAATCCATCAATAAATGTAGGCACTGGAGCGAAAAAGTTTTTCTAAAAATAGCCACAGTGACCTTGACCTTTAGCCCAGGACCCTGAAAGTCGAACATGCTCAAGATATTATCATACCCTATATTTGTGTGCAGTTATATTAAAATCCATCAATAAATGTAGGTACCAGAGTGATTACAAAGTTTTTCTAAAAGTAGCCACAGTGACCTTACACTGCAGCTTTAAACAAAGTACCATAACTCTGTGACGTATCATCTAACCAGATAGCACGCATAATATGTGCATCATCTATTGCTGCTAAAGGTTCCACTGAAGTTTCGTTGAATTTCTGCAAGTAGTTGCTGAGAATTCGCGTAGACACGAACAGTACCCTATATATTCATGCAGAATTCATCAAAGGGCCTTAACTGTTGGAAAAATCATCGAACCAAAACACGCAGGTGATATGCGAATCCACCTTCGATACTTAATAGTCCCATGAAATCCGCCCAGTAGTTTCTGAGAATTCGCGTAGACAAGAGCGGGACGGACGCACGGACACACGGACACACGGACGCACGGACGAAGCGGCGACTATATGCTCCCCCGAAATTCTTCGGGGAGCATAATAAAGCGCAACAGCAGAACTGCATTGTAACGTTTGCTCATGCCTTTGGCATATTATGTACACTCACCTGGATTATGTCAAATTGGGCCAGTGTTGCCATCTTAGCTGAGAATCCCAATCTGTATCTTGATACCATCTCTTAAGTTTCTGAACAGGATATCCCAAATAGATCTCACGACGAGATTATGTTGGTGCAGACTGGAGCGAGACTGGCAAGTGTACAAGACATTGTAAGCGTCTTTGGTCTTTGTACAGTAGAATTCCACTTAAAGACCACCCCTATATTAGGACCACTCCGCTATTAAGACCGGTTTTTGTCAGACCCAAATTATTTCCTATATAATGATTTGCTATGTATTCCGATAAATAGACCACCCTGCTATTCAGTATTAAGACCGCTTTCAAAAGACCAAATCTATCATTACCGTTCGCTATTGAGACCACTTTTTAGTCACATCAAGTTAATTTGCATCTCTTAGTCGAATGGTCTGGTATAAATTTTTGGTGGATTCTTCACCATTACAACAGCTCTTGGTAATGTTCACACATATCTGTGTGTTATTTTAACAAAATGTGTTATGAGTATCACTATCAAGGCTAATTGAATAAACAGTTTTAATAATTTTGGTAATGTCCAGCTCTGTTTTTTCAGATATTAAGAAAGTTATTTTGGAAAAATTGAAATAAAACATGAATGTGATTTTATTGGTGTAATGTTGTCTATAATTACATATAATAAGGAAAAGGACAGATAGCAATAAAATAGACACAACGCACATAAAAAAGAATTTAAATCCACCCCTGTCAATAATATTTTTCACCAATTCCATTATTAGGACCACCCCGCTAATAAGACCGCTTTTTAGAAGTCTAGAAAGTGGTCTTAATAGCGGAATTTCACTGTATATTGGCAGGGAACAATATTAACGACTCTCAATCTCATGTCGCCATGATGCCGCCCATCATAAACTTACGTGCAGTAACTTTGGGAGTTGTCCTTTGAAGAATTTTAAGATGGGCACTATGGTAGCCATCTTGGATATCGAAATACCAGGATTTTAGCAATTATGAAACTCCATGTTGCCCCCATTGTCTCACACCGTGTTACAGCTGAATCGGACTAAACGTTAATGAGCAGATGTGGTTTGAAGGTTTTCAGGATGGCTGCCATGGTGGCCATCCTGGATATCAGAACACAACAATTTTAAAAATTCTGAATCCCAATGCCACCCTGATGCCTCCCATTAAGTCCAATCTAACTCTTACAGTTTGAGAGGAGATGTCATTTGAAGAATTTCAAAATAGCTGACATGATGGCCACTTTGGATATCAAACAAACGGTTTTAGCAAACTTGCCTCCCTAAAAGTTCCAACTCAGTTACAACTGAAGTCGCCAGTGCCCAGACAACATGTTCCTCATTATATGTCTATGGGATACTAAAGGGCAAGTAACTCTCATGCGAATAATCGGATCTGCCCTAAAAACAAACAGGTCCAAGATAATTTTATGACTCTTATGACACAACATACCTTTTCAATATTAAATTAGAAAAAAGTCCATATACAGTTGAACTTCAATGGCTCGAACATCTTTGGGACCTCGAACATCTGTTCGAGACAGGGGTAGTTCGAGCCACTGAAGTTACAATCAGGAGGCATAACGAGATACTTTTAGGCATCTTTTCGGTGTTCTATAATGAAAATGTATATTGTGTGTACTCATTAGAATCGCCTCATCGAGGCGATTCTAATGAGTACACACAGCATACATTTGTAAGTTAAAAGACTAAAATCTTCTTAATTATTCTCCACTATTTCTTATGTAGAGGATTTCGCTAGGAGCTCAAGAATGGGTTCGACACATCCATGGTAAACGAGCCATCGGTGTTCGAGCCATCGAACTGTATTATACAGTAAATATATGGATATCTGGAGCTTTGAGATATATTTTCAAGGGTATCCAGAACTTTTTCGAATTAGCCATGGTAAACGAACAATTCAGGCTCGAGTTATCAAAGCTTCACAATATCTGCCATTAAGGGGAATGGGAACACCTGGCCGATTTTGCCGCTATTTTTCAAAGGGAGACAACTTTCGGGACTTCCTGTTCGCCTTTTAAAGCCTTCTCACACTAAAAAAGAGGTCTACTCTTAAAGAAAAGAATTTGCTCCTCAGGAGCAAATTCTTTCCTTTAAGAGTTGACCCCTATGACATGGGAGACAAAAATCCTTTTGCAGTAGTGGCCTCCCCTGAAGGTGATCCCATTCCCTTTAAGTGAAGTGCGGTTCGAAAAGTTAGATAAAAAAAACCACAATTAAGCAAAAAGAAGCGCCTCGGTGGTGTAGTGGTTATGGTACATTGTACTCGTCTCATAAATCGGGGGTCGTGGTTTCGATCCCGGGCGTCTCCAAACTTTCGGATGCGTCTTTAAAACTCAAATAAGCATACAGATATCTTGAAATCGATACAAGGTCTTCTTTGTTGTCGGTTAGACGTGCTAAACTTTGGACCGCTTCACTTATTACAAACATTGAAAGCTGAATTACAAAAAAAGATCGGGGCCGACCTCGGTAGCTCAGTCGGATGCGCGTCTGACTGGTGACCAGGAGGGCGCGGGTTCGATACCTGCCGGGGTCGGCACCATTCTTTCGTTGAGATTGACCATGAAATCTTGTCTCCTTCCGCTGATTCAATAAGGCCAGTTGTCAGTTTCTGGCGATGAACATGCAATGTACTGGTTATCCGCTTACGTATAAGCCTGTTCAGGAAAAGTGTGGATAGGTAAACTGATCGACTCAAAAATGACCTAAATAGTGTTGACTGGGTTATTAAATCCAATACAAACAAAATAAGATCAACAATGTACCTGACATGAAGATGCATTCAAGGCATGGACTTGTCTTCATTAGAAAACCATGTCCAGGTAAAATAATGGCATCAAACAATGTGTCAGAAAGGACAAATATTAGATAAAAATTGTAACGTCTTTCTTATTTTTTTGTAATAAGGAGGTTCTCTAACGAGTACCCATGTTTTTGAGCAAATATAAGGCAGATATATATCCATGTACCCCCGTAAAACCCCACTTTTCTCTATATAAAATGGGGTTTATATGGTTTTTCGTTTCAGATTTGTAATCCTGATGTTTAGGGCCTTATTTATGTTCCGCCTTCCTATGACGTTTTGTTTGTTTGTTTGATTTGAGTTTTAACGTCCCCGTCAACACTATAAAGATCATTTTGGAGACGTTGCTTCTAATTTGTGGGACTTTCATCCAACGTTGAGATGAAATGACATCTCAAGCCCTGCCACCCAATGAAACCAATAGGGTTTATAAGCATGGGCGGTCCGACTCGCATCGCTTTGCCAGGGGAGGCTTAAATCCTCTAAGCGGGTTACCAGGATTTGTGTGCGGTCTGTTTCATCTCTGCGTGGAAGCATCGTGCAGCCCATATATTTCTTCAAGCCCCGATTGGCGGGGGCCGTACATAGTAAGATAATTAGAACATTCTTCACTGTGTTTTCTCCGACATCACCCGTGTACGCTCGTCCGTTAGAAAAAATTGGCTCACATGAGTAATAAATTTCGAAAGGGTAGGAAAATCAAAATCAAGCCCATTGCCATTAACCCATTGACTCTTGGGAAACCCTTAAATGATACTTTTGCAAACAGTGCGGGCCCAGATCAGACGCAGCAGAACGTGGCGTCTGATCAGGGCCTGCACTATTTGCTTACAGAATATTCCATCACAAATAGAATAAAAATGAAAAAAAAAATAGGTTTGAAACCCCTTATATGACAAATGGACTTGTCAAACATATAGCAATGGAAGAGTCCACTAGTATACAATGGGTTAACACAAACAAACAAATTAAAAAATATGTTGTAAAGTGGTGGGCATATCAAATTATCTTGTTGATGTCATTGACAAAATTGAGCCAGCGCATGACAAAATCTACAAGAAGTTTTGAACGACCAGCAAAGACTCAGATCAGCCTTTGCATTCGCGCAGTCTGATCAGAGTCTTCACTGATCGCATGTACCTACTATGGGCAAATATCTATGCAAACAGACATTAGCAAAAGGTCTTGTCATAGTGTTGATTTGAGTCTCTTTTGTTCGCATCGGTCTTAAGATTTTGACATGCGCCGGCCCAAAAAGTACACTAGATATATACATATAGATACACTGGCTGTAACAATTAACTGACTACGAGGGTCAGTCAATAAAAAGTGATGCTAGTTTCATATTGCACGAACGCTATGACCTCAATCTTAGAAGTAAATATGATATCTTGTGTACTAGCAGGCACAGTGGATTTAACTTGTTGCAACATACTGTGTTACAAAGTAGAAGTAAAACAAAGATCAGGAATTGATACAATTAACTTACTCCACCCATAAAAGACACCAAAGGGAAAGAAATACAAACATTAAGCGACCAGACCATAATGCGAACCTAAACAAAGGAAGGCCACAAGGACAGTTACTTTCCCACAAAATGGCCATATGGCCATCCAAAACCAAAAGACACAAGTGATACACACAGTAAGTAACAAACAACAACATAAATAAATCGCCACAGTATCAAAGACTTGTTTAGC